>PUFA01000176.1:1200000-2400000 GCA_003508835.1 Eonycteris spelaea
TGAAGATTAAACAAATACTTTAAAATAAAACTTCAGTTCTGTGTCTGGTACATAGTGGAGCTTAGTAAATGGTATCCTTATTATTTTAAATATCCTTTTCTTAAAGCTATATACTTGCAACAAGTTAGATGCTTTCTCCCATTGGACAGAATTGATTCTTCTGTTTTGCTGGGTCGAAAATATATGTTCCTGAATTGGTGAGATTATGACGATAAATGTTACTTCTCAAAGCACTTTGACATTAACCAAAACGTTATAATAACATCCTACCAAGGTAAATTTCTTCCCTTAAATTTTGTATGGCTTGCAAGTTCACCTTTGATTTTTCATGTCTGAGAAATTTTAGTTTGGTTCTCCCATCTGCTGAACTTTTACAGCTTAAGAAAAGTCAAAACTTGGAGTCAATAGGACAGCTTAAGAGAAATCAGAGAAGCACTCATTCAATCATTCACTCCTTTATTCAGAAAATACCTTCTCTGTGCCAGACTGGACTAGACTCTGAGTTAAAAGGAATAAAACATGCTCCTTATCCTTAAGGAATTCCTAGTAAGTGGAAGTAGTCAATGGTTCTCTTTGTGCCTGAGTATCAGAAAGTAGATACTTAAATTTAGTAATTTAATGCTAATTGATTCTGGACAAATGGACATCCTTTAATTTGCTTCTTTTTATCATGAATATCCTCTTTTATATGTGTATTAAATACTGAAAGTATTCATTATCTTAGTAAATAGATGTTCAAATCATTTCATCACATATAAAAGGTTATTTAAAAAACAGAAGTAGAAAAATAAACAACTACATTTTTCAGTTTGTCTTTTCGACATATGGATAATTAATATGTTATTTTATTATTAAAATCCAACTTATAATAAACAAACATCAAAGATGAATAAATGTATTAAAGAGTCTGCATAGATATTAGGGAAAATAAATGTTTCTCAAAGCACCTCAAAAGCAGTTGATCATTTCTCTAAACTTTCTTCATTTCTTTATTTTTTAATTTATGGAGGATTACTGGTAGGGAAAAAGAAAGCTTTCAGTTAGACTATTGATTGACTGTGTCTTCAGGCTTTATGTTCCAGTTGAAATATTTCTATCATTTTTTTTTAACCTCAAATAAGTTATGACAAGATTTTATATCAGCAAGGGAATTATTTTCAAACTTTAACCCCAAATTTCTATTTTTAGATAATCATCTTGAAATAATCATTGAAATCACACTAGACTTTTATTATGAGATAAAATCCTCCAAGTTTTCGTTTTGTCTTCCTTAATAATTACATGTTCTGCTTCTACTTTCAATCACTGGTGTCAGCGCCAAGCTGATGGAGAAGGGAAGGTTTTGATGATGACATCCAGTTGAAAAAATCCATGAGGAGCTGACATGATAATGAGACTGCGAGCCTAGCCAAGCCTAGCCTTTATTGCGGGAACCGAGCGCGCTTATATATGCCAGAGAACAATAGTGGCATTCAGCACACATGCATAGTACAGCAAGCTGAGTCATTCTTGCATAAACTAGGTGCAGACGCACTACTGCATTTAATGTAACATGCTGGATCTGAGGTAATATCCTTACTGTGAGCCTGGATTGCAGCAGGACCTGGGGCCAGCTGGACCTGGGACCAGCCCGGCCTGCGGCCCACAACTGGAGTTTGGAGAAGTTCCTGAGAACAAAGTCCAGATAAGTATGGATAAAACTCTTTGACTCTTATATTGATTATATATTGCTGCTTGACAAATTAACACAAAATTTATCAGGTTAAAAACATACAGTTTTAATTAAATGTACGTTGCATTGTATGTTGATCACCCAAAGTGAAATCTCCTTTTGTCACCACAAATTTGGCCCTCTTTACCCTTATCTGCCTCCTCCCATCCACCTTTCCCCTGGTAGCCAATAAATTGCTGTCTTTGTCTATGAATTTTTGTTTGTTTGTGTTGTTCATCTGTAGCTTTCAGTTTTATATCACACATATAAGAGAGATCATATGGTTCTTGACTTTTTCTGTCTGACCTATTTCGATTAGCAGGGTCAGACCTGGTTAGTAATCGTGTAGGAGAACATGCATTTCTTATCCTATTCTTTCTGTGGGTTAGGAGAGTCTGGCTGTAGTCAAGCTGTCAGTTCAGAGTTTGCGACCTTATCAGAAGGCTCAACTGGGAAAGTAGCCACTTCCAATCTCTCACGTGGTTGTTGGCAGGATTCAGTTTTTTAAGGTATTCATTCTCACTGGCTATTGGCTGGAAGCTGCTTTCAGTTTCTTGTCATGGGCACTTCTGCCTCATAGAAGCTTGCTTTATTAAAGTATGTAAGTGGATAAGGTGTTCGAGAGAAACTGCTAGTGAGATAGAAGTCACACACTTCCATAAACTAATTCTAGAATTAACATCCCATCAATTTGTCATATTTTATGTGTAAACACAAATCACTAGGTTCATCTCCCACTCAACAGGAAGGAATTACATACAAGCATGAATAGCAGGTAGTCAGGGTCATTGGGGGCCAAGTTTATAGCTTGCCTATCATAGGCCTTATCAAGAGATGATGGCTGCTGCTCCTCCTTGGTCCTGATTGAGGGAATATACGTGTAAGAGTGAGCACGTGTCCATTCGGAGGCTTCACCAAGGATTCAAGAACAAAGTAGGGGATCTACAAAACATCTTACTAGGCATTCCTGACTAACTAAATTAGTCCAATACCTCCAATAGCTAGCATGATACCTTGCCCATGATAAACCCTCGGTGTTTATGAAATGAGGACTAGGTTTTATGAATAATTAAAGTAGAGGTAGAGGAACCAAGTATAGTATTATTTATTACGTTTGTAATGGTAATTCTATTCATAAAAAAATATCTGGGTGGTATAAATACAGGTAATTTTTATTTTCTTCTTTATGTTTTTCTATACTATTTGAGTTTTCTATAGTGATTGAATATTATTTTTATCATGAGTGAATTGAAACAACTCTCATATTAAAATTATAGATGAATTGCTATAGTCATGTGTCTTTATTTATTCAAAGTCTATCTCAGGAAAGATACATGATCTTGGACAGTGGTTGCTCCCAGACAGGAATAATTTATAACTTAAAGGGCTATAGCTAAGATATAAACTATAAAATATGTGTATAAATATTAATAAGGTGTATGATTACAAAGAATTTAATATTTTTGTCACTTTTTTCTTAGATTTAAATATTAGATCATAAAAATAGAGGTGAGTCCTTCTTAATCAGTCAGGTAGGCAGAAGCTCCTGAAGGGTGTGAGGCAGATGTCCCAGTGAATACTAGGGGAAGTGCATACTCTGCGAAAAATAGAAAGAGCTCTGATTAAGAGGCAACCAAAGTTCCATTTGCTTTGTCTCAGAGATACATCTCTTCTTGTTTTGAAAGGACATAGTTTTCCTCTAGTGAATAGCCTACTTATAAAGCTAGGCAATATTTATCAAAGGCCACTAATATCACACAAAAAAATGACGCCGGTATATGTGCCTCCCAAAGGAACTAGACACCAATGCTCATGTAGTATTCTTGTTAAAAAAAAATCAAACTTGAATCTGATCAATATTTAGATCTAAATGCTGGTCACAGTAAATAAAGGAAATGAGTGAGCATGGCAAGTAATACTAGAAAGTTAATTATCAAAATCTAGTCAGGAAAAGTGAATTAATCTTGTCAACAAATACATTTCAGGAAGATTAGAGAGGAATTTGGAAATTGAAATATTTAAGTGACATGTCAGCTAATTATAATGTAGGTACCTTATTGGATTTCAACGTAAACAAACTAAAAATAATTATGATACAATTGGGAATATTTGAATATTGGTGGTATATTGGATGATATTAAAAATTAACATAAATTTAAAATTTCATGTATGATATTATTGTGATTATGTTCTAAAAAGTCCTTATCTTTTAAAGATCTGTACTAAAATATTTGCAAATAAAAAGATATGTTGGTGATAGTAGGGTATATATGAAGCAATACTGGCTATGTGGCTAAAGGCTATAGAGCTTCATGGTCATTATACTACTCTTTCTACTTTTATGTTTGAAATTTTCTATTATAAATTTATTTATATTAAAATTCTATTATAAATTCTATTATATATTTGTTTTGTAAGAAACATGTTCTACTAAAGCATGGAACCTTGGTATCACTGTATTATGTCACTTCTTCAGCTTTATTTGAATTCTCCCAATACAATTTATTTTTCTTCTAAATTCATTAAGAGTTTCACTGTGTAAGGGTCCTGCCAGGGAGAACTGGATCCGGGATCTGATTATTCTCTACCAGGGTCCTAATTTCCATACAGACAGCATAAAGTGTTATCTATAATAAGCAGATGAATTAGGCACGAATGATGTCCTCAGTACCCTTACAATTTCCCTATCATTAAAAATATACCCATTTCTTTGAGGCCATGACCCAGGTTCTCCTGGAGAAACTGCTTTAGGGACTGAACATTACATTGCTTTTCCATAACGGGAAGCACTTTGTGGTGACTCTTTCTTATTAGAGCTGCTAATCACCTGAAGGCTATACTTAAACTGCACCAGATCATAATTAGAAATTGGGTTTACATTGCCTCATTCAATTATTTATTCATTATGGACTTGGAAAGCCACAACTCCTAAACTATGCTCAAACAGATTGAGTTCATCAATCATATAAGCAAACTGTATGGGGAACAACAGAAGGAATGTTAAAAGGAAATGTGATTCACTACTGGATCTGTCTGGGAAGCCAGAATGTAACCCTCTCTGCACTTCACATGCATCTCTACCCTGGATGCTTCTCTTCCTTCAAATTCGGATGTCTTCTTTCCTCTCTGGGCCTGGCAAGGACTGTATATTAATCATTTCTGTTCTACCAGTGCTTATACTAGTAGACACTTAAAGAACAGTTAGATGGATCGACTAAATAAATGGCTTGTTTTTGTAGAACTGCCTGAAGTACATAATGTGTTTAAACTCAATTCTTTTAATCAGACTCATTTACCAAATATCTCTTTCTTCTTATGTTCTTAGCATTGAAGCAGCACTCATGCAGCATAAATTATGCCACAGATTAATCTTCTAAATTAGGAGTAATGAATCTGTAATATGTATCCCTGAAATCATAACACAAATTTTAATCTGTGTGTCTATATGTCAAATTTTTCTGAAGAGAGAATGTATAATGTTCATAAGGTTCCTGAAGATGATCCTAAATGATGCTGAGAACTGGTTTAAGTTCCACATTACTGTTTATGCTGTATTGATCCAATCTGCCTCTTTGCTACTTTACCATTGGTAACTGGCATTCAGCCATTGCATTTGACACCAAATTTTTTTGTCAGATAATTAGCAGTGAAGACCATCAAGATGTTTTCTTGTTACAAGAGTCCCTGGGTCTTGAAGTGAATATTTGAAAAATCCTGAACATCTTGCTGTTGGGCTTGAAGTTTTGTTTTTTTTTATTTCAGTTTCTTTCAATTCCACATCTCTCTTGATGTCATAGTAAGTGATCACATGCCTGACAGTCAGATGGAAAAACTAATAATGCATTTAGGTCTCTACATTTCCAGGTGAAAAGCACCCAATATGGATGCCAGAAAATTGTTCTTCACAATCTCTCTGAAATGTAGACATAGAGAAATGAAAAATTTTGTACGTTGAGAAGTCTGCAACAGTTTTCATCTTGTGGCATATTTCTCATTTGGTTTACCCATATAGGAAATGCCTGTAACAGCAGAAGGAAATGTGGAAGGGGTGAGAAATTATCACTTAATAGTAAAATCCTTTTTTAAGTAACCGGAAAACAAAAGAATGGTTATATTTGCTTAAAATTTATGAAAATGAAAACCCATGACTAGAAAACATACAAAAAATGTTTAATATTTTCTACTAGTTTAAATTAAAGAAATTGCTAGTATAGATTATTAGCAAACATAAACTCTAGAAAGGAAAAATTGAGGGTGATGGACTAATACTCTAGTGGCTTTGGAAATAAAGTCATTGATGGCAGATCCAGGTGGGTACAGTCGTCAACTGTCTTCTCTCCTAGTCCTCAACTCCTTTCTCAAAATCACTCCAGTATTTTCTGAGTGTTAACCCTTTAACATTTGTGTAAACCATAGTATGGTTTACAAAGAACTTTTTCTCATATCTCTTACTTTTTATTTTAAAACCCTGTGAAATAGGTAAAATATTGTGGTTAATTAAAATCTGAGAAGACCTAGGTTTAGATGGTTAATTAAAAATCTAGCATCAGGACTCAAACCTCAGTCCTAAGACTTGATATTCTGTTGGTACATATATGCCTATTGTGCACCAAACAACCTCTAAACACAAATGTAATCTGAATGGGTATCATGGGTCTCCTAATGACCAATTACCAAATCTAGGTTGCCTCCTGAAGGCTGCTTCCAAAATTTTGGGCTCCTGAGGATTCTATTTGCTTTATTTTCTTATTCTGAGTTATTACTTTTCCTCTATGGTTTTTGCATTCTTTGTCCAAAAATTCACTGCAGTGTAGAGGACTATTTCTCCAAACCTGCTCTTTGTTATTTCCAAGATAATATCATGGTACATTTTTTTTCTAAAAAAATTACTTGTAATAATATGAAAGTAGCAAGAATAGTAAATATGCAGCATATGTGTTTTCTCTGGTCACTGCTTCTTGACTAACCAGCTGATACACACCAGCTCAGTAGTCTCCCTACCCCTACTCCTCCCACCATCTTCTCAGCAGTTTTTTATTCTCCTCCAGTCTTAAAATACCATTCCACCAGGAAGGGTTCTCTTTTAATATGTATGGTAGAATAGTTATAATGGGTTACTATTTTAGTGGTCTCTGATTAATTGTACCTCAGGGAAACTCCACGAGCAATCTGAACCTCAAGATGTTATGTGATTCATAGAATAAAGGTATTTTAAAGCATATAACTTACACAAATTAGATATTTAGAAAAATATGTCAGAGAAAAGTAATTATGATGAAATAAGATATTAATAGTTTTTAGAGTTAGGTGTTTTGTGTAAAACATTTTTTCCTCAAAGGCATCGTAATGTAAATATTATTATTATTAACATCATTATTATCTTTATTTTTTTATTTTTAAAATTACAGTTGACATTCAATACTATATTAGTTTCAGGTGTATAGCATAGTGATTAGATATTTCTATAACTTATGAAGTGATCCCCCTGACAAGTCTAGTACCTTCCTGCCTGGCACCATACATGGTTATTACAATGTTATTGATTATATTCCCTATGCTGTACTTTACGCACTTTGACTATTTTGTAACTGCCAATTTACATTTTTCAATTCCTTTACTTTTTGCACCTTACTCAGCCATAAAAAAAAAATAAAACCTTACCATTTGTGGTAACATGGATAGACCTAGAGGGTATTATTACCTTTTCTTGTTTAAATAAAGACACTTCAATACACATATGGAAGGAAATTGAATTTTAGCTGGTGACACACAATGTAATATACATATGATGTATTATTGACTTGCACACTTGAAAGTTATTTGATTTTATTAATCAATGTCACCCCAATAATTTTAATAAAAATGTTATACATAAATAGATAGACAGATAAAACATACATACATACATACATACATACATAATGAATAAAAAAGAAAGAAAGAAAGACACTGAGGCATAGAGAACAGAAGCCTGCAGAGATATGGACGGATATGCTTGAATTTATGCTCTAGTTAAGGGGAAACCATTCCAAGCCTTCTAATTAAATATTGCTTATCTAATCAAAGAATGAGAGATAGAAAGACCAATATAGATGTATGGTGTGTGATGTAGGACTCAAACTATTTACGTCCATTGAGATGTTAGCAGGCGAGAAGAACAACTTCACTGGCTTAATTGTGTATTCTGAATTCAAGTGTCCTTGGCTTCCTTAGTATAAGGGAATAAAAAAGGGGGCTCTTTTGCCCTCTATATCACTCCCCCACTACAAACACCACTCAGAAGCAAGAAACTAGGGACATCAAAAATGGAAACAAATTACCATGGTAAAGCTTAGACAACCTAATAAACATCTAGTCTCAAGTCTCACAGTATTTAGGTTCTGTGTGTTCAGTTTCTCTCATAGAGTAATGTCGAGTCAAGATTTGTTTTTATGCCAGTCATAGCAATCTTAACTTCTTTTTTAAAACCTATTTTCCTCAACTTTGTAATTCACTGTGAAGTATTCTAATTGCAATCTGAAAATGTTAGGTAGGCATAAAATGTGCGAGTGATTTAATGGCACATTTGGCATTAAAATGGCCTTATTTTGGTTAATGGAGAACTTTGCTTATATCTTTAAATAATCAAAGTAATGGGGAAGGGAAGCAGTAATAAATCTCACTTAAAGGCACAGTTAGCCCATTATTTAAGTCAAGACTATTACTGTTTCTGCAAAATGACTAGCATGAGATTAGAGTCATACTCGATTTATATCTTTAGCCCATTGTAGTCAATGCAAACTTGGGAAAATGTACTGAAAGAAAAAGAGATCACTAATTCAAAGAAATAGAAATGAAGTACTAATTCATGCAAATTATTTTGCAAATCTCTTTTGAGTATTAAGTATTAAGATAAGATGAAATTGTTACAATAGCTGTTATTACTAAACAAATGAAATTATTTTAGATTGTCAAATTATCAGCACATTCTTTTTAGGTCAAATACACGATATTAAAAATTTCATATGTTTATACAAATATGTAAGCTATTAAAGGTGCCCTGAGTTCCAATGATACACTTCACTTTGCCCTGCAACCTTTCCCCACTCCATAGAACCAGACAACTATATCCCAATTGTGGGCATCTTTCTACTTCAGGCTCATGAGCAATCCTATTCTTAGTCATGGGCTTTAAAAACATTTATTTCTGTAGCTTATGTGACATAGAATTCACTCACTTTGTTTTGATTCCACAACCTGGTTTCTATCCATAAGCCTTTGCCTAACTTCTGTGACTAAAACCAGACCACCCCAAAACCACACACCCACATGAATAACAGCATATTGTCTATGTCCCCTGAACCTCTCTACTGATCTACAAGGAAATCCCTGATGGAATGACCAGACTCTGCTCCTATGGTTTATACCCCAAATCCTGAGTACTCAAACTTCCTCCTGCCACTGGAAGTTGCCCCAAAATGCACTTCACACTTTTTGTCTCATTCCAGATTGTAGTCTATCTGAGTCTGCTCCAGTCTTAACAGGATTCTAAGATCTGGGGGCTGGAGATAGCAGTTTAATTTATCATGTAACTATTATAATTTTGTGTATTTAGAGATAAAAATACATATAATTGTGTACCAGTTGTAAATTCAATATCTTTGTAGACACACACATATCTAACAGTTGCATACTAGTAAATTTAATTATCTTAAAAATAATTTTAAAATGAGCAATATATCAACATAGTATAAAATCCAAAAGTTACAAAAGATAAAGTTTTTCTGTTCCCCAGATCCAGCTCCCCTTTCAGGAAGCAACTACATGAGAATAATTAAAAGTTGACTTTTCAGGAAACCAGACTGTTTAAATGACTGAATATTCATAGAGTACATGTAGTAAAGTAAAAGATAAGCAGAGGTGTATTTTGATATTACAAATGGCAATTTCCTTTTGCCAATAATAAAAGGCAGTAGAATGAATGGAGATTACTTGTATTCATTCTACTTCTAAAATTTATCCTCTTTACTGTTCTTCCTTCTTACAGGTAAGAAGGAGATAGGAGCTCAGGGGTCAGAATCAGGGGTCAGATTATGTAGGCCCCAGGGGGCTGTCCTCTGAGAATATGGTCCTTTTCTCACAGCTACAATGCTTATTCCATATTTTAAGTGATTTTGGAGTGATTTTTATTTTATGTTATAGCTTTCCTCCCTAGATTGTAATAAACCTAGGAACTGGGAAATTTTTTTTTAATTTTAATATGTTTCAAGTATACAGTACATTGGTTAGACATTTATATTGTTTATAAAATGATCCCCCTAATTGTTCCTTTTCTCCTCTGGTTTTCTACCCAGCCAATATATTAATGCTAACTGCATTCTCTACGCCATGCTCCCCATGCTCCCCATCCCTGTGACTATCTATCAATTACTAATTTGTACTTCTTTAACCCTTCATCCCATTCTCCTAGCCCCCCAAACACAGCTCCCCTCTGTCTGTCACCAAATTGTCCACTATATTTGTGAGTCTGTTTTAGATAGTTTGTTCTTTTTGTTCTTTAGATTCCTCATATAAGTGAAATCATATGTCTGTCTGACTTATTTCACTCAGCAAATAACCTCTAGGTCCATCCATGTCATTGCAAATGGTAGGATTTCATTTTTTAATGACTGAATAATGTTCCATTGTATATATGAACCATAACTTCTTTATCTAATCATCTGTTGATAGGCATTTAGGTTGCTTATATATCTTGGTTATTGTAAATTGAACTTCCAGGTGCACAGATCTTTATGAATTATTGTTTTTGTTTTCTTTGGATAAATACCCAGAAATGCAATTGCTGGGTCAAAAGGAAGATCCATTTTCAATTTTTTGAGAAAACTCCAGACTGTTTTCCATAGTGGCTGTACCAATTTGTAATCCCACCAACATTGTATAAGTTCCCTTTTCTCCACATTTTTGCAAACATCTGTTGTTCTTTGATTTATTGATGTAGCCATTCTGACAGGTGTGAAGTGATATCTCTGTGGTTTTAATTTGCATTTTTCTGATGATTAGTGACCTTGAGCTTCTTTTCGTATGCCTATTAGCCATCCTCTTTGAAGAAGTATTTGTTCAGGTCTTCTGCCTATTTTTTAATTGAATTGTTTGTTTTTTGTTATTGTTGTTGAGTTATATGAGTTTTTTATATGTTTTGGATATTAACCTCTTATCAGATGTATCGTTAATGAATAACTTCTTCCAATCAGTTGGTTGTCTTTTTGTTTTGTTGATGGTCTTCTTTGCTGTACAAAAACTTTTAGTTTAATAAAGTCCCATTTGTTTATTTTTTCTTTTGGTTCCTTTGTTCAAGGAGATATATCCAAAAAGAAATTCTTGTTAGTAATATCAGAGAGTTTACTGCCTGTGTTTTCTTCTAGAAATTTTATGGCTTCAGGTCTTACAGTTAAGTCTTTAATCCATTTTGAGTCTATTCTTGTATATGGTGTAAAAAAGTGGTCCAGTTTCTTCCTTTTTTTCTTTCTTCCTTTCCTTCCTTCCTTCCTTCCCTTCCTTCCTTCCTTCCTTCCTTCCTTCTTCTTCTTCTTCTTCTTCTTTCTTTCTTTCTTTTTCTTTCCATGCATCTGTCCAATTTTTCCAGCACCATTTATTGAAGAGATTGTCTTTACCCCATTGCATATTCTTACCTCCTTTGTCATATATTAAGTGAGTGTATGGGCATGGATTTATTTCTATACTCTATTCTGTTCCATTGATCAATTTATCTGTTTTTATGCCAGTATCATGTTGTTCTGATTACTGTAGACTTGTAGTATAGTTTGATATCAGGCAGTGTGATACCTTCAACTTTGTTCTTCTTTCTCAAGATTGCCATGGCTATCTGGGGTCTTTTATGGTTCTATATAAATTTTAGGATTATTTGTTCTAGCTCTCTGAAAAATGCCATTGGTATTTTGACAGATTTCATTGATCATAGATTACTTTGAGTAGTATGGCCATTTTAATGATGTAGATTTTTCTGAACTGAGAAATTTTTGCTGATATGCTTTATATATCTTTATCTTTTACTTTTAACTCTTACAGAAAACATCAAAACTAACAGGAATAAATTGGCTTCTTTAAAAATCCATTATGCTGCAGGAAACTGCTTTTTTAAACCAATTTTCAAACACATAGGCACTGACTGAAATGAGAACTATATGTTCACTCAGTAAATCATAATATCATATATAATATATATATATAATAATATATATATAAGCAGCATTATGCCCAAGCAATGGAAATTTCTAAAAGATTATAGAAAATAGTATCTAACTTTCACTTTCATCCACAAAACAAAATAAATTTACTACATCACAATTCTTATAATTTTTTTTCTTTGAAATATTCTTAATTATTCTTGGCATGTTGACTACAGTGTTTCTACAACAAAGAGCTGTAACTCAGTTTTATGGAGTGTGAAGAGTATGTGTCCTAATTGAGCTTTCACTGTTTTATAAAAAAAACTGTTGTTCAGTCTTAAAAATATGATCAGTATACATAAAAAATAATATATGAGTTTGAGTAAATAACATCTACTGTAATAAGTTACTAAGAAAATAATATGTTACTTTGATGAGCTGAAAATTTAAAATTAGAAGTTGTAGCAAGAAGCTGAAGTCCTGTATCAATCTTAGCAACAAATTAATTTAGTTCTTTTCTATTTTAGTTCTTTTTTCATTAAAATGTAATACATATTCACTGCATAATTTTAATAATACATAGTAATAATTGCATAATTTGAACTATACAGGATAATAATTATATAATTTGAATAATACAGGAGTATATAAAGTAAAAATTGAAAGCCAATCTTATTCCCTATAGCCTTTAAATAGGTAAAAATTGAGAATGACTCTATATTATTTACTTCAATGTTACTTATGAACCAGCAATATTCTTTCTGTAGTTTTCATAATACTTGATAATAGATTTAGTTAGAAGCTGTTGGAAACTAACCTAACCAATTTGGTTACTCGCGATTATCAAATTTTTGAGGGGTAAATATTTGTAGCTTCTAATAGTTAGAAATAAGTCAGTATTATAGATTTACTTTACACAATCAAAACCCAGAAATAGGTAACAAGTAAGGTGTATCTTGTAACAAGTTCTGCCATGCATACTAACATTAATGAACTCTTAGGCTCAATCCATTTAGATCATAGCCTGATGTAAAAAAAAAAAAAAAAAAAAGGCCCTGTTAAGGCAAATAAGATTGTGCTCTATTGGCCAATATTCCACCCAGAGTCCAAGGATGAAATTCTCTTAGAATCTCTGACCCCAGTACCAGTTGGGAATCTTAAGGAATCACAAATCCTCATAAATTGTGTAAGGTCTTACACTCTGTTCATGCACATAACTTATTTTGCCAATGAAAAGTCATTCTAATGTTTATTATGCTAATTGGTAGACCTCTGGTGTTGAATGTGATGGAAGTATCTGATAGGTTTGTGGTCAACATACACAGTATGAACTTTTGATTTGGATATTTAAGTGGATGTTACTGCTGAGGGTCTATCCCTATTATGGTTTTGCAAATGTTAATTATTAATCACCAAGTTGTGTATTAAAACTAACACTAATAAACATTATTTACATTTTCTAGGTTGAAGAGTTTTAAAATAAATTAGATAATATAAAATATTCATATATCATTAGTAGAGTTATTTACTATACAGAAATAAAAATCATATTGAATAAATTGACATTCTACTTTAGGTGTAATGTAGCTGGTAAAGTTTATTGGGTTCTAGGATATTCTTTATGGTGACCTGGTATAATTAACGGATGATATAGAACCATTTAAGTCAGATGAATCATTTGGAAGCAACCTAAGTGTCTATCAATAGACGATTGAATAAAAAGTTGTGGTACATATATATAATGGAATATTACTCAGCCACAAAAAGTGAAATCTTGTCATTTGAAGAAACATGGGTGGACCTAGAGGGTATCATGCTAAGTGATATAAGTCAGACAGAGAAATGAAAATACCATATACCTTCATTTATATGTAGAATCTAAGGAACAAAAGAAATGAAGAAACAAAATGAAAACAGACTCATAGATACAGAGAACAAACTAGTGAGGGCAAGATGAAACAGGAGGTTGGGGGACTGAGTAAAAAATGTGAAGGGATTAAGAAGTACAAATTTGTAGTTTCAAAATAGCCACAGGCACAAGAATATAAAGTACAGCATAGGGAATATAGTCAATAATATTGTAATAACTATGTGTAGTGCCATGTGGGTATTAGACCAATGGGGGGGACCACTCTGTTAATTATATGTGTTTAATCACTATGCTGTACACCTAAAACTAATATAAAATAATGTTAAATAATATTATAAAATAATTGACATTCATCAGCTCTAATTATAAAATGGAAAATTTTTAAAAAGTTAAACATTTCTTCACTAGAAGAAAAGAATGTCCTTACTATGCCTTTAACCAGATATTTCCTATAATCTTTTTGTGACAACTTATTTTAGTGTGTTTGTTGTAAACAGTATGAAGTTGTATTTTCTTTTTGTTCTATTTTGCCCTGTATTAATAACTTTACTTACAAATGGGAGATTGTATTATACATATTATAACTATTATATTTTGGTCTTATCTTTGACTTTTAACCTACCAAAATAATTCATTTTTCAAAGAAACACATGAAGATAGATGTCACTGGTCCATTTCAAGCTCTTAATCTGTTTTTTTTTTTTCAACTGGCGAATGGATAAATAAACTTGGTACATCCATACATTGGAATACTATCCAGCAATAAAAGGGAAGAATTATTGATACATACAACATGGATAAACTTCAGAGGCATTTTGCTGACTGAAAGAAGTCAGTGTCAAAAAGTTACGTACTATGTCTTGTATACAAAGACTTTTTATGAAATTTGTATCTCTCACATTATTTCCCATCTCATTTGAAAGCAACATCCATCTAACTTACTTATCACCTTTACTGCTCCCATCTTGTTCATACCTACACTATTGTAATATGTTTTCAACTAGGATTCCTGCTTCTACCCTTGCTTTCTCCCATGCCCTTAGACTCTGTTTTACCACACAATACTCAGAATTACCTTTTTAAAATATAAGCCAGATCAAGTTGCTCTTCCATCTAAAACTATCCAAAGGATCTTATTTTATTTATTGTCTATCTTTAATTGCTAAAAGTTAAGTTCCATTAGAAAAGCGATTTGCATTTCTTTTATTCCCTGAAGTATCCCAAGAGCTAGAGCATTGCTTGGCCATAGTCAGTATTCAAAAATATTGGTTTAATAAATGAAAGACAATGAGAGTCAGTTGTAAGTATGAAAATGCTCTTAAGAAGCATCTAAATATTATCCAAAATGTTAAAACAGGTTGAATTATTATCTTTAATTGATTTTAACATTTATATTAAAATAAAAACTCACCTTTAGAATTGAACTAACACAAACTCCCAAATATATGGGACATAAGGAACTCAAAATCACGAAGTGCACTTAAACAAAGATAAGAAATCAATTTGGATATTCTTTGCAACGGCATGTTTCAGGATCTTGTTTCTAAGAAAAATTCTAAAATGGTAATAACTAAAGGAAAATAGTGTTTTGCTATAAATAAAACATGACCTTGGAGCAGAAAAGCTATTCAAATACTGATTTTACACTGATTGGTATATGGCTTTGAGATAACCATACACAACCTTCATCTATGTTAGGTTTCTAGTCAAATAATCAATTTGAAGGAATTTCTTTCTTAGGAAGAGGCAAAGAATTTCAAGGACAAGTCTGAAAGTTCTAAATTCTAATCACATTTCTTTGTAAGTATGCTAAAGGGTGAGATATGAACTACAATAAAACCAAACTAATTACAGTTTGAGCATAATAACTAGCCTTTATAGAAACTATAATTGCTCATGAAAACATGTTAAGTAAAGATGCGATTATGTCAAGATAATAAAACTAAAGAGTCTAAATATTTTTGTTGGGTCATTTATTTTGAAATCTCATAGTTAAAAAAATTTTATACTACTACCAGATTACTGAAAATCCATTCTCTAAAGGAGCTGATATTTTCATCATTCTGATGGAAATTTGAGTTCCTGTACATAGCTCCTTAACTGGGATAATAACAGGCATATTAAGAAAAAAAGCTTAGCTAGGAAGTTAGGTAGTTAGAAAACTTGACTGTGAAAAATTATTTTTGTAAACTTCATTTTTTTTGTATAAAAATTTTACCTGCTAATATGATTCAGGAACTAAAAAAACAACTAATCTCTGTTAAAATTTTTGAAAAGTCAGTGTGCAATATGAAAGACATTTTGTTCTCAGAAATGAACTAATAATGGTTATATATGTAAAAAACCCACAAACTTATGTAATCACTTTTATGACCAAGGTTAACTTTTTGTTTTTAAATAATGTACTTAGAAATTAGGTGATTAAGGAAAAAAAGATAAACAAAGATTGGGAAATTGCGTCAGTCAGTATTATGGTTGCAAGATCCAGCAATGGATTCTGACTAACTCCTGAATTTATTGGAAGAACATTAATAATCAAGCATAAGGCTAGCAAGGAGGCTTGGAAGTGAGACAAGAGCAGGAGAGGTGCGGCAATAAGGTTCAGAGCCAAGAGCACATGCCCGGTAAAGGTCCTGAAGCTGTTGACTTCTCTCTTGATATTTCCATAGTGCAGTACTGCAGCCCCTGGACTCAATACATTTGCTGTAAATAATTTCTTAACTGTCTCTATGTCTCTGCTTTAGCTCATTTAGAGAGAGTTATGAGTTAATGGCACTGATTAATTTGTAATGCTTTTTTAAATAAAATATTTTCAGTAAAGTCTAGAAATTTAACTCTTTGCACAGAGTAAATTCACTTAGTAAATGAGATGTCATTAAACAGTTCTGGAAAGCAAATTATGAGTTGAAATATTGCTCCTTAAATGTGGTCCCTTAATCTTCCTAAAAGCCTCCTTCATTGCCAGTTGGAACTATTTTAGGCAGTGACATCTCAGCCGACACCTCTACAACCTTTGACTCTTCAGTCCACTGAATCCAACTAGCCTCATTACTTATCTAAAACAGGTTTCCTTTACCACTTCAGTTGATATCTTGGAGACAGTCTTAGATCTCCTCTAACTGCATTCTGTTACAATCTTTAGCAAAATGAAAGCTATAATTTTTGCTTTTCTTCAACCTTCTTTTATGACTTTATTCCAAATGTCAAAATTCTTGATTAAAGTGTACATGTTCTGATCATTCCAGAAATTATTAGGCATTGGTTTCTTTTCTGATCTGTGTTCACCTAAGTCAAAGCAGTAATCATCAGAGAAGCAGAGAGTTGAATGATGGTTGCTAGGTGCTGGGGGTGGGGAAAATGAGGAGATATGGGCAAAAGGCACGAAACTTGCAGTTATGACATGAATAAATCCCAGAGATTTAATGTACAGCATAATGATTATAGTCAATAATGTAGCTGACAATAATAGCTGCATTACATACTTGAAAGTTACTAAGAGAGTAAATCTTAAATGTTCTTACCATGCACATGCACAAAAATTTAATTATGTGATTGGGTAGATGTGTTAAACAATCTTTTCGTGGTAATTATTTTACAATACACATGTGTATCCAATCATATCATTGTATACATTAAAATTATACAATGTTGTATGCTAATTATATCTCAATTAAGGGAGGGGGAAAGTTTTCATCCTTAATTGACTGTGCCACTCTTTGGTACTGTGATTCTAATAATATTTGCTAATTAGAATGAACAGTATTTGAACAACTGGGTCTCTTGCATGATGTGCTCTGTGTTAGAGATCCTTAACATTATCTAAGAATACGTCTCTGGAAAATTGTAGCAGGGAATTAAGTAGCAACAAGTTTTCTGACTATCATGCCTTAAAAGTAAACTTCTATATAATATGACATATCAATATATAATAGAAAAATAGATGTGTTCTCAGGCAACACAATGCATGCTTAACAAAATATACATTATCCTTCTTGAAAATACGAGAGCCTAGTAAGTCTCTTGAGGTTTCAATATCTAGAACTGCTCCATTTCATCTGGCATTCTACAACCGTTAGGGTCCAGAGAGCTTCAATCTAAAAGAAAAAATATGTACCCTTCTCATCTTCACCTCAGGTTTCTAGTTTCTTAAATTATTCTGGATAGGCAATTATTTTTTTACATAAGAGAATCCTCACATGGCCCAAGTTTACATCATTTTGGAAATTTTATAAAAATCAGAGCTATTAGCTCCTAAAGCACCTGTGCTATGTAACACAAAGGGTGCTGTCAGGTGTCAGGGTTCTCTAGAGAAACAGAACCAGTAAGATAGATAGATAGATAGATAGATAGATAGATAGATAGATAGAGAGATATCTATCTATCTATCTATCTATCTATCTATCTATCTATATATAGAGAGAGAGAGAGCGAGAGCGAGAGCGAGAGCGAGAGCGAGACGGAGACGGAGACGTAGACGGAGACGGAGACGGAGACAAATAAAAGAGAAGAGGGGAGATTTATCATGGGAATGGGCTCATGCAGCTATGGAAGATGACAAGTCCCATAATCTGCTGTCTGCAAGCTGGAGAGCCAGGAAAGCCAATGGTGTAAGTCCATATCCAAAGGTGCAAGAATCAGGAAGTGGGGGTGGAGATGAGAGTAATGGCATAAGTCCAGGTCTGAGTCTGAAGGCCTGTAAACAAGGAGTGTCTGAGGTCAGGAGAAGATACACATCTCAGCTCAAGCAGAGAGAGCAAATTTACCCTTCTTCTGTCTTTTTGTTCTACTCAAGCCCTCAGCTGATTGGATGGTGGCCACTCACATTGGTAAAGGTGATTTTCTTTACTCAGTCTCCTATTCAAATGGTAATCTCTTTAGGAGACACCCTCACAGACACACCCAGGAGTAATGTTTTACCAGCTAGCTGGTATCCCTTAGCTCAGTCAACTTGAACACAAAACATTAATCATCACTGATACTCATGTTAAATTTACCATTTGGAATTTTACAGCATAACTTTAGAACAACACAGCTTCCAATCATGCATTGCTGAAAGTCATCCAAGGAAATAGGCTTGGCTATGCCACCAGAAGACAGCTTGACACACAGGGCATGGGGCCTTTTAAGAGGGTGAAGTGGCTACCTTGGGTACCTGGGAGAGAAGGCACAAAGTGCCAGAATACCCACTTCTTCCAGGTATTGTCAAGCAAAGGTGAAACTATGGTGGAAACAAAGATGGACCAAGTAATGCATGACCCACACATATGGCTCAACCCAGGGTAGAAGTTGGACCATTATTAATAAGTAGTCCAGAGTTCTAGAAATCCTGTGTCTGATATGAGTGTCACCTAAAATCAGCATATTAATACTATTCTGGTGGCCCAATCTTGAATGACTATGTAAAAAAATAAAAATAAAACAAATAAATAACAGCAACAGAAAACACACTAGCCAGGTTACCATACAGAAATTAGGGCTTAATAACAAGACTCTAGGTAACTCTCATAGGTATGGATCCTGAAGCTTCTTGGGCATCTGTCAACCTTCCAAACAGTAAATTGGAAAGTCTGTTAAAAAAGAGAAATGAATTCTGGGCCTACACTAGTCTTAGCCTCAACTTGTTGAACCTCACCCAGATGGTACTATTAATACAGACTGATCCCAAGTACCAGAATAAAATTTAAAGTACTTAAATGAAAACTCTCTGAAGTGGGAGAGTGGCCTACATGGAAGCAGGGCCTGGATCAGAGCCCTCCTTACTTAAGTCTCATGGTAGTGTTGGTCAGATAAATTAAATTATCAAAGGTAGATATCAAACCAAAGCAATTAGACTCCAGAGTGTACTCTCTTTACTACTTTGTTATTGAATTGACAGGAAAAAAAAAAAAAACGATTTTCTGGTAAGAGGGAATAATCAGTCCCCATTTTATGTGTGTAGCTGGCTCCATTTACAGACAGCAAATTTTAAGGGTTCATACTTGTATTTATCTCTGAAGCTAAAAAAATGTATTTCTGCCTAACCATTCCTTTGTGCTCTGCTTGAAAGTGATTTTTTCCTTTTTACTCAAATAATTCTTAATGTCAATCAGTATGGCAATCAATTCTATTATCTGTATTAAGAACCATGAGCAAGCAAAAAAAAAAGTTTTATACTTTCAGAAAGAAACTCTGCATGAGGAAAATTTTACATTTTAGAATATCTTGAACACTCTGAGGGTTCCACATTGCTTAGAACCTGGTACCCCCCGCCCCAAGCCTTTAGTTTGGTACAAAGGCCCTTCACAAACCACCCAGCTACATTGTTCTCTGTCACTGAGTGGCAGTCTGTCTCCCTGCCCTCCATGCACATGTCACGGTGAACATTATTCCAGCCCTGAGAACCTAGGTTTTTTTAAAGTTCAACACTAAAAGTGATCATTGTTAGTATTTCACTTTCAGGAGTAGGACAATGTATTTTTTTTCCTATTTTTTAGGATTGCCTAAATTTTCTTTGGAGAGAGACCCAAAAAAATGCCTCTAATAAGACAGGAAGTTAAAGTGTCTCGCAAGTATCAACATGAATATTTGCTTCCAATGTGGTCACTATAAACTTAAGTGTGCAAAACTAACAAATATATATTTTGTGAAAATATTCATCTCTAAACATGTTTGAAATTTGAAAATATGTAACACTGAAAAATCCAAAAATCATTTAACTAGTCTTTTTCCCCATTTTGGATACCGAATAAACCTTTGTTTTTATTTATTTGATATTATGAGGAGAAAGAGAGCCTAAGAAAAAGAATATTTGCATGAAGAATGGCATAAAATAAGGTAGTGATCTTCATAATCCAGGAAATATGGTGATAAGAAGAGAGCGAGGAGAAATGTCCCAATCACTTAAAGACCATTGTAATAAGTTAAATACTCTTATTTATCATTAATGTAAGTCTATATCAATGGTGTTAACAGTGTAAGCCAAGAGGTTTGTGCCTTATGTGTATTAGATAATAGACAACCCCAATCGAGAAAATGGAGAGAGCTCGTGTCCATCTTATTATTAATTTCAGATGTATAATGGAAGATCTGACCTGTTCTGTGAAGTTATTAATGGTTAATTCCACTTTCTTGATTGAGAAATCTTAGCACACACAAAGTGTATTGGATCGGATTACCAACAACTAGTAAAGGGCATTAAGGTACAACAGAAAAAGCACTGGACTTTCAGTCAGAAGATGTGGGCATGACTTGAGGAGCCTCCATTTCCTGGACTATAAAATGTAAAAACGTAACAAGGTTATCTGCTATCCTTCCTAACTACAGAATTTTAACTACATTGCAATAATCAGAAGCATGTTATTCCTCCAGCTTCCATAGCTCACAAATTTTTCCATCAAATTTATTTATAATGTACTAGTTAGTTAGTATTGACTGACATTTGCTAGTTGACTGACATTAAACTACACACATTTATATAATTTTACACATAGGTGAGTAAACTATAAGGTGTTTATATCTTTAGTTAAATCACCTAGGTATTGATAGATCTCCATTTGGCTCAGGGCTGTGAGTTATACTCAAGCTCATTTTGTGATTAGATAAGATTAATAACATATTGATGACTGATTTCCACAAAATTGGTCATATTACAAATCAAAAACATGATTAATTGCATCATCATTCAGTATGTTTTACTCATAAATAATTTTCAGGGAGAATCAGACTCCAAAGTTACTTTTGTTTTGATTGTACTTTCAGCTACTTTTAACTGCAATTCCTTCAACTATGTTATGCTAAAGCAATGGTGATTAAGATAATTTAATTTGTATAATTGTATTGTGATGGTTTATGTGTCAACTTAATTAGGCTGTGAAGACCAATTGTTTGGTCAAACAGTCTAAAAGTTGCTGTGAGGATACTTTGTGTATATAGATATGTGATTAACATCTGTAATCAGTTGACTTTGAGGAAAGGGAGATTGCCCAATGTGATGTAGGTGGGCTCCATCCTATTAGTTGAAGGCTTTGAGAGCAAAAGCAGAGATTTCTAGAAGAAGGAATTCTGCTTCAAGACTGTCAAATAGAAATTCTGCCTGAGTTTCCAGCTTGTTGGCCAGCCTTGTCTATTTTACACTTGTCCAGCCCCCATAATTGCATGAAATAATTTCTTAAAATAAATCTTTCTCATATATATATATATATATTTCTCCACAGGATATCTATATAGCATATAAAGCATAATTGCTTTCAAATAAAGTATTTGCTGCATGTAATAATCACCTTAATTTTTCCAACCTATACAGATCATTTAAACATAGCCAGATCTCTTTGTGTATATGAAAAATTGTTTTTTATTTATTCCAAATGAAAAGTGAGTCATATACCTCATTATAGTCTGTTGATAGTAGTAATATTTACTTTTCTGAATAGAACTTTATGTAGTTTTTCAAAGGCCTGCCTCAGGGTAATGGCAACCACTGTATCTATCCATTTCCATGTTAATTTGTGAACATGCAAATGGATGGAACCACTAAACTCTAGTCCAAAATATCTCCACAAATCTTAGTTATTACAGGTGAAATGCCAGGAAGATTTAGGACCTCAGCTCTCAAAACTAAACTTACCATTTGCAATGTATCGAATCAGAATTATATGTAACATTTATATTTTATTCAGAATTTAGAAAGAAAAGTATAATAAAATTGCAAGTTCTCCAATTTCTAACAAAATACTACTCAAGAAAATTAAAACTACCTTAAAGAACCAGAAACTACATACTACATGGCAACTCTGTCACCATGTAGTATGTAATTCGATGAGAAAAATTCCTGAAAATTACATTGAAAAAAGAATCTGAAAAATCAAACACTTGAACTCTCCTAAAATATCTGATTTCTTCACAGGCGTATCAATGTGTACATACAGTTCTAATTTACTGAGTGCATAAATTTGGCTTTTCTTTGAGTTTGCATTAATACCGTTGTCTCAATCACCATTCTCCAGAGAAATAGAACCAATCAAAAGATAGGTCTATCCTATTGGTTCTTTTATATGGAGAAATATATATTTTTTATATTTCACATACATATGAGAGCAGCAGGGGGGGAGAGAGACAGAGATTTTAAGGAATCAGCTCATGCAATTGTGGGGCTTGGACAAGTATAAATTTGATAGGGCTGGTCAGCAAGCTCAAAACTCAGGCAGAATTTTTCTGAAAGTCTTGAAGTAAAATTTTTTCTTTCAAAAACCTCGTTTACGAATCCAGAAACTTTTTTTTTTCTTTTTTCTTTTAGAAACTTTTTTCTTTTCTATTTTAGAAACCTTGCTTATGCCTTGTTGGGGAATTAACTTCCATTTTATGACTATGTTGATAACCAAATATTGCCCTCATAACTCCTAGGTACTAACTGATTTGTCCCTCACTGACAAATTCATCCAAAAGTTGGTTGATACTTCATAGTTTTTTTTTAAGTCAATTTTTAAATCCAATAAACAAATAACGTGATAGCGATAAAAATGGAATGCAACAAGGTATTTTTGAAGTTCATTTGGAAAAATAAACATACAAGACAAGGTAAGAAATTCCTGAAATAAAAGAGCTATCAAGGGATTAACGCTAAGACATGTTTATTTAAAAGCTACAGTGTAATGTATGTTTTCTATTATTGTTATAATAATCTACCACAAAGTTAGTGTTTTAAAACAATATAAATTTATTATCTTATAGTTCTGGAATTCAAAAACCCAGAATGGGTCACCAGGACTAGTTCCCTCTGGAGGCTCTAGAGGAGTATCTTGTTTCATTTTTCTTTGTTTGTTTGTTTTTACCTTTTCCAGCTTCTAGAGGTCACCTGCATTTCTTAGCTCATAGTCCCTTCCTCCATTTTCAAAGTCAGCAGCAAAGCATCTTCCAGTCTCTCCTCTCTCTGATCCTGGTTCTGCCATCTCCTCCTATGACTCTATCCTTCCTACTTCTCTCTTTTCCTTATAAGGACTCGTATGGTCATACTGGGCTTATATGCGTAATCTAGGAAAATGTCTCTATCTCAAAGTTGTTAATCATACCTGTGAAGTTCCTTTTGCTACATAAATAACATATGCCAATAAAATCAAGAATTATTTTCATATCACTTTAAAGAAATGCTTAACTTTCAGAGGAAAATGTATTGTCTTTTTTTATTATCTCTAAAACAAGAGTATAATTTATATTGTGATGGAGAATTCGTTCTTCTTACAATCAGTGTAACATCAATTAGATATCCTTAACCCACATCTATTTCCTTCTCATCATCACCCCCTTCATACATCAAAACAAAGATTAGTTTTATATGTAATTTTATTTAGAATCCCTGAATACATTTTTCTTAGCAATAAGGTTTTGGTAAATCAATAAGGAAATTCATATTTTAAAACCATCTTCTTTTTTCCTGGGAGCTATCAGCTATTTTCATAGGTATAATAATGGGAAATTGCCTTGGCAACATCCCTTGGAATTTAGATTAAATTCGTTGGTGTTCTTAGAATGCTAATATCAGTAGACAAGGTACAGAACATTACAAGCAAATATTTAAAGCTTATCTCTGAGTCCAGTAGTCAGCTCCCTTAATGAGGTCTTTGTGAAAAGTGAATTTACTCAGCAACGTACTTTTTGTTGAGAATAGAAATGGATGACAAAATCTAAAACAGCTAGCATCAAAATAACATTTTAAGTATCTATTCACTGTGAGAATTAATTATATGTTCTTCTGTCCTTTATAGAAATGAACCTTATCCTTATTTTTAACACATATTTTAAAAATCTTTACTACCAAAGAATTAATTTTATATTCCAGTGATGCTTAAGATGTACTCATGAGTTGCCTTCTTTTCTTGAAAACAATTAAAAAACTAATAAAACAAACAAATTCTTTGAAACAAGAAAAACCTTCTTTGAAACCCAGAAAAATAATTGAAAAGGTGTAGGGTAATTCAGAAGTATGAAAAGATCTGACAATAGCACAACTCTATTGTATATTTTGGAACAAGCTGACAAAGTTTACCCCCAAGAGGATGATATATGCTAAAGCAAAACCCCAAAATCTCATATTTGCAAAAATGGCAGCAGGTTATTCTTTTGGACATACTTTGGCTACAAAAAGTAGAGGAAGATTAAGATGTGTGAAAAATAAAAAAAAATAGTCAATTATATTTTCAAGAAACATCTATCTGTTTGCCTTAATGAGAGAGGCAAACAGAGACGTTCACTATGAGGAGGACTAAGGTGTCTACCTCCATTGGCTATGAAGATGAATCATCAGGAAAAAGATCAACACAATGTTTATAAAAATTATGTGAATAAAAAAGAAAAAGAAACTGGAGCATAAAAGTGATTAACAAGGAACACTTGCAAGGAATAAAAAGTGCCATTGGAGCAGATAATAATTTGACTGTCAATTTACAATAAATAAAAAACAACAACAATTTGAGAAAAAGTTTCTTTAAAAAGTCAGAGAAAAATGGTAAAATCACAAAAGAAAACAAAATAAGAGTTGACAAAACTCAGGAAAAAATTGGAACCCCAAAATGATGAGAATGACAGAGCATAAACACCATAGGGAACAAAGACTATGAGGATGATTAGAGTGAACAACCTGGAATAGAAATATATAAGTAAGTAGTCAGAGAGAAAATAATACTGAAGCAGAAGAAGCAAAGGAAACTTAAAATACACATAATTGAATCCTCCTGACCCAAAAATAAATAAAAATAATTGAACATAAAATTATTGAAATATATAATTCAAGAAAACATTCAAGAAATAAAGACATGAATCAACAGATTTAAAGAAAATACTCTTCCAGAAAAAAAATCATACCATGTGTTCTACGATATGATATATTACAGTTTCAGGATATTAAAAATAAAGAAAGAGATATTTGGCAACCAGGCAAAAACATTAAGATGCTCAAAATGGAAATATATTCTCCACACCCCCATTCATTAGATTATTCAAAGAAAGATAAATAAAGTATTTGAGGAAAGACTAAGATTTCCCAAATTTTATACCCATCAAAACTGTCATTCAAATGTGAAAGCAAGATATAAACCATTTGATAACATTAAAAATAAAAACTATTATTCTTATACATCCATCTTGAAAGACAATGAATAAACTTCGTCCATTAAAAAACAAATGGAAAAATTACACTGGGGCTGGCAGTAAGCCCTGAATCTACTTAATTGTATACACTAGACTAAAACAAACATAGGGATAAGGGAATTTCATGTAAATGTCACAAATCAATATTTTGAAGATGTTTGGGAAGGAAATGTAGGAGGTGATATAAGTATGCTAATTTTATTATTTTTTTATAATAAAAGTGCAAAAGATATTATTCGAAGCTCATAAAATGAATAATAGACAAAGAAATATTTAGTGGTACAAAACAACTCTGTACAGTACAAAAAAGTAAATGAAATGAAAAATGGGAAAATATAAATTATATGTATTAAATACTTGGGAGACATGGAGATGGCTATCACAAATTTAACCAACATCCTTGCACCACCACACCACACACACACACACACACACACACACACACACACACACCCCTAAAATATCATCACTAAATCTTAATAGCTACAGCTTCAGAGTAAAACAGTACCAAATTCTTTAGGAAACTGATGGTTCTAATGCTATTTTAAAAGTTTCAGAGCATTAAAATGTGTACTTTCTAAACTCTTCATGACATAAGATTAATAATGAGCTAAAAATTCAACAAGAGAATACACACACAAACACGCAAAAATTACTGATAAGAAACAGAATTCAACAACCAATTTAAGAAATAATATATCAAGAATAAATAGGTTTTATTTCAAGGATATCAAGATATTTTCATTTCAAATATCAATTAATAATATTTACCATATTACTAAATCAACAGAAAGATATGTAAAATTCCAAGTTGAAAAAATTTTAAATTTAACACCTATTTTAATTAAAATTCTTTAATAATATATAAACATTTGGGAGCTTTTTAAACCTAGATATCTATTAAACATTGTACATAATGAGGATTCACAAGAAGCAATCTCATTAAAGTCAAAATCAAGATATGGGTATCTTCTATCATTCACTATTATTTAATCTTGCATATATTATTTGCAAATAAATTAATAATGTATCTTAAAATCCCCCCCCCAAATCCACTGAAAATCTCTTGTAAATAATAATAAAATCACAATCATATAATATACTAGGAGTGAATACTTGATAATATCTACAAAGGTAATAAAATACTTTGGAATAAACTTAGGGATAAATAAAATATTTAAGGATAAACAAAAGGTATGCAAGATCTATAGGAAGAAAATTTTAAATATGCCCAAGAGACAAAAGTAGAGACAAAAAATGAAGACTATGTTCTTGGAAAGACAACTCAAAAACTATTATTCGTCCTAATTAATCGATGAATTTAGCATGGAATCTGATGCTTGTTTCCTTCACTCCCAGCTTCTAACTGCTAGCCTCTCCTATGCACGTAGCTACTGATACTAGCAGGCTGACTGTGGATGGGACCTCAAGCTCTGTTGAGAGATGCAGCAAGGGGCCCAGAAGTGAGGGCGTGATTCCGAGAAATCCCAGAAAGAGCTGGTGTTTAATGCTCTAATGTTGATTGGTATGAGTGTATTAAATCTATATGACTTTTAAAGCACCAAGAGAAAGAGGAGTGGGAGTGCTGAATCTTTCCTACATTGAAAGCTAATTGACAAACATCTCTGGAAGCCTCAGGAGGCTGAGGACACACAATTGAGAGACAACTTTGTTTATCAGAACCTGTGTTACTCCCACCATTAAGGTCTCCCAGCAACCAAACCTGAGCCTGAAAGCCAAAGGAAGCAATACTCATCTAAGCTGTCCCTGCAGCCAGAGAGAGAAGGTGCAGATTGAACACACACCCTAGAGTGAGGAAGGTCTTTCTAAATAGATTGAAATTTCAGAAACCATAAAAGACAATATTCATTGATTTGAACCCAGAAAACATTAAAAAGTTGGGGGAGGAGGGACACCATAAAAAGATTAGAAGACTTGAGAAACACAAAATATTTGAGTAAAAAATGTGAAACTGTGAGAAATATTGGAAGCTTATATCTCAGGCAAAGGACTACATTTAAAAAGAGCCTCATGTAGTGTTCCTAAAAATCAAAATCAATAATAACCTTCTGCTTTATTTATATTCTATTAGTTTCATGTGCACAACACAGTGATTCAACATTTATATATCTTAAAATGTGTTCACCACAGTAAGTCTAGTAACCATCTGTCATGTGGTTTTGATTTTCATTTTCTTGATGTTTACCAATGTCAAGCATACTTTCATATGTCCACTGGCCATCTGTATATTTTCTTTGGAGAAATGTCTCTTCATGTCATCTGCTCATTTTTAAATTTAATTGTTTGACTTATTTTTTGTTGTTGTTATTGAGTTATATGAGTTCCTCCTATATTTTGGATATTAACCCCTTATCAGATATGTTATTTACAAATATATTCTTTCATTCAATAAGTTGTCTTTTCATTCTGTTGATAATTTCCTTCCCTGTGTAGAAACTTTTTATTTTGAAGAAGCTCCATTTGTTTGTTTGCTTTTGTTTCCCTTGCTCCAGAGAACATATCCAAAAAATATTTTTAAGACTGATGTCAAATAGTTTACTACCTTTTTTTTTTCTTGGAGTTTTTGTTTCAGGTCTGACATTTGTCTTTCATCCATTTTGAGCTTATTTTTACATATGGTATAAAAGAGTGGTTCAGTTTTATTTATTTTCGCCTTTATCCAAACAGCTTCCCCAACACCCTTTGTTGAAGAGAATATCATTTCTCCATTGTGTATTCATGCCTCCTTTGTCATTGTTAAATGACTGTTTAAACAAGGGTTAATTTCTGGTCTCTTATTTTGTTCCATTACTCTGTGTCTTTTTTGTGCCAATACTGTACTGTTTTGATTATTAGAACTTTGTAGTATAGTTTAAAATCAGGGACCGTGATACTTCCAACTTTGTTCTGTCTCAAGATTGTTTTGGCTATTAATGGTTTTTTGTGGTTCCATAAACATTTTAGGATTATTTGTTCTAATTTTGTGAAAGGGATTGAATTGAATCTGTAGATTGCTTTGGGCAATATGTCATTTTAATGACATTAATCCTTCTAATTCATGAGCATGATATATTCTTCTATTTAATTGTGTCTTAACTTCTTTCTCCAATGTCTTATAGTTTTCAGAGTACAGGTCTTTCATCACCTGTTAAATTTATTTCTACAGTTTTTTTTCTTTTTGATGCAATTGTAAATGAGCTTAAAAAATTCCTTCTGATGCTCATTATTAGTATATAGAAGCACAATGAATCCTGCTACATTAATGAATTTATTTATTAATGCTATTAATTTTTTGTTGAATTCTTTAGTGTTTTCTATATATATATCATGTCACATGCAAATAATGACAGTTTTACTTTTTTTCTCAACTTAGATGCCTTTTTTTTTTCTTTTTCTTATGTAATTGTTGTGGCTAAACTTCCAATATTACATTGAATAGTAGTGGTGAAAGTGACATCTTGTCATGTTCCTGATCTTAGAGGAAAAGCTTTTAGCTTTCACTAATGAGTATGTTAGTTGTGGGTTTGTCATCTATAGACTACCATTTTGAGATAAGTTCCTTCTATACTCACTATGTTGAGAATTTTTATCATAAATGGATGTTGAACTTTGTCTTAACATTTATTGAGCTGAGTATATGATTTTTATTCTTGGTTTTGCTGATGTGATGTGTCAGTGTTCCTGCAGATGTTGAACTACCCTGGCATCCCTGGTATAAATCCACTTGATCACAGTGTCAAATTTTTAAATATGTTGTTGAATTTTGTTTGTAGTATTTAAAAAATTTCGCATGTATGAGAGATATTGGCCTATAAATCTATTTTTTGTTGTGTTTCTGTGTGGTTTTGGTATCATGGTAATGCTGGTCTTGTAGAATGAGTTTGAAAGTGTTCCTTTCTCTTCAGTTTTTTGGAATAGTTTGAGAAGGGTAGATGGTAATTCTCCTGTAAATGTTTGGTAGAATTCATATGTGAAGCTATCTGATCCAGGCCTTTGTTTTTTTGAGAGATTTTTATTACTGCTTCAATTTCAATGCTTATAATGATCTGTCCAGACTTTTTGCTTCTTCCTGGTTTAATTCTTGGAAGGTCATATGCTTCTAGAAATTTCTCTATTTTTTCTAGATTGTCCGAATTATGGCATATAATTCTTCATAGTATTCTTTAATAATCTTTTGTGTTTTGTGGTATCAATTATAATTTCTCCTCTTTAATTTCTAATTTTACTTATTTAGGCTCTCTATTTTATCCTTGATGAGTTGGTTAGAGGTTTGTCAATTTTATTTATCCTTCGAAGAACCAGATGTTACTTTATTTATCCTTTTGATTGTGTGTGTGCTTTTTTAGTCTCTATTTTATCCATTTCTATTCTGATCTTTATTATTTCTCTCCTACTACTAACTTTGGGTTTAGTTTGTTCTTCTATTTCCAGTTCCTTTAGGTATAAAGTTAAATTGTTTATTTAGTATTTTTCCTGTTTCTTAAAGCAGGCCTGTATAGCTGTCAACTTCCCTCTTAGAACTGCTTTTGCTGCATCCCATGAATTTTGGAAGGTTGTTTTTATTTTCATTTGCCTCAAGGTAGTTTTTGATTTCCTGCTTGTTTTCCTTGTGATTCTTTGGTTGTTTAGTATCATATTGTTTAATCTTCACATATTTGTGTTTTAGCCAGTTTTCTTCTTGTAATTTATTTCTAGTTTCACGCCATTGTGGTCATAAAATACGTGTGATATAATTTCAGTCCTCTTGAATTTATTGAGCTTTTTTGTGGCCTAATATGCAGTCTACCCTGGAAAATATTCCATGTGAACTTGAGAAAGATGTGTATTTTGCAGTTTTTGAATGAAATGTTTTGTTAATGTCTGTTAAATTGATTTGATGTAATGTGACATTTACATCCATTATTTCTTTATTAATTTTCTGTCTGATCTATACATTAAAGTAAGTGGAGTATTAAATTCCTCAACTATTATTGTATTACTATTAATTTCTTCCTTTTTAGCCATTAATATTTGCTTTATATTCTTAGGTGCCCCACTGTTGTATCCAAGATATTTTCAATTGTTATAACTTCTTCTTGGATTGACCCCTGTATCATTATGTAATGTACCTCTTTGTCTCCTTCTGTAGTCTTTAAAGAGTCTTTAAAGTCTATTTTGTCTAATATGAGTATTGCTATTTAATCTTATCATTTCTGTTTGTAAGAAATGTCTTTTTCCATCCCTTCACTTTCAGTTTATGTACCTCTTAATCTAAAGGGAATCTCTTGCAGGCAGCATATAGATGAATATTATGTTTTTATTCATTTAGCAAGCCTATATCATTTGATTGGAGAATTTACTCTGCTTACACTTAAAGTAATTATTGATAGGTATGTGTTTATTGTCATTTTGTTCATTGTTTTTTGGTTGTATTTGTTCTCTGTTCCTTTTTTCTACTCTTGATCTCTTTCCTTTTGATTTCTGATTTTCTTTAGTGTTGTGTTTGGGTTTCTTTCTTGTTTTTGTGTGAGCCTGTGTGCCTGTGTATGTGTGTGTGTGTATTTTTGTAGGTTTTTGGTTTTTGATTACCATGAGGTTCACATATATCCATCTATATCTAGTTTATTTTAAGCTGATAAGCATTTATATTCAAATGTTTCTAAAAGCACTACATTTCGACTCTCCATGATTTATTTTTGATGTCATATTTTATATTTTTTGTTTTTTAAACCTATTTATTATAGTTATAGTTACTTTTGCTACTTTTGTCTTTTAATCTTCATATTAACTTTTATGTGCTTGATTTGCTGTGTTTATTATATATTTGCCTTTATTAGTGAGTTTCTTTCTTTTCCATGTTTTCTTATTTCTGATTATGGCCTTTTATATTTTGCATGAAGACCCTTAACATTTCTTGTAAAACTAATTTAGAGGTGGTGAACATTTTAAGTTTTTGCTTGTCTAGGAAACTATCTCTCCAACTATGAATTATAACCCTGCCAGGTATCATATTCTAGGCTGTAGGTGTCTTTCTTTCAGGACTAAATATTTGCTGCCACTCCTTCTGTCCTGTAATGTTACTGCTGAGAAATTAGGTAATTTTCTGCTTTTGATGAGGGAGGAAAGGAAGAACTCACTGTTCCTCCAGACAGAGGTGGCCTACACAAGGATGCTCTGCTAGGGTAGCAGACCGGACTGGATGTCTACCCATGGGTTCTTGATTGGATGTCCATGCAGCGATGAGTAGCTGACGTTGTCATAAGTGGTAGTCCTGCTAGCACTCAGTGAGCATTCAGAAAATGTAAGTGTGCCTTCAGCACCTACAAATTTTATCATGATGCTGTGCCATGACTACACTATTAATTAAACAGATATTTCAACCAGAAACCGTAATTCAACCAGGAATTTTAGAAGCAAGTGTGTTTAAAGTTCTAAGCAAATGACAAAAATTAGACCACAAACCATTAATAAATAAAACCCTGGTTCTATTTTATGTGAGTTTCCAAAGTTTCTCTGCAGGTTCTAGTCACAGTGCACATAAGTGATAAGCCAGCCCAAGGGCACATAGTTAATAAAAGACTGAGGCAGGATTTACACCCAGATTTTTTTTTTATGCATGTTCCACTTTATCTGTGGTTCTCATGGGACTCATAAAAGTAGAGATTCCACACTCCACCCCTAATTCTTCCAGCCCCACACTTCTGACACCATATGTGGGTTTTCCTCACATTATCCAATTTTCCAATTCTCTGATACTAGCTGGGTATCCCTACAATTCAATTTAATTCTGGCATTAACTACCTGGAATTATTACAAACCTCTCAGATTAAGGACTCAGTCACACAAGACCTTTCCCTCTTCAGGTGTCAATCATAAACCTGAGCCCCCTTTACATTTTTATAAATTGGAGATTCCCATAACCTCTAGATTTCATCATTTGCTAAAATGGCTCACAGACTCAGAAAAAATGGTTTGCTTACCATAACTGGTTTATTATGAAGTATACAATTCAGGAACAGTCAAATTGAAGAGAAGCACAGAACAAGGTATAGGGGAAGGTATGTAGTTTCCATGCTTTTTCTGTGCACACCACTCTCCCAGTATCTCAGTGTATAAACAAAATAGGAAACCCTCTGAACCCTGTTGTTTAGGATTTTTCTGGAGTTCTGTTATGCAAGCATTGTTGATTAAATTAACTCAATCTCCAGCTCCTTGCCTCTACCTAGAGGAAGTGGAGTGGGAACAGAGCTGAAAATTCCAACCTTCTAATCACATGATCGGTTCTTCTGACAATCAGCAATCATTCTGGAGCTATCTTGGAGGCCCCAGCTACCAAACATCTTGTTAGGAAACAAAAGACACTTATCATTCCAGATATTGAAAACATGTTAGAAGCTGTGTAGTATCAGGGACTGAGGTCAAAGATCAAATTTTATAGATAGATAGATGATAGATGATAGATAGATAGGTAGATAGTTAGATAGATTTTGTTTTTTAAAAAATTTCATTGCAGTGCACTTTTGGGATGCCAATATTACTCAGTTATTTAATCCAATTAACTGTTATTTGAAGTAGTGCATATTCCTCTGTGCAATAAAGCAAACACCGGTCACCAGTGAAACAGTACATTAATAAAAATTTTTGTACCATATTAGGGTTAAAATTTTTCCTTGTCCTGTAATGGCTGAAAAATGACTGCTAAAAATGTATTACTTGCAGGAAAATTACTGCTTGGCTATGTCCATGGGAACATAGGCTGTCACCCATAGGAATAGAACATTTTAACAACAAGCTTTCTGCTTCTGTAACCCCGCTTACACGCCTGACCTGTGAGTTGACAGGTAGTGAATAGAAGAAAGATAGACCTTTGTGTTTAGACAGACTGAAGAATGGGATTTGGGGCTTAAAAACCCTGTACCTCTACATTTCGGGGCTGCTTAATTTGGGGTCTGCGTACTCCTAGCAGACCCAGCTGGCTGAATAAAGAGTGTGTTTCCTATAACTCACTGAGTTCTGGTGGTCCGTGTGTCTTTCGGGGGCTGATGGCTAAAACTGTCCTTGTTGAGATAAAACTGGCATATAGTATTATGTAAGTTTAAAGTGTATAAGGTGATAATTTGATACACATGTATATTAAAAAAACATTTAACACAATAAGATTAGTTAACATATCCTTACCTCACATAATTATTATTTTTTGTTTGTTATAATGATAAAAACATTAAAGTTCTACTCTTATAGCAACTTTAATCACCATGCTGTATATTAGATCCTTGGAACTTATTAATCTTATAACTAAAAGTTTGTATCCTTTGGCCAATATTTCCCCATTTCCTCTATTCCTCAGCCCTAGTAAATCACCTTTCTACTCTCTTTTATCCGATGAGGGTGATGTTGTCAGAATCCACATAGAAGTGAAATCATACAGCATTTGTTTCTATTTCTGACTTTTCTCACTTAGCACAACATCCTCAAGTTTCAACCATGTTGTCATAAATGGCAGAATTTCCTTTTTATGGCTAAATAATATTTATATATAAAATATTCATAAATATGATATTCATACATATAATGAATAGAAAAGAGAATTTTAAAGTTTTCATACAAAGAATTTCAGCTGTGACATCTCATATTTTCTTTATCCATTCATTTATCCTACTAGAGTTTCCATTCTCCACGTCGTCGTGGTTTTTTTTGTTGTTGTTGTTTTTGATAATAGCTATTCTAACAAGTGTGAGGTAATATCTCATTATGAGTTTGATTTAAATTTCTCTGATGGTAATTTATGTTGAGCATCTTTTCATGTATCTGTTTTCTTTGAAAAAATGTCTGTGCAGGTTCTCTGTCCATTTTATTAAATTTTTTTTTGCTATGGAATTGTTTATTTTTTTAAAACATTAACCCCTTATCACAAACATGTTTTGAAAATATTTTTCTTATTATTTTCATTTTGTTGATTGTTTCTTTGCTTATACAAAAACTTTTTAGTTTGATGTAGTTCCACTTGTTAATTTTTATTTTAGTTGTTCATGCTTTTGTTGTCCTATCCAAATAGTCATTGCCAAGGCTAGTGACTAATTTTGAGGATATTTTCACTTATTTTTTTTTTTTTTAGGAGTTTGACCGTTTCAGGTCTTATATTTACATTTTAATCCAAGTTAATTTTTGTGAGTGTTGTAAGGTTGGGGTTCAATTTCACTCTTTCATTTTTGAATATACAGTTTACCCAACACCATTTGTTGAAGCGACTATCTTTTCCTCATTGGGTATTCCTAGCCTCTTGTCAAATATCAGTTTACTATATATACATGGGCTTATTTCTGGGTTCTCAATCCTGTTCTATTCATCTATGTGTTTGTTTTTATTCCAGTACCATACTGCTTTGATTACTATAGCTTAGTAGTATAATTTGAAATCAGAAAGTGTGATGCTTCCAGCTTTGTTTCTTCTCAGGTTTGCTATATCTTTGGGGGAGGGAGGGGTTTTTTGTGGCTTCATATAAATTTTATGGTTTTTTTCTTATTTCTGTGAAAAATACCTTTAGAATTTTGATAGGGATTGCATCAAATCTGTAGTATGCTTTGGGTAGCATGGACATTTTAATAATATTAATTTCTCTGTTCCATGAACATGGGGTATTTTTCTATTTATTTGTAACTTCTTTAATTTCCTTCATCAATATCTTATATTTTTGTTTTATAGATCTTTCACTGCCTTGGTTAAATTTATTCCTATTTATTGTTTTTGGTGCTATCATAGCTGTTAGTGTTAGTGTATATAAATGTAACCGATTTTGCATGGTTTTTTGGAATCCTGCAACTTTACTGAATTCATTTATTAGGTCTAACAATTTTTTGGTGGCATCTTTAAGGTTATATCATCAGCAAACAGAAAATTTTACTTCTTTTTTTCTGGTTTGAATTCTGGGATCTCACATTGTACTACCTTGGTAACATTCGAAATATATATTTCTTATCGAATCACAATCTCCAAATTTTCTTATATAAAAGGTTAGAGACTGGAATTCTATAATTTTTCAACAAATGTAGTCTACAGGTGACTTTGAGCAAGCAGGTTTAGGAGCACCGCTGCACCATCCCACAGTGCCTTTGTCACAAATATAGCCCCCGGTTTCAAAGAGCTGTTATCTAGTAAAGGAAACAACATGTGGACTACATTCTATAATGGCAAGTGTTAACAGTGGGAAATGCACAGAAGAAAGGCTTGTTGAATAAAATGAAGTAAAATAAAACTCATTGAATAACAATGGCAAGAGAGCTATAGTTTTATCTCCATGCTTCCTTTCTTTCCTCAAGCTACTAGTCCTCTATTATACTACCTATTTACAAAAATCTAAAATAAAGTCAATTACTCACCATCCAGTAATTATCATTTTAAATATATGACATCTTGATGATTCTTTGGCAGTAAGGCAATAGTTTCTTTTTATTATTTAAGTTTCCTCAGTGTCTGAGTGGATCAAAAATTGTGGCATTGTGTTAACTGTTTGTAGGGAACCATATTCCATTTACCCTCTTCCCAAAAGACACTATTAGATGGAAATTGAGATTTAAGGGTGTCATTATAAACCCATTGACTTGGTCAAGAGCACTGTGACAGTCTAAGCCAGAGTCAAATGCTTTGTATCAATGCGAACTATGAAATATTCAGGACAAGCAAAATTGCGGTATTTACAGATTTAGCCTCTAAAACTTTTCTAAAATCAAATTAATTTTAGTAGTTCAAGAAAAGATGTTTTCTAATGACTATCTCTCCAGGATATTCAGCTCCCTCTAAGAAACAGATTGGAGTCTGAAATTTACAAATTGATGGGTCAACTGCTGCCAAAATGATAAGCCTCTCTTATCCTCAGGTAATTTGATTTGTCATACCCATAATTGTGCTCACCTATGCTTTATGTCTGATAATATTGGTAAAATCTTTAAAAATAATAATATTAATAATTTAGAATTGGTTCAGTTAATTAATTATTTGGAGACTTTTGCACTTTTTTAATGTTCAGGTATAGTTTAAACTGTTGGCCTGAATGTTCTTATCATATGACAAGACGAATAATAGTAAATGGATTAAGATGAAGATTATTAACACTAATAAATTATTATTTATAGAAGAATCTAAAGTTTTCCTCCAAGTATATTATATTTAGATTAAGCCTTGATATGAAGTTCTCAAAAAATATAAAATTAAGTTGTTATATTCATATTGTTATTACTTTCTTATCAAATAAAACATAAATGAACAGAAAAGAGAATTTTAAAGTTTGTAATATAAAGAATTTCAACTAAGTGAAATCAGATTGTTGACCTTAAACCTCCCCTTTTTTGATCTTTGATAGCTGTATATACTGGAATATATTATTGATCTTTTCTGTAGATTTATTGATTATTCCTAGTCATATTGTTCTAGTACATTTTTATAATAATGTCATTGGTAACTACTTCTTAAATATTTAGACATCATTTCATGGCTAAACATCAGGGAAATTGTTCATAATCAGAAACCTCTTTCCAATGAGATTAAGTGGATTCATTATCCTCGACACAATCACAGTACTCAGCCACAGTGGGCGCCCATTTGTGCTGATTCGGTTGTTGCTGGGAGGCAGTTAAACTTAGTCATTGCCCACAATTATGTCTATGCTCAGCAGCCGGCAGATGCTCCCAGATGTTTCATGAGAGATTTTCTTGAAAGGCAACTCCTGTGGATGTTGCAGCCCTTGGAATCAGTTGGATTCTGTCCATCTGTGACTTTCGATGTCTCTGTACCTACCATGTTAGCAGAAACCAGAGTCTCTGAAATGAAATGTTGAGATCTGAATCATAAAGACAAATGGTCAAGGAATGCAGGAAATGCAAAGTTATGGTGGAAAAATCTAGTTTTGGGTGTGAATGTCATAGCTGACTGCATTTCCCTTACCATCTAGTCTCAGGGGCTTCTGTCCATTTTGGGTGCTGGTACTGGAGGCACCAGTAACAGTAAAAAAATAAAATAAAATAAAATAAACAAAAATAAAAACATAGAACACAGTCTCTATTGACTTTTTCTATATTTATTTCATTCAATTCCATTCAAAATTACAATTTGGCATTTAGAAGTGCACGCTCCTTGTTTGGCACAGTCTCAATTTCCATCGCATTGCTACATTGTCCCTATCGAACTTAAGCATATATTAGAATTTCTACTGATTTATCTCCCAAATTGCCTCTCAGTCTCCAAAGTAGCACTATTTTCCGTCAAGCCAGGAGCTTCAATTTTTGCATTAGAAAAAGTGGCCATTGTTTTTGGAAGGAAACCACAGAAAGTCATAAAGTGACAAAAAGACCAAGAACCGGGGCTGCCCTCTGGGCTTTGATTTCTCAACTAGTGTTTAAATTTTGTGTGCATATGTCAGTGGTTAGTGACCTATAACCATTTGACTATTTGAAAACTTTAAAGTAAAAATGCATATGTGATCTGTGGTTGTTCTCAGGAAGGGCAAGACAAAGCCACGTGAAACAGCACTGTACATTAAATATTAAGGGACAGACTGTGATTTTTTAAAGAAACAAACTGTAAGTAATTCTTTTTGTTGTTATTTAGAGAAGTGAAAGATATCATGAGGGCTGAAATAAACATAAGCAGTTAGGATTTCATCCAAATCTCATTACTGATTGTGCTAATGTTAAGGGTGGAAAATTTTCAAATGGCCAACTTCTGCTTCTATAATTTGCTTGCTTGTTTAATGTTAAACAGGGTGTAGTTCTAGGAGAAATTCCATGCAAAGGTATGCTAATGGCCAACTTCTGCTAATGTAAACCAGGGTGTGGCTCTAGGAGATATCCTGTGTAAAGATATGCATGCTAATGGCCAACCTCTGCTTCAGTAAACCTGCTTGCTTTTTGATGTGGTTTTTGGCTTTATAAGCTACCTCTTTGGAGGTTCAGGGCTGATCTCCTCTAACCCTGTGTGGCAGAGGGTCAGTCACCAGCCGGCTAATAAAGGCTCACAATTCATCTCATTTGGCTCCGCGCATCTTAGATTGGATTGCACTACAACACTAAGAGACAGAGGACCCGTTGTGAGTATTGGAGACAAAAACCAGTTTCTGTCACTGATGAGGATTTCTATTGATAGGAAACTCTGGAAAAGGAGAGAAACATGAGAAAGCAGGCAGCTTCCAGCTGGAGGAGCCCTTTTGTTTTTGAACTGGAGATACGAGATTCACTCCTTTCAAAGGGGGTCAAAATATGGTGATGGAAAGAAATTTAACTTTGGGTGGTGAACCACAATGCAATAGACATATGATGTATAATTGTACACTTGAAACCTATATGATTTTATTAACCAATGCCACCCCAATAATTTTAATTAAAGAAAAAGAAAGCAGCTATGGACTTGATACTGAGTGCCTGTAGAAATTGAATGCTAACACATAAAGGTTTGCTAACTCTCTGGCCTAACATGCCCATTTTGGGGGTGTCATTTTGACTCTAATACTGTTAGGTGAAAAGGGCTGGTCAATCGGATGTGATACAGTTAAGAATGCCTGCCCCAACAGCGTCTCAGTTTTGCATAAATGCTAGCTTTTCCTGTGGGGGAGGCTTCATTTTCCACTTCACTGCCTGAAGCAAAACACTGACTCCATAGGATCCTCAATTCACAGAGGTGCTTCTAAATGCCTAAACCTGGTATATTGATGTTTAGCTAAGCTGAACCCCTACTGTGATTGCTGCAGCTGTCCGTGCTGTAAAATAAAAAGCACGCACGTTTTCTCTGCTCAGACTCCTGGACTTGTAAGTTAGGGAGACCTCTCCTGTGCTGTGGACTGTGGAAGTGGATTGAGGTTAATAATAAAACTGTTTGGATCCTCATGAAGGTGCCCACAAGAAGAGTTCATGCTGTGGAGACTGACCAGCTGGAATGAGGTCCTAGAGTCTGTACCACTGTTTATTGCCACATTGCCACCTGTACCTGTGTTGAACTGGACACGGCATAAGGCCCCTTGCCACAGACTGGGCATAAAGGCAAGGACTCAGTTTTGATGAAGAGGCTACCACTGAGTGCTAGACTGTGACAAAGGCTGCCCACTTGCCTTTTGCTGGAGAAAGCCACATGTTCCATAGCCTACCGTGCCCCCTTCACAGGCTGTCTGTTCTCTCTGACCACCCTTGACTCCTGCTGCTGGCCATAGTGACTTGATTCTTAAAACTAACCTGCCATGATGTCAAACTTTACCTGAGCCCTGTGCTTCTGGAAAACAGAGATGACAAGAATCTCCCATTTTTTGTGTGTTAGGGGAAACAGCTTTTAGCAAAGGACCACCCTTCCCCATATGACCTAGATAAGTCTCCTGGATGTCCCCTTGTTTTCCTATGACGAGGAAGATGTAGCTCTTCCAAGTTCCCATTCATTGCCTTATACATAATGAAATGAACTTTTTGCCCTCCCTCAATCTCACACAAGCTTACCTCCTTCCTCCAGGCCCCTGAACTTTGACCTACCCTTAAGCACTAAACTCATAACAACTCCTCTTAATGGCTGACCTCAGGGAAAAACGTTCTCTCACTAACTGTCCATCAGGCCACTCACTCATCTCAGCTGACACCCCAGTTCTTTCTTACTCATTCCTAAAAAAAAAATAGTTCTCTTCTGTTTGATTCTTAGGAAACTTGCAAATCCTACTGTTGGAGCATTCTCCCTATTGCAATAGTCCTCCTTTCCTCTCTCATTGAATGACGCTCCCCCTTATCCACATCCAGGCTTGTTTCCATTTCACATCTGTGTGATGTGCTCGGCTTTCCTCATCAGATAGTTTGATAACAGCAAGCCTTCATGGCAGAAACTCCTCAATAATGAGCTGATGGTCTGACTATTGACTTCACCTTCTTCTGGTGCAAACGTCTTAGTGAAACAGTTTGATTGTCAAGGGTGACAGCCATCCCAGAAAAGATTATCTCCTCCAGGCAGCTTAGTGGGTTGTGGTCAAGGTGAAAGATGTGAAGAGTGATATAAACTTATATGAAGAATTTTGAAAATTCAGGATTCTCCCCAATGTTATAGTAATCTGTGTGTGTACCCAGATAATGCAAACCTAAAAAATGTAAACATGTTTTGATGACCGAAATGTGAAACTTGTTTTGACTCAGTAAGATAAACAGACACCTGAGCGGCTGGTTGATGACACCAAAAACGTCATCATAAAGTATATAGCAGAAGGAACTCTAATACAGACTTAGCGTCTCCCTATCCTCCCGGGGCTACGTTCCGTTCTTGGTTCCTGACTGTTCAGCTTTGAAGAAGAGGCCCCTGCTGATCGACCATCGCAGATCGACAGCATCCGAGCCAGCATCGACCGGTCGCCGCTTAATACCTGTCTTGTTCCGCCAGCACCGCCGGGTGGTCTACTGGACTGAAATCCATCAGGACATGGTATGATTAAACTTGTGTGGTGCTCTGGCAACTATTTGTGTGTGTGTCGTCTTTGCTTAGTTGGTTACTCGCTGGGCTCATTATATACTTATCTTAGATAAAGTGCTCTGCAACGCTCCTACTGGCTTGGCCTTAGGGAGCGAGTTGAGCCACCTGTGCACACGTCCACAGAGAAGTTGGACAATTGGCGTAGCCGGTAGGATCAGTCTAAGAAAGACTGTACCCTCGACCATAATTGTGATTGGCTTAAAAGACCAAGAGTTCGTACCAAAAGACCATATTTCAGCCGAGCACAGTGGCAACTAGAACAAGAATTTCGGACCAAGAAGGAGGGTTCTCTGGATTTCCGAGAAGAAACTACCAGTCCACTAAGAGAATAAGGTCGTTCACTAGAAGGCATTCCCCAAACTGTGTTGACTCTACGGCAAACGCCTAAGGGTCGTTAGCAACCAGTTGCCCTAAGAGACCCATGTTGGCAGATTATACCAACTGACTGCTTACATGGAGGTGGAGATCTTCCTTTCACATCCCAAAGCCTTCTCCAAAATTAACGGAAGGGATATATATACATGTATGTATGTATGTATACACACACACACACACGCACACACACATGCACACACACATATACTTTGTATGGCAGAGCGCTGTGAGAAACTACTAAGAAGGATCCTTTGCTTATCCTATTTTGCTTAAACTAAACTAAATAATCTTGATCAGGATCAGGACATATCAAAGGTACAGGGAAAACCGTCTCAGGTACAATATATCCATTCAGACTTAGGAGACCTGGTATTAAATTCAGGAAAAATGTTTCAAAGACTAAGGTCCTTTGAGGAGGAAACATACAAATCAACCCAACCCCTTATACAATATACCAGCTGAAGGGAAATGACGAACTCTAGAAGACACCCTAAGTAAGAAATATGAAGTGCGCCACACTTCACACCTTCCTGTTTCGATCACTAATGACCAGAAAACTTTAATACCCATAATAGAAAGATCATCCCCAAAGGAGGTAGTACCAATACTCTTACAAACCATACACAACCTACAGGAGGATACGAATAAAGGAAAGAATCTAGCCAGAAAGGTTGTACAAAAATATTCGGCATAACCAGCCATCATAAGGAAAAAATTAATTAAGAAAGAGGATGGCACAGACACCAAAGAAATGGTAGAATTCACCTCATATAATAGAAAGGAACTTATAGAATTAAAAGAAATGTTGATTAAAGGAGACAGATCATATATAGAATGGTTAGTATCATTATATGAGAAGGGAGGCCACACCACCATGCTAAATGGCAATGAAATAGCCCAAGTAGCAGACACCATCAAATTACCAAAATTAAGAAATGCCTTAAGAACAGAAATAGAAAATAATAAACAAAAATTAGCATCTCTGTGGTCTTGGATTACAGAAGCCTGGATCAAAGCATTCCCATCAATAGATTTCACATCCTCTCATTCTCAAAACAATGGAACACAATAGCACAATTACAAAAACAGCTTAGAAAACTAACAATTTTAAATGGAGTCTATCATCCTGAACATAATAGCCATAGGAATGCAAGAATGTAGAAGGAATAATTAGGACCCTAATAAAAAATGCTCCAGATGGATATAAGATACAAATACAAAATCTAATCATTAGAGCAAATACAAGAGAAGAGAGAAAGCAAAAGATCACTCTACACGAGGACCTGATTTCAGATAAAAAAATTTACTTTTGCAACTACCAAGAAAGCAGATTCAAACTCATTCTCATTCCAAACCAATATTAGGGGACAACAAAATATGATTTTTAAAAGAAATAACGATAAATCATAACCAACAGTCAGGATATTGGAAATCTAATAACCCATTTTTCAAAAGTAAATACCCTAGAAACAATCAACAAAAACAATACCCTAGACATTATCCATCAGCTGAACAACTATTACGATGGAATAACCCTTTCAAACAAAGACCCCCACATAGGTGAAATAACCCCTTTTATAAAGGAAGCTCTCCTAGACAGAACTCCTCAAACAATCCTTTCCTTCAGTGAAACTACAAGGGCCCCTGCCTGAAACTTACACCATGGAACGGAGACAACAATTGAGTTAAAAAATAGAGAACAAGATATAATAATATCAGATATATCATTCACACAAAAAACCGATAATAGACCATATACAACCCTAAATATTTTAATAGACAATAATGTCTTACCCACAACCTTTCAAATAGACACAGGATCCCAAATTTCACTTTACACCTACTCTACTCATAAAAAAATAAAAGCCAACTCCATTTCAATTGAAGGTATAACAGGGAATACTATCACAGCACACCCCACTAAATGTATAATCCTATATAGATAGACAGATCCCTACAATATTATATTCAGCACCCAATGCCCCAAATATCATAGGTGTGGATCTAATTCCTCTTATATTTAGCTCTTATATTAAATCAACCAACCCTTGTAAATATTCTACAGCCCTAGCAGCAATTATAATTGACCCTGTCAAACTTCCTGCACCTATAAAACCTTCTTTCACACCACAATATCCCCTTAAAGGTGGCCACTCAGAGGTAACTAAAGCTATTGACAAACTTCTAATAGAAGATATAATAGAAATTGGCAGATCACACTTTTTTAATAGCCCGATATGGCTGGTAAAGAAACCTAATGGCACCTACCGGATTACTATTAACTATAGAAATTTAAACAAAGTATCTCCAACCCTACCAGGCACATTACCAAATGCCGCTGAGGTTATCAATATCATCCAAGGCGACACCCCAAAATATATGGCAGTTGTCAACCTCTCAGATATGTTCTTTGCAATCCCATTGCACAAAGAATCTAGACAATATACTACATTCACATGGCAAGGAAAACAATGTCAAATCAAAAGACTACCTCAGAGATATAAAAACTCACCTACCATTGCACATAACCTCTTAGCAACATACTTTAACCCTAAACAATATACATCGAAAATTCTCCAATACATAGATGACATAACAATAAACCATCAAGATATAAATACCATCACCAAAGATCTAAATACACTAGTACGGCACCTACAACAAAATGGATGGACCATAACCCCAGATAAAATTCAAAAACCAGGACCGTCAGTTACCTTCCTAGGGATAAACTGGAGCTCTGAAGGCAGAACGATTCCAGAAAAGGTCATTAATAAGTTAGATTCCTTAAAAAGCCCCACAAATAAAAAGACAGCCTGAAAGACTGGAATGATTCCATCTTTCTGAGTGATCTCAAGATGAATTGTAAGAAAAATTCCCCAAAGGCCAGTGGTCAAGAACAATGCCTTACCACCTGGCCAAACCAGCCAAGCCAGCTCATCGGTGGGCCCTTAAGGCACCCCCACCCTTATTTCCTCCTGCACATATCCTGATTACTGCACCCGGCACCTTCTGCACTGGCCCTTTCTGCACGCAGCCCCTCTTGGCATATTGCCCCACTGCGCACGACCCCCTCTATACGCAGCCCCAACTGCACACAACCCCCTTTTGCACGCAGACCCAACAACCTACCACCCAATCCCTTTAAAGGTCAACTTAACCCCCCAATCAGGTAACGCCAAGGCATCTCCCCAAGGCTTGCAGTTTTACCCTTTAAATTAGGTCCCAGCCCGCGGTGGGGCTCCTCTCAACCACTGCTGTCAGTGAATGAGTGGGGTCCAAACTCGAGTTTGTCAATAAACTCCCTCTTGCGTTTGCATCTGTGCCATTTTCCTTCTTGGCTCGTGGAGTTCCAAACAGGCATTACAAGCCCAACAACTCATGGGCCTCTTTATGTTCTGGCAATTATTTGTGTGTGTGTGCGTGTTGTCCTTGCTTAGTTGGTTACTCACTTGGGCTTGTTATATATACATATCTTAGACGAAGTGCTCTGTGACACTCGTACCGGCTTGGCCTTAGGGAGTGTTGTGGTGTGATCAAATCTAAGACCCACGGAGCCAATTGAGATGAATTGTGAGCCTTTATTAGCTGGCGGGTGACTGACTCTCTACCATGCAGGGTTAGAGGAGATCAGCCCTGAGCTCCCAAAAGAGGCAGTTTATAAAGCTTGAACCACACCCTGGTTAAGAAGTAAGCAGATTACCACACCTGGTTAACAGACTCAGAAGTAAATCCTTAATGCTGGCTTACTGGAAAATTTTCCACCCTTAACATTCCCCACTGGTTTTCTAGGAGAATTCAAATCATTGATTCGTCAACCTGGAGCAGCGGACAGTGAGCTCTGAGAACCGAGAGTTTCACTGCCTGCACCCTTTTTTGACATACGTGGTTAACAGTAGGTCTAATCCTCTCCTACTCTGTCAGGCCTCACCTAAAGCCATACAAAGACTCCCTTACTTTAGGATGGAGAGAATTAAGATGGTCCAGACTGGACCCTTGATAGTCTTATTTTTAGTGGGTCCAAGTGAGTGCTCTGGTGAACCTGGGTTATAAGGTCTCGGCCCAAGGCCTCAGGTATCACAAAGTGGCCATCCGGGAGCCTAACCCACTCAGCAGATTCCTCTTTGCCTCCTGGCTTGTTGCATAGTTCAACTTCCCCTGGAGTGTAGGTAGGGGTGTCCATTAGCACCCTGGGCAGTAGGGCTGGCAGAATGTCAATTGGCCCCACTGGTTTTTGGGCAGCCTCCTTTGCTCTCTGATCAGTGAAGGAGTTGCCCTGTGCTACCTCAGAGCCCGAGTTCTGGTGCCCTGGGCAATGGATGATTGCCACTTTCTTTTGCAGCCCAATTGCCTCAAGAAGGGCTAGTCTTTCCTCTTTATTCTTAATTTCTTTTCCTCCAGAGGTCAGTAGCCCCCTTTCTTTATATAATGCTGCATGTATGTGTGCCGTGGCAAAGGCATACCTGCTGTCCATGTAGATGTCAACAGTCTTGTTTTTATCCCACTACAGAACTTGAGTCACTGCCACTAGTTCAGCCCTCTGAGCTGAAGTGCCATGGCTTAGGGTTTGTGCCCAGATGACAGTCTCAGTGGTAACCACTGCAGCCCTGGCATACCCGACTCCTTCTGAGATGAAGCTACTCCCATCCATAAATAGAGTAGCATCTGGATTTGGCCAAGGGCTGTCTGTTAGGTCCAGTCTGGTGCAGGTGACATTCTCTAGGACCTCAAGGTAGTCATGTAGTGGTTGGCAAAGGTCATTGTCAGGCAGTAGGGTAGCTGGGTTGAGTAGGGCAGTTTTCAGGAATTCCTCATTCTGCGTCCTCGAAAAGGATGAGGGGACCCTTCTTTTGGGGATCTTGTCCTTTTTCAGGACACTCATTCTTCCAATGTCCCTTTTTCTTGTAATATGCTCATTGGTCCCTCTCTAACCCGACTCTCCTGGGTCCATTGTTCGCCTTGGGTTCCTGTTTTCAGCCTCTGCCTTTTCTTGGTGGTCACTTTGGCTGAGCTCCTTGCATGGTTGCAAGCAGGATCTTGGCGATCTTCTTAGTCTGTGCTATATCTACCTTATCTCTATTGTTGGATACTCATTGGGCTATCTCGACCAGCTCAAACAGGTTCTTTCCTTCAAACCCTTCCATCTTCTGCAGTTTCTTTCTAATATCTGGGGCTGACTGACTGACAAAGGCTAAATTCACAGCTCTCCTATTATTAGGGTCCTCAGGTCAATAAGGGTGTATAACCGGCATGACTTTAAGAGTCATTCCAGGAACACCGCAGGTGACTTATCCTTAGTTTGGATGACCTCTCTTACCTTAGATAGGTTAGTAGGTCATTGGGAAGCACACCGGAGGCCCTGGAGCAGAAGCTGGCAATACTGTTGGAGAGCGTCCTTACCTTGGTCGGTGTTGGGGTCCCAAGGCAGACGGATGTTCGAGAGAACATGTTGGACTTGGGCCGGACATGTTGGAAGGCTGCACGTTGGCTCTAATATTGCTTTTGCAGCCTCCCTCAGGATCCGTTCCCGCTCCTCTGATGTAAACAGGACCTGGAGGAGTAGCTGACAGGTAGGCTGAAAGGATGTTTGCAGGTCGGGTGACCCCTCTGATGGCCACCCTGTTCCAAATGTGGGCCAATCTAACTGGCAGAACCTCTGAAGGTCAAAGGGAGTGACACTAGCTCCATAGGCTTGGGCTTGTCTCCTGAAATCCTTAAAATGGTTAAGGAGGCACTGAAGGGGGTAGGATGTTTAGAAGAAGAAGCTTGACTCATGTTAATAAAAACAGGCAAGACCCCCACAAAAGCCAAATAAGCCAGGGCTAGGATCAGCCTCTGACCTAGCATCCAATCAGACGGGGCCACAGAGGCCAGATCTTAGGAAAGAATTAAAATACCACACATTGATATATGGAGTAAGCTTATGAAAACCAAGGCAATAAGAGGGTAACAGTACATTTTGACCAGTCTGGACAGACAAACACAATACAGAACACAAAACAGTAACAGACTAAGGTAGACCAGTCCAGACAGACAGACACAAGACAAACTACAGGTAACACAAAACGCTAGTGCACCCAAAAACCTGAAGTCAAGTCTGATGTCTCAGACCTTGACCGAACTAAGGAAGTATTGCTGTGTCCAGCCTTCCACTAGTTCCCCGACAGAGAGATACCCAGAAACCTGGATACCTGTTGTATCAGAAGTCAAGTCTGACGTCTCACACCTTGACCGAACTAGGGAAGTATTGCTGCGTCCAGACTTCCCACTAGTTCCACTACAGACAGATACCCAGAAACCTGGATACCTGTAGTGCAGACTGACTCACCGGTAAAACTGCTCCAGATGGCTCTTGCCCAATTGTTACAGAATTGTATCTTTTGTCCACCTGCTCTCCCGGGCGAGTCTGCCTGGCGGCCGGGGCTGAGGAATGTCTCTCAGCGGCTGTCCCCTGGATGGGGCAGGTCCTCGCCCAAGGTGACCAGGGTCGTGGGTCTAAGGAGATCTCCCCCTTTGGAGAAATCTTGCTGGGGCCTCCAAATGTTGTGGTGCGATCAAATCTAAGACCCACAGAGCCAATTGACATGAATTGTGAGCCTTTATTAGCTGGCCTGCGACTGACTCTCTACCATTAGGGTAAGAGGAGATAAACCCCAAGCTCCCAAAAGAGGCAGTTTTTAAAGCCTAGAACCACACCCTGGTTAACAAGTAAGCAGATTACCACACCCTGGTTAACAGAATCAGAAGCAAATCCTTAATGCTGGCTTACTGGAAAATTTTCCACCCTTAACACTCTTCCTATTCTGGCAACTGTTGTGTGTGTGTCGTCCTTTCTTAGTTGGTTACTCGCTGGGCTTGTTATATATACCTATTTTAGACAAAGTGCTCTGCGACGCTCGTACTGGCTTGGCCTTAGGGAACGAGTGAGCCACCTGTGCACACATCCACGAAGAAGTTGGACACCCAACTACTCCTATGTTTTTCTTTCTCCTAATAGCAACGCCAGGTTAGACAAACTGGCATGTCCTCGGGATGACAGCCTGTCAAAAAGGAGGTTTGGAGAATATCAACTTAATTCTGATAATTTGTTTTTGTATTTTTACTTTTTAACAGCCTAATTTTTTAGAGTAGTTTTAGATTTATATAAAAAAAATGAATGGAAAGTACAGAGTACTATACTCCCTCCCCCACGTACTCCCAGTCTCCCCCACTATCAACAATTGGCATCAAAGTGGTACATTGTAACAACTGATAGACCTACATTGACACATTATCACCCAACATTTATTGCTTAGGGTTCACTTCTAGTGTTGCACATTCTGTGGGTTTGGATGAATGTGTAATGACATGTAATCACTATTATTGCTATCTAGGAATTAGCTAACATTGAGAGGGGCAGTCCCTCCAGAGTCACCAAGGTCTCAAATATAAGAGTACAGAATATAAAAAATAAGAAAATATAGTCAATACATATAATTACTGGAAAATGCCATGTAGATTTTGTAGCAGAGGAGGGATAGCAACCATCCAGCACCTGAGGAGAAATGCCTTAGACCTAGGAGTTGCCATGGAAAATGCATGAATACTCTCCGTATTTCTGAATTGCCTCTGGAGCCTTCTTCCAGACTGAGAATGCCCTGCCAGTGCTCTCCCAAACTTTTGTGAGCATTTTGAATTTAACTAAATTTTAGTCTATCACTGCCCAGTAAACATCTCTAGTCACAAGGCAACAGGAGATGGCTCCAGCTCCTGCATGGGCCATGAAACACCTAGGGCTAGTGCAGTAAATAAACAGATGGATTGAATTCAGGTAGTCCCTCTAAAAACAAAAACTGCATTCCAATATTCAGATCAAACAGGGGAACCTAAAATTAACCAGATGGTAAGATGGGAGGGCCCATGAGAGGCCACTGTCTGCTTGTGGTCTTTACTGTTGTACATTGTACTGGGAGATGGAGATGATGGTGATGATTATAAACACTTTATTTCCAAGAGGTCCACATCTGCCTTCTTGTTTAAAAGGCAAGCATTAACTTGCCTCCCGGAGAAACAGTTTGGTTGGTTATAGTGGCTATAAGAAAACTTCAAGTGTTTAAGAAAATGCCGCCAGTAAATCAGGAAGCCCTCAATCATGTACTCTAGGAGCAGTTTTACCTACAGCTAGAATCATTCAATTAGAAAAAGTGGTGAGAAATTTGTCCCTGACTCTATCTGAAGTGATCGATGGCAACGACTGGCCCTGGAAATGAAATCAGCTTCACCACAGGCTAGGGTTGTTGATGGAACTGCCCTAAACTCCCTCCTTACAGGCTAAGGTGAAATCTACACAAAGTGTAAATACATTCTGTAGAACCTGAATTAATGCCTCAGGCCAGGAAGAAAGGTCCATACAGATATTTAAAGAAAAAGCCGCTTGGCTTTCTAAGATAGAGCATGCTGGAATTTATTTAGATCCAAGACCTGGGGAGATGGGAGTAGGGATGGGGATGGGGGGTGGGGACTAAGAAGGGAGATTGGCCAAGATTAATACCACAGGTTGGTCTCATCCTGCTGCTCTGAGTCCTGCTGATAGTAGCCTTAGTTAAAAATTGTATAAAACATTTCAGACAGATATAAGCCAAATCTCTGTCAGGTTATTTAGAATAAATAAATAATATACATATGTATGTGTGTGTGTGTATATATATCTATACATATATACATACATACATTGAAAAATTTTCCCAGAAGTCATATCCTGGCAGAATCGAGCCGTAGCACTGTCAGGAAACAATTTCCCATGAATATTTTCATGTTTCTGCACAGTCCAGGTCTTCTGAGCAACAAAAGTTGACATGTTAGATGTCTACGCTCCTCAGAGCCACCACCTGCTCCCAATTAAAGGGTAATAAAACTTGGATCTGAGGTTGTAAAAACCTAGGGATGGCATCTTCCTCACTCCTGAGAAGATTTATTTACTATCTTGAGTAAAATATGTGGTATCTATTTATCAAATTATCTATATAGTTCATCTCCAAAAAAAAAATGTGTAGCTGTGCTTGTTGTTCTTTATAAGTGATCCTATATAATGCATCAGAAAATATGACAGAAAAATATGTCAAACATAAAAATAATCTAAACCACAAAATCTATAGGAACAAATCTAACAAAGATGTACAAGAAAGTTAGAAAACAATACTGATATAATATCCCAAAGGACCTAAATAAACATAGAAATAAGTCACAAATTACCTATCATGAAGAAGTTAGTTTTCCCAAAATTAATCTGTAAATGCCATACTATACCAAGCAAAATTTTAGCAGAATTTCTTGTAGAATGTGACTATTAGCTACAAAAACAATATAGAAGATGAAAGGGTCAAGTAAAAGCAAGAAAGTATTAAAAACAATTAAAAAAAAGTTTGGCTTACCTAATAGCAAGACTATGTTAAAGTTGTTGTACGAGCTGTTGGAATCATGCAATACTGGTGCAGGGATACACACAGAATCAATGTAGCAAATCACAGAACCAAAAAGAGACTCATGCATATTGAGAATCTTGATATACAATGGAAGAGAAATTACAAATCAATGCACCATGCATACAAAAGATAATCCTAGATAAAATTCTAAATGTGGAAAGTAAAACTTTAAAACTTTTAGAAGAAAACATAGGAGAATATCTTTATAAAGCTAGAGTGGTGATGGATTAAGAAAACAAGACACAAAAAGACAAAATAATATAGGAAAATAACACTATTTTTAAATATTGAGTTTATTTGAACAAAAATTGATTCTAATCAGGCAGCATCCAATCCAACAGATAGACAAAAGCTCTGGAGAGCTGTACAAAATGAGTATCTTCATAGGCAGAAAGGAGCAGGAATAAGGAAATTATATTAAGTAAAAGATTGAAAAATTAGATTATTTAAATTTTAATTTATATACAACAAAATACTTTTATAATAGAAGTGAAAAGAGAAGATGATAGTGAGAAAAAATTTTTAACAAACACAATGGTCATTACATTTATCTGAAGAACTTCTGCAAATCAGTATAAAAGCAAACTAAGAAAATGAACAGAAAATGAAAACAGCCCATAAATGTGTGGAAAATGTTTGACCTAACCTAGGGAAATACAAATTTAATCCTCAATAAGATAATAATTCACATACAATCATATTCACAAAAAAATTTTAATATCAAATATTGAGGAGTATGTAAAGGAATGGAAACTCTCAACATTTAGGAGAGATATTAAGCATGTTATAAAGGTGCTTATATGTCTTAAGACCCAGTCATTGTAAGTCAGGGCACATATTCAAGAGAAATCCTGCCATGAACAGAATAGATAAATAATATATGGCATATTCAGTCACCAAAATCCTAATAAGAAAATTAAAATGAACAAATCCAAATTACAAATATCAACTTGGATAAATCTCTATAAACATTAAGTAAAAAACTGCAGATTTTGGGAGGTAGGCACAAATGTTACAGTTTCCAGTGAAATGGGAATGTGAAGAATACATTCCAGGTGAGGTACATAAGCTTCAATGGTTTATATAAAATAAGCTTAAATTTTACTGCTGTTTTTAAAGTAGATTAGTCACCTTTGAATATATTTACTCAATTAAGGAATCATTCTAAAGTTTTTTTGTACTAATTACCTCAATTTCTTTGACATGGAAAAGCTATGTTGCTACATTGAGCACTGTCTGAGAAAAGTAGAATTATCTTGCGATTATATTAAAAATTCTAAGGCAAAATTCTTAATTTTCATTTTCCACATAAATTTATTCCCCCAAAACACTAACCACAGCACATGAAATAAGAATTGATGATTCATAAAATCTTAAATTCTTCACTGAATAAAAATTGAGATATTAAGTAGATGTTTAGGTGGTCCACATTTACTAATTCATTGTTTTAAGGAATAAAAATTTTAAACTGACAGTAATATTCTCCTAGAAACTACCATATCTGAATAATATTAGCTCAAAGATATTTTAAGATACTTTAAGAAAACAATTTCTAATTTATGAATGTAATTCTATTTTATCAGAGAAAGTGTTAACTGAATAAAAATAATCTTTTGAAACATTAATAGCAATATTTTGCTTTTATAGTAAGTTATTACATATAGCCCAGACTACATAGACAAAGAAATAGTAGTAGAAATACCCTAGAGGGCAGGGGCCTTTTTCACATGGCCTTGTACCTGGGGAGTGTTGGAAGAGGTCATTACATTTGTTGTCACTACATTTTTGCCTAAACTCTCAGCTCCTAAATTCTGTTTAATCAGTCTGAAAATGCTTTAGGGACTGATTTCCATAGCCTTAGCACAGGCCCTACCAGAGAGTATGTGCTCAGCTGCAGGTTTTATTCTCACTGAAAGGCACCCAAATTCATGAACAATTGATGTATAAATGAGCATGACTGTTATTAACTTACAGTGGTTAGATATAGTATACACTGTTATCCACGTCTATAAGATACTGCGTTTCCTTGAATAGCCGGGAAATAGAATTTTTTATCTCACTAAGAGAGCAAGAATATAGAGCAAAGAAAATGAAATTATCTTAAAGATTTATCCATTCAGGACATAAAAAAGTTTGGTGAATCATGCTTATCTCCTCACAGAATAAACTTGTGATCAGAACATTCATGCTTCCCAGATCTCAATTCATCTTGCAGATAACTAAGCATTATCTAGGTAATTTACAAAGATATTTCCCTTAATCCTCACAATGATGCTCTGAGGTAGCTATGTTCAGATTCCTTTGTTACAGATGAGAAAATTGAGGTTCTGGATTGTTAAATAATCGGCCCAGGCCCTGCTCCTAATAGGTAATACAAGAATTCAAACGCTGTTGTTTCGATAATGACAGTGGTTCTCAAACACTCTTGTCTCAAGACCCATTTACAGTATTAAAAATGATCAAGGATCCCAAAGAACTTTTGTTTATGTAGATTACATCTATTAATAATTACCATATTAGAAAAAAACCAGAGACTCTTAAAAATATTTGTTTTAAAACAACAATAATTAATTACATTATAAATTATATATTGCATATAAATATATCTTTTTCCAAAAAATGAAATTAATAAAAAGAGTAGCAGTATTTTCCATTGGTGCAAATCTCTTAAATATTTGGTATAGTAGAAGGCAACAGGGATCTCATATATGCTTCTGCATTCTATCTGCAACAATATATTGTTTTGATTGGAGCATAGGAAGCAAACACATGGAAGGATTGTAGAATATTGAGGTACCAAGCACCTATTAGTTTTTAAGATTGCTTTCCTCTGAGATGGATCCAAGTACCAGAGTCTATGCATTTCTGAGGGGGGGGAGGAACAACATGGAAAAAAGGGAAAATGTGACATCGAAGAATGAATCCTGGGTCAAATTTAGCTTTTTCACAATTCTTCCCTGAGTTTGCCCCTGCCTCAAATGTTGTCAACATTTATTTCTTCTTATTACTTGATGAATACCCCAGGTCAAGTATCCCCTTACACTTCACAGCTAATTCTTCATAACACCTATCACTTTCTAGTGAGATTATTGTTTGCTTCAAGCCAGACCTTGAAGTAAATGGACAAGACAAATAGGAACTCTATCACTCAGTTTTATAATCCCAACTCAGCACAGTGCCAAGCACTGAAAATGTACTTTATATTTGTTCAAAAAAGTACTAAATGAATAATTGTGTACCTAACTCAAATCAATTTAATCTCTACCTGAAATAAAACCCACTTCACATTTCCACCCTTAATGCTACATCATCCTCCCACTGAGATATTCTTTAAATTCACTTCTATACTGAATCTAAGGAACAAAAAGAACAAACTAATTAAAAACAGACTCACAAATACAGAGGACAATCTGGTGATGGCCAGAGGGGAGGAGGTGGGGAGCTGGGCAAAAGCGGTGAAGGGTTAAAGAACTATAAATTAGTAGTTGACAGATGGTCACAGAGAAGGGGAGCATGGCATAGGGAATGCAGTCAGCAATAATGTAATGGCTATATGTAGAGCCAGAGAGAAGGGTGATAGAGTAATCAGAGGGGTCGTTTCATAAACTAATATATGTGTAACCAAGGTACGGTATACTTGAAACTAATAATAAAATAAAATGTTTTTAAAAATGGCCATGGTCCTGCATAGTCACTGCTTTAATTTCTTCTCATGGTCCCACGAGAGTTTTAAGGGACCTTTAAAAGCCCTCAATTTATTGTCCTTATAAACAAATGTACCATCATCTACTTAAAAAAAAAAACAAGGCAATTATCAATGGTGTTTCTAATAATATGATACAGAGCAGAATTTTCTGATTTGAGTTTACATTTTCTCCACAAATGAGGGATTGGAACCTTGTGAGAAAGTCTATAAATAAAATGTGTTTTCATTCAAATAGAATTGCCTTAATATAATCCAATTTGATGCCAAGTCCTCAATGAGTCAGGAGCCTGTTTTATCTCCAGTGCGGCACAGTGTCTTTGAGATTGGAGAGCTCCATCTCCATCTGAATTTTTTCAGAACACCTTGCCATTGCCAGGAGAAAAGTCAGCAGCTTTTCCAAAATTTTCTATGTGTGATTTGTAGACATGTGAAATATAACTGCATTTATCATTGAACTTTTGAAAAGCTCAACTCTAAAAAATTCAAAATTACTTATGCAAGTAAAATTTTAAAATCAAATAAAGTAAAACAAAACAAAACAAACAAAACCACTTTAATCTAAACTATTTGGATATTTAAAGGAAAACGTAGGTTTCTCCTTTTTTTCTGTGTGTATCTGCCCTCTTATTTCGTGATCAACGTGTAACCTCTAAGATAAACAAAAAAGAGAACTGGGAATGTACTAGGAATCCTAGATGGTGTCCATGCCAACTTAGAGGAGTCAAACCAGTTACAAGTAGTTTTGCTTGAGTTTTCCACGCTGGTTGTTTATCTTCTTTATTCAGAGAACAGTGGTAGAAATAATAAAAAATATTTCTATCTGGTAGTGAGCATTTAAGGTAATTTTTTACTCATTTCTAAGAGCTGCGGAAAATATAAAACATGGAAGGTTAAACGGTGACTGTTCATTTCTGCAGTCACCCTCATCAGACAGCGGTTGGTTGTGAGGCTGGTCTTTTGCCCAGTTGTCTGAAATCATGCTGTTAGTGTCCATCGCTGGCCTTCAGTTTCTTTAGAAGGTTACTTTGGAATTGTATTTTTCTTCCTGTGTCCCTCAGATAATGACTGATTTTTGCTTCCTTTTTCCAGTAGAAAATTAGCCCTCTCTCATTACCATAGAAACCTGCTGTCTGCTTTATGGTTCATCCCAGTTCTAGACTGATCTTTAGTGCAAAGTGCATAGCATAGCAATTATAAGGACTTTTCAAATTTTAGTGTGCCTGCTCAAAGGGCAGGAAAGGCAGTTCCTACAGTTCAGCTTGTTAGTGTGATTTAGACTCTCCAAGATGAATAATAATGTAGCATTAAATAATCATAGGTAGTATAAATAAATAATTTTTGAAAACCAACAAACCATATTAATCTCAATCAGGATTATTATTATACAAAAAAGATATATCAGAAATGAGATCACTGTAAAAATGCTTTAGTGTTCTTGGCTAAATGAGATTATAAAGGTAATATATATATATATGACTGACTTTTGGGCTACAATTTCAATATTACTGAGTAAATTAGTGGTAGGACCTCTGAAGGGCTGTGTTTTTTAGTCACTATGCTGGCAAGTTACAGTGAAGTCGTATGAAGGAAAGAAAAACAATCAGGTAGTTAGAAAGCCAAGTTTTTCTTTACAGAGTTCTATATAAAGTAATGGGATTAAATTGACGTAATCAGAGTAATTCTATAGAAAGCACACACTAGGAAGTTCTGAAAGGTCTTACAGAGAAAATGAGAACAACAACTTTCGGAGAAGTTATGAAAACATGACATATATTCAATGTTTGTTCACACAACAATATGCCAAGTTAAGGAGCACCTTAAATCATTCAATGAATGACCAATGAAAAAGACTACATAAAGTACTTTATCTTTGGCTGAGTTCCATTTATTTCCTGATGGAAGTTTTCTTTTAGATTTTAGCAAAATAACATTTCTTCAGTTAGGATTTCTCTGATGCTTGATAATCTGTTTCCACATTTTTTCTCATATAAAACTTACACTTAAAAAATTATGTATTAGATACTGGGTTTATTTATTTGCTCTCTATCTCACCTATTGACCTGCAAATTACATGAGAACATAGGTATCAATCAATATTCATTGGTGGAAAGATAAATGATAAATGAATAAGTAGTGAGTAAATGTTTTATATATTATTTGAAAAAAATAATCATTCTCATACTCTGTATCATCTGTATAGATAGAGTCCCTTTCCCTCAGTCTTTATATGGGTGACCTTAAGAATGTCCTGGAATTCCCAGAAAAAGCCTTCTTCCGAAAAATTGCCACATGGTTTATAATTAGGACTGGACAATGCAGAGGCTCTAATTCTCACTCTACCAATAATCTTCATATGACCTTGGGTTCTAACAACCTCTCTGAACTTTTGTGATCTCATCTATGACTCTACGGCCAATAATTTTTCTCAAAAGGGCTTAACTAAACAACCTAGATCAGTAACTAACATACTCATTTCTCTAAGTTTAACATATCCTCCTTTCTATAAACCTACATTAATGTGAATGGGTGGGTTTTTTTTGCAGGGTTCAGCTATTAATTTCCTAAAAGCTGCCTTGTAAGTTTAATTCTCACAATATGAATTCTATCTCTTATGATATTACGTTATGGTTCAGAGAAACTGTTTACAGTTATATCAATCTTTAATTGGCAGAAGTCAATGATGCTTAAGCTTTAAAATTTTGGCCTGTATCCCTGACATTCCATGTCAAGTGATTCATAATCAACTAAACATTTTTTTAAAAAGGAAAGAAATAAAAGCATAAGAGGAACTTACATGATAAATATTACACATTTTCAAGAAAAGCTGCAATGTAATGAGTAATATTTTCATATAAATTTTGTAATATAAATAGTGTTTAATTAATTTATTTGGAAACTTTAGGTTTTGTTTATCTATCTCATGAATGGTATTTATTGTGCATTATCTGTATAATTTATCTATTACACTACACTGATTTATTATTTTTATCTTCTTATGCTTATTCACTTGATTATAAATTCTGTACCTCCTGTAAGCACCAAGAACTTTGTGATTAATAATAACTACTTTAGTAATTGTTAAATAACTACTTTAATAACTAATAATGATATAGTCATATGTACAAATTATGGTTTACCATTTTTTCATTAATACTATTTTCTATACATAACCAATATACTCTAAAAGTAGTTGATTTGAAGATGATAATGGTATGGTTAGTCAAAATTTTTAGTTTTTCCACTTTCACTTTTTTTCTAATAGTTCTCTTCCTTTATTATTGATTACTTACATTCTTCTAACACTGAAGAAAAGACCATATTATTGAAGACAACCATTGATATTTAAAAAATAATTTTTAAAGTTACTTTAACTTTTAACTAGTTTAAATGGTATCAGTGAAATAGTGAAATAAGGACCTCTGAAAATTCTTTTCTCTATAAAAGTAATTAGAAAACTGCCAACACTGTCAGAATCAATATTTAAGATCTCTAGAAATTAACCAAAGGGTTCCAGCAATCTGGGGAGAAGTTATTCAAGAAAGTGATTGAATCTAGGTAAAAATAGTGAATTTCGTAGCATTTTAAATTACCCAATTCAAATCCTTCCTCCTCCACATCCAGAGTAGTCTTGAAGACCAGCAGCCACAATCATGATGAAAATCAACATTCTAACAGTCAATGGAGTAAGCAGACTGAATTTGAGCTCTTTCAAAGCCTCATTCTCCCCAAATTGTCATATTTGACCTGTCTGATTATTTTCTAGAAGATTACACTTGCAAGGCTGTCTTATGAATTTGACTCAAACAGTCTTTTCCTTGGAAACAATTGTTGGGAGTGGAAGAGGAAATTTTTTAACTTATTAGCTGTTGGAGATGGTAAATGACAACTGGGACGACAATTGTCTAACCAAAAACCTTAAAACGAAAAAGTAGGAAACAAGATGTACATAGGGCCTTTAAAAATCTCCCACATGTTCCTAGGAACCTCAAAGGTTGCTCATATATATAGGGCTGTGCACATGTCCAAGACTGTGAGCATGCTCCAGATATACCAGAGAAAGACTTAAGATCTCATCTGAAGCTGATCTTGAGGCTCTACACAAACAGAAAGTGAAAGCTAAGGCAAAGCTTTTGACTGCTTGCTTGTGTGTTGAAAGCGTGTCTCAACACACACCAAAGCCTTCAGCAAAGGCTGGGAGACTGCTCCTGGGAGTTTAATGAAATCTCTGTCAAATCATTAGCTGACCACTACACTAACTGAGAAAAGACTTCAGGGAATGCACAAAACAAATAATACAGACTTTACAGAATTACTTCAGAAAATCACTAAACAAGCAACATCAATGAACAGCAACAACAATGAATCCTGAGAATGGAATGAGAATTTGATTTTCAGAGTTGCCAGATGTACTATTCAAAATGCCAATTTCTCAACAAAAAGCTATGAAGCACATAAAGAAATTAAAAACAAACACAACATAAAACAGTCTAAGTCTCAAAAGAGAGAGAAAGGGGTAGAAATAATATTTGAATAAATAATGGCTAAAAACTTCTCAAATTTGAGGAGCAACATTAATATACATATCCAAGAAGCGCAAACAATCTCAAGTAAAATAAACTCAAAGATATCAGTATTGAGTTGCATCATAGCCAGCCTATTGAAAGACAAAGAGAGAATCTTAAAAGTAAGAAGAGAAAAATAACATTGTATGTAAGGAATCTTCAATAAATGTAACAGTAACATCATCAGAAATCATGGAGGCCAGATGACTGTGGGATAGCATATTCAAATGCAGAAAGAAAAATATCAGCCAACAATCCTATATCTAGCAAAATTGTTCTTCAATAATTAGGAAAAATTCTCAAGTAAACATTCTCAAGTAACAAAGAAAGAGTTTATCACTAATAGATAGACCTGTCTTACAAGAAATACCAAGATATGAAATAAAAGGGCAGCAGGCGGTAACTCAAATCCACACAAATAATACTGAACACCAATTAAGGTAATGGCATAGGTACATATAAAATAATAGAAGACAGTATAAATATATTTTTGTTTGTAACCCTTCTCTTTTTCCTATCTGATTTAAAAGACTACTACATAAAGCAACAATCAAAAAAGCTGTGTTGATGTGCTTACAATATATGAAGATTCAATTTGTATGACAATAATAGCACAAAGAAGAGGAGAAGGAATTAAGTAATCTAAAGGAAAGATTTGTATTCTGTTGAAATTAATTGGTTTAATTTGAAGTACATAGTTATAAATTAAGAGGTTAATGTGAATCTGCAGGGCAACCACTAAGAAAAAATTAAAGTTATAGTAAAAGAAACAATAAGAAAACAAAAATAGCATACTAGATAATCTCTATCTAACAAAAAATAAGGCAGTCATAAAATAATAGAGAAGCAAAAAATATATAAGAGACAACAGATAGAATGGCAGGTATAGTTCTAGCTTATCAGTAATTACATTAAATGTAAATGTATTAAACACAACAACTAAAAAACAGATTATCAAATAAATAACAAGCATCAGTTGACTATATGCTGTCTACAAGAAACACACTTTAAAATCAAAGATACATATATTGAAGGTGAAAGGAAGAAAAAAAAATACCCTACAAACCTTAACCAAAGAGGCTTGGAGTGGCTCTACTAATAACAGAAAAAAATACATATTATGACAAAAATTGTTACTAGAAACAAAGGACATATTATAAATATAAATTGGTCAATCAATAAAGTACGACAAGACATAATATATATTCCCCTAATAACTGAGCCAACATATCCATGAAACAAAACAGACAGAACTGAAGGCAAAATAGACAGTTCAACAATAATAGTTGGAGGTTGAAATATCCCACTTTCAATAATAGATGGAATAATTAGATGAAGATCAATAAGGAAATAAAAGACTTGAACAAATTTACAATCTAAATAGCCTAGTAAATATATACAGAACACTTACCCTATAAGAGCCAATACACATTTCTCTCAAAATTCAGATAGAACATTTTCCATAATAGACCATATTTTAGCAATAAAACAAGTCTCATATAAATTTTAAATTTTGAAATCATATAAAAATAGTCTCTGACTGACAAACATGATCCCAGATCTCTCTCCTTGAAACAACAATAAGCAGAACATCTAAAACTCAACAAAAAAACACCCAAAATACACATTAGCATGTCTGAGAGTGGGATCTGCACATAAGAGCTACCACAGGTCAGAACCCAGGAAGCGGGTGATAGACTGGAGAAACAAAGAAGCTGCCTCTAGCAGCCAGAGCACCCTGCAGGAGGAGGGGAAAGGAGAAGGATGGTGGGCCCCTGAATAACCTTGCCTGGGAGAGCTGTGCTCTCCACGTGACCAGTGGCAGTGCCTAGGGATCAGGGCAGAGGGCAAGAAGTGAGGATAGCAGAGAAGTAGGGGACTGCAGAGAAACAACAGTTGATTATTTCCAGCCATGGTTGCAAAATACGAGTCTGAGATGCAGTCCTATTCCCCAATTCAAAAGTCCCCTCCCCCCATATTCTCTAAGACTGAACACCATGGAGCCCAGAGGAATCTCAACAAATGGTATTTGAAACATTCTAACACTGACAGGAACTGAAACTGAAAGTAGCAAGCATGATTGAATATCTATAAGGTAAAAAAAGGCATTATTAAGATTTTATATCAGCAGGGACAAGATATTAGATGTCAGCTACTGGAAACCAAAGAAAAAATGCCTTCTTTGCAACCTACTAGAGACCTTTATATAATAAAATCTTTCTGGGAAAAAAAAAAAAAGCAGAATATACTTCCATTAATGCCCAAGCAGAGAAACAGTCCATTAAACACCATGAACAACCAAGTGACAAGGCAGCTTAGAATGAAAGAAGAAAAATCTTCAGAAAATAAGCTTGCAGACATAGAAAATATGCAATTTAAATGACAGAGAATTTAGGATGGTACTTCTGAAAAAACTCAGTGGACTCCAAAACGAATCATATCAATAATTTCAAGAATTGAAAAACAACTAGATAAGCAGAATGCATTCTTTAGCAAGGAGATTAAAACACTCAAAAAGAACCAAATAGAACTTCTGGAGATGAAGAACAAACTGAAAGAAATGAAAAATAAAATAACATCTTGGGAAATAGAGTCAACCAAATGGAGAAAAGAATCATTGATATCGAAGGAAAAAATCTAGAAATAAATCAGAAAGAAGAAGAGAGAAACTGAAGAATGAAAAATAAAAAAAGAGAAATACAAGAACTAGCTGATACCATAAGGAGGAAACATAAAAATGAAAAGAAGCAAGATCTAAAAAGCATTTTCAGAAAAATAGTTGATGGGAATTTCCCAAATATAAGAATGAGCTGGAGCTTGGAATTCAAGAAATCAACAGAATACCCAATTATCTCAACCCAAAGATGCCTTCTGGAAGACACATTGTATTAAAACTATCAAAAAATCAATGACAAAAACAGAAGATGGTAACCTATAAAGGAAAATCCATTAGACTATCATCAGACCTCTCAGCACAAACCTTGCAAGCTAGAAAGGAGTGGAATCAAATATTCAAACTATAAATATAAAGAACTTACCAGCCAAGAATAATGTGTCCAGCAAAGTTCTCCTTAGATATGAAGGAGAAATTAAGACCTTTCCAAACATATAAAAATTGAAGAATCTCTACTATAAGGCCTGCATTACAGAAAATACTGCTCAGCTCACCTAAAACAAAATTACAAAAAAAAAAAAGTACATAATAAACAGTAAAGAGACTAGCAGGTGGATAAAGGCAGAAGAATGCCACCCTTATTAAGAATAGGACATTATAAGCTTGAACACTAAGAAGAATTTGCTATAGCAAGACAGTAGTGAACATTCAGCATACATAGGGACAAATTAGACAACAATGACAGAAAAATGGAGGATTCAAAGATCAAATTCACAAAAGAAGAATGAAGATAAGGCACACCAGAAGAAAATGGACTACTATAATATATATGCAATTGTCCTCTACATATTCCTAATGGTAACCACATGCCAAAGATTCAGAAATGAAGAATATAACATAATACAAGGACCAGAGGGGAACCTACAAAAAATCAAAAATAAAGAAATCAGAAACACAAGGACAAGAAAGCAATGGAAACACTGAGTTACCAGAAAGCAAAACATAAAATGGTTATAAGAAAACCTCATATTTCAATAATCACCTTAAATGTAAATGGACTGAACTCATGAAGAAAAATGGCACAGAGTTGCAGAACGAATCAAAAAAAAAATCCCAACTGTATGCTGCCTCCAGGAGACGCATCTCAGTTCTAAAGACAAATATAGACTCAAGTGAAAGGGTGGAAAGCATTTTAAGCAAATGGCATTCAGAGAAAACAGGAGTAGCAGTACTAATATTGGATGAATCAGATGAAGTAGACTAAAATAAAAAATAGTAAAGAAAATACTGAGAACACTTCATAATGGTAAAGGGAATCATGCATCAAGAAGACATAACACTTATTAATATCTATACTCCCGATCAGGGAGCCCCAAAATATGTAAAGCAATTACTAAGAGAACGAAAGGGAGAAATAGACCAAAACACTCATAGTAGGGACCCAAATACCCCACTATCGGAAATGGACAGATTATCCAAACAGAAAATCAATAAAAATATAATGTCCTTAAATGACACATTAGACCAATTGAGCATTATCAACATTAACAGAGCCTTTCATCCCAAAACCGCTGTTATACATTCTTCTCTTGTTTTCACATGGAACAATCTCAAAGATTCACCACATACTGGACACAAAGATAGCCTCTACAAATATAAGAGCATTGAAATCATACCAACCATATTCTGAGAAGGTTAATAAAATTGACACACTCTGACTAGACTCACTAAAAAAAAAAAAAAAAAAAAAATGGGAAAGACACAAATAAATAAAATCAGTGATGAAATAGGAGAAATTACAACAGACACTGCAGAAATACAAAAGGTCATACAAGAATACTATTGAAAAAGTATATAATACCAAGTTTAATAACCTAGAAGAAATGGACAAGTACTTAAAAGATACAATTTTCCTAGACTGAATCACGAAAACTGGAAAATCTAAATAGACTGATCAGCAGTATGGAAATTGAAACAATCATCAAAAACTTACCAAAAAGTAAAAGTCCAGGACCAGATGGCTTCACCAGTGAATTCTACCAAACATTCAAAGAAGATTTAATGCTTATTCTCCTCAAATTCTCTGAAAATTTGAAGAGGAGGCAATACTTCCTAACACATTTATGAGGCCAATATTACCCTGGTACCAAAATCAGGTAAAGATAACACAAAAATAAAACTACAGACCAGTATCTCTCATGAACACAGATGCCAAAATCCTAATAAGATACTAGCGAACCAAATACAGCAACATTAAAAAGATTATACACCACAAACAAGTGGTCTTTAACCCAGAGACACAAAGATGGTTCAACATACACAAATCAATTAATGTGATATACCAATAAACAAATTAAGACATAAGAATCATATCAATAGATGCAGAAAAAGCCTTTGATAAGATACAGCATCCATTTAAATCAAAATACTTAACAAAATTGGTATAGAAGGAAAGAACCTTAACATAATAAGGTCTATATGACAAACCTCAACAACATTATACTTAATGGTGAAAAACTAAAAACCTTCCCTCTAAGATCAGGAATAGGTCAAGGCTGTCCACTATTGCCACTGTTATTCAATATAATTGGAAGTCCTAGCGAGTGCAATCAGGCAAGAGAAAGATATTAAAGGCATCTAAATAGGAAACGAAGCCAAACTGTCACTATTTGCATAGGACATGATTCTCTATATAGAAAACCCTAAAAACTCCACAGGAACACTACTAGAAACAATAAGCAAATACAGTAAGATTTCTGGATACAAAATCAATGTTCAGAAACCCATAACATTCCTATACTCTAATAATGAAGCATCAAAAAAGACGGGGGAAAAAAAAATTTCCTTTTGCAATTGCAACAAAAAGAATAAGAAACCTAGAATTAATCTAATGAAACATATGAAGGACCTAAATAATGAAAACTATAAGACCCTATTAAAGAAATCAAGAATAAGAAACCTAGGAATTAATCTAATGAAGCATATGAAGGACCTTATAAATGAAAACCATAAGACCCTATTAAAGAAATCAAAGAAAATACAAAGAAATGGAAAGATATTGTTCTTGAATTGGAAGAATCAACATAGTTAAAATGACCTTATTACCTAAAGCATTATACAAATTTAATGCAATCTCCATCAAAACCCATCGGCATTTTTAAAATAATTAGAACAAAAAATCATCAAATTTGTATGGAAATACAAAGGACTCTGATTGCCAAAGCCATCCTGAGAAAAAGGAACAAACTGGAGGCATCATCTGCCTGACTTAAAATTATACTGCAAAGCAACAGTAATCGAAATGGCATGATACTGGCAAAAACAAACAACCAACAAAAAACAAAAACAAAAACAAAAAAACAGATACATAGACCAGTGGAACAGAATTGAACCCATGTTTATATAAGCAAATAATTTTCGACAAAAATCCAAAAACATACAGTTAAAAAAAAAGAAAAAACCTCTTCCTTAAATGGTGCTGGGAAAATTGGAATGCCACCTGCAAAAGAATGAAACTAGACTGTGTTTTATCACCACATACCAAAATTAACTCAAAATGAATTGAAAAACTGAATATAAGATCTGAAACAAAATTGCTTAGAAGAAAATATAGGGACTAAACTCAGGGACCTTGGACTTAAAGAGGATTTTATGATCTGACCTCAAAACAAGGGGAGTAAAAGCAAAAATAAAGGAATGGGAGTATATCAAACTAAAAAGCTTCTGCACAGGAAAGAAACCATCAATAAGTAAAAGACAACAATCCAAATGAGAAAAATATTATTTGCAAGCAACACCAATAAGGCCTAATATCCAAAATATATAAAGAACTCATATGACTCAATAATGACAAAAAAAAAAAAGATCTAATCAAAAAAGGGGCAGAGGACCTGAACAGACCACTTCTCCCTAAGGACATACAAGTGGCAACAGATATATGAAAAGATGCTCTACATCGCTAACTATTAGGAAAATGCAAATCAAAACCACAATGAGATACCATCTCACACCTGTTAGAAATAGCTATAATCAACAGGACAAGCAATAACAAATGTTGGAGAGGATGTAGAGAAAAAGAACCCTTATACACTGCTGGTGGAAGTGCAAATTGTACAGCCACTATGGAAAACATATGTAGTTTCCTCAAAAACTAAGAATTGATCTACTATATATCTGTCAATCCTCTACTGATATTTACCTCAAAGACTTGAAAACTCATATCCAAAAAGATGTTTGCATGTAGCATTGTTCACATTGTTCAAGACATGGAAGCAACTGAAATGTCCTACGACAATTGGATAAAGACGTTGTTGGTACATATATATATTGGGCTATTGCTCAGCCATAAAGAAGAGATGAAATACTGCCACAACATGATGGACCTTGAGATAACCATGCTAAGCTAAAAGCCAGACAGAAAAGTTGAAAATCACATAATATCACTTATATGTGGGATATAATCCTAAAAGCAACAAATGAATAGGACAAACAAACAGAGACTCATGGACAATATACTAGTGATTAGCAGAGGGTTAGGAGAGGGATGGAAGGAGTAGATGGGGTATAAAAAGGGTCAAATATATGGTGACAGAAAGAAATCTAACTATGGGAAGGGAACACACAATGCAATACATATGCCCTACTGTTAAATTGTACACTTGAAACTAAATGGATTTTGTTAACCAATGTCGCTAAAAAAAAAAAGTGAAAAAAAAATTAAAAAAAATAAATTAAAAATAAGAAGCCAAGACTATAATAATAATCTAAGGACACAATAATAATTTGGGACACAATAAATGTAAAAATATTCATGTCATAGGGATACCTGAAGGAAAACAGAAGTTGAGGAGCTATAAATGAGTAAGTAAGTAAGTAAGTAAGTAAATAAGTAAGTAGTAGGTAGGTAGGTAGGTAGTAGGTAGGTAGATAGATAGATAGATAGATAGATAGATAGATAGATAGATAGATAAAATATAAAGAATAGTCTCTGACCACAAGGAAATGAAATTAGAAATGAACAAAAGGAAATTTGGGAAATTTTCAAATAGATGCAAATTAAACACATTCTTAAATACTAATGAGCTAAAGAAGAAGTCCCAAGGGAAACAATAGAAAATGTTTTGAGATGAATGAAGTGAAAAACAACATATACTAAAACTATGCAAAAACAGTGTTTTGTGGAAATGTATAGTTTAAATGTCTATACTAAAAGAAAGTTCTAAAATGATAACCTAAAATTCTTCTTAAGAAGCTTTAAAAAGAAGACAAGTTATTCCAAAGTGATCATAAAATAAGGAAATAATCATAATCAGAGAGGAAATAAATGAAATAGAGATACAAAATATTGAACAAAGCAGTTTTGTGTACCGGCTTTCAACCTCTGTAAAAAGTCTTTGGCCTGAAACATTACCTTACCAAGTCATGGAGTCCTAGATAGGAAAATTTATTTGCCTCGTACAGGAAAATTTTTTTCCATCGTAGACTCAATTATACTCTTTTTGTTCTGTTTAAACTCATATATCCAGGCCCTCAGCACACATTTAGCTTTCTGTATTCTCAGTCCCTATAGGGAGAACTATGAGTCCTTCCTTTGCATCATGAAGTGTGCAGCTGCATTGCTCATATTGACTACAAAGTGATTCCACTGGTCATGGAAAGACTGACAGATTGCAAGGGGCAGGATCTTGTGCACTGTCTCTCTGTTTTTGCTGTAAGTAAACAGTGTACCACTTAAGCCTGGTGTGCCAATGGTCTGTTCTCAATGACCTTGAATCATGCACTGATTTTCTCCTGACTAGCACTTATCTGTCTTTTAATCTTGACCACAATAGCCTGGTTACAAAAGAATAATAAAACAGAGAAACAATACAGAAGAAAAAGTCAGTTCCTTCGAAGTAAAAAAAGTCAGAAAACTTGCTAGAATGGCCAAGAAAGAAAGAGAACACATTGAAATTACTAAAATTAGATGATAGAGGAGACATTAATTCAAATCTTATAGAAATAAAAATATATCATAAGGAAATACTATAAAAAATTGTATGCCAAGAAATTAAATAACATGAAATGGATACATTTTTAGAATTATATGATCTACTGAAACTGACTCAAAAGAGAATTAGAAAATTCAAATAGACATGTAGCAAGTAATAAAATTAAATAAGCAACCAAAATATTTTTCGCTAAGTAAAGCCAGGACCAGATGGCATCACTAGCGAATTACACCAATGTTTAAAACAAAATTACACCACTCCTTCAGAAACTATTCCAGAAAAGATAAGAAAAAGACAACACTTCTCAATTTATTCTATGGGGCCAGTATTACCCTAATAACAAAACCAGACCACAGGAGTAGAAAACTGCAGAACAATATCTTTTATAAATAATGGCAAAAATACTCAACGAAATATCAGCAAAACAAACATTTTTCATGATGAAATCCTCAACAAACTAAAAATAGATTTTCTCAACAAAATTACATAGAATAAAACCAATTGTGAGGTTAGATGCTTAAGAAATTACTGTAAGAAAATATACGTTTATAATAGCTTATCTGTAAAGGTGGGTTTAATTGACATATTGTCCTGTAGAATTTTCCAACTATTCTTAAATGCACAAATATCAATAATTTATTTAGAAAAAATGCTCCTAAAATCTCCGAATTATTTTTCTTTCTATGCAAATCACACATATGTTCTTGGCAGCTCATACATGATGTAACTCTGGACTAGACAAACTGTAGTTCTAGACTATTGCTGGATGAGTTTCAGTCCATTCCTTGGACCTTCTCCTTTTATTGATCAAGCTAGCCTTGTTCAGGTCTATTTTAGGCATTTCTAAGCTGATACATGGGCTATGGAAAGGACTTCATACTGTCTAGCTCACCTTCATTATTTTCTTGTTGGTTTGAAAAACCTTTCCTGCTATAGTTATTGCTTTTCTTTTCCAAGGCTAGAAAATATCAGAGACTTTCCACACACAATGTCTGAGGGTTGTGTTTTTTCCTAGTGTGGTTGTTAGGCTTCAGTGTTAGTATACAGCTCATGGTTGTTTAAAAAAAAATATGAATGATAATTCTGTGAGATTGAAAAAAAAGAGGATTATATTGAAAAACCTACCTGCTTGTTAATTCCCTCACTTATGTAAATTGTATTATTTTCTAATAAATAAACAAAGTTCATAATTTGACCACTGCTCCTCTTTGACCTCTCTACTATACAACTAGATTTCCTGTAAGCCTTTAGAAGTAGTCTCAGACATCTCCCCAAACCCAGAACTTTCATCCTGACTTCCACCATGCACTTGGCTGAGTTCCGCTGTTGCATTTCCAATCACTTGGTGCCATGGGTAGACCAGGTTTTGTGCAGCTAAAGCTTATGGATCATGAGTGCCCTATTGAAAAAAAAATACAAATATAAAATTAGGTACAAGAATAAATACTTATTTAGAATGGGAAAGTAAATCTAAAGTACCACAAACATCACAAAATCCAGACAAAAAATGTAACAATTTTGTTAACTGCCTGATACTTTACTAAAATACTTTTTTGCCTACATTTTTAAACAGTGATATCTCTGCTTGCCTTTTAAATACCTAGAATTTTTGTAGTGATGTTCTCTAGAGATAAAAAAGATAATATAATTCTTCCACTAACATATTTGATTTAAAACTTGTTTTTATGTTTGATAGTTGGATGCGTAGAATATGAAACTTTTCTTAAGTTAATGCATAAAACATGGAACTTCATGTATAGTTACAGTCCTGTTATTGATTTATATCCTCAAATATAAGAATGCCAATTAATTTGATTTTACATAATTCAGATAAGGAAAATAAATATATGATACATTTATATCAACATTCTCTGATTACAATTTTACAATCTGATTATTGAAAGAATTTTCCAGAGGGTAGCTTTTGGTTTCTTATATTTCATATTTCTAGTATTGGGCATTATAGGGTGCATTTTATTGCTATATGATCGGTAGTTCCATACTCTTCTCTTGCACTGAATATACTGACCAGTAGACAGTAACAATGTTCCTGGAATATCTCACCCTGAATTAGTTTAAAATAATTGCTGTAAAAAATTACCACAAATTTGGTGGCTTAAAACAATAAACATTTATTCTCCTATAGTTCTGGAGGTCATAAATTCAATCGGTTTTACTGACAAGTCAAGGAAGTGTCAGGAAGGCCATGTACCATCTAGAGGTTCTAAGAGAGATTTATTTTTAGCTTTGCATTATATTTTCCATCCGTGGTCCATTGATTCTCTCTCCATTCTCAAAGCATCTTGCTTCACTGATCATATTGCCCTCATCTTCCATTTCCAGCCTCCTTGAAATTGTAGTTAAGTCCACCTGGATAATTGAGGATAACTTCCCTGTCTCATGATCCTTAGCTTAGTCACATTTGCAGTCTTTTTCCATGTAAGGTCACATTACATCCTAGGAATTAGAATCTGAATATCTCTGGGGCCATTATTTATCCTATCACAAGAAAGAAGTCAGAGCATAAGAGACAGCTGTCTTTATCAAATGCAGTTAAAATATCTCATTTTTACAAATTAAAAAACAACAACATGAAACAATCATATGAACACCATATTCAAAAACTTTTCAGTACTTTGGCAACTTAAATTTTTATTAACTCAAGATAAATCCTCCTCTGCTTGGTCTATAGCTCAATCATTAATGTAACACTTTATGTGTAATGGTCTGTTTACTAATATGTTTCCCACAGACACTCTAAGTTCCTGGAGTTTGGGACATTATCAAAAGTGTGCCTGCCATACTCAAAATACTTAGTAAGCAAATAAATTAAATTAGTGGAATAGCAGCACTTTGGATTTGAACCTGAATTGGAAGTCCTAGATCTTTTATAGGACTTTTGAAAAGTTACTTAAACTTTCCAAGCTTGTTGTATTTTGTTAAAAAACAAAACATGTTAAATCTGTAGCATTATTAAAAACACCTGCTGGGTAGGATTGCTGAGTGATTACAATGAGATAATATATAAAAGAAAGTTCTTTACATACAAAAAAATTACAAATTAAGCACAACCTCTGAAAGTCCATTTTCTTTCTGTTTTGAATAAAATGATTGAATTATCTTAATATATAGAAGATTAGAACATCAAGGAAAACAAAAATCCCTCAGGTTTCAGTTTGCGTTTTATCTGTACAAATGGAAATAATAGTTCATACCTGCCTAGATTTATCTGTGAAGATTAATTTGGAAAATTCCATATAAGCATTAGAAAAGTATTTTGCAAGATATATACTAGGTAATTTATCATCAACAACACTATAATATTACAGGATAGGAATTGCCTACCTTTATGAACAAAGTTATATTGAGACTCCAAAAGATTAAGTAACTAGTCCAAAGTTCCACAAATAGTTAGGAGTAAAGCCAGGATTTGACTCTGCCTCCTTAATACAAGATTATAGACTTAAGCTAGATCATAGATTCCCACTGATAAACCGAAATCCAAAGGTTTCCAAAAGGATGAGTCTATGAAGAAAGAGATATATGTGGTGTTGTCAGATTAGAGGAAGAGATATTTCCAATATAAGGTAATAAAAAATTATTTTAAATTATTGAATTGGTTTATTATATTAAATTGGTTAAATTAAGTTTATTCAATTCAAGAGTTTATTTTATTTGTAGATGATAAACTGGCAATGGAAAATGTAGGGTATGATGAGAACTTTTTGACTGCCAGACCGCAGGAAAGTAAGATAAGAAGGCTAGGTGACGCCAGGGGTGGAGAACAAGATAAATTTAGATAATACTTAGAGAAATAAAAATATAGTAAAATTCTAGTTCATGGGAGCTGCAGTCAAAATTTTTTAATAAATGTGTCATGATGGTGTTAGACCATGGGCAAGTTAAAGATCACACAAAAAATGGGTAAGAAATTCTTCTACTAAGCTCTCAGCAGCTTAGTGGCTTGTAGTCCATGAGTCCCCTATATGGAATTGTCATGTGTTATTAGGAGGGCTGCTGAGGGGACGGACACACTAGCCCTGAACAGTGGACATCACTACAGTTACCATAGTGCACTGAAGTCCTTGAAGTACTAAGCCTGACACTTTGCTGTAGCAACACTGTTTATCACTCTCTCTGCTGTTACCATAACATAGCTCCCTCTTCTGTCGCCTATCTCTACTCAGCTCCCTCTGGTGCACATTAGTCCAATTCATAGTCATATTTCTCTTGCGGAACAACTGCTGCTCAGGTTCCTAGGACCATGAATGGATAGTGGCACTAATTCAAATAATTGTGATTTTCCATTGTGAGAGTAGGCTCTTTCTGTACAATGTTGGGAGCTTAGTTTGGGGCAGCTTGACTCTACCCTAGCAAGCTCATGTCTCTACCAGAAGAAATGAAATGTCTCTCTCATGTGAGAGGGCTTTCAGACATGGTACACATATCTTCTGAAATACCTTATTAAAAACGCGTCCTTATCAATTTGGTTATTATAAGTCAGTGGTTAAGAACCACTGAAGATATAAATCCTGTTTTTATGAGCCCCTGCAAAATGCATTCTCAGAGTTGAGGGCAGAGGGCCAAAGAATATATCTAAATGAATCCACAGTTAAAAGACAAAAAAGACAGAAAAAGAAGAAAAAATTTAAACTCCTGTAAAATTAAATTAAAACTTGTTATTATTTGTATGTCTCCACTAGTTGATAATATCCTCCCTGGCAGAAGTGGTTTCTCTCACCTACCACAGGCTCGCCCAGTACACCAGAACCTTCTAGAGCCCATTACCACTCTGGCCTGTTATTCCTCCTCTTTACCATTGGGTAAAACCATCTTTTCCATTATTGCATCTGTCAATATTGAGGTGACAGAAACACATTCCTTAAAGACTTTAAATAAATCTTATTAAAACTGTCCTATTTCACAATCTTTTCATCTTCATGAATCATCTCAATGTTGATATGGAGACCTTTCTATTAACCCAAAATTTCTCTATCTTATTAACTTCATGCTTTTCACTTCATATCTATTCCCATCCATTGTGTCTTAGATCAGATTTTTTTTTGAAAAAGAAGGAAAAGAAAAGAGTCTGAAGCAAAAATGTATATGCACTAATATATAAGCAAGGTGTGCAGATCCAGAAAGTAGGAGTGAGCACAAAAGGAGTGAGGGAGGAAAAGAAAACAGGCAAAACACAAAGAAGTAGGGGACTGAGCTGGCATCACTTGGTCTCAAGTGCATCTGACTGCTGGAACTCATAGGATCTACCTCCATAAAGCCACATGAACAAACTGGTACTTCACAAGTCAACCAGGAAAGGAAGGAGAAGGATTCCTTTAAGCCTCCATCTCTCATTAGTCAAAGTTTACTCTAAAAATCCTGTACTTCCAAGTTGCATATGTGCAAGTACTTTTAAACAAGAGATGCCAGGCAGGAGGCAAAGACGACTGTGTGGACATGAGTCAGGGCCCTATAGTAGATCTCATGCAGCACGAGTTATCTGAAAAAAAAATTTGATCAAAGACCATTTTGATCTAGATACGTTGATGAGGAAGGCTCTCTGTAAGTTCACAAATAGTACTGTAGATAGGGAAGGTAAACTCAAAATCTGAAGTACACACGTATTCAATGAGTCAGCCAATTCCTCGGAGCAATGGAATCATATTGAAGGCTCAGCATATCCTCTGCTGTTGCAGGCTGGCACTCCAGTGTGTCAGTGGTCAGACTAACGTGAGTAAGGGGAGTCCATGCTGAGTTCTTGATAGATGCATGGACTTCATTCCTAACATCAAGACTCTTTGTGCGTGGGCCAGAAGCAAACCAAGGGTGGTAGAAAAAGGCTGTCTGACATCCATAAGATGATCATTTTATTCCCTTTGACTATTGAGCTACTGCATAGGGCATGCCAGCTGGGTAAAATTACTCAACTATTCTCACATTCTGTGCCTATTCCAAAAGGGCTAGCCATAAACATTCTTTCCAAATGTCTTGTTCTCTCATACCTCTTGCTTAACTGACAACTCATTAGCCACTGTCATAAATTACTATAGATCCATAACCTCAGACCACTCTTATATATAGAGTGGCCAACTATATGAACTCCCAAAGTTCTGCTACTGGGACAATTCCCATTCATGATTTCCTTTGAGAGGCATTTTAGAATGGTGATGTAGAAAGATGGACATCTCTTCTGGCTAAGGTCCAGTTTTATTTATAAACTTGTTGTTATATAATAGGCCTGTATTCTTTTCTATTAATTGGTTGTAATGAACTTTCTTTGAGAGCTAGATGTGGATTAAGGGAGAGATTGTGAAGCAAGAGAGAGCCATCCAGTGGGTACTGTGACGTTTTTAAGAATGCAGCCAATATATATCCCAGCAGGGAGGAAGCTGAAGACATAAAGACTCTGATGTCTCTCTTCTAATCACCTCCAGTCGGTCAAATTTCACAGCTGAAAAGCCAGAGGAAGCAAGTCAGCTTAATGCCCAGTGCTATAGAAATTTGAACATTGTACAGAAAAGATGGAAAGTGGATCTGCAGGGAACCAATGACGATTATCCAGAAGGAGAGATAAAGAGATTTACATTTTACTCTGCTTCTTCGCTTCCCTTGCCCCGACTCTCTCTTCTCTCTCTCTCTCTCCTCTCCTCTCTCTCTCTCTCACTCTCTCTCTCTCAATTGGTCTCTGTCTCTCTGTCTCTATCTCTCTTTCTCTCATACACGCACACACAAAATACATACACATACAGACATCTATGTATGAATGAGCAGTAATAGTATCATGTTAATTTACAAGATAGATGTCATTTTTTGCCTTCTGTGATTGCAAATGAACTTTTAAGGATCATTAACAGTGCCCTCAAATACGGCTCTTCTGAAAATCATGTAGAGCTTGTGGCTGTCTAAAAAGGAAACTTGTTTTTCCAAAACCTTGCACTTTGGAATAGTCAGAGTCTGAAATGCGGTGACTCAGTCTAGTGATTTGAAATGCCCAAGGAGAAACATTTATTTAGGTGGCTGTCATTCCTTTGACAGCTTGTCTCATGACAAGACATTATCATCACCAACACATTTTAAAATTATAGAGCCATGCACATTTGTTTCAGAATCTTTTAATTGAATAATAAATAATTTTGAGATGTTGGGCTAAGGGTTGAGTTGACTCCAGAGGTGATCAATTTTTTTTTTTACTAACTTTTTAAAAATTTTCAATGACAGTTCACATACAATATTATATTAGTTTCAGGTGTACAACATAGTGATTAGACATTTATATAACTTACAAAGTGATCACGCTGATAAATCTAGTACCCATCTCACACTGTACATAGTTATTATAGTATTATTGACTATATTCCTTGTGATATACTTTACATCTCCATGACTATTTTGTAACTACCAATTTATACTTTGTAATCCCTTTTACTTTGTTACCCAACCCTCAACCTCCCTCCTAACCGGCAACCATCAAAATGTTCTCTGTATCTATGTGTTTGTTTCTGTTTTGTTTGTTTTATTCTTTATATTCTCTATATAAGTGAAATCATATAGCCTTTGTTCTTCTGTGCTGACATTCCACTCAGCACAATACCCAGCTCAGTCCCTCCACATTCTTGCAGATGGTAAGATTTCATTCTTTTTGTGGCTGAGTAATGTTCTATTGTATATATGTACTACCTCTTTTTTATCCATTCGGCATTGATTAACCCTAGATTGCCTCCATATCTTGACTACTGTAAATAATGCTGCAATGAACATATGGATGCACATGTCCCTTTGAGGTAGTGTTTTGGGTTTCTTTGGTTAAATACTCAGAAGTGGGATTACTGAATTCTTCTTTGTCTTTTTCTATAGCTTTTTTTTTTAAAGTCCATTTTGTCTAGTATAAATATTGCTACCCAGCTTTTTTGCTTGTTTTCATTTTTTTGAAGTATCTTTTTTCATTCCTTTACTTTCAGTCTGTGTGCATCTTTCAATCAGAAGTGAGTCTCTTGTAGGCACTAAGGGTCTTGTTTTCTTATCTATTTAGGCTCTCTATGTCTTTTGATTGAAACATTTAATTCATTTACATTTAAAGTAATTATTGATAGATACATAGTTTTTGCCATTTTCTTATTCACATTTTTTTTTTTCTTTCCTCTTCTTAAACAAGTCCCTTTAACATTTCTTGTAATATTGATTTGGCGGTCATAAACTAGCTTTTTTTTTTTTTTTTTTTTTTTTTGTAGTCTGGTAAGCTCTTTATCTGTCCTTTGATATTAAATGATAGCTTTGCTGGGTAGAGTGATCTTGGTTTTAGGTCCTTGTTTCTCATCATTTTGACTATTTTGTGCCAGTCCCTTCTAGTCTGCAAAGTTTCTGTTGAGAAATCAGCTGACGATCTTATGGGAGCTCCCTTGTAAGTAACTAGTTACTTTTCTCTTGCTGCTTTCAAGATTCTCTCTTTATTTTTAACCTCTGGAATTTTAATTATGATGTATCTTGGTGTGGGCCTCTTTGGGTTCATCTTGTGTGAAACTCTCTCAGCTTCCTGGGCTTGTATGTCTATTTCTTTTGCCAGGTTAAGGAAGTTTTCTGTCATTATTTCTTCAAACACGTTTTCAATTCCTTACTCTTTCTCTCTCCTTCTGGCACCTCTGTGATGAAAATGTTGGTATGCTTGAGGCAGTCCCAGAGGTTGCTTAAACTGTCATCATTCTGAGGAATCTTTTTTTTTTTTTTTTGATTTGCTGTTCTGCACGGGTGTTTTCTGCTACCTTATCTTCTAAATTGCTGGTTCTATCACGGCTTCATCTAATCTAGTATCGATTCCCTCTAATGTATTCTTTATTTCAGTCATTATATCCTTTATTTCTGACTGGTTCTTTTTTATGTGTTCCATCTTTATTTTTATGTTTCCTTTATCATTGTTGAAATTCTCATTGAGATCATTGAACGTCATTATTGCCAGTACTTTGAACTCTGCATCTAGTAGATTGCTTGTCTCCATTTTGATTAGCTCTTTTTCTGGAACTTTCTTCTTTTCTCTCATTTAGGATGTGTTTCTCTGTCTCCCCATTTTGGCTGCCTCCCTGTGTTCGTTTCTATGTGTTAGATAAAGCTGCTATGTTTCTCAGTCTTAGTAGAGTGGCCTAATGTTGGAGGTGTCCTGTGGAGCCTAGTGGTGCAGTCTTCTTGGTCAAGTGAGTCAGGTGCTCCAAGTGTGTTTCTTGTGCGGGTTGTATACCCTCTTGTTGTAGTTGAGCCTTGGATGCTGTTTATACTTCAGTGAGAAGGATTGACTCTCAGTATGATTGGCTGTGAGAACTTGCCTTGACTACAGTGGTGGAGCTATTGTGCAGGGGCTGTTCCAACAAAGCAGAATTTGCTTTCTTGGGGCTCTGGTGCCTAACTAGTCTGCTCTTTGGTTGTGTCATCCTTCGAGGTGGTCAGATGGTGCTCTTGTCTAGTCCGAAGTGGCCATGGAACCCTTTGGGTGTATTGTCCTTGGATGTAACCTTGGGTTGTGCTCTGGCTCATTATGAAGCTGGCCACCAGGTGTGCTAACCTGGGACCTCCTGGGATAGGCCCCACTGTAGGCCAAGTTCAGTTGCCTGCCCTGGGCCAGCTGGCATGAGCCACTAAGCAATCCACAGATGGCTACCACCCACACTGTGTTTGGAGGTGCCTTGAGAGGTGAAGCCACTAACTGAGGCTGGCTGCTGCTAGTGCTAGGCTTGGAGCTGCTCAGCTAGAGGTATGGGACAGGCCAAGACCAGATGCTGCTTGCCTGGGTTTTGTAAACCTTTGAAAGATTTTTAGGAAAGTCTGTAGCATGAGCCAAAATAGGTCCTTTGTATGAAAAACACTGCAGAAAGTGGCTTGGGTGGGCCTGTAATTTGGGTGGGGTGGTGTCTCAAGGAATCACCAAGGTGGGGCAACCTGTGTTTGCCAAGTTGATAGAAACTTAGGTATGGAAGCTTCCTGTGTCTGCCCACCAAGATGGAGGAGGGCTTAACAAAGAGACAATGGATTCTGCCAGCACTTCTGTCTGGGAGAAAGCTTTCCCCTCCATCCTTTTTCCTGAAGCCAGACCATTCAGTTTCTCCCTGTATGTGTTCCTGGCAACATTTTGAGCTGCTTTCCCTAGACTGGAGCAGATTGAGTAAGTCTGACAGCAATTAAGTCTATATGCAGGCACTTTAAGTAGAATGTTTGGGACTCCAGCTGCCCACCCTCTCACTCAACTACAATCTCTGCTGGAAAGTTGTGAAGACTTCTTTTTCCAGCACTGAAACCCTGAGCTGAGGAACCTAGTTCATGGGTGAGACCTCTGCAGCCAAAATATTGCTCCCAATTTTTATTTGCCGCATGAGAGTATGAGACCAGTTCATTCTGCATTGCTGTCCCTCCTATCAGTCTCGAGGTACCCTCTTCTGTGTATCCTCAGTTGTAGGACTTCCGTTCAGCTATGCTTTAGGTGTTTCTCAATGATGGTTGTTCAGTAGTTTAGTTGTAATTTTGGCGTGGTCATGAGAGAAGACAAGAATAACATTTCCTTACTCCATCATCTTGCTCTTCCAGCTGTGAATGACTTTCTACAAAACTAATCAAAGAAAGTTTAAAAACCTCTTCTGGGTTAACATAAATCAAAAAATAAAAAAAAATTCAAAGTATGGTTTAAAAGAGTATAATGAGATAATAATGAATTAAAAATTCTGAAGAAATTGCTAAACTTATAATATAAAAACCTTACATTTTTAATCAATACTTTGATTACTATTCTTAGAAAGCAAACGTGACTGAAATAGCTGAAATTTGTTGGGCAAACATTCTCTTTACTTAATTTTTTCTCAGAGCTTGCAGCTTCTAATCAGATACTTTTAAAGAGGCAATTCATAAAAGTATTCAAATAGGCAGATACCAGGAAATTACAAATTGCACTTCTTTTGATTTTGTTTACAATATTAAGGTAACTAAAGGATGTTCATGCCATTCAACAATAAGAATCTTAGATTTATAATACTGTAGAAAGCTTTGCTTCTAAAGTTTTCACATGAACCTAAACCAAGGAGTGAGTCTCTCCGGGTGAAACTGAGAACTGCAGAACTCTTAACATATAGCACTGATGGAAAACCTGCCACTGAGACACCTGACCAAACTTAGCATGGCTTCTAGCAGCTTAAGGCCACATACTCCTCAGTTTCTGTCTAGAAAATCTTAGTGCTGTCAGAACATATTGTTTGTTCTAGCTAACACCTAACGATAGGCCCTTGAGCTCTCTTTCTTTGAGCATTTACTAAAAAAGGTTACAATTGTGAATTCTTCCTTTGTACTTTTGAGATACACAGGTTATATCCTAAAACTTGGAGTGTCTTTCTCAAGGACCTGAAAGCCATTCTTTTGAAATGTAATCATCAGGAAGGATAGGGCCTGTATCTCCAAATCTCTATGGGAAAATAAAATCCTAACTTCCATAATTACCAGCTAGCAAATACAGCCAGCCTAATTGAATTTACACTGACAAATTCTTTGTAATTTTGGACTTCCCCGACTCTCCTGAGGCCCTGCTTGCTCTACCTCCCTACTCCCTCACATTCTCTTTAAAATGCCCAGCCCAGTCACCTTTGCACAAATCTAAAGAGAGCAGCTCTTTCCTCTACTGTCAGTAGTTACTGAATAACATTTCTCACCACTTTAATGTCAGCTTTGTTTATCTTTGACAAAACACACTAGACACCAGAGGAGATGTCCCTTCTATAACCAGGAGTCATAGACCTCCCATTTTTAAAACAGTTTTCTCTTTTTGAGCTAGTTGCCCCCAGTTTATCAAAATTCTGGGAAAAAATAAAATTAAGAGTCTAAAATTAACTCTGAAAGAGATGCAGATTTGGTTTGTAAATATTTGCTCATAAAGATTATGCGGTCAGTTTGTAAAACAAATGCCATTGACAAACAATCATTCAGTTTATTTGGACTGGGGAGAAAGAACATATATGTGGTCTTTGGTACTATTTTTTAACAGACAAAAACAAGTTAATTAGAGAGAGAAAAAAAACTTTTTTACATCTTCTTGACCTTGGCATTTTCAAGAAAATAATGTTCTAATAAAATTTAAAGCCGAGTTTTCAGTCCCTAGAAAGTGTAGAAAATTATCTCACTTGTCAGGAATAAAGTGAAACATAATAAAACTGGAAAAAGTTTTATATAAAAGCTAAATTTAAATTAACACTTAAAGTTTCTCTAAAAAGCTTTGTCAAATATAACCAAACACTTGCAAACTTCTCTCCTTTCCATCAGCTAAATGTGTAAAAGAACTATGGTATAAGACTAACAAAATTTCTTTCTAATAGTAAACTTTCATTATTCTTCAAAACTTGAAAGTTAACACAACAAAGCATTTATTTATAATACTTTATATTGATATAAGGCATTCAGAATGTCATTTCACATTAACTCAAAAAGAAAATTAAATTATATTCTGGATAGTTACAGAGTAAAATATATATAATAAATTATAGTGCTTTCAAAATTGTTTAATTAGACATTTACTAAATTAAAATAATCAATTTCTAATTTCCTGACCATCAATGAAAAAAATGGGAGTTTGTTGCATTTTATATCCTCCTTGCAAAATCAAAACAATCCTTTTAGAGGGAAAAATGGTTATTTTAATCAACCAATAAACCAATTCAATAAACAAATATTTACAAAACCTATCAAGAATACTAACACTATTCTGAGAGCTGTATGGATATAGAAAACTAACAGAAACATTACAGGAAACAAATGAAAAAGCAAAAAAGTTAACTTTTAATAAAAGCGTACTTTAAGGGAAGAAAAATAATTTATTCTCTACTCTTCTGAGTTTCTTAGCTAAGATCCCTGAAATAAAAGGCAAATTAACAAGAGATAACAAACAGAAGTTTTAGTAACATTATAAAACAGGTATACATAAGAAATGCCCAGGAAAAAATTGGGTAACTTTCCAAAGTGGCTTATGATTCCAGTTTATATAACATCTTCAACAAAAGAACAATAAATTTACAGATAATTGATTAAAACAAAGTAAAGCAGTTTTAAGATTCCAAGAGCAGATGAAAATCTAGTTAGTGAAGTTCTTATGTATGTGCCTCTGGTGCCTTCTCCAGGCTGATGGAGTCTAAAGTTGTCTCTAGGATTAACCTCTGTCCTTCCTGGTAGATAGAGGAAGAAAACCTTTGTTTTATGTCCTGCTTATAGGCAAATAAGAGTTCAGAGAGCTTTTCTTGTACCTGCTTCTTCTTTATTGCCTTCGGCTCAAAATAATCCTTATGCCAAAGGTGCGTACTTCGGGGTGGCTTAATCTGCTACCCTTCAACAGGAGTTTGAAATATCATGGGTGTTCCATCAGCAAAATGGCAGTATTAAACTTTCTGGCACTTGTCCCCTGTTCAGAAGCAAATTTAAACACCTATCTGCACATAAAATACCTTCACAAGAACCAATAATTCCAAGTGAAAGATTACAGCACCTGGGAGGAGCACAGAAATAAGAAAAGACACAGTGAGGAGGGTAGCAAAGATAAACTCACACTACTCCTATCAGCCCTCCCCATAGTCTGGGCAGTGTGGAGAGAGTACACCCATCATATGGAAAGAGAATAAAGTGGGTATTGGACTTCACCACTGAACCTAGAAATAGTGTGCCCTAGAATCAGGCCAACTTTGTGGCTCGAGGTGACTCCCTGCAGACTGCCATGAACTCAGGGCCCCAATTCACCTTCAGCCTATAAGGTCAGGTGACTCCTGCAGCTTCAGAAGGCTCTTAAAGCCACAGATAGCTCTTGTGTCACCAGAATCCAAATGATTTCCTTGGCTTCAGGTTCCCAGAGAATCTCTGCACACTCAGGCCCCTAACCCACCTGAATTCCAGCCAATTTCAGCAGCCCCAAGAGGCTTCCATCTCCCTAAGTGGTTCCTGCATCACCAGGCTACTGATAGGCTCCAGTGAACCCAAGCTCCCAGACCACCCTAGTGCCAGCCAACTCCCATGGCACCAGGCTTCAGGTGAGCACCTTCAAACAGAGTGTTGGATGGGCCCCAACCAAGCCAACTACTACAGGTCAAGGATTCCAATCTATCCCAGCACTGACCCCCAGTCCACCTTAGCATCAGATCAGCCCCTGTGGACTTATACTCCAGCCCAGCTCCAAAGGACCAAATTCCCAACTTGCCCCATTACCAGGCCAACCCCCATGGCTAGCTTTAAGGTCAATTCCCATGGACTTAGGCTCCTAGCCTACCCTAGCACGAGACTGACCTCTGCAGACCCAAACACCAGGCTGATTCTCAAGTCCCCATGTTATAGACTGACTCTCTCAGCCTAGACTCCAAGCTTACCCAAGCTCCAGGCCAGTTCCTATGGTCCCAGCCTCTTGGCCAGCAGCCGTGAAACCAGGCTTTCAGTCTATCCCAATACCAGATATGCCCCTATGGCCTAACCCAGTGATTTCTGGAGCCTGATTGGCCCCTGTGGACCTAGGATACAGGTTTGCCAATAAAGACCCAGGTCTCACACCAACTTTACAGACTCAAACATCAGACCTGTCCCAGTAAATCCAGGCTCCAGGCCTGCCTTAATGGACTCAGGCAGCAGACTAATCCTCATTACCTAATATCAGGCTTGCCCACTTGCTGACCCAGACACCAAACCTGTCCAACCAAGGACTCCAACAGCAAATATATCTTTAGACACCACCAGACAATCCATCCAGAATTCTGGGCAGGACAATGGGTAAAGGGCTTAATTTGCCAAAGCCAGTCTATAACAACTGGAAGAGGTGCCTACTTATTCAGTTAAAGTTACCCAGGGTCACAAGAATCATGAATAGCCAATAAAATGTAACATTATCAAAAGAAACTAATAAAACTGCAATGACTGACCCAAAAGAAATGGAGATCTATGAATCCAAAAAATTCTCAATAAAATTCAAGAAAACACAGATCGATATTTAAATGAATAGGGGAAAACAATACATGAACAAAATTAGAAGTTCAACAAAGAAATGAAAACCATTAAAAAAATAAGAAAAAACCCTGAAGTTGAAGAATACAGTGACTGATCTGAGAAAATGAATTTAGAGAATTTTAACATTAGACTTGTGTCTGCAGAAGAATGAATTGGTGAACTAGGATACAATCATTTAAAATTATGCAGGCAGAGGAGAAAAAAGAATGAAAAAGAGTGAAGAAGGCCTATGTGAATTATGAGATATATTTTAAAGAAACAACCTATACATTACTGGAGACGCAGAAAGAGAAGAAACGAAGAAAGAAGAAAGAAAGAAAGAAAGAAAGAAAGAAGAAGAAAAAGAAAGAAAGAAAGAAAGAAAGAAAGGAGAAGAAGGAAGGGAGGGAGGAGGAAGGAAGGAAGGAAGGAAGGAAGGAAGGAAGGAAGGAAGGAAGAGAAGAAGAGGAGAAGAAGGAAGAAGAAAAGAAAGAAAGAAAGAAAGAAAGAAAGAAAGAAAGAAGAAAGAAAGAAAGAAAGAAAGAAAGAGAAAGAAAGAAAGACAGAAAGAAGCAGAAAGCTTATTTAAAGCAAGAATGGCTGTGAACTTCTCAAGCCATTTGGACATCCATGTTCGTGAAGCCATTAGATTGTTCCTAACTTTCAACCCAAAATGATCTTCTCCAAGGCACATTATAATGAAGCTATCTAAAATCAAATACAAAGAAAGAATTTTAACAGCATAAAGAAAAAAAAAATCTGACTTATATGGGAAACCCATAAAGCTATCAGCAGATTTCTGAGCAGAAAACTTAAATAAAACAAAATTTAAAAATCTCATGAAACAAAAAATGAAAGTGGCATACCAGAACTTATGTGATGAAGAAGGAGCAGTTCTATGAGCAAAGTATAGTGAGAAATGCCTAAAATAAGAAAAAAAAATATTGCAAATGGACAACTTAACTTTACATCTTAAGGAACTAGAAAAAGAAGAAAAAAACTAAGCCCAATGTTAGTAAAAAGAAGGAAATAATAAATTCAGAGTAGAAGTAAATGAAATAGAAACTAGAAAAAAAATGACAAAACTAAGGCTTGTTTTCTTTAAAAAGTAAACAATTCTAACAATCCTCTATTTAAATTAAGGAAAATGAAGAGAAGGCTCAAAAAATTAGAAATAAAAGACATGACATTACAATTAATACCACAGAAATACAAAGGATCGTAACACACTTCTATGAACAATTATATGCTAATCAGTTAGATAACTTAGAAGAAACGGTTAAATTCCTAGAAATATTTAATCTACCAAGACTGAATCATGGAAAGAGAAAATATGAAGAGACCATAATGAGCAAGAAGATTGAAACTGTAATAAAAAATCTCCCAACAAAGGAAAGCTGAGGACCAGGTGAATTCATGAGTGAATTTCACAAAACATTTAAAGAAGAATTAACACTAATCCTGAAACTCTAAAGAAAATTTATAAGGAAGGACTAATCTCAAATTAATCTTATGAAGTCAGCATTACCCCAGTACCAAAGCCAGATAAGGATACTGCACAGAAGGAAAGCTACAGACCAATATCCCCTATGAATGTAGATTTTTAAATTCTCAGCAAAATACTAGCTAACTAAATTCAATAGCATATGAAAGTATTATATATCACAATCAAGTGAGATTTATTCCTGGGATGCAAGTGTGGTCAGATATATGCCAATCAATAAATGTGATACATCATATTAATAAAATGAAAGATAGAAATCATATAATCAATCCTCTCAGATGCCAAAAATGCACGTGACAAAATTCAACAAATTGAGTATTAAAAGAATATACCTCGGACGTTGTTTCATAACACGTCTGCTTTACATGAAGAAGGTCCTGGGTTCATGCTCCAGTGGAACCATGGTCCATAGTCTATGGCCATGCCACTGTGAAAAAGCCTGGCGTTTGATCTCGGAAGCTAAACAGGGTTGGGCCTGGTTAGAACTTGGATGGGAGACCACCTAGAAAGACCAGGTGCTGTAGGCACAAATAATAATTTTAAAAAAAAGAGTGTATCTCAATATAATGAAGACTATATATGACAAACCAACAACTAATATCATACTCAATGGTGAGAGGTTAAAAGATTTCCCTCTAAGATCAGGAACAAGACAAGAGTGCACACACTCATCACTCTTATTCAACATAGTACTGGAAGTTTTAGCAAAAAGAAGAAATAAAGGGCATTTGATTCAGAAAGACAAAAGCAAAATTGACTCTGTTTATAGATCATATGACCTTATTCATAGAAAATCCTAAAGATTGTACCAAACAAAATGTTAAAACTAATAAATGAACTCAGTAAAGTTGTTGATACAAAATCAGTGTACAAAATAAATTGCATTTTATACACTAAAACTATCAATTGGAAAAAGAATATAAAAAATTGCTATTTAAAATAGCATCAAAAATAATAAATTAGGAATAAATTTAACCAAGGAGATGAAAATCTTTACACTAAAAACTAGAAGACATTGATGAAAGAAATTAAATAAGTCACAAATTAATGGAAAGATATTTCATATTCATAGATCTGAGAACTTAATATTGTTAAAATGTATGTCCATATGGCCTGAATATATCTACTAATACAATTCAATTGGTATCAAAATTCCAATGGAATTTTTCGCAGAAATAGGAAAAAAAAATCCTAAATTCTTATGCAACCACAAAAGACCTCAAGTTGCCAAAGAAATCCTGAGAAGAAAGCTAAATGCATCACAATTCCTGATGCTAAACCGTATTTTAAGTTATAGTAATCTGAACTTTATTACAAACCTATAGTAATCAAACAGTATGGCAACGAAATGAAAACAGACACATAGACCAATGAAACAGGATCTGGATTGTACCTTACACCACTCACCAAAATTAACTCAAAATGGATTAAAGATTTCAATGTGAGACCTGAAACTGTAAAACTGCTAGAAGAAAACAGGAAAAAAAATCTCCTTGACAATTTTTGGATATGAAGAGAAATACAGACAACCAAAACAAAAATAAACACATGGGACTACAACAAACTAAAAGCTTCTGCAAAGAAATACTTGGAATAATAAAAAGACAATCTATGGAATGAGAGAAAATATTTTCAAACCATTTTCATGATAAGGGTTAATATCCAGAGTACATAAGAAACTCATACAACTCAATACCTAAAAACTAAAAAAATAAAAGAAATTGATTTAGAAAAATTAACAAAGGAGCTGAATAGACATTTTCCAATAAATACACGCAAAAGACCAATGGTGCATATACATAAAAAAGTGCTCAATATCAGTAATCACCAAGGACTACTAAGTCAAAACCACAATGAATGGCTATTACAATGGCTAAGAAAAAATTAAGAGATTAAAAAAATTATGTATATATCGATAAAATTTTTGGCGAGGATGTGGAGAAAAGGAAACCCTTGTTCATTGTTAGTGAGAATGTAAATTGGTGCTCTCATTATGGAAAAGAGTATGGAGCTTTCCTAAAAATTAAAAATAAAACTACAGTATTGTCCAGCAATCCTTTTTGGTGTATATCTGAAGGAAATGAAATCATTACCTTGAAGAGATATCTTTACCCTCGTGTTCATTTTAGCATTATTTTAACAGCCAAGAAATGGAAACAACCTGTGTCTATATACAAATGCATGAATAAAGAAAAAGTGATTTTAAAAAATTAGATTTATATGTTATATCATATTCATATGTCATTCACATTCATCATATATCTGTTAGAGGCAAAAGGTGCCTGTGGAAACATGCTGACTAAATGTAAGCTGGTATCCCGGAGGGTTTCCTTTAAATGGAAAGGGGCATTAAATTTAAAAAAAATTCTGGACTTCAGTTAACAACAATTTATTGATATTGGTTCATTAATTGTAACAAAGGTAACATACTAACATAATATGGAGGGAAATTTGGTATAGGGTAAATGAGAACTCTCTTTACTATTTTCCCAAATTTTCTTTAAAGCTGTTTTAATTTTTTTTAATCTTTTAAAAAATCTTTTAATTATACGCCTTTACAAAAAAACTCACTTCAAGTATACACAGGCTAAAAGATTAACTTTGCCATATTTTGGTTCTCTTGTTTTGCTAATTTCATTGAATAATTTGACATCATTTTAAATAAATAAAAAATAAAAATGTTCAGTGAAATTTGAATTTCAGGTAAACTTTTATTTTTAAGTATACATTTGTTCCATGCAATATTTGGAACATATTACAGTAAAATTTTTTTGTTGTTTGTCTGAAATACAAATTGAACTGGGATGTCTTATATTTTTGTTGGCAACCCTAGAATCTGAATGCAGGTTTCTATCATGATTCTGATCTTTCATCCTCAGAACATGGCTTTCCTTCTCAAGGTCACATTTTAGCCAAATGATTGCTGTAGATCAAACATCCATGATCCATGCAAGAAAAAATGAAGGTAAAAATGAGAGAACAAAACAGACCCTAAGTGGCCAAATTAGTCCTCTTTTAAGAGTTTTCTGGAAAGATTCCCATGGTAGCTTTAGCTTATAATGTCAACTGGGTAATTTAGACTTTTTAGTTGAATATATTGCCATCTGAAATAAACCTGGGGATCTATAAAGAAGAAAAGGAGAATTTATATAACATAAATAACCAGAAGTTTCTACCATATTCCATAAAAACAGTCTTTCATCACGTATAATTGATACTTTAGCAAAGATACCACATTTATCTCCTGGTTTCTAGTCTGAGAGGCATAAACTATTCAGGGAAATGTGTACTTATAATTAGTCTCTGAAATCAGACAGCTTTTCATGTCATAATTAGAAAATCTTAACAAGCGCTCTCACTCATTAAGTAGTTTTATTCTTCCCAACTCTTATCTTGGGCTTTTTGTCACACATAATGAAGAGACTGAAAAAGATCGAGAAATGGCAGAGATTGTTTTTACTTAAGTGGAAAAAAAGATGTGTAGAAGAACAAGACACAAAGAATAAAAAAGAGGCTTTAGAGAGAGTTAGACATTTAAATTGATATATATTCTTTATTTTTATTTATTTTTTGAGAAGCTCTACAAAAAAATGGGAGAATAAGATATATATTTGGAGAAGTATTGCCATAAACTATAAATCAGAAACTCTAACATGTATTCTTACCTTCTGCCCTGAGCTGCTGAGTTAGCATTTATTAAGGCTATGTCTGATGATAGAAGCGCTCAGTCAAGTCCCTATTACAAGCTAGCATTTTGTCCTAGTTCCTTCAGGTGAGCCCAAAAGTCTTGCTACCTGGAGCTCTTCAGAGAGACTCTAGTCAACCTAACAGAAAATCAAAGCAGCTCTTCTTGGGTCACCCACTAAGTTACTCTTCCTGGAACAAATGTTTCTAGCTCTTGTTCATTGCGAGAGTAGGAAATAATCAGACAAGTCTTTTCCTGGCTTTCCACTGATAGTTTATCTCACTCTAATCCTTCCCTTCATTTATGGGCATTAATGGCATCTTTTAATTTTATTCTAGCAACGTATAAAATTTTAAATACATCTCTGTACAGCACTATATGAACACACAAATCCCTCAAATTACCCTTCCCTTTTATAAGTTGGAAGTTATTTCATCTACAATGCGCAACATTTGATATGCTCTAGGCACCATGTGCTAAGTGTCAGATGTTACAGTGAACACGAAATATACCTACTCTGGAGGAACTAATATTCTAATTGTGAGACAGGTCTGCAAACAACTTGATATGATTTAAGACAGAATGACAGAAAGGCTATAAATAAATGGATAAAAATAAAGGTTTGTGATGCACAGAAAGAAGTAATTTATTTCTATTAAATGAAATGCTGAATGAAAATGCAATATATTTCAGGTCAATTATGTGGAAAACTAATTTATTATAAAGAAGGGTCCAGTTGGGACCCTCATAGTAGAGGTCTCACAGCTTCCCCAGCTTCATTTTTCCTTGCCCTGTAGCTTAACAATAGATTGTCCCCTGCGGCTTGACACAGAGCTTGGAATGTCCCCTGCCATAGAAATTTGCCCTGAAACTTATGATTAATGCCCTTCTGCTCACTGATCACAATCTTTATGGTATAGCATTCCTTTCAGACTACTCCTATTTTTGTTCCTGGGTAGCTAATGCCACTGGAGGACCACATTGCCAGAGTGAAAGCTCTGTGAAGCACAACAGACCCCTCCCTCACCCCAAGGATCTCTGGAATAAAGCCCAGATTTTCTCTTAAATATCTTAAGTTGGACTGAGAGAAGAAGGCAGTTCTTAAAGTTGTTAACCTGCTGCCTTCTTAGGTCACCAGTGCCCTGCTATAAATGCCTATTCTAAGTAGTCCAACTCCTCTGTCAGTCTTTTGAGTGAGCATCATAGGGAGCATGAGGTTCAGACTTGGTTGCCCTCCCGTTTTAGTCTGGTGACTCCACAGACAGCCTTGGGTTTCCTCTGGTATGTCTCTCTGCTTGTGGGAGGTCTTGGGGGTTGCTTGGAATAGGGTGGATTCCTTGGCACAGGACGAACTTCTAGAAGCAGCTGCAGAAGAATTATGCTTACCAGGGTTGGAGGTGCACCAAGGCCTGCCCATCACAGATGCCCTTCTGCCCAGTTGGACTAGAATAACCATTTTCCCTGTTTTCCTGTCTCTGGTTCTTTTCTTCCCTTCAGTTCAAACTCTTTAAATCTGGTCTCAATGGGTGGAGTGGTCCCTCCATAGCTGGAGGATTTTGGACTCACCATCTGGAGCTCCTCTTTGAGGGCAATCTGTGAGTCAAACTCACACATTGGCGCCAATAAATGAAACTGCAATACCCGGTAATGCCCAGTATCCCGTAGCTCCACAGGTTGTGAGCCTGTTCTGGTCCTGGAAGCATGCTTGTGACTGGCAACATCTATTGCCCTGTAAAAGCTGCCATTTCTGGTTTTGGCCTTTGGGCATCTGGTAGTCTTAAGACCATATTTGGTTTCTGGTTAGCCCACTGGCTGATTGTCTCATGGTCAATGGACCACATATGGAGTAAGACAATATCACATCCAAATCTGTTACCTGGTCAGGTCTGGTTTCTGTATCTGGTATTTGGGTCCATGTCTGTAGCTAGCTCTTATTTTGTTTGTTTGATCCAGGGAATGCTTGGATCTTGTCTGTGCGTTCCAGTCTGTACTAAGGGCTGCCACATTTATTCTAACTCAACGATGGGACCTAAGGTGTCAGTCCTGGCTGGGCGCCTGTTAAGCAGAATATTAGGTCATTGGCAAACCTATGGTTAAGGGACACTGACTAAAAAGAAATTAATGTTTCATTGCAATATTGCTTGCTCAATGTACATATAAGATTCAAGGGAGCATGGATCACTCAATGATTCACTGAATTATATATTCTGCAATTGGAACTGTTTTGTCAAAGTTCTGGGAAATGGGATGAAATACCGTAGGTACACATGTTTATGAGTTCAAATAATTTGAAGCTAGCAAAGAGAAAAACTGAAGGTTCAGAGGCAAACTGCCTCAGCACTGGAATCAGCAACTCCCAAAACCTGATTCTAACAATGTCCAAGTGCTTGGAAGTCAGTACCCAGGACCCTTGATTACTCCTCCACCACCAGAGATGCCTGAGGTAGAGAGACTGGTGGTATGGCCTCCCGCTCCAATACCCGACAAGGTACCCAATTCAGAGCAGAGATAGGGAGCTAAGGGGCCATAGCAGGGCAATATCCTTTGATGCAGCTCGCTGTTGGAATTTGCCCTAGAGGACAGCCCACTCGATATTACTGGGCACATACACTTTTCCAATTCAATTTTTACCAAATTAGAAAAATCTTAACCCATCTTATCATGACAACCCCCAAAAGATGACTGATCTAATCTCCTTGGTGTTTGCCACTCACTGGCCCACTGGGCAGATGTACCTTGCTTAACATGCTACCAACCACAGACAAGTAAAGGCTGGTAACAGGCAAACCTAAAGAGGAAGCTGAGAGGCTGTACCAGGAAGATCCCAGTGAGATCTCAGCACTCAATGGGACGATCCCTCTTGTTGAACTGGACTGGGATTCTAATGACAAGAACAATCAGTCCAGATTAGAACCTTACCGGTGATGTCTTATGGAGCGGTTACATAAAGGGATGCCAAAACAAAAGAGCTTAAACATGGTACAGGCTGTTCAGCAAAAACCAAATGAGGATCCCTCAGTTTTTGGAGAGAATTTATCATGCCTATAGGTGCACTGATATTGATCCCCAAGAATGACAGGACCTGGGATCTCCTCTATTCCCCAAACAGGCTTTAGCAATTACCCCTAAAGAGTCTCAGGTACAACTGACAGTGAAGAGCAGGAAAGTAAACTTGCCCCTTGATACTGGCACTGCTTACTCTGTTTTAAATGAGAAAAATCACTGGACTTTCGTGACAAACTGTTTCATGAAAACCATTTTGTCATTATAGCCAACAAAGACCTGAAATGCAGTTCTACCACCTCAATGAGTTATGAAATGGCAGACCAGAGAATCAACATTTTCTGTAACCATTACAATGCATAATAGGCGATACATACTTGTAACATAAGTTTTTATACATGCTCGATTGCCAACACCTTTGCTAGGCCCTGCTTTGAAAACTACATGCCCACATAACCTTTACTCCTGAGGAGAACCAGCTCCGCCTGCAGGTCCCAGTTGAGAGCGCATAGGACTCCAGATGCTCCTGGAAGGAGAGAGCCTGACCTCAAGGCTGGAAAACACGTTAGGAGTTTCTGCTTTTTCATCATGGTTAAACCCTCCATCTGGGTGGATTGGAACCCCAGTAGGGCTAAGAACACAGAATCAATAAAAATAAGGCTGAAAGATGGGGACGTTCGCTCCCCAGAAAAAGCAATATCCCTTTAAGAAGGAAACCTTGAAAGGTATTCAACCTCTGATTCAGAAATTTAAGGACCTAGGCCTCATTGGCCCTACCCATCTCCATATAACACTCCCATCTTACCCGTTCAGAAAAACAAACCTCAGGAATATCCATTTGTCCAAGACCTGTGGGCAAATTTTTTTTTTTTTTTTTTTTTTTTTTTGGTGCAAACACCCCTTCCACTCCCCCCATGGCTTGGTGGAGCCAGAGCTGAGGAGACAGTTCTGCCTGTGGCTGCACGTCCCTGGAAGGTCTCCAACACCTTGGCTGCCCCTGCCCCTCCCCAAAGGCTGGACCCCCCTCCTGGAAAATCCACAATCCAGGAAGAAAGACGGAATGAGCCTGGGAAGAAGGCACGAGTGTCCTTCGTGAGGCACAGTGAAATAACGAAGGATATTCTCCCTACAATGCCTAATCTGGCATTCCCGGGACCTCCCAGTACTATATTGTACTAGATATAAAGAATGCCTTTTACCATATATATACCTTTGGACCCACAATAACAAGAATTGTTTGCCTTTGAATGGCAAGATCCGGACTCGTTAGCAAGGACTCAATTATTGTTGGACTGTGTTACCACGAGGTTTTAAGAATTTCCCTATACTGGGGAAGCCTTGGCTCACGACTTTGAAAAAATATGAACTAGAAAACAGTGCTTCTGCAATATATAGATGAGTTGTTAATCACCAGTGACTCGGAACAAGATTGTTTAAATAATACAATAAAAACCTTCCTTAAGTCACCTGGCAGAATGTGGGTATAAGATCTCCTGGGAAAAGGCTCAGATCTGTAAAGACTGAATCCCCTTCTTAGGATTTCTCCTTGAGCCTGGGAAGAGAAGCCTCCATAAAGATCAAAAGAATCTAATAACAGGTATTAAAGCTCCTGTAAGAAGGAAGTAGCTACAGGAATTTTTAGAAATGGCTGGATTTTGCAGAATTTGAATTCCTAATTTTGACCTCATTGCCAAACCTTTATATGAGGCCCTAAAGGGGGAGGAAATGTTGCCCCTTGACTTGACTTCCAAATGTCAGCAGGCCTTTCAGAAACCGAAGGAGCTCTTAAGCTCTGCTCCTACCCTAGGGCTGCCTAATGTGTCTAAGCCATTCTAACTATTTGTTCATGAGAAACAAGGTTTTGCTCTGGAGATGCTAACCCCAATGATCAGGACTGTACAAGAGGGCATAGCTTACTTCCCTAAGAGACTGGATAATATGGTGCAGGAATGGCCCAGCTGCTATGGACCATAGCTGCCACCTGGGAACTGATACAAGAATCAAGAATGTTCATTCTTGGACAGCATATAATTATACTGGTGTCACATCAGGTATAAATATTAGAACAAAAAGGCAGACTGGTTGACAGCCAAAAGGGTGGGCAAATATCAAACCATCTTGCTAGATAATCCACACCTTCAGCTTCAGAAAGTCTCTGTCTTGAGCCTAACAACACTGCTACCCCTTCCCCATGAACCATTAATACATGACTGTATAGAAACTGTAGAATCAGTCTATTCCAGTTCACCTGACCTACAGGACCAGCTTATCCAGGACCCAAACAGGACACTCTTTATGAATGAAAGTATTTTTGTTGACAACAGAAAGCAAAAAGTGGGGTATACAGTGGTTACTATGGACCAAATGATAGAGGCTCAGCCATTATCTGCAGGTACATCCTCCCAAAAGGCTGAATTCATTGCACTAACCCATACACTTAAACTAGCAAAAAGAAAATGAGTCAACATTTATACTGACTCCACGTATGCTTTCCTAGTACCACATGCACATGGAGCTATTTAGAAAGAACTTGACCTCGTTACAGCAGGGAAGAAATAAAGTGCACCTCAGAAATTTTACAACTACTCAAGGATGTCCAGAAACTCACCCAAGTGGCCAGAATGCATTTCCCAGAGCATCGAAAAGGTAGAGATCAATTAGTGAAAGGTAACAGGAGGACTGACTTTGTGGCTAAAGAAGCAGCCTATTTAGATATAGTATGGACCTGGTCTCCATAATAAATATTCAGAAGCATCAACCTACTTATTAAGAGACAGACCTATAAGAAGCACCAGGAGGGGTTACACATAAGACAGTTGATAGGGAATACAAGCTCAATCCTAAAGGAAAAGACTTTTTCCCTTTTTCATTTCTTCCATTAATACTCCATGAGATAGTTCAGGCTACACATTTTGAGTGAGATGCTTTGCTCAATTATATAACTCCCTGGATCACTGGAATTCACTTGGCATAAATGACTCAGGATGTCATCGGTAAATGCTCAATTTGCCAGAAAAAAATAATCCAAAGACACATTCAGACTCTAGGGGCCAGGGCTGACAGTACAAAGGTCAGCTACTCTTTGATGAATAGCAAATCAACTTTACTCAAATGCCCAGGACACAGGGAAATTACAGGTACCTGATTATGTGCATAGTTACTTTCTCAGGGTGTGGAGAAACATTTTCCACTCTAACAGAAAAGGTAGCTGAAGTAGTCAAGGCACTACTCTGAGAGATAATCCCTAAATACAGACTGCCCCGAAGTCTGCAAAGTGACAATGGATCATTGTTTATCTCAGCTATCACTCAGAATGTGAGCATCTTAACATTACCTGGAGGCTTCACATGCCATGGAGGCCCCAGTCCTGAGGGAAAATAGAAAAAAAATGAATCATACCCTTAAGAAAGATGATAGCAAACTCTGCCAGGTAACTCAGCTGCCCTGGACTCAGGTACCACCACTTGCCCTACTGAGATCTGAGCGGTCCCCAAAGCATGTTTAAATCTAAGCCCATTTGAAATCACTTATGAGGGACCATTCCAGCCTTGAGGGACATGGCTCTGTCTGAGTTTAGCCAAGATTTACATGTTAGAAACTACCTTAGGGAACTTACCCAGGTGCTAGAAACCATATATAAACTTGCCCTTAACAGGAAACCAGCCCCATCAGTGGGATAGTACCATCCTTTCAAGACCGGGGACAAAGTGCTACTTAAAACTTGGGAACACCAATGACCCATCGACCAGCTGAACAAACGGTGGGCAGGACCTTAGACAGTACTCCTGACCACTGACTCGGCTGTCAGACTTGAAGGAATCTGGCCGTGGATTCACCACACAAGAATAAAAAGGACAGAATTTGAGGATAGAAGAAAAGATACTACGATATGGAAAGCAACACCGTTAGAGGACCTCAAATACTTGGTCTCGCAGCAATCCTCCTAGAATGTTTCTCGGAAGGACCAGTACTGTTCCAAAGAGATGAAAATGTTTGGGTTTATCTAGCCAAACATGTACTTAATGTCTCTGACTTTTGCCTTTCAGGAGGGACATATGTGGAACAGGCTTTCACCTCCTGTTTAATAGGAGTTTATACTTCATAGAGACCATTTTCCAAATTATTGGCAAGCCTATTTCATACTCTGACATCTATAACTGGGGTCCTATTGTCACCAGGAAGGACACAGCTATGGTTTCCCTTAAGATCTCTACGGTAACCCTGGTAGGAGAACATGTGACATTTACCAGTTGTACTAACTCCTGTTTTGTCATTACAGCCAACAAAGACCTGAAATGCAGTTCTACCACCTCAATGAGTTATGCAATTGGACATGTTAGGTTACCTGCAAAATAACTTTCCTCATATCTGGGAAAACTGTCTATTCTTATGTGCCAGCCAATAATGCTGGAGGACCTTGCTCCCTTGGAAAACTAACTGTTTCTAGGCCACAGAGACCTCACCTGACCCAACATCACAGAGAAATTACTTTAGGCCCCGATTGTAATAGTGAGCCACATCTACTTAGTCTAACTGAATATGTAGCCTTGTCCCTGTTTGTGATGCCAGCCATGACTCTTGCCCTGAATGTGGAAATCAGTAGAACAGCCTTACCCTATGGCAAAAGTCCTGAATGCCACCAGTCAGGCCATCCATGCCATTGGGGAAGAATTAGGACAAGTCAGAGAGGCCATCCTTGAGAATAGGATCACTATAGATGATTTGTTACTAAGGAGCACCCATGAATGTGAGGAATTTAAAGGACTTCATTGCTTTAACCTTACTGATAATTCCCAACTGATCTAGGAGAAGGTCAAACAAATTCATAATATTGTATCCAATAGCAAACAGAGAGAAGGTTTTTTTAGCCTTAATCTATCCCAAGTTATCTCCTGGCTCCCCAGCTTTACTGGTTTAAGAGAAGCATTTCTTGTTTTTTTTTGTTTATAATTATAGGGATTGTGTCTTGCTGCGGCAGTAAATGTGCTGCCTTCTGTAGGTCCGTCTCCAGCCAGTTGCTGAAAGCCCAGTGGACACCTGAAGCTCAAGCCTTTCTTCAAAGTCACAGTGAACAATTTCACTTTAAACTAGTCTCATAGATAGAGACTCTACTTTATGACAATGGGCAATCAACGAAAGGCCCAGTTAGGACCCCTGTAGAAGACACTTCACAACGTCTCCAGCTTCACTTTTCTTTGCCCTGTAGCTTAACCATCAATTGTCCCCTGTGGCTTGACCCAGAGCCTGGAACATCCTCTGCAGTAGAAAGTTGCCCTGAAACTTATGATTAATGCCCTTATGCTTAGTGATTACAATCTTTATGGTCTAGCATTCTTTCTAGACTCCTTCCATCTTTGTTCTTGGGTAGCTAATGCCACTGTAGGACCACATTGCCAGAGAGAAAGATCTGTGAATCACAAAATCCCTCCCACCCCCAAACCATCAAGTAGCCCCTGAAATAGTGCCCAGATTTTCTCTTAAATACCTTAAGCTGGACTGAGAAGAGAAGGAGCTTTTAAAATTGTTAGCCTGCTGCCTTCTTAGATCATCAGTGCTCTGCCATAAACACTTATTCTAAGTAGCACAACTCCTGTGTCGGTCTATTGACTGAGCGTCATAGGCAGCATGAGGCTGGCCTCTGTTGCTCTACGGTTTCAGTCTCACTTAGCTAATGGCTTCCAGCACAAGTGAAGGGCACTTACTAGTGCAGATGGTAGGCGTTTTAGACCAAGTGTCTGATCAGTGGTCAACAAGCCATCACCAGGCACTTCATGATCAAAGACCACCAAGAGCTGCTGAAGACTAGGTTTTAAGGAAAAGGTAGTTCTATTAATTGCATGTAAAAACATTACTTTAAAATATCCTAGAAACTATAGGCCAGGGCTTTGAAATGTCAATCCTCAAATAAATAGCCAAGATATAAAACTATCATTACTGTTTCAGACTTGTCAAAACACCTCTTGAGAAGTTCTAAATAAGAATGTGTTCATTTTGTAAACAATTCCTAGGGAAAGTAGGAAGCTGCCTACTGTGGCATAATTGTAGCTGTCATCCAGGGTTCTACCTGCCTAACATGATCTCTCCTGCTGTGGAGGACCATTTCTGCTTTTTGAAACCCACTGAAATTAGTGACAGGGCTACAGTGCCATTTTAAAAATACATGCTGGTACAAGAGTAGAGGGTCAGTGAGAGGCTCACTTTTGGAGAGAAAACTCTTTAGGGGCATTGTTAGAAATCTCAACTTCTCCCAAATATCTGCCAAAGTGCCAACTCCTTCCAATAAACGTGTACTTGACCACAAGAGTGATTGCAATATTTTGGATTAATACTAAAAGATTTTGTACACACCACACATTATAGTAAAGTAGTTCTATTTTTAAGCTCTTTTGGTTGAATAAATATACATTATAAAAATTGTAAGAGACCCCTTCCCTAGAGGCATTGTAACCATGCGAATCTTTACTTTTTAAAATGACTTTTTCTCTTTCTCCTTGATTCAAACTGGCCTTGGACTCACTTGCTTCTGCAGGCTGCACAACTTAATCATTAAGCTCTTAGGTCAGCATCAAACAGTCTTAGGAGCAATGCCTCAGGTCTGTCGACCACAGAAACAGAGTTTCCTTCAAACTAAAGATAACATCTTGCAGCTCCATACCCATGAAGGCCAAAGGATTATCAGCATCCAGACAGAAAGAGGCCATGATTGACATCAGGACCTGCTGCAAGGATCAGCTACATCTTACCCTAGCCCTGAGCAATCAGTATAGCCTACATCCCCAGCTCCCTTAGCTACCATGACAAAAGAGTTTTTCCCTATATAACCTATCCCCTAGAGACCATCGAGGAGCCAGATCTTTGAGCCCTAGTTCACCTATGCCTCCGGACTTGCCTCCATTTTCTTAAATAAACCTCTACTTTCTTTGCTGCAAACTCCCATCTGTGTATTTTTGGCTATTGACATTTGTGCAGGCAAAATAAATCCCTTGAGTTCCGTAACAGTATTTGGTCACCTCTGGGAGGAAACAGGAAAGTAAGCAAACACATAAGGAAATGTAAAAATATGTAAATATTATTTTATAGAGTTAGGGTTAATGTTGGGCATTAAGGTCAATGTTAGAGTTTAAAGAAATTTAAATGAATTTTTAAGAAATCAAAATATGCCATTCCAAAATCTGTCCCTTTGACATAAGGATTATTTTTAGCTGAAGACATTTGAGAGTCATGGAAGCAGAAAGATGCCTTCCTGGAGCTTCCCTTTATCTGACGAAAAGCAGAAACTTCTGAGAAACAAGAATTGCCATACATCCCTCTAGGGATTATGTATGTCCATGAAGAAGATGAGGAGTTGGTGCTGAGATAGACCTACACAATTAATCCATTAGTTTCCCCCATATATATTTACCTTCCCACAGTTTGCTGCCTTAGAAGCCTGCAACTTTTCTCTTGTCACTTCTCTATAAATGTAGAGGTTTTTTGTTTGTTTTTTTGTTTTTTTGTTTTTTTGTTTTTTTTTTTTACAATGCTACAATAAGCTCAAATTCTAACCACCCTGAGATCTCCCTTCTTTTTGCGGTATGGTTGAGTTAAGAAACTTATGTTTTTATCTGGTTAATCTGTCTTTTGTCAGTTTAATTTGCAGGGCCCTGGCTGAAGAATCTGAAAGGGTAAAGGAAAAAGTTTTTATTCCCCTAGATATTCTAATCATTGAAGAATTAGTTTTTCCCCTGGATTTCAAATTCGTAAAATTACTATTTGGCTTAATTAATTTTTTAAAATGTATTTTAAAACTTTTTAAATTGAATCGAGTATATTTATCAAGCAGACTGGTGTGTATTGAAAAACAGGAGTTTTCTCATGCTATTCTGAAAATATTTGTTAACTGCAGTTTGGACATCTAGATATGCCCCTAGAAAACTCTGATGTTCACTCTCATTTTGATTTTTTAGACTTTGTGTTTGGCTCATTTGCTAAACAGAATTTGAGATTCGTCCGTGTTGCTTAGTATATCAATCAGTAATTTATTCATTTATATCACTCAATAGTAATCCATTGTATGAATATATCAAAATTTACTTGCCCATTTGCAACTTAATGGATGCTAGTTTTGTTTCCAGTTTTTCACTATTATTTTTAAAATTGTTATAAATGTTATGTTTTACTTGTCTTTATATAACATGTATTTTCATTTTTCTTGAGTAAATAACTAAGATCAATTGCTGGATTGTTTGATAAATGAGTGGCTTACATTATAAGAAGCTGCCAAAATGTTTTTCAAAGTAGCTGTATTGTTTCACATTCCTACCCACAACAGTGAGTTCCAGTTGTTCCATATCCTTCCTACACTTACTACTGTGGCTTTTTTTCACAAATAAGTTTACTCCTACACATACACACACACACACACACACACACACACACACACACGAGCACGCATCCACGCGCGTGCCCCCCCCCACACACACCCCTCTCTAAGACTCCAATCACAGGTGTGTTAGGCTGCTTGATATTTCCCAACAGGTCATATCTTCTTATTATAATAACTAAAGTTTTTTTCCTTCTCTGACTTCTTTTTAGATACATTTTGGATACATTCTAGTGCTATTTCTTCAAGATCTCTGACTTTAGTTCTAATTCCACATAGTGTATTTTTTATTTTAGGTGTTTTTTTGTTTTGTTTTGTTTTTTAATTTGTAGAAGTTCCATTTGGGTATTTACATTTTCCATTTCTCTCCTTACCATGTTTATGTTTTCCTTTAGGTCATTGAGCATATATTAATCAGATTTACAAACCGGTTGTAACATCCTCATCTATGAGTTTCATTTTATTATTTATGAATCTGCTTTCAATATTAATTAATTTTTTTCTGCTGGTTAAGGGTAATTATTTTTCTGCTTCTTTTAGATAAAGTACAAATATTGTGAATTTGATGTTTTAGAATGCTCAATTATGTTTTATTCCTTTTAAAAGTATTAAAACTTAATGTCATGCAGATATTTTGCTTGGGGAACAGTGATTCATTTGAGGCTTGTTTAGACATTTCAGAGCAGTCTAAACTAGTCCAGAATTAATTAGTCCCAATACTAAGAGCTATAGACTGAATTGTGTTTTCCTCTCCTCTCAGATTCATATAATGAATCCCTAACTCTCACTGTGGCTGTATTTGGAGATAGGGCTTATAGGAGGTAATTAAGTTAAGGAGGTCATAAGGGTGAAGTCCTAATCCAATAAGACTTGTGGCCTTATAAGAAGAGGAAGAGTGATCTCTCTGCAGGTACCAACACTAAAGAAAGGCCATGTGAGGCCACAGCAAGAAGGTAACCATAAGCAAGTGAGGAGGAGAGCTCTCATCAGAAGCCAAACCTCACTGATCTTTGATCTTATCTTGGACTTGTAGCCTCCAGAATTGTAAGAAAATTAATTTCTGTTATTAAGGCACCCAATCTATGGTCTTTGTTATGAAAGGTTGAACTGACTAATACTATAGCAATACTCTTCTGAGATTCTACTTAATGCCCATGTTTTACAAAGTTTATTCGTATTCACTCCAGATAATGTGAACAGGAACTCTTTCCAGTTGTGCGTGGCCTCTGAGAACTCTGACCTATCATTATTTTTTTGTTCTTTAAATATGTGCCAAACACTTAAAAAGATAACTCTAGCTCTCCAAAGCTTCCTCTCTCTTTAGCTCTCACTTATTCCATACTCTTCACTTCAAATTCTAGCTACCTCAGCATTCCTGAACTCCTGATCTCTTTCTCTCAACTCTGTAAAACTTCTGGACTCTGCCTAGGTTTCCTCTCACGCACTGAAGCCTAGAGACTCCTGGAAGTAATTTGGAGTGATCATAGGGCAAATCTTGCTTGTTTTCCTTCTTTTAGTCCTCTGCTGCCTCTTGTCCAAAGTCTGAAAGCACTTTTTTCATATTCCTTTAATGATTTTTTTAAAGTTTTTTTTTATAGAGAGAAGTTAAGTCCTATGACATTTAATTGTCCATAGGTAAAATTTAATTAAAAAAAAATTACTATAGAAGTTTTGAGCATTATTAATTAACAGTTTTTATTAACATCAATAGTATCATACTTACTAGTGTGTATCTACTTACTAGTAGATATATATATATATATATATATATGTGTGTGTGTATATATATATATATATATATATATATATATATATAATATACACATGCACACACACATTACACACACACATGCACACATGCACAGCATTGCTTCTTTACCAAATAACTAGAATAAGAACTTGGGATAATCTGTAAGGTTTACTTTGGAATAGAGAGAGGAGAAATTATGTAATAAAACAGTAAAACTTTCCAAGACTTTTCTAAATATTGAAAAACAGAAAAAAATTTCTAATTTCCAAAGTTTAAAAGAATCAAGTTTGTTATAAAATATAATGTATTTGTTATAAAATGAGATATTTATTTTTAATTGCTATGAAATACTACTGAGATAATTTCTATTCTTGTTTTCTACAACCCCCTTAGTATTTTCTATTTATTAACAGCTACTTTACAACTTAAAGTTAAATACATAATACTATTTTTGTGCAAAGGATGTGTTAACTTTTAAATACTTTATTCGGTGTCCAGATCAATTTTATTTCAATTTTCAACTCACACAAATTTTTACTGGTCTATGGCCCCTCAGCTGTATAATCTTAAAATTATAATTGGGTCGAAGCCTGTGTCTCACACAGAGTTGTGAGTAATTGTTCTGCCTATAATGTTGCTCAGCAGGCCAATCAGCTGCAGAAAAAAAATCACTTCTCCTTCTGGTGAGGGAATGCCACAGTGGCTTCTTCAGAGGGAGCAGAGGGCTATCCAAATGCCATTTACCTTCTTTTTTTTTTTTTTTTTTTTTGGAAGTTTCTGCCATACACTGAGTTCAGGTTCACGATAAAGCCACAGTACAATTTTTAAAAACTGCGTAATTCACATAGGACCTTGAAGGAATAATGCCAAACTTTCTTGTGTTAATCATAGATTAAACATGTTTAGCTTGGCAAGCATATACAGGTGTACTATATGAAACAGGCTTTTCAGCCTCTAATAGTTCAAGGATCTACCAATGAAGTCCTAATAGATGAGGATATGATTTATGTCTGTTCTGGAAAGAAACTAATTAGAACACAAACTCTTTTACTTAAAATAGTATCTCTTTTTGTCTTTAAAAAAATCAGGAAAACATTGTGTAGGCCTGTCTGAACAAAGCGTTCTAGTCTTTAGAATTTGCAAATAAAAGTTAACATTAGTTAAAAATTTATGATTCAAATAGTTATACTGCTTCTTTTAATGCTTTGTCTTTTCTTCTTACGTTGCATTCTTTAATATCAACTAGTGATGAATTTACAAATGATCATTTTTAAATGATAGATAAAAATCTTCTTAAAAATAATGTTCCATACCACTACCCATTGTTTTTGTTTCCCTAAATTCAAAGTTTTGTTTTAATTATGAAATACATAAAATGTGCTGAAAGATCTTAAAATATTTCTGAGACCCATGATAGCAGCATTTTGTTACATTAATGAAATCTCTCTCTTTTTTTCAGAAAAAAAAAAAACACTAAACAAAAGCTAGTAACCCCACAGAATCCATTTCTTCTCTTTCTCTTTAACTTTCTCCAGATTATCACTATACTTTGGTATATGCCTATCACTTCGCATGATTTTGCGATTTTATTACATCTGTATACAAAACTATGCTTCTTTTAGGCAGTTGACTTTGGAGTATATAGTTCAACAGGAAGTAGAAAATATACAAATAATCATTTTTTTCTCTCCTGAATAGAGCTATTATATCCATCTTTGGTTTTCATAGGAATCACATGCAAACTTACTTAAAGAGACTGAGAGTCAAATATATATCAAATGTAACCTCTATTCTCCCTAGTTATATAAAATAAAATCCAACTACCACTGTTTCCCAGCAGTCATTTTACTAGGAAAAAGTTAACTGCTTTTTGTACAAAGATAAAGTTGTACTTCTTGTTATTGCAAATTGTTATTAGAAAAGCAGTGCATTTGTAGAGATTTAATTAAGAACTCTGTGAAATAGGAAATAGTATAATAAATTGAATAATATCAGTTGGTCCTGGTATGCATCCAAGGGTAGTGTATAGTTTATATTGGGTTGCACTCAGAGCAGTTCAGAAATAAGACAAAGAAAAATTTAGAAATAAAATTCTCAGAAAGGAAAATACACATGCAGATGTACCTGGCCAGTTTGTAGTATGTATATGAATATGAACTGTCTACACTGTGGTCCAACTTCCCACCTCACCCCTCATTACACCATATTCCTGACCCCCACATCATCCTCAGTGCCCTGTACTCCAACCCCCACATCAGCCCTTGCTCCAATCACCTCACTCACCTCTGGCTTTGCTAAGAGAAAACTGGAAGAATGAGTGGAGAGAAGCACCTTATGGGACCCTTAAAACCACCTGCCCCTCACTTCAGGTTGATGATCTTCTAATATCACATAACAACAGTTAAATATGTGCAGTGTTCAATATGGGTCATTACAGTCTCCATTTTTATTTGTCTAAAGAGAAATCATTGCTTCATATTTGCCATTGTGAAATCCGGCATCGCCCCAGTGGCGTGGGGAAGGAGGAAGAGAAGGAGGAGAAAGGTGGGCTTGGGTGTTGTCCCTCGGTTATTTGCCACCACCACAGCAAAGAATTACAGGTCAGCGAGATTTAGGAAAAGTAAAATTTATTGAAAATACATTTTAGAAGGAGACAGGCCACACAATGGAAGGCTGCAGCCCTGTGGAATTTGTGAGATGAAAAGATAAGGCAGTATGCCCCAAAGGGAGGAGTGGGTTTTCAGCAAGGAGAGCTGGAACAACGCAGAAATGGGAAGGTCAGTTTATATTTGGGCCATGATAGCAGGTCCTAGATGATCCGTACCTTGACTGACAGGGGGCTACTGTATAACGCTTTGCATACTGCACACGTGCTTACCCAGAATTCAGTCCCTTATAATTAGATTCATGAACTTCCAGACATAGTCATGATATAATGATGGTATAAAATGTTGCAGGATTCTCAAATGGCAAGACTGGACATTGAGGCTATAAGAGGAAGCAGCATTTATTGATGCCGGCATCAGCTCGGTGGACTCTTATCCAAAGGCTGAGCCCCGATTGTAACATAACAGGCAGTTTTATACAGTCTTGTTATCCCTACAAGCATATAGATATAGAAGAACATTCATTGGTGGCGAGCTATGAAACAACTGAGTGAGCTGGAGAGTTCCTTGAGGTGTGAGAGGGCAGTCAGGAATACAGTCGTTCCGCAGAAAATGGCCAGGCAGGATCAGGCTGCCCTATAATGAGGCTGAAGTTATGAGCAGTACTTTCTGCACATGCATTTGTAGCTGGTTCAGCCAGCAGCTTTTATAGTCTTTGTGCTCTAGGATTTGGGCTAATTTATAACCCTAAAAGGGAGGTGTTTCTGGGAGGTTCTTAAGGAAGGTCTTCAAGGGAGGTTTCTATGGTTACAGAGCTAAACCCTTGCTCCTGTCACTCATGGCTAACTACCTAATGCCATCAGGTAATTTTCTCCGGTGTGCTCTGAAAGCATTTGCACATCAGGGCATAGTTATTTGTTCATGTTTCTCTACCCTCCAAGGCTGTAAATGCTTCAGAGGCAGTGTCTCTTGTTCCTAAGGAGTTTTTTTGTTGTTGTTTTGTTTTGTTCTGTTTTGTTTTTAATCTAAGAGGAGAGAAAGGAAAGCAAAAATTAAAAACAATTTGGATTTCTGATGAATGCTCAGTATCTTCATATAGGGTTGTGCATAGTTCTAGCAAGCTCATTTGCATACAATTTCCCTAAGGACATAAGCCGCTCTTTTAGACTTCTATATTTTTTAAAAGACCCCAAAGATAAATTAAACTATAATGATTATATCAACCATAATATTCAAAAATATTTTTGTTCACTTAATATATGTGAGCCATTGGTTAGAGCTCTAGAGATGCCACAATGAACATGTTAATGTTACTGTCAACTAATTTCTCTTGTAATGCACCCTTCATTTTCTTGGCTGTCATGTGATTTGATTGTAGGTCTGAACTAATTTTATTCACCACTGATATGTGAGAGATTAATTTCTACAGAAACATATAAATTCTTTTAAAATAATTTATATCAGAAATAACACTCAAAATGGGTAAAATATTTATTACCGCTTATGTTATCCTATTCTTTTCATCTGTTCTTTACATTATATTTCGAAGCCCTAACTGACTCTAATAGACATTTAACAAAGTGGGGGTGCACGTATCAAAATTTTACTTGTATTTCTGGACATTTCTGAATTACACATAACTTTTTGTATTTTAGCAGAGAATGTAAGCAGAAATAGTAAATAGAAATAAAAATAGAGACACATAGTATATTCCTCTGATAGTCAGTGATTATAAATTGTAAGTTTTTTTCATTTATACAACTTGCTCCATGTTGGACTTATCATGGTGATAACTTCTTTAGGTATATAAATGTTGAATAACTATCATGTACACCTAAAACTAATATAATTTTTGTTAGCTATATATATATTTTTAAATCTTTAAAAATAACTTGCTCCATTTCTACTTCAGAGAAATGTCATGAGACTCAGCAGATTAATGTCAGAAACATTAGTTGTTCTGAATAAATGGATAAATAACAATAGGAATCTAGAGTCACATATGTTCTTACTTCCTGGTTTGTTTATTCTTATCTCCTCACACCATATCACCAATCCATATAAATGCAATATTCTCTGGAGTAAAAACCAATTTGCTTAGTTATAGTACTAATATAATGTTCTTTTTTTCCTTAGTAATTAGAATCAGCACAGCTTTTTTTGCCTCCAAACCAACCTATGTATTGCTGATCTTAGAATAAAAAAATTTAGTTTTAGGTTTACATATAATACAGTTTATTGATGGTTCATTCAGAGACTAGTACTTGTAGTAGGTAACTAAGAGGTTTATTGTGATTGTATTTTAGAATTAGAAAAAAACTTATTTGAAACAGAATTTAAATAACTTTTTACTTAAAGTTAAAATCATTACCTAAAGTTAAACAAGCATTTACAAATTGGCATGTTTAATATTTAGGTTGTCAAGCAAGACTCCGGTCAGTATAAATAAGTACACCCTGTGGCAAATTCACATGGCACCCAAAGGACAGAATGAGCAACAATCTAAATAATTCAAGCTAAAAATAAATGACTTTTGTTTTGTTCTGCTTTAGTTCAAGTTTTTACATGGAATATGAAAGATAAGTAAGTAAAAACCATTCATGAAATAAGTGTTTTAGAGATTTCTGGCATCCATGTTCTTGACTCTATCTTCAAGAAGGTTGCATATAAATATTTGTCATTCAAAACAAAATGACTTTATTTTTTCCCATTAGAAAATATTCCACAATCAGGACTTTCCACATTTCCCCTTTACACAAACTCTATCACATCTATTAGAAAGCTCTGCAGAACCTCAGCAATTCCTCCTTCAGTAAATTTCGTTATTACTTCTTTAGAGTGGGCAGCAACTGGACCTTGTCCAGTTGTCTCAGCAAATTTGGGTGCTGAACTTTCATCCATACCCATAGTTTAATTTCCTTAAGACAGAGAGCATGGCTTTTATTTCTTTATTGCTCCTAAGGTGCCTAGCAGATTGTATGACCCATTAAATGTTTGTGGAATGAGAGGGTGATAATTAAAGATTCTAGAGAATTTGCAACATATATACAAAAAAATCAGGAAGTGATAGATTATATTAATATTACTCAGCATTTCTCTAATTCTCTTTTATTGCCTGAAGCTACTTTGTAAAACTAATCTCCTTAATAGATCATTGTGGCTCATGGCAAGATAAAAACTGAAACTGAAATTTGAATGATTCCTTCAATGTTTTTTAGGTCTGTAACAAAGCTCTGGAAGAAAAATTCTTTAGTTTCCAAACAATTTATCATTGAATTTAATCCATATTTTGGTTTTTGTTCTGTGTTGAAACTTTAGCAAATCAGATGGACATGAATTTGAATCTTGAAGTGTTTATCTTTGTTATCATTGTACTTCATGGGTTTAGTGATCTGGATGGTAATAGCTCAAAACCCCCACTTAAAAATGTTTTTGAGTTATTTGATAATTTTTTTGAGTATATTTATTTAGGAAAAGTAAAGTGGGCAGTTGAGAGCATCATCTAGATTGTCTGAATCATTGAACAGTCTTTCGAATGGCAAAGAAGGCATTTTGTTTATTGTTTAGAACTTGATTGGCTCTAATGGATTGTCTTCTACACTCAGACATTTGTTCAGACCATTTATCAGTCCTTGCTTTATTTAATTTTGTTTTTTATTAAAGCTAATATGTCAAGAGTATCTTGCATGTTTGTCATTTACAAAGAGTAGTGGGAGAAAAGTCTCCTCACCTCATCACTCTCAGTATCCTCATCAATGTACCTTTAAATGTGTTTTTGAGGGCCCTGGCCAGCTGTTATTCTCTGAGAGAGACCAGAGGTTGATTGTATCTCAGCTCTTTATAATCATGCAGCCCTGGAGAAATGCTTATAATACTATCATGATTTTAAATTGGAACTATTGAGAATATCTTATTTGTCTTAGTATTTCCACTACTAAGTAGATGGTTAATAAATATTAAATGAGACACAGAGAGAAAAGGTGAGAGAGGAGGAGAAGGAGTAAGAAAAGGGGGCAGAAGGAGGTATTTGACTTACGTATGTGGTATGAAACCATTCAGGCTATTCGACAATTTTATTACATTTAATTCAACAAGAAATCCAGATGGGGCTGTTTCAGGGCAACCCTTTAAGAGGGCCAATTTGGTTTTGGCAAGAGACTTTGTAGTACATCCCCAGGTATCGTGGGAGAATGGTTATTAAATAAGCTTGTAAATAGTAACACATGTAAAGTGATGATAAATTTTATACTGGCAAGAATTAAACATTAAACAATAATGAATCTAAGTGGAATAACATAGTAGGCATCAGAGTTGAATATTTAAAGTTGTTATATTACATTGTGAGAAAGTGCATTAAAGGAACACAATGCTTGGTCTCATCTCTAGTTTTCAGGGAAACATATGTCTTTAAAGATCAAATATCAGAAAACAACCCCACACCTCTGTGAAATACACTCATGTTGCTCCAGTTACTGTGGACGTGCAGGTACCTAGGACAGAGCCTTGCTTTGGTCATCAGGGTTTGTCTCTGAGGAACTCCAGCTGTGGGGATCATTAGAAGCAGAGGATCCCTTGGTCCTAGAGACACAAGACTGTCAGGACTCATGTTCTTCTTTACCCTGCTAGGCTGATGTCAGGAGAGTAAAGATGCACAGTATTATGTTAAATACACTCCCCACTCTTTGGAATTCTAAAACAAAGGGGTGATCAGGAAGCACAGAGAATGTGTATGGGTAAATTCTGCCTTCTCTCCAGTATCCTCACCTTTCAGCCAACAGGGGCTGGACCCAGAGGGCTAATATACACAGAGGCATGCCTCCAATCCTTCCCTTCCTTCCATATCCTCTGCCTCCATGAACAAAGCTCTTCAATGTAAAATAAATCAAATACCTATTATGTGGTGAATTCTTTACATTAAGAATGCTAATCTTCATTGTAGTCCAATTATAACAATATTATAAGCATCTCAATTTTTCAGATGGGTAAAATGAGACCAAAGTTCACAGAGTTAATGAAGAGTACATTTGGTCTTTCAATGCAACAGGTTATCTTTTTTATATGTGAGTGGATATTTCCTTTCCCACATTAATTACAAACAAGTTTTTGTTTAAACACCAGGTTTTTAAAGCCAAAGAACTCAGAGAATATTTTTAGAATATTATCTGAGAGCTAACATTAAGAATTGTGTAGCTGAACCAAAAATAACTCAAGGAAACAAAATTTACTATTCTGGGAAAAGCTAAACAAATTAAAATTATAATTAAGAAATATATGTGTACATTAATGAAGAGTCATAGATTACTTTTCAATTTTGACTTTGCTGTTTCTTCTATTTGAGTCTATATCAATTACTCTTTCTAGCAAGTGTGGCAGTGCTCAGAAATGTGTATTAGACTGTTTTTAAGTTTAACACTATTATCATATTTGTCTCCTCACTGAGGAAACCAGTGTCCTAGAGCTTTGGTTGAGTACTTGTCTATAACACTGTTTCATTTAGACAGGTCATTTGAAAGATATGTTAACTAGAAATTTAGCACTGTTTTTAGCTAATGGTTTTGTAAGAAGAGTCATATGAGTGATTCTGAAACCATGTTCTTATTGTAAGTGTCCAGGAGAAGATGGGGACTCCCCTTCAGGGAGCCAAAGGCAGCATAGAGAGTATTTCTCAGCTTTTGGGTCCTGATGTGCTGGTGTTAGGATCCCAGAAAAGATGCTGTGGAGTTATCACAATGGTCTAGGAATCGCCCTCAGCCTTGGGTTGACCTCATAGGTACAGTAGCCCTCAGCATGCACGGATGCTGACCAAAGTGTGAGACACTAAAGCACATGAACATGCTCACCTTCAGGCATGGTAAAAACAAAACAAACAAACAAACAAACAAAAACAACAACAAAAAAGCAAACACACACACAAATTAGTCTCTTACTATATCATACATTGCTGCTAGAACTTACCCTTTGTTTCTATAAGTGGTCTCCTTTTGTAAATTGTCTGCTACTTCATAGTCTGAGTAAAGCATTTTGTTGATATTTTGCCATAATTATATTTAAAGTACAAAATACAAATACAAATTAAAAACATATACATTATAAAATAGAAATATCCATTATTTGAATGATACAGATAAAAAAAAACAAAAATAAACAAACAAGTTCTCCCCTTGTTATTGGTATGTTTCTGTTACTAATATGTTTGGTTATTTGAAAGGCAATGGTATATGGTTATAGGACATAGGATGAAATCCTCTTTCTACATTATATCCTAGGTGATCTTAGGCAAGTCACACTCATAGTAGTGATGAGGGGACTGGACCAGAGTATTTCTAAGGCCCGTTCTACCTTACCATTTGGTGATGTTATGACTACTACAATGTATTTTTTTTTAGCCATTTGTATATTCAATGGGCAACTAAAAGATTCTAGATATATCAGTTGCATCTTATCTTGAAATTCAAATTAATTTACCTGATAATCAGTAGCAAATTCAGTGAGAGCTAAATTTTCCAGTTCAAACCATCTCCCTACCCACAACTCAAGGTTGTTAAAGTATTTTATGATAAAATATTTCTACTAAATATTGTACAAGTAAAGAGCCTCAGCATTTTTAAGATACCTTAGATCAGTAAGTCTCCTGATCAAGAAATATTATTTTAAATCATACTTAAAAAACACAAGCAGAAGAGAGATTGGAGAAACAAGGCGGAGTGAGAGACCTGCTCTGATCTCTCCCCTTGAAACAACAATAAGCTGAACATCTAAAACTCAAAAAACAAAAAACAAACAAACAAAAAACCACCCAAACTGCACACCAGCAAGTCTGAGCACAGGATCTGAATCCCAGGTGTCAGGCGGTGGCTGGAAGAAATAAAGAAGCTGCCTTTCGCAGCCACTAGAACTCCCTGTAGGAGAATGGAGAGGGGCGAAAAAATAGCAAGTTCCCTGAATATTCCTGCTTGGGAGTGCTGTGAGCTCCACACGCCGGCAGCAGGGCCCATTGGTCAGGGCAGAGGGCAGAGAGCAGAGCAGCAGGATGGCAGAGAAACAACAGTTGATTTTCACCAGCTTTCTCTGCAAAACCCTCAATCCAGAGGGCCCCTCCCCCATAACCTCTTAGGCTGAACACGGTGGAGTCCAGGGATATCTGAGCAACACTACTGAAACTATTGCTAAAACTGACAAGGATTGACATTGAGAGTAGTGAGCGCAATGAAACATCGATAAGGAAAAAAAGGGCATTATTAAGGCTTTTTATATAACAGGGATACAAGAGGCTTAGACGCCACCTACTAGAAACCAAAAAAAATAAAAAATAAAAAAAGCACATTCTTTGCAACAGGCTAATGAGAGAACTTTATATAATAAATCTTTCTGGAAAAAGAGCAGAATGTGCTTCCATTAATGCCCAGGTGGAGAAATAGTTCATTAAACACCATGAACAACAAAGATGACAAGTCATCTCAGAAAAAAAGAGAAAAATCTCCAGAAAAAAGCTTACAGACATAGAAATACATAATTTAAATGACAGAGAATTCAGGATGGTACTTTTGAAAAAAACTCAGTGAACTCTGAAATGAGTCATAACAATTTCAGAAATTGAAAAAATAACTAATGAACAGAATGAGTTCTTTAGCAAGGAGACTGAAACCCTCAAAAAGAACCAAATAGAACTTCTGGAGGTAAAGAACACCTTACAAGAGTTAAAAAATAAAATAGCAAGCCTGGGAAATAGAGTCGACCAAATGGAGGAAAGGACCAGTGATATTGAAGACAGAAATCTAGAAATAAATCAGGGAGAAGAGAGAAAAAGAAGAATGAAAAATAATGAAAGAGAGATACAAGGACGAGCTGATATCATCAGGAGAGGAAACATAAAAATAATGGGCATTCTCGAAGGTGAGGAAAAGAAGCAGGGACTAGAAAGCACTTTCAGACAAATAGTGGATGAGAATGCCCCAAATCTAAGGAATGAGCTGGAGCTTGGAATTCAAGAAGTCAGCAGAACACCCAATAATCTCAACCCAAAAAGGCCTTTTCCAAAACACATTGTATTAAAATTATCAAAAATCAATGACAAAGAGAATTCTTAGGAAAGCCAAGGAGAAAATGGTAATTTATAAAGGAAAACCCATTAGATTATCATCGGAACTCTCAGCACAAACCTTACAAGCCAGAAAAGAATATAATCAAATATTCAAACTATTCAATGAAAGGAACTACCAGCTTAGACTAATTTATCCAACAAAGTTCTCTGTTAGATATGAAGGAAAAATAAAGACCTTTCCCAACATATAAAAAAAAAGGGGGGGAAATTCTCTACTACGGGCCTGCACTACAGGAAATACTGAAAGGGGTCAGCCCACCTAAAACAAAATGACAAAAAAAAATATCCATAATTAGGAGTAAGGTGACTATCAGGCAAATAGAAGTAGAGGAGAGCAACCCTTACTAAGAACAGGGCATTAAATGCTTAAACAATAAGAAGAGAATTGCTATTGTAAAATAGTAATGAATGTTCAGCATACGTAGGGACAAACTGAGACAACAATGACTGAAAAGAGTAAGATTCAAAGATCAAAATTTGCAAAGGGGAATGGAGATAAGGCATGCACAGAAGAAAATGGATGAGTGTGTGTGTGTGTGTGTGTGTGTGTGTGTGTGTGTAGAGAGAGAGAGAGAGAGAGAGAGAGAGACTGTCTTTTATACTACGAAGAAACAGTAATCAAAACAGCATGATATTGTCAGCAAAAACAGACACACGAACCAGTGGAACAGAATCGAGAGTACAGAAGTGAACCCATATTTATATGGGCAAATAATTTTCTACAAAAAAAGCCAAAAACATACAGTTAGAAAGGAAAGCCTCTTCAATAAATGGTGCTGGGAAAACTGGAAAGCAACCTGCAAAAGAATGAAACTAGACTGTTGTCTATCACCGCACACCAAAATTAATTCAAAATGGATTAATGACCCTAATATAAGACCTGAAACAATAAAATGCATAGAAGAAAACATAGGAACTAAACTCAAGTACTTTGGACTTAAAGAGGATTTTATGAATTTGACCTCAAAAGCAAAGGATGAAAAAACTTAAATAAATGAATGGGACTACATCAAACTAAAAAACTTCTGTTCAGCAAAAGAAATCATCAACAAGATGAAGTGACAGCCATCTGAATGGGAAAATATATTTGCAAGCAACACCTTCGATAAGGGCCCAACATCCAAAATATACAAAGAACTCATATGGCTCAATAACAACAACAACAAAAAATGGCCAACAAATATATGAAAAGATGCTCAACATTGCTAGACATTAGGGAAATGCAAATCAAAACCACAATAAGATACCATCTCACACCTGTTAGAATAGCTATAATCAACAGGACAAGTAATAACAAGTGTTAGAAAGGATGCAGAGGAAAAGGAACCCTCATACACTGCTGGTGGGACTATAAAATGGTATAGCCACTATGGAAAACAGTATAGAAGTTCCTCAAAACTAAGAATTGATCTACCATATGATCCAGCAATCCCTCTACTGGGCATTTACCCCAAAGACTTGAAAACCCATATCCAAAAAGATATTTGCACACCAATGTTCATAGCAGCATTATTCACAGTGGCCAGGACATAGAAGCAACCGAAGTGTCCTATGATAGATGATTGGATAAAGAAGCTGTGGTACATATATAATGGAATATTACTCACCCATAAGAAGAGATGAAAGAAATACTGCCATTTGAGACAATGTGGTGGACCTCGAGATAATCATGCTAAGCGAAATAAGCTAGACAGAAAAAGTTGAAAATCACATGATATCACTTGTATGTGAGACATGAACCTAAAAGCAACAAATGAACAAGACAAACGAACAGAGACTCATGGACATGGACTATAGACTAGTGGTTACCAGAGGGTAGGAGATGAGTAGAGGGGGGATATAGGTGGAGTATAGGGGGTCAAATATGTAGTGACAGAAATCTAACTATAGGAAGTGAACACAGTATAAATATATATATGCCTTACTGTTAAAGTGTCCAGCTGAAACCTATTGAATTTCATTAACCAATGTCACCATAAAAAAAGTTAATTAAGTCATAAATAAATAAATAAATAGACAAACAAACAAACAACACAAACAAATAAATAAATATAGTTGGGTTTTTTTTTGTTAGAAAACATAAAAAAAATGAGCAAAGTGAGAAAATGATGATGTTTGTCAGGGGATCGAGATGGTTATGTTGGTACAGTTACTTTCTTGATCAGGGACAATAGGCATATTCTAGTTCTGATATTCAACAGCAATATGTGGTGGGCACAGGCAACATTGTGGGAGTGGCTGAGAACCAGCACAACTTCCCCTAAAATGTTCTTCTCAGTCAACTTTGACAAAGACAGACCATCCAATTATCCATTCTCTTTTATAACTTTGTCTTCTATGACTTTAATTCACAAACACAGTTCCTGCCATTTAAACACATAATCTAAACAAGACCTCTCATGTGTTTCTGTCTTCATAAATCTGAGTTCCTTAGTCTCTCTCCTTCAGTAAAACTATCAAAATTTGTGTCTGACATTCCAGTTTTAGAGAAAAAAGGAAGGTTACAATTAGCTGACGTTTTCTACAAACTACTGAGCTGCTTGCAGTTCCTAGAACTGTGGGAAGTCAAAAGTCCAATGGGAGCCACCCTGGGTATTGGAGCTTGTGTGGGAGGTTGTGTTTCTAGGGCAATGAAACATTGTAGAAACACATCATACACATTCCACCATCATGAACAGAATCACTGACAATCAGAGGCCAGGCAACTTATTTCAGAATACTAGACATTCAAAAACAACAGGGACAATCCATTTCTTTGACAACCTTCAGATTTATGCTCCTAAAAAGTTAACCTAAAAAATCACATTATAGGAAGAGAATTGGTGGTCTGGGGAAAAAAATAACCTTAAGGAATATGTCTCAAGTGGATATAAATAAGTCCTTATAGCTTAGTGAAACAAAGTGATAAATGGAACACAAAGAACAACAACAACAAAATATTAACAACATTTTGCACATTGAAAACAATAATAATGGGTATCATATAATTAATGTCCATTTACATCTCTCGTGAATTAGAAATGTTGAAAGATTACTAGCTCCCAAAGTATCATTAAGATAGACAATATGAATCTAAGAATATTATTTCACCTTCTATCCATTAAAATATTATGACTCAGTTATTGACTTCTACTTTCCTAATCCCATTACAATGCCAAAGATACACAATAACTTAAATGTGTGAGAAGGATAGAGCTTTGTGTAATTTTTATTTAACCAGTGGCAGAGAGACCCAAATCTATTTCTCTCAATCCACTTTTGAATCTTTTATGCCAGAGAATTTGAAGATAAATTCTCCAGAATCTCCTAGTCCCCTCCCTCACTAATGCATGGGAAATACAATTCAAGTTTTACCTCCCTTGAATCCACATTATCTTTACAAAACCAAATTTGGAAAATCCTCTACTTTTTCTTTGCCATTAACCAGATTTTCTTTTTAAAAATTTTTTCTTTTTAACCTAGTTTTTCTCTAATTTAATCAGCTAATGAGCAATGTACTAAGAAGACATATATTTGAATTGAGATTCTAATGCCTGTAAGAAAGAATATATTCTGATGTAAGAAAAGAGATAGAGGAAATTAGACGCTCAAGAGAAGTTACTGAGCTCATAAAAATCTTAATCTGGATTCCTGTGGCAGTGATATACCTAATAGAGTTTAGAAGGCTCCTATATAAATTTCTTAAATAAAGTCATTTCTGTAACTACATAACTCTAGTGCTAATAAAATGTTGCTTTTTGGTATTTTTAATTCTCCATACCATTTATTCAACAAAGCTTTACCAGCAACTACTCTGTCCAGCACTGAATTGGGTTTTATTGAAAGATAAAGTAAAGAAAGAGGCAGGGTCCACACATTGAGAATATTTTGATCTACTACAAAAGACTATCAAAATCTAGATACTACAAAAAAAGTCAGAAATAAGTTACTAAAATAGACCATATAATCAGGTGCATAATGACATGGAATCACAAATTCTGAAGAGTGGAGAAGTTATAGCAATCAGTGGAAGGGCACTATTTTATTCACGTTGATACTGACACAGAGGGTGCAAGCTACTTATCTAAGGACCCAAAGTTCAGACTCAAAATTGACCTCAGAATTTTCATTTGAGTACTCAATCACTGAAAAATTCTAAATAATTTAAACTGTATTTAGGCTAGCAGTTACCAATTGGGAAAAACATTGCTTTAAGGGATCAAGGTCACAAGTAGAATGCAGCAGACATCAGAGTGCCTGTGCATTTTTTTAAACAGAAATTATAAACACAGCATACCAAATGAAGGTCAACATTTTGCATACTTTAAAACAATAATTAACAAGTATCACATAATTGATATCACATAAGACAGACACAAAGTCATATATTGTCCGATTTCTTTTATATTAAACATCTAAAATAAGTAAATCTATAGTGATAGAATGTGGGTGGTTGCCAGAGGAACAAATAATTAGTGAGTATGGGATTGCCATTTGGGATCATGAAAAAGTTTTGGAACTGGATAGAATGGGTTGTAAAACATAGTGAATGTATTAAATGCTACTGAATTATTCACTTTAATGGTTAATTGTTATATGAATTTCAATTTAAAAAATTCAGGATAAAAAGTGTCTTAAAGTTTCAGAATACCATGTCAACAACTTTGTCACTCGAAGTTTCTCATTAACTGCAATAAAAACTCGGGGCTATGGAGTCAACTAGGATGACTAAAAGTATTCAGTGCTTATATTACATCTCACAGTTAACAACTATAATAATGTTAAAATGATAATAAAGTTGCTAATATTATAGTGCTTATTAGATAATTTACTTATCTGCTTAAATATCTGCCTCTTCCTATAGACCATAAGTTTGTAGTAGAAGAAACCAAATCATATTTACCTAATACTTAAACCTTAAACTGGCATATCCCAAGCATTCAGTTAGTTTATTGAATGAATAAATGATTTCCCTTAAAGCATCTAGAATTACAAATTCTGTTAATAGTTTACATGCTGTTTTTGCCTTGAATAGGATTAAAACTGAATAAAATTGTAAGTAGAAACAAATCTTAGTTATGCATAGTGTTCTTCTAGATAAGTACAGTTAACATTCATCTTGAGATATTTCTGAATGTTTTATGAAAAAGTTACTTTGCATATTTTCCCTATTTTACCTAAATAGTAATCCCATTTTTCATAACTGCATTGCTTCAGATTCACTGAAATTAGATTCACTAAAATTAACCTTTTATTTGCAATTGAAATTTTGAAATACATGGAGAATGAAATCTAACACTGAGATAAAAAAGAAAGCTAAAACTTGAAAAAAAACTATCCAAAGAACTTAATGAGCTAGCATACATAGTTATTTTCAGTATCCACTATTGAGTTTATATAATAAAAGTCATATTTGTTTAAAAATAATATGGGGAAATTGAAAATTACAATGCAATGCAAATCTATATAAATATATTTATAAAGTGTCATATGATCTTTCAACTGAAATAAGCTATCACAATTAAAGCAGCTGGCTTGTGGGTGAATACATGAAAACTCTTCTTTCCTTAAGATCATTTTTCATTTAGTTGCATAAATGCAAAATGCAGCAGTTCTTCTCAAGGGAAGCACAGAATACTGCAGTTAGAAAATCTGTCTCTGATGTTTTCTCTGACAAATAGGCTGATAGAATAGTTTTTTTTTTCTATAATACCTTGGTAACCTTTTTTCTAACTGTACTTATTTATGTTGGGTAGATATTGAATATTTAAATCATTTTCCAGTTTTATAGAATATTTTTTCTAGGAAATTTACCTAACGAAATCACTTGATTAAATCATTCTCCAAATGTGCATTGATTACATGTGGAAGAATTAAATTTTTTGCACTAACAATATAGAGTCATTTTATCGAAATTGCTAGACATGAACCAGATTCAAAAATAAATTCTCTACCTGAAAATGTGTAACGTTAATGCAATTAATAATCTTAATGCAATATATTGGAATTATTGTTAGACTACTTTTATCATTACTGTTCGTTGCTTTCAGATTAGGCAGAGAAGTAAAGCTGGATAAGGTAGACCACTCATTATTGGAAAGAAAATTGTAAAAATCAGGTTACCCTCCATGTAACTGCCCCATCTTCTCTTCTTTTTCCTCTCCTCCTGAGTTTAGTCTCAAAACTTAAGAAAAGGTGGAATCAATGGCATTGGTTGCATGCTGGAAAAGAACAGTAATAGACTCTTGAACAAAGCAGAATTTTGTGCATCTGTTAGCTGACCTCTGTCTTAGGTTGAGTTTCCCGGGAAACTGATTCTGGGAAAATTTGTGTACAGGAGGTTTCCTAGGGATTCGCTCATGATTACCACGTCTAGGGTGTGAGGAAAGCCAAACTGGGTGGAGAAAGCAGCTAAAGTATGATGCGACTGAAGCAGAGGCCTCAGCCGCCCCTGGGCAGTGGGAATGGGGTAAACTCTTAATCAAGGTCTTAGCACTTCACTGATAACCTCTGTCCATTCCTGACAGTCTAGTTATAAAGCTGCTTATGGCTTAGCACTGGCTCAGTCTCATTTCCTCTTCTGTAAAAGAGACTGGATGAGATTAGTAGTTCCAAAACTGATCTACCCTTTAACTCATCCAAGGGTGCTTATTAAAGACATAGATTCCTTGAGTGACATGTAGAGATTCTAAATTGATAGGTCTAAGGGTTTGGGGGTGGGGTGGGGAGAAGGAGTGCTTGAAATAATTTTTTAACAAGCACCTTAGGTGAATCTGATGCATTCTTCCAAGCAAACATTCTAACATTCACCAACTCCTGCTAATTTAACATATAAAACATCACAGGGATAGAAGAAAATAGAAACAGGTGTATATGAAAATAAGAACTGTTTAATCAAATATCACTGATTGCGGTTGTCTGAAGTTTCAACTTTCACTTGCTGTACATATCAGCACAATCTGGATAAGAAATAAAATTTTACTTTTTTGTGTACACGGACATCAGCTTCACAGGCATCCATAGATGACATCCTATGACAATCATTTAAAAATAATAAAATGAGCTTTCATTATTGTAAAAGTTAGATGAAAATTCTAAGACCTGATTATTTTCACTTCCATTGAAAGACAATCAATAATTTCTCAGTCTAATTTGGGACCATGATCAATTTTTATTATATTTTATCTGTTTCATATTACAGTGGAAAATTGTTAGAATAATAGCATTTTATTTCTGAACTTACAGAGTAACTAAAACAAGAAGAGTAACAGGTTTCTCCCATCTCTGTCTCTGTGATTTTATAACTACCTAGAGTTTTGGAAGCTGATTTTCAAGAAATGAAAGAAACATAGGCCTTAGCAACATCACTCAAATAGATATTTTATTTCATTCAACTATTAGGTGAAATTATTTCCCATTCAAAATAATCACTTTCATGAGCAAAAGCAATTATCCTCTAAAAAAAGAAATAATTCTCAAAACAGTTACACTTTTAAAATGAGCTACCTTATAAAGGCAGGCTACAAAACAAAACAAAAAATTCAATATCTACCCTTTGGGAGATCACTTTGAAAGTTTATAGTTATGTACAAACTAACTTACAATGAGGCACATAATTGTTTTAATGTGCAAACAGAGCTACCTATAAAAATGTATCATTAAATCTTTCTCTTGTTTTTCAATCGTGTTCTGTTTTTTTAGGGAAGAGGTTTGTAGCTGTTGAGATTTGTTACTAGATGTCATTAATGATTTTCTACCGAAAGGCTTTACCCACAAAGACCGTAATCATCTTCCCTCAGTTATAGGGTCTTGTAGACTGCTGTCCTCTGTAATGATTCCACAAAGGATGCCACATTTTCAGGGACCACATTTTCTTGGTATCAGTCAGTGGGTTCTCAGCTGCTAGATATGTCTGGAAGACTGACCTAGGTATGACTATGAGGGAAGGCCCGAGAAAAGCCAGGAGAATCTCTGTGACCTGAGAGTTAGTGCCAGAACTGGGCCTGTGGTGATTAAATGATGGGAGGATATATTTAGAATGTCAAAACCCAGTATTTGGTGACTTTTCATTTCCTTACTTCCTTTCAATGCTAGTGCTAAACTTTCTCTTGAGCTGTTATTTGTTCCTCTCTCAGGTTTGACACATTCTCCTGTGTTAACTTTGGCCCTGCCAAAGCTCTGCTTTTGTTAAATTAGTTGGAGCAGTGACGCATTGGGCTGATTCAATGTTATACCTTGCTTATTCACTTCTTTTAAAATTAACAAGCTTTTAAAGTGCTCTACTATAATTAAAGAAGGAAAAGAGGGAAGAAAAACAAATGTCAGAATAAACAAAACAAATTAAAGAACCTGCACATAATGAAAGTTTTCCCAACATATACTATAAAGCTTATTTCCTCATTCATAGTTACCCATTAGAAGGAACCAGTGTTAAGTTAGGGTTATACTAGAGACAATGAATGACAGGCTGCTTCTCCCAAGTAAGATAAATTTACCATTCTCCACATGCATCAGGGACTGGGTTTTGGCATCCTAAATATACCCTCCCATCATTTAATCCCCATAGGCCCAGTTCTGGCTCCCCTTCTTCTCTCCTGCTATGGAATTAGCAGATCTTAATATGTAGGCTGCTCCTGCTCTCCTATCTGGTGCTTTCTACTTACACAGACTTCACAATTCTTCATCCTCCTCCCCTGGCAATTTTTTCCAGATTTTTGGTGAAAAGCAACTTGTAGTAAACGTAGAGGTTAGAATCATTTCCTGTCATTAGTATAAATTTTAAGGAGTAAAATTTAAGTAAACGTAATAACTTATTGTCCATTCCCCATTAGACTTTAAGGCTATACTCAACAAACTAGGAATTGAAGAAAATTTCCTCAACCTGCTAAAGGGCATGTATGGAAAACCCCAACTATCATCATACTTAATAATAAAAGACTATATTCTTTCTCCTTAATATCAGAAATAAGGTAGATGTTTGCTCTCATCACCTCTGTCCAACATTATACTGAAGGTGCTAGCCAGGGCAATTAGACAAGAAAAGAAATAAAAAGCATCCAAGATTAGAAAGCAAGAAGTAAAACTACATCTACTTGCAGATAACATAATCTTGTATACAGAAAGTCACAACACAACCACTATTAGAACATTAGTAAGAGTTCAGCAGATTTGTAGAATATGTGATCAACATACTAAAATCAATTGTATTTCTGTACAACAGCAATGTACTAACAAAAAGAAAAAAAAATATTTAAAATAGGCTCTAGAATAAAATATTTAAGAATATATTTTTTTAAAAAACTGTAAAGCTTACTCTAAAAAGTGTAAGACATTGTTGAAAGAAATTAAAAGAGACCTAAAAAAAGGGGAGACATTTCATCTTCATGCATCAAAAGTCTTTGTGTTGTTATAATGACACATTGATCTGTAGATTTAATGCAATCTTTACCAAAATTTTAAATAGCTTCTTTCTAGAAATTGATGAGATGATTATAAAATTCACATGAAAATTCAAGGAACCTCAAATAGTCAAAACAATGTTGAAAAAGAAGAATAAAGTTACAGGGCTCATTTACATTGTTTCCATGTTTTGGCCACCATTAATAATGCTGCAGTGAACATAGGGATACATAGATATTTATGAATGAATTTTTCAAAAATTTTCATGTAGCTACCCAGAAGAGGGATTTCTGGGGCATATGATAATTCTATTCTTAAGTTTTTGAGGAAACTCCATACCATTTTCCATAGTAGCTGTATCAATTTACATTCCCACTAGCAGTGTGTGACGGTGCCTTTTTCTCCACAACTTCTCCAACACTTGTTATTACATGTCTTATTGATGACGGCCATTCTAACAGGTGTGGAGTGATATCTCATTGTGGTTTTGATTTGCATTCCCCTAATAGCTAGTGAAGTTGAGCATCTTTTTATGTGTCTGTTGGCCATTTGTATGTCTTCTTGGGAGAAGTGTCTGTTCAGGTCCTCTGCCAATTTTTTAATTGGATTTTTTTTTCCATTGATCTGTATAAATTCTTTATATATTTTTGATATTATCCCCTTATCAGAGGTACAGTTTACAAATATCTTCTCCTATTTGGTTAATTGTCTTTTTATTTTGTTAATGTTTTCATAGAAGACAGTAAAGGTGTCAAATATATGGTGACAAAAGAAGACTTGGCTTGGGGCAGTGAACACATAATGCAATATACAGATAATGTATTATAAAGTACACTTGAAACCTAAATAATCTTATTAGCCAATGTCACCCCAATCAATTTAATAAAATTAAAAACAGAAAGTTATAGAACTCATACTTTCCAATCACAAAACTTACTATAAAGGTACAATAATCAAAACAATGTGGTGATAGTATGAGGATAGACATATAGATCAATGGAATAAGATTGAGAATCCAGAAATAAATTTCACATTTACATTTACTGGTAATTGCTTTTCAATAACTGTGTCAGGACAATTCAACAGGGAAAAAATGGTCTTTTCAACAAATAGTTCTAGGACAAATGGATATTCTCATGCAAAAGAATTAGGTTGGATCCCTAACTCATATCATATACAACATTTAACTCAAAATGGATCATAAACTACATGTAAGATTGCATGTAATATTACTACACATAATATTACAAAAGCCTAAGAAGAAAACATAGACTTAAATCTCAGTGACCTTTAACTAAGCAATTATTCTTTGGATATGACATCAAAGCACACAAAATAAAAAAGAGACAAATTGGACATTATAAAAATGAAAACCTCTGACATACAAATAACTACCCTAAAATAAAAAGACAACTCATAGAATGAGAGAAAAATTTTGCAAATCATGTACCAATAAGGAATATGTATCTACAATATATAAAGAACTCCTACCACTCAGTAATAAAAAAGACAAATAATCTGATTGAAAAATAAGCAAAGAACCTGAATAAACATTTCTCCAAAGAGTATGAACCAGTGGCCAATGAACACAATAAAAGATGTTCAACATTATTAGTCATTAGGGAAATACAAATCAAAACCATAATGAGATACTATCTCACATCCTCTAGGATGGTTACAGTCTAAAAGACAAATAATAACAAGTGTTGGTAATGATGTGGAAAAGTTGGCACCCTCATAAAACATTGGTGGGCTTGTACAATGGTGCAGCCACTTTGGAAAACAGCCTTACTATTCCTCAAGAAGTTAAACAGAGTTACCATATGACGCAGCAATGCAACTCTTAGGTGTATGCGCTAAAGAATGGCAACACATCCACACAAAAACTTGCACATAAATGTTCATACCCACATTATGCACAACAGCCAGATGAATGGGTGTATGAAATGTGGTACATCTATATAATGAACTACTATTTAGCAATAAAAAAAGAAGTATTCATACTAAAGCATGGATAAATGTAAATAAAAATAGCCAATCACAAAAGACTAAATATCATAAGATCCCCTTTATTTGAAATGATTAGAACAGGCACATCTTTTGAGACAGAATGTAGATTAGATGTCACTTAGGGCTGGTGGAGATTAAAAAAAAAAACTGAGATGAGGGAGTGATGCCTAAAGAGTATGGGATTTCTTGGATGTGGTTCCATAGTGCAGCAGTTAGCACATTAGCTTTTCATGCAGAAGGTCCTTGGTCCCTACCCCAGTAGGGACATGGTCTATAGTTATGCCACTCTGAATAAACCTAATGCCTGATCTCAGAAGCTAAGCAGGGTTGGGCCTGCTTAGTACTTGAATGGGAGACCACCTAGGATGAACAGGTGCTGTCAGCATAAATAATAAATTTTTTTTAAAGTATGGTATTTCTTTTGGGGGTAATAAAAATGTTCTAAAATTTATTGTGGTGCTGGATACACAATTCTGTAAATCCACTAAAAATCATTGAATTGTATAGTACAAAAATTATATCTCAATAAAGTTTTTATTTTAAAAAATCATTTTAAAGATAGAGACAAGATGATAAAATTGGTTCAATAATTAAATGTTAATCTCTTTGACCCCATAATGCTGTAGGTCATTGTTAACTTTTACATGATGCCAATATTCTATGCTCAAAATGTAGTTTATATGTAAATCGTCTCAATATGTTAAAGAAGACTATGACTGAAATTTTTACAAATGCAATCAACTTCTAAAAAATAAATTTCTGAAATGAGGTTAAGAAAAACAGAGCTAATTAAATATCTATGCAAGAGTTTCATTGCCAGAAAGAAGAATGCAAAACAATCTGTTTCCTTCCGTCTCCAACTCTCTAATGCAATTCCAAATCTCATTTGGTCATGTCTCCTCCTCTGTAAACAGCTAATGCTGGTTCTCTGTTAATAACTGAACTGAGTCTTGGCTCTTTTTGCAGGTATGTAACCCAAAAATGGTCCTCTCTCATTTCTGTCATTGAGGGAAAGATTGAATAGGAATCGAGGCTATTGACACTCTTCTTGGCATTGACCAGGACTCATTGATTAACAATGTTTAATTAATTCATGTATTTGTCTTAACATTGATCCATAGCACTCAATTAATATCAAACGAATTAATTATATGCAAGAATATAAAAGGATAGTCAAAGGTCTTGCTGATGTAAGATATACCTCTCAATCTTCTCCAATTCAAAGAAGAGAGAGAATCTGTTGGACATGACTCTTTCCTAGTGGACATCTCAGCAACATTTCCTCTGCCTCAGTTTCCTCTTGCTCCTTTCTTAGGGTATTTTGCTAACACAACACACGTGCGTGCACAATCCTGAGCAAACTCTGAGAGAGGCAGGAAGCCTAATCTGCTGCCCTCCCACTAACATAGCCTAAATATTCTTTGCTGCCAAACAGACCTAACAGCTGCTGAGCCTTGAAGACAGTCAGTCCATGAGTTACTCACCCTGTCTCCTGCCCATTTCTGATGTTAGGTTCTGCTAGAATTCCCCTTTATGCCCCAGCTACTGTAACTCATTCAGCTGCTTTTATTTGTTCCTTCCTTGAGCAGGAAATATGGCAACCTGTCCAGCTCCTACTCTGCCTCTGCCCATCACTGGATCCTGGCCTTTGTGTCCACAGTTCACTGCCACAAAGAAACAGAGCTCCTAGCACAAGCACCTTGCCTTTGTTCATAATTGAACAGCAGGCATTGAATTGTCTCTGCTTGCCCCATCTGCTGGTTTGATATTTTTTTAAATAATGGTTTCTTGAATTGTGCATGAGTTTGCTATACTCCAAGAACATCTTCTTTTCCTTGATGAATTCCAGTTTCAGCTCAGTTCTATACTCTAATACAGGATGCTCAGTAGCCTTTATTTCCTGTCTGTATTTTTTCAATATTCTGTTACTTTTCCCCCTCCGTCAAGATGCCTTTGAACCCTATGTTGGTGACATAGCATAAAATAAAAGAGCTAGAATTGCCTTTGTTCAAAATTTGAGCTTCATTCCTATATGTTCTTAACAATTCTGAGCCTCATTTTTTGATCAGTAAAATCGGTATCACAATTGTCCTCATAAGTTAATGGGCACAGAGGGATCTAGCATAGTACTTAATACATTTTAGATGCTTGATGTGTTATGATCTCCTTCCCGCCTGTGCAGATTTCTTGCTAATTCCCAATGTCTGTGACAATATCCTTCTACACTTGGCTTTACTCACCTTACTAGATTTCCTGCCATTTCCTATAAAGAACAAGTGATAAATTCCATTATTCTTGAAGAATTTATACCATTCTAGTGGGAATGTTTAGCTCCAAATCATTAACTCCCTGAACTTAACCTAACTGGTATGGAAGACTATTGATTTTTTAAACTTTTTATTTTGAAATAATTTTAGGCTTACAGAAGAGTGGCAAAAAATAGAAGAGTTCCTGTGATTATGTTATATTGTACTACAGAAGGAATTTTACAGATTAAATTAAAGTCCTGAATAGTTCTCTTGGGGATAATCAAAAAAGAGATTATCCTGGATGGTCCTGGGTGGTAATGAGATGAGACCTCAAAAAAGGTAGGAACAATTTGAAGTCAAAGAGATTTTGCTGGCCTGCAAGGAGAAAACCTCTGGTCGTGAAGAAAGCCCCACAGTAGGGAACAGAGGGTGGCATCTAAGAGCTGAGAAGGACCCTGGTTGACAGTCATCAAAAAATCAGAGGCTTTAGTTTCATAGTGCAGTAACTGAGACCTGCTAACAATTTGTACGAGCCTGGAAGAGAAACCTGAGCTCCAAATGAGAACATCACCTACTGACACCTTGATTTTAACCTGTGAGACGGAACTGAAGACCCTTTCTTGGACTTTCGACCCACAGAAACTGTAATAATAAATAGACACTATTTTAAGCCATGAAGTTTGTGGTAATGTGTTACGCAGAAATAGAAAACAAATATATACACTACCTTTTTCTTTGTAATTAAATATTTAGGGAAAGACACTTTGATACTATATACTATAAGTTTGTTTCTGCACAAACTTTTGTCCACTGATTTTAGCCTCTGTCACTGGATCTCAATTGCAGCAACAATTGTGGTGCTGTTCTAAAGGTCTTTTTTTATTTCCTTCATTCCCTTGTGCTCATTAACTGGAATTATTTAAGAATGAAATGTCCTCCTTTATTTATTTAAGACCACAGCTTTTTGCCATCCAAAAATTAATGTAACAGTGGAAAAGGAAGTAAACTGAGTTAGAAGGTAATTTCTGGGCAAACACTTAATAACTTATAAAGACAAACCTCATAGTTATCTATAGCCCAATACGATTCCTATTAATATAGATTCCTAATCAGTTCTAAAGATAAACACTCCAAGATACATTGAAAACTACTGTTCTGCTTTGTTTTTGCAGCTTCAGGTAAAGAACTAGAATCTTAAAACAGGCTAACTAAGCTATAGTTGCTTACAAAATCCAAAGTAAAATTCAACAAATCCAACCTGTTTCCTGACAGAATGACACTTTTCCCATATATCATCTACTTTACCATTCTTTGCTTTACTACATTCAGGTCAATGTAATTTAACAAATTTGAGAAAGAGGGAGACGGGGGTGTGGCTGGGAGTGTAGGCAGATAGACAGTAAATAACTAGAGAGAAATATATATAATTACTCAATTTATCAATTTTGGCGCATTGACATTTTGGGGCGAGTAATCTTTTGTTGTGGGGAGGGGCCATTTGTGCACTGTAGAATGTTTAGCAGCATTCTTGGCCTCTATCCACTAGATGCCAGTAGCATATCCTAGTTGTGATAACCAAAATTGTTTCTAGATATTGCCAAATATCCCTAGAGGTTGGGGGTAGTGCAAAATAGTTCTTGGTTGAGAACAACTTAGGTAGGTAGATAGATTGATAGATGATAGATAATGAATGATAGATGATAGACAGATAGACAGACAGACAGACAGATAATTTGCTCACTTTTTTAGCTTGTCAAATTATGAAATCCTCTAATTTGCCAATTATTTTACGGAGTCCTGTCAAAGTAGGTCCTTATCAAGGGTATGCATGTTCTGTACTCATGAGATGGTAAATCTTACCTCTGTAAAGCTTAATGAGGTACAATTTAAATTATGAAGAAAGGAACAAAATTAAGAGCTACTGAAGAGCAATTAAGAAATAAAAGCAACTGAGTAATTCAGCTAAATAAAGCTCTAATAGCTGCAAAAGCAAAATAGGAGAACACTCCATAAACGAATCATCACTAACACGAAATATAAAATAACATCGCTAATTCTATTGCAAATCAATAATCTGATACACAGTTAAGAAAAATGTAAATGGAAGACAACACTGTGACTCACTTAACATAGTGACACCAGACCATCATCTCTTGATGGAAAGAGCACTGGACCAGGAATCAAGGGGTCTGGCTTGGAGCCCAGACTCTACTGTTTATTGGAAGACTTGAGCAAGGTACATGTTAAAAGCAGCTGTGCCTAAAAATACAGGATCACTGGGTATTTTCCTGCCTGAATTCCAACCAAGAGCAAGGTTCTACTCTGTTATCTACTCAATGCTTTGAAAAGGAAGAACCTTGACAGATACTTGTTGAACAAAGTTATATTTGAAAGTGAAAAAATAAAACAATGAGACAGAGACCATAAAAGCAGGGCCACTTAGGTGACACTTTAGAGAGCAGAAGAAATGTTGCTGTCTCTAAACTATGTAAATAATTGGAAAAAATGTTTACTAAGCTCTGGTAGCTCAGCTCTGTAGAGTTCTGATCTGAGACACTGTGATGAATTAGACCTACTTTGTAGAAACCCAAGGTTTACACAGAATATCTTATTGATATAATAGTCAATTTAAAGCTGATAGCAACTTAAAGTTTATCATATACAAAACCACTATCTTTTTACATCTTCTCTATATTTTGTTTTTGATGTCATAATTTACCTTATTTATATCATGTATCCATTAACAAATTGTTGTAGCTAGAGTTAATTTAATATTTTAAAACTTTATACTAGAGTTATTAATACAGCGATATATTAAACTACTAGTGTATCCTGAATTTGACTATATACTTACCTTTATCAGTATGCTCTATATTTTCATGTTACTAATTAACATCACTTAATTTCAACACAAAGAAAATCCTTTAGCATTTCTTTTAATGCAGGTCTAGTGGTGATAAACTCATTCAGTTTTTGTTTGCTTGGGAAAGTCTTTACCTCATGCTTTATACCCATAGACAGCAGTGTCACGTAATGTATTTTTGTTGGCTTTTTTTTTTCTCTCTTCACTTGGAATATATCATCCCACTCTCTTCAGTCCTGCAAGATTTCTCCTGAATAATCTGATGATAGCCTTTGGGGGATTCTCTTACATGTATATTTTTTTCTCATACACTTTTAAAATTTTCTCTCTTTGTCTGTATATAACTTTGTTACAATGTGACTAAGGAATATAGTTTTGTGTTGAAATTTTAGGTAACATAGTAGCTGCATAAGCTTAGATTTCTAAATCTCTTCACACATTTTGGATCTTTTTGGCCATTATTTTTCCTTTAAATAAACTTTCTGTGCCTTTTTCCCTCTTTCCTCCTTCTGCGACTACGATAGTGTGTTAGTTAGTTCATTTAATGGTTTTCCCATAATTCATATCTATTTTCTTCACTCTTTTTTATTTGTTTTTCTTTTTGTTCCTCTGACTGGATGGTTTCAAATGACCTGTCTTCTAGTACACTAAGTATTTCTTCAGATTGGTTGACTCACTGTTGAGTTCTCTATTGAATTCTTCAGTTTCATGGGAGTTGGCCTGGAGGCTAGGGCCATGGGGGCTTCCTGACACTAGCGCCAGTCCATTTTCTGATGCCATAGGAGTCAGCCTGAAGCCTGAAATATCAGAGCCCCCGGTGTCATGAGAGCCACCCAGGGCTGTAGGAGCTAACTTGCACTGGGTGATCCAATAGCCTTCATATAAGCCCTCCAGCAGCCCAATGCCAAGTATGATGTCTGGAGCCATGGGAGTCGCCCAAGGCTGCAGTAGTTGGCTTGAGGGAGAAGTGATGGAGATAGTATAAATCTATCTTTCCTACCCTCCTCAATGTTTCTTTCTATTTCTGTGTTTCACTCAAGTACTGTCAACCCTATCTAGAAAACTTTACCCTTGTGAAGGTATTTTTGTGCGTGGATAGTTAAACAAATGATTGTTTTCTGGGATGAAAATGAACACTAGAAATTCCTATGTTACCATTTTGCTGACATCACACTATTAGGTTATTGTTTAACTTCCTGATTTTTCACAAGAAATAACAATCGGCTTCCTGCAAATCTAACTGTATGTGAGAAAAAACTTTTCCTCTACCTTTGGGGTTAGTGGCCAAAGCATGAAAATTGAACTGAAAAAAAGACAGATTAATGGGAGAAAAGTTTTGTTTTGCATGTATAAAGAGGCTTCGCAGAAGTAAAATTCCAAAAAGACAACTAGACATGAATTTCTATACCATTTTAACAGTGGATGACATAATTATAAAGAGGTGACTAGACAAAGGAAAAACGGTTTAGCTTTTGGAGCTGTAACTTGTGAGAAGTTAAATACACAGAGTAAACTATTGGAAATGAGGGTTATTTTAGTAAGGTTGGTTTGTGTAGACTCAAGTCAGTGCCATCTCCAGTAAAGAGTCATCGCTGGTGGCTAAGAGTTGTTTTACTCTGACTGATGCAGGAGAGATGAGGGAGCACACCTTCAAAAAGGAATATTAATGCCCTGCTTTTAGGCAGGTAGGGGAGGATAAAGAGCTTTTTTTTTTTTTACATCTGCTTCTCCTCAATTTCTTTCCTGTCAAAGTATTCCTTATAAAGTGGCATATTTTGGGGTAGCATATTTAATCCTCTTAATTCCCATTTTAAGCCCCTTTTTCCCAAGAAGTTTCACAGTTCAAAAGCCAAGTTGGTAGATGTAGAGAGAAACTCAAGTTAAAAGTTGTAAGGTAAGAGATCTGCAAAGGTGGGAAAAATACATAAATTGAAATTAGAATAAATGAGTAGAAAAACTCTAAGCACATTGCCCCATATCTCAGTCTGAGGAATAGATGAGTTAAATAGTGGTACAGCTGGGAGTAGTGTGCTCACCAAAGTTAGGGTTCTATATAGTGCAAGCAATAAGGTTTAATGAGGGACATTTCTATGGAAACAATAGAAAAACCAAGATTAATGATTGGAGTAGATTATAAATCCATCATTTTAGTTCAGAAGGCATTGACTGAGAATAATTTTAGATGTCAGATTCTATCTTCAGATAGAGGAGTGAGGACAGAAATGGCAGTCCAATGAATTTTCTGGTTTGCAGTTTGAATATCTTTGGTGATGGAATGTATGCTAGTGGCACAGTCACGATTATTGCTTGGAATAGAGCATGGGAAGTGTCTGATTTTGGGCTTTCAATGTTTCATCAGACAGTCCTAATAAGAAGCTAGGCAGTCAGAATTTAGTTTTCAATGACTCCAAGTCAGAAGGGTGAGAAAAAATTGGAAATATTAATTACTTACAAAATGCACAAAGTGGCAGTTTACGAAGAGGTTGAAAATACCTCAAATCTAACCCACACAAGGGTAAATTACAATCATCTATTGAAAAACAAAATGTCTCTCCACAATCACTCCCATTTCTATCAAAAGCAACCAAAATAAGACTATTTCATTGGCAAAGTAAGTCTAGTCTATTAAACTTGGCCTGAGATTTTTACATAAGTGCACTAATAATAGTAATTCAACATATAGAACTTTAAGTTTGCTTTGATGGTATTTTTCACAAAAAATATCAAACTATGCTTTTAAAAATCTATCAAGGCTAGCAAGTCAATCCAAAAACTTATTATCAGACTTCTCTTACAGTATTTACAGATTTAGATGAGTTATTTTCTCCTCGACGGCCACAAAATATCCTAATATTTTTATGCCAGGAAGTTACCTCTCTTACTCACCTGTAAGGCTAGGAATATTGTAAGCTAGTACCAGACTGGTTTTTCAAAGATGGCTTTGTAAGCATTGGTTCATAACTTTAACATTAGTTCTTAAAAATATCTGATTATATCTGATTCTATGCATATCATTCTCAAATATGAGCTTCCAGTCAAATCTGTGGTAATGTAAACAATATTTTCAATTATATCTTGTTACAAAGAGAACAGATAATTGTTTAAATTATGCAAATAACTAAATATTCAACAAGAATTTCCAAATTTTGGAGATATTAGGGAAAAAGAAAATAAATGGTTCATTTCTGCTTATAAAAATACATTCTAGAAAATTGCTATAAATTATAGAAAGCTTAAAAGAAAAGAGAAAAGGGGTTTCTTATATCCAGAAAATAGAACATTAAAGAATAATAAAGTTTTAAATGGAAGTCAATAAAATTATAATTCTAATCAGTTCATTCAGTGCTATACAATTATTTCTTGTTTTACCTGGTTTTGAGTTAGCAGTTTCATGAACTCATTAGCTTCTCCATTAGAGTTGTGTAAATCCTTCCTTTTCTGTTGAAGGAAGCTCTTTGGCCTATAGCTGATTATAAAAGCTTTCAGGAAATCATCAGAGTAAAATAACTTGTTTTAATAATGATAAAAGATTCAAAGTGGTCATGGTTAAAGATTTCATAAGAGTTTATTATAACGTAACTGAGAAGGAAATTTGCTTCTGTGACATACATTTTAATGTAATAACTAAAATTATAACAGATAATATTATGCCAGAACATAGCATAGACTACAAAAACATTAACAATTTCAAGAGCTTTATATAATATTTAAAATACTAATATTAATAGCACATACCCATTCAAATATAACCTAAAAAATATTTAAACATGTTTCTAATTTGACAATACTTCCTATGTAATTTAACATATCAATCATAAATAGTTCACATTTTTCTTTTTAAAAGATGAGAAAACAAATGCTTCAAGTTTTTCCAGAAGACTGAGAAATCTCAAAGTCTGTTTGACGTCAAGAAGACTTTATTTAGCATTTAATTTTGGAAAGTTGTTAAAAATGTCAAAGATTTGAACAGTTGATTAAATAGATCACAGATCACTGTGAAACAATATTTAGTTATACATTTTAACTAAATGACAATAAAATATTTCAGAGCTTATACTTTTACAGTTATCAGAAAAATGGCAATGTAGAAGAACCCAGCCTCTCCATTCTCCAACAAAAATCAACTGGACAATCATCCACAATCAACAACAGATCTGGGAGATATCTAGAGTCCACTTAGGAAGTTTTAGCAACAGAACGGAACAAAAAAACTGAGAAAATTGAACAATAAGATAAGATAGCTTTATTCTACTGTACCGTCCCATCCCTAAACCAGCATTACTTAGCATAAAAAGGAACTTCCCAGCTAGAAGAAATTCTCCTCACCAGGAAGGGAATAACTAGGTGAGTGACCAGCTTTGGGGGCACTGTGTAAATGTCCTACTTCATTCTCGCCCACCCAGACAGGGTAAACTAAGATATAAGAGCTAGGAACAAGAAAGAAAAGCAGGGAACATTATTAGCAGACACACAGTGAGAGTATTTGCAGTTCAGAGACTTGCTCTGCAGAAGAAACTCAGTAGATGTCATCACTGAAGAAGCAACAGTCAGTACACACCCCCTGAAGATTTCACCAGTGCTCATGCCACAGGCTTTCACACTCCAGCCTTTACAGCTGCCTGAATACAGAATACCTGCCACCTGGGTTCCTCCCCACTTCCACATACCCACTGTTCCTGCCAGAGCTTGAGAAACACCCCAGCAGCCATTCTAGGCTATTGTGGCTGCACAAGTGCATGACACCAGCCTAAGTACCCCAGGCTGATCCCTGCCACAATGCCTACACTCAGGACTAGCCCCTCCAGTTGTGCACCCTCATGCCATTGGCCTAACACCCTCCATTGGCTTCCCAGCAGTATGCCTACCTACAGGGAGTGTGCAGACACTAGAGAGTGTGTCAAAAGCAAGGGTCATTATATATGTTTGTTGACCTGAATCAAGCCCTGCTTTCTGTTTCTGTCCAGCATCACCATGCCACCTATAGCTAGCTCATCCAGCTATGCACTTGCATACTCCCAGCCCGATCCCCATCAATGGCTTCCACTGCAGTGCGCACACTTGGGGGAATATTGTGCAGCCACAAGAAAACATGTCGACAATCAGGGCCCTGCAGCGGATACTAAGCCTTTAATTCGATTCAGCCCTTGCTGCCTGCCCTGGCTGCCATCACTATGTGTGTTAAAAGCAAAAGAATCAGGGATGTAGATGACATACCAATTGAAATAATCTAATTAAAAGGGAAAAAAAAAAAAAGAAAAAAAGAATTTTAAAAACTTACAGGATTTGTGAGATTTATTAAACAAAATAATATGTATTATTGGAGTACCAGAAGGAGAAGAGAGGAAGAAAGCAGTATAAAGCTAACTTAAAGAAATAATAGCTTCTCAAACCTAGGGAGAAATTTGAGCACCTGAGTTCAGGAAGTTAATAAATAACCTCAAAATTTCAATCCAAAATAATCTCTTCCAAGACACATAATAATAAAACTGTCTAAAGTCAAAGAGGAGAGAATTTTAACAAGCAGTAAGAGAAAGAAAGAAAGAAAAAAAAACTCATACAGGGGAAGCCCCTTAAAACTCTCTCAGATTTTTCAGGAGAGGACTTGCAGGCTGAGAGCGAATGAGATAATGTATTTAAAGTGCTGAAAGAAAGAAGCTGACGACAATGAATACTTTAACCAGTATTCATTGTTATTCAGAAGTAGTCCTTCAGAATTTATTGTAATTAGATAAAGATTTTCTCTGATAAACAAAAGCTCAGGGATTAATCACCACTAAACCTGCTTTACAAGGTATATTGAAAGTTCTTCAACCTGACACAAAAGGATACAATTAGTAACAGAAAAACATATGAAAACACAATACACCATTAAAGGTAAGCATATAACCAGATTCAAATACCCTAATACTGTAATATGGTGATGTTTTAACTACTTAACTCTAGTATAAAGGTTAAAACCAAAGTATTAAAAATAGATATAGCTCGAACAATTTGTTAATGTATACAGAATATAAAAAGATGCAAATGATGACATCAACTATAAAAGGGAGTGAGTAAAAGGACAGAGTTTTTGTCTGTCATCAAACTGAAATGATCAATATAAAAAGATTGTTCTATAAATAAAACGTATTGTGTAAACCTTATGGTACAAGAAATAAAAAACTTGCAGTAAAGTCATTAAAAAATCAAGAGAATGTATCAAAGCATGCCACTATGAAAAATCACAAATCATGAGGAATGAAACTGTAATGCTCTGGTTTGGAACTCCACGAGCCAAGAAGGAAACTGACACCAATGCAAGCCAAGAGGGAGTTTACTGACAAACTCGAGTTTGGACTCCACTCGTTCACTGACACAGCAGTGGTTGAGAGGAGCCCCGACCGAGGGGTTGGGACCTAATTTAAAGGGCAAAACCGCAAGCCTTGGGGAGATGCCTTGGCGATACCTGATTAGGGGGTAGGTTGACCTTTAAAGGGATTGGGTGGTAGGTTGTTGGGTCCGCATACAAAAGGGGGTCGTGTGCAGTTGGGGCTGCATATAGAGGGGGCCGTGTGCAGAAAGGGCCGAGTGCAGAAGGTAGGGCCGAGTGCAGAAGGTGCCGGGTGCAATAATCAGAATATGTGCAGGAGGAAATAAGGGTGGGGTGCCTTATGGGCCCACCGATTAGCTGGCTTGGCTGGTTTGGCCAGGTGGTAAGGCATTGTTCTTGACCACTGGCCTTTGGGGAACTTTTCGTACAATTCATCTTGGGATCACTCAGAAAAATGGAATCATTCCAGTCTTTCAAAACAAGATATCAAAAAAGAACCAGAAAAAAAAGATTAAATTAGTAATTACTAACCTAACAATAATTACTTTAAATGTAAATAAATTGAATTCTCCAATCAAAAAAAAAAATAGAGTGACTAGAAGGATAACACATAAGACCCAACTATAGGCTGCCTATATAAAACTTACTTCAATTTTAAAGGTACATATATGCTCAAAGTAAAGGAATGATAAAAGATAGTTTATGTGAGTAAAAACCAAAAAGATTAGGGATGGCTCTATTTATATCACACACAATAGACAGAAATATTAACAAGTGACAAAGATGTTAACAAGTGACAAAAATGTTAACAAGTAACAAAGATGATTTTTTTTGTAATAATAAGAGTTTCAGTTCATCAAGAAATGTAAATATATATAAACTCAATATTGAAGCATGTAAATATATTAAACAAAAGCTAACATATATGAAGGCAGAAATAGACAATAATATAACAGTAAGAGACTTCAACCTTTTCAATATTAGATAAATTATCCAGACAGAATCATTAAGAAAAACACTGGACTTGCACCATAATTTAGATGAAATGGAATTAACAGACATATACAGAACATTCCATCCAACAGTAGCAGAATACGTATTCTTCTCAAATGCACATAGAATATTAGAAGGATAGATCCTATAACAGGTTACAAAAATAGTCTTGGCAAAATGTAAGAATAAAGTCATACTCAGAATCTTTTTCAGCAGCAATGATATGAAATTTGAAATTCATAATAGGAGGAGAACTAGAAACTGGGAAAGACAGTAAGAAGTAAACAACATACTATTAAATGATAAATAAGTCAAAGAATAAAATAAATAACAAAATGAATGAAATTAGAGCACAACATATCAAAACCTATGGGATGCTGCAAAAGCACTTCTAAGAGGGAAGTTTATAGCAAAAAGTACTTATGTTAAGAAAAAGAAAAACAGCAAGATATTAGAAAAAGAATGAAGTCCAAAGGTAATAGAAGGAAAGAGATAAAGGTCAGACCAAAAATAAATGAAATAAACACATACAAAGAAAAACATTAGAAAAGATCAATAAAACTAAGAGCTACTTTTTAAAAAAGATGAACAAAACTAACAAACCTATAGATAGACTAACTCAGAAAAAAAGAGAGATTATCAAATCAAAATGAAAGAGGAGACATTACACTGCTACCACTGAAGTACAGCGAATACTGAGAGACTGCTATGAACAATTGTCCACCAACAAACTGGGTAAATTAGAAGAAATGAATGAATTCCTAGAAACAAAACCTACCAAGACCGAATCATAAAGAAATAGAAAATCAGAACAGACCCATAAAGGATAAGAATATTGAATCAATAATCAAAAACCACCTATTTAAAAAAAGAAAAAAAATTAAAATTAAAATTAAAAAAAAAAACAGGATCAGGTGGTTTCACTGATAAATTCTACAAATCACGTAAAAAAGAATTAATGTCAGTCCTTCTCAAACTCGTCCAAAAAATTAAAAAGAGTAGCAGGTTTCTCCATCTCTGTCACTGTGATTTTATAATTACCTATCAGTTTTTAGAGATAATTTGTCAAAAAATGAAAGAATCTTAGGCCTTAGCAACATTGCTCTAACAGATATTTTATTTCATTCGGATATTAGGTGAAATCATTTTCCATTTAAAACAATCACCTTCATGACCAAAATCAATTATCTTCTGAAAAGGAAATAATTCTCAAGACATGAAAACCACCAGTGTCTTTCGATAGTTGATTAGATAAAGAAGCTATGGTACATATATACAATGGAATATTACTCAGCCATAAGAAAAGATAAAATACTGCCATTTGCAACGACATAGATGGATCTTGAGATTATCATGCTAAGCAAAATAAGTCAGACAGAAAAAGTTGAGAACCATAAGATTTCACTCATATATGGGATATAAAACTGAAAGCAGCAAACAAATAAGACAAACAAAAATTCACAGACACAAAGAAATAGTTCAGCGGTTACCAGAGGGAAAGTGAGAAGGTAGGATAAAGGCAAAGAGGGTTAAATATATGGTGATGGAAGATTTGACTTCAGCTAGTGAACACACAATGCAATATACAGATGACCTATTATTGAATTATATGCTTGAAACCTATAGAATTTTATTAACCAATGTCACTCTAATAAATTTAATTTTAAAAAATTAAAAGGAGGTAACACACCTACACTAATTTTCAAGTCCAGAATTACTCTGAAACTAAAGCCAGATAAAGATACTACAAGAAAAGAAATTTAGAGTCAACATCTCTGATTAATCCTGATGCAAAAATGCTCAACAAAGTATTAACAAATGAATCTAGCAACACATTAAAAGAATCATACACAATGATCAAGGGGAATTTATCCCTGTGATGCAAGAATAATTCAACATACACATCAGTAAATGTGATATAGCATATTAACAGAATAAAAGATAAATCATTTGACAAAATATAGCATCTTTTTTCTGATAAAACTCTCAATGAATTGTGTATGAAGGAACATACCTTAACACAATAAAGATTACATGTGACAAACCCACAACTGACATCATACCCCAGAGTCAACAGTTAAAAGTTTTTCTTCTGAGATCAGGAACAAGACAAGGCTGCATACTCTAACCACAACTACTCAACTCAGTACTGGAAGAATGAGTTTTAAATGTAATGCAGATGACTTTGAAGACATATATGTTTTAATTAAACTAACAGTATTAAATTATCTTTATTTACCAAAAATTATCCCAGAAAAAAACTGTCAGGTTAGCTTCTATATTTCTGAGAGTTTTAACAATTAATCATATAAGCACCTTTTTCTTCCTAAGCCAAAAAATAGAAGTCTTTTACAAATTAATTTTGGCAATATCATCCAGATGTAGAAAAATACTACATATATATAACCTTTGTACAAAACATACAGACAGATGCAAATAAAGATCTTATAACTTAGATTTAAAATTTTTAGCCATGAGTCAAGTAAACTTAGTAATACAAACTCACTAGTTTATTTAAAATAGTTGGATACAAATTGTGTTTCTAGCAAATGAAACAACGTTTTCCACCCTGTGAGACCTAAAATGTTCTACTATTTCTGGAGAATATTTTTAAGATTTTCATTTGCCCTAATATGTAATCTTATGGTGACCATGTACTAAATTCTAGGTGAGGAACCTTTTAGAAATACCAAGTGGAGGTCTGGGTATTTTTGATAAAATATCCAATTTGTGTCCAAATAGCTCTTTAATTTTTTCCAAATGTATACCTATTCCAAATGTGACTCAAAACTAAAACCAATAAACCTGATTATTGTTTAACCATTAACACTAGAAGTATCCCCATCAAGAGGGTACAGAAGATGCCATCACCAAGACCCAGAACCACTCCCAAAGATAACTAAAGAAACTTAGCTGAATCTTCTGAGAATTGACAATGGTCAGTAGGATATCGGCTGTAATGTGCATTTCTGTCTGGCCAACTATAAATTTTGGGGGCCCAAACTCAACAGCTGGCTGCCTGAAGATACAGGCCTGACAGTCCGAACCACTCAGCAGGTTGAAAACCAGAGAGTTCCAAGCCAAGCTCTCAAAACACAAAACAAGATGTAAGAATTTCGTTCTATAATTCTCTTCCTTATGATGAATGACATGTAAAACAAAAAGGAAAACAGTGATGTCTCTGGAATGACAAGGATCAATAACCAATGGGTACTCAAAACTAACAGTCACCCAAGAGTAATATCAAAAGAACTAGTTTCTTCAAATGTTTTCTCTTGATAATCTAAATTTTGACTAGGAGAGGCTCTACTGTCCTCATTCAGTCAAACTCCTTGCAGAAATCTGAAAGGCTAACTTGGTAAAAATATTTACCTTTGCCAGTACTGTCGGTTGTCCTGAGACTCAACTACAGATGCCAGAGAAAATGAGGTATCTTAGCCGTTCTATGTGAGTCACCGAAACTGAAGAGAAAAAAAAAAAAAAAGATTAATAAGAGAAAGGTTTCTTTCACATGTATATAGAGGTTTCACAGAAAAGAAGTGAAAACCTAGAAATAATTAGACCTGAAAGCTTATTTATATTTCATTTCTATAAAGCACTAGAAATTGTGGAGAAGCATCTAGACAAAGAAAAAAGTGCTTAGGCTTTGGGAGCAGTAATTGTGGGAAGGTAAATATATGACAGAAGTTAATGGAACATAAGTGTTATTTTTTTATAAATTTTTTGGAGGTGACATTGGTTAATACAATTATATACATTTCAAAGGTACAATTCAATAATACATCGTATGTATATTGCATTGTGCGTTTACCACCCAAAGTTACATTTCCTTCTGTCATCATGCATTTGACTCCCTTTATCCCTATCTATCTTCCTCCTGCATCCCTTCCCTCTGGTAACCACTAAACCGTTGTCCGTACCCATGAGTCTCTCTATTTGTCTTGTTCATTTGTTGCTTTCAGTTTTATAACCCACATGCAAGTGAAATTATATGGTTCTCAACTTCTTCTGTCTGACTTATTTAGCTTAGCATGATAATCTCAAAATCCATCCACGTTGTTGCAAATGGCAGTATTTTATTTCTTCTTATGGCTGAGTCATATTCCATTGTATATATGTACCACATCTTCTTTTGCCAATCATCTATCGTAGGACACTTCGGTTATTTTAGTAAAGTTGGTTCATTCAAACTCAAAGAGGTGCCATCTCCAGTGTCAAGGGTCACCTCCACTGATTAAGTACTATTCTCTTCTATCTGCTACAGGAGAGGGTATGGGGAATACTTCACAAAGAAAATGTATGCCCTGTTTTCAGGGAGAGGATGGAGAGTTCTTTGTATGCCTGCTGTTTTTCAATTGCCATAGCTCAAAATAATCCTCATGACAAAGTGGCATACTTCAGGGTGGCATATTCAGATCCCCTTCATGATTTATAGAAGGCTGGCTTCCTGGGTTGTTCATTGTAGATAAAATATTAGTTTCCTGAATAGGTTGCTACAGGTTGTGAGTCAAAGTTCTATTTTTACATAAGGTCTGGCCGTTGTCTATTTGAATATTCATTCTTTCATCCTCTTCTGCTTTGTGACAACTGAGGACTTGATAACAACTTTAAAAAGCACTGAGAGTTTTTACATTGTTTGATATGGTCTGTGCCTACAAAACAAAAAAAAATATTAAGATAACTGTAAAATAAAAAAGTTTACAAAATATTATACAAATTTAATTTTAAAGTATAGTTTAAAGAAGTTTAGAGAATATTTAACTTCCAAACCCTACTTGATATTTTTATTAAAGCCTGTTCTGGTCGAATTATTGGAACAATCATAATTCTGGAGATCCAAAACTACTCACAATTTACTTGCCCAACCAGTTAAGTGAAAAGATTTTTTTTTAAAGTGATATCATAGCTGCTTCACCAGTATCATATGAAATGTGTGGTATTCAATATCTTAATGAGTGCATTATATTTCTACATTATGATGAGAGATAATATGATACATCTAGAATTTGCTTTGATTTTTTAAAAAGTAAAATATCACTTTGAACCAGACTTATTATAATTTTATTTTAACATTTTATTTATTGCCTTTTTTAAGTCAATTTATCATTTCTAAGAACAATGGAGTAATCAATGTAGCTAAAGTGGAATAGAATATTCCACCTCAGAAAGTGGTACTATGGCATGTAAATAATTTTGAGCTAAAGACAATCTAGACCCAGCAGACTCAGGAAAAAACTTTTTACCTTAAAAGTTTTCACCTAAAAGAATTTAGATAGGAGACCGGTACTAGGAAGAGAGTTATTACCAATGATAACTTTTATGTAAGAAAGATTTTACTGCATGACTTGGAAGACATTTATTTACCAAATATTTATTCTTCTCCTCTTCCTGTGAATTGTCTTCCTCCTTTTGGAAGCTCCAGACCCTGTCCTTAGCCCCGCAAGCCTCAATGACTTGACTGCCAGGAAGTCTCATATTTTTATGGGGCTCCCATATGTACAAAATTTGTTTTTCTTCTGTTAATTTATGTCAGTTTAATTGTTAGACCAGCCAAAAAAAACCTAGAAGGCAAGAAGGGGAAAGTTTTGTGCCCCTACACAACAAAAGATATTTAGCAGCACAATGCTAAGCTAAAATCTATGTTGTATGTGATGAGGCAATTTAAAGCTAAGATTTACAAAACTAGTTTAGAGATTATATTGTCCAGATTATGCATTCACATTTGCCCCTGGGCAAGAGTGATTAAGTATTATAGGCTATTTGAGTGTTAAATGTGAGATCTAGTCAAATTTTTATATAATTTTATAGCGGACACTTAGTAGCATTGCTGACTCATTTGGGGAATAAGTTAGAATTATCATTTAGAGATCTTGTAAAATGCTAAAGAATTTCTTTCCCTTGATTTGGTTTGTGTTCACAATGAAGGCTACACAGCTCTGAGAGAGAAGATGCCAGGGTACTCTTGACTCCCAGTGTGCCTCCAGAGAAACACGAAGAAAGGGGGCAGCCAACTCCTCTACACAACTCTGGAAGTTCCAATTACAAACCCATTTGAATGCCACTAATTAGAAGAAAAACAAGATCCCCAGCTTTGCAGAAATTTTAGCACAGTAAGCCCTAATTGAGGGGAAAACTTTCTTTATATTGGTGATTCACAATTAGTTTTCCACATAAAGAAATCCTGAGTAATCTTCTATTATCTGCATTCCTTTCACTAGGAGGGAGGCTATTTTCTTCCAGAGGGCATATATTGCATACACACTGTGAATGCTAGGGTGGAGTGTCTGGGCTAGGTGGAAGGCTCTGGAAATAAAATACAGTCGTTAACAAATGTGGTGACTTCACTCCTAGAGTTTTAATTTTAAACATTATTTTGTATGTAGCTCATAACAGACTCATGCAACTATGTTAGTATGTTGAGTGTTCTCAGACTTCATTAGTCTTCCTCAATATGTGCTCTGTGAGTTTCCAGGAAAACAGAAAATCTCTGGTGGTTCAGATGCTCCAGACCAGCAACCCAAAGGAAGATGTGATTCTCTTGCCTCAAGCACCACTTTACTCTAGGTGAACACATGTTTAAAATATATCTAAGGTGTTTTGAGGTACTAAATGTATGTATAAACTAATATAATAATAAATTCCATTGCTGTTAGCATGCAGCTTGCAAAATTATTTCAAATACATTGCCTTACTAGATCTGTAATTCAATCCTGTGAGTTACCTGAGGCAGATAATACCTCTGCTTCAGGAATGAGGAAATTGAGAGTTAGAGCAATTACGAGATTAGCCCAAAGAGAATTTGTCTCTAGGAATGCCAAGACTCGAACCCGAGTTTCATGAAACCAAATATAAAATATCTTTTGTTCCATCTGATTTCAAGTTAGAATTTTTTCCCAATAGTCATAAAATCTCAGCTTCTTTTTAATTTTAGAATTTGGTATGGAAAACAATTATAATGAAAAAGTCAAATAATTTAGATAACTATTTGAAAAAACACAATTTTAAATATGTTCAAACCATTCTATTCAAGACTTTTGTCTATAAAATTTATAGACTTCTCATTATAAAAATGCTGCCAGCGTATTTCAGTTAAAAAAAAAAAATCTGCTGTCATGATTTAAAAAATAACAAATCATTTAGACCAAGCCCAATTCAACCCTTTATTAGTACAAAATAAATAGATCATGACTTTTTTGGTTATTTCTGTACAAATAACCAAATTAAGTCAACTCCTTGACCATATAATTAACTGTTTGGGCTCAGCTGTTTCACAGCAGTAAAGAGCCAATTTAATATTACAATTATTTTCTGATACACACAAGGGTATAGACAGTGAATTTAAGTGTGTATACACAAATTTAAGTGTGTGTATACACACACACACACACATATATATTTATATTTATATATAAAGAGAGAGAGATAAAGAGAGAGAGAGAGTTTATAGGAAGCCAAAAGAGGAATTGCTTAGGATATTAGGGCACTTCCTACAGAAGGAATCTAATAACATCGAGTAGTCCCAAATATATCCATATTTATCTTATAAAATCTCTTTACTAGAGCAGTCATTTTTCTGTAATGTATAGACATGATAGAGGATGTGGGGATAAAAACAGATTCAAGCAAATGAGAACAAGAAAAGCCTGTTTATTCTAAACTTGCTGTAAGTAAGCCACCATCACTAGCATTTGGCAGAGACTTAAAGTTAGGTAGAGGGAGGAAAGCTTTATAGTGGAAAAAGGGAAGGCTTCATATGTGCCCTGACTGGAGGCTCTTGGCATGGGAAGCCTGTAGCTGGGCTAATTAGAAGCAGGGATCTTATGTGATCAGTTGGCGGTGCGTTATACTTTCTCTGGTTGGTCCTAAGTTGCAGTAAGAACAAAAATTAGGAAAGCTACCAGCCATTTATCAAGTCCTGGCCATTTGGGGCTGATTATTACAGTGATTATTGGTTGACTTCTTGGATTGTTACTGGAGATAGTGGTCTGACATCCTACAAGTCTGAGCTATAGGTAGGCTGGCTTCCTAGGCTGGTTGCCACAGATTATGGGTCAGATTTCCGGTTTCATATATGGTCTTGCCATTGTCCATTTGTTTATTCAATCTCTCATGGACTTGAAAACACACTTTAATAATCTTGATCAATAAAACCACTTTGGCAAAATTCCTTATCCTCTTGGTAGCTATATGCTAATGACTCCCAGTTCTACATTGTCGGTCAAGGCAATCCCTCTACTCCAGGCTCATGGCCAAGGCAATCCCTTTACTCCAGGTTCATGACCAACTGCCTGCCACATATTTCCACTCAGATATCTCAATTATAACATGAAGCTCTTAAGATTGTCTTTTAACCCAGTTCCTTTAGCAGTTTCTCTTAAATCAATCAAGAACATCTTCATTAATCCTGTAGTCATCTTTGATTTTTCTTTCTCTTACACTCTAACAGGAATCTATCAGCAAATGCTGTGAGCTTTACCTTAAAAATACATTAGAGACTTGGATACTTCTCATACCACAACACCCCCTACTGCAACCATCATAACCTGTGACCTGGCCAATTCAAAAGTTTCCAGGGGTTCCAGTTCAAGATGATGATATAGGAAGATTTTAAACTCACTTCCTCCCATGGACACACTGAACCTGCAGCTATATAAGGAACAATTTCTTCTGAATAGCTAAAAACTACTAGAGCGACAACTTCACATTGGGAAATTGAGAGGAAACCACACTGAAGCCATTAGGAAAGGCTAATATGGCTTTAAACTCCACCCTCAGCACAGTGACCTACAATCAGGAAAGAAATCTAAACCCAGAGCTTCTACTTATGGTGAGAAGTGTTTGTACCCCATAAGGCATCCCAACTTTAAGGACTGGCAATGAGAGATATGTCCCTGGTATTCATGATGTTATTTTGGTCTGTTTGGTTTATCTGGTGTCCCTAGGGCTCCCCTTCATTTCTGATCCTATTGTCTGAGGGGATGGAAGTGTTTCTCCAGGTCAGGCTGCCAGGCATCTCTCAGTGAAGGATCAGCATGGTGGGACTCCCAGTGGGTGAGAGGAGGGGCTCAGACTCACAGACACACATAGCCTTCCAGAAACAGGCACTGCTGTGGCCTTATCCTTCTTGTCTGTCCCACCCTCTCACCTCAGTATTTCCACATGAAAGTAGGGTGTCTCAGGCCCAGTGAGGCAGGAAAATGCTTCATTTGTCTACTGTTGTTGGTGGAACTCCTGATGATTCCCCCTCACCAGTGGCGTTGGGTTTATTTGATGTCAGAGGGACTCCCATTCCATCTGGGGAAAGAATGACCCTTCTGGGCTGCCTTCTATTGCTAGGTTAGAATTAAGAAATGCTAGGACTGGGTTCACTTCCGTTGGGTGAAGAGACATAAGAAACCCTCCCTCTCTGTTGTTACCTGGCTCTCAAGCCTTTTTTTGTTTTTAATCATCTTTCAGTGTTCTCCCTTGGTTGTCTCTTGCATTGTTTCCAGGGAGAGTTTATACTTGTTCTTAGCAGGGAGAAGCAAGGAGAAAAAGGTCTATGCCACTTTTTTCCAGACCAGAAATCTCTCTCATTTTCAAAAGTGTAAAAGGATCCTGAGACCACAAAGTCTGGCTTTACAAAAGGGTGAGCTGTCGGTGTGATTTGGATGAACACCCAAGAGCCCTCTTTCCAAAAATCTAGCTTACCATTGTGTTTGAAATTCTCAGTTCTCAGTGCTACATAAGCATTTTCCAAAAAACTTCTATAGGGGGCAACACATTGTGTAGCACTATGGAGGCACTGGCTCTTCTAAATAATTGTATCTATTGCAAAGTCAGAGTACAGAACATAAGACTGTCATTAGAAGAAAAAGTGGAGGTGGCACTTGCCAGAGCTACAGCTGGGTTGCCCTACCTCAGCACCTCACTCATGGCAGTTTCCAAGACCTGCCCTAACCACATAATTTATGTCACCAACCTCAGTGAGAAGATCAAAAAGGATGAGCTGAAGAAGACCCTGAATGACATCTTCTCCCAGTTTGGCCAGATCTTGGATATCCTGGTATCACATAGACTGAAGATGAGAGGTCAGGCCTTTGCCATCTTCCAGGAAGTCAGCAACACCACAAATGCCTTGCACTTCTGGCAGGGTTTCCCCTTTTACAGCAAGCTCATGGGCATCCAGTACGCCAAGACTGGCTCAGATATCATTGCTAAGATGAAAGGCACCTTCATGGAGCAGGACCACAAGCGAGAGAAGAGGAAGCCCAAGAGCCAGGAGAACATGCTGCCTAGAGGACTGTGCAGGACAGGCCCTGGTGGTGGGGACCATTCCAGGGCTTGTCCCAGTCATGCTGCTGATGACCCAGACACCCTGCATCATGTACCACATGCCAGGCCAGCCTTTCTATGTGCCATCCCCTGGTCATTTTTTCTCTAATTACAGTTGACATACAAGATTATATTAGTTTCAGGTGTATAACACAGTTATTATACATTTATATAACTTATGAAATGATCACCTCAATAAATCCAGTATCCATCTGATACCATATGTGGTTATAAAACTATTGACTATATTTCATTTACTATACTTTACATCCTCATTACTATTTTGTAACTACCAATTTGTACCTCTTAATCCCTTCCCACCCTTCACCCATCTTCCTAACTCTGCTCCCCATCTGGCAACCATCAAAATGCTCTCTGTATCTATGAGTTTGTTTCTGTTTTATTTGTTAATTTATCCTGTCCTCTAGATTTTACATATAAGTGAAATCATATGTCATTTGTTTTACTTTGCCTGGCTTACCCCACTAAGCACAATACCCTCTAGGTCCATTAATGTTGTTGTAAATGGCAATATTTTATTCTTTTTTTATGGCTGAGTTATGTCACATTATATGTTATATTGCATTATATATGCAATATATGCCACCTCTTCTTTATCCTTTCATCCACTGATGGACACCCAGATTGCCTCAATATCTTGACTATTGCAAATAATGTTGCAATACCCATATGGATGCACATGTCCCTTTGAAGTAATGTTTTGAGTTTCTTCGGATAAACACCCAGAAGTGGGATCTCTGGGTCCTTCTTTGTCTCTTCTTATAGCCTTTGTTTTAAAGCCTATTTTGTCTGGTATAAGTATTACTACCCCAGCTTTTTTGTTTGTTTGTTTCCATTTTCATGAAATATCTTTTTCCATCCCTTTATTTACAGTCTGTTTGTGTCTTTTAATCTGAAGTGAGTAGGCAGCATATATAAGGTTCTTGTTTTCTTACCCATGCATCTACTCTATCAAAATCTTTTACATTTGAAATAATCGTTGACAGATATATAGTTCTTACCATTTTATTATTCACATTTTTAATTTTTTTCCTTTTCTTCTTAAAGAAGTCCTTCAATAGTCTTTTTTTTTTTTTAATTCACTGCTGGATCTTCAGCTGTACATCAATGTGTATAGCACTTTAGAATTTAAAAAACCATTTTCACAAAGTTCTCTTATAAGGTAGATATTACCTCTGTTTTATAAACTGATCTTGGCAATTTGCATGGCTGGGAAGTGGCAGCATTTAGTCCTCCTGATGCCTGTGCCTAAAGTGCTTTCTACTAACCTTTAATGTCTTTCTGAAAACGTGTTAATTTTTATTTTTAGTGTCATCGTCTATCCCACATAACTTTTCACCCAAGCTACTGACACAATGACCTTTTTACTTGTCTTCTGCTTCCAGCCTCTCTCTTCTTTATTCCCTGATCAAAAACCTTTACTGGAATTCTCACTCCTGCTCCTCCTGGCATTCGAAGCCCATTACAGTCCAGATGCAATCTATCTTTCCAACCTTATTTTAAACTACACACCTAGATGGCTTTACAGCTAGACCTGTCTATTGCAATACTGTAGCCGAGCCAGGCACTTCTATGCCTCCTTGTCTTTCTTTAGACTTCCTGTCTGGAGTCACCTTCCTTCATTTTCCACCCATCTACCAAGGCCCTTCCTGGAAATTTTCTGAAAATTTTTCATCAGAATTGGCATTTGGCTATATTATGGCACATCACACTTTTTTTTTTTTTCTGTAGGGTGGGTCTTTGTGTTTGTCCTCCAATGAATGTTTATATCCTTGAGCACAGAGATCATCCATCTCTCACTTCGGTCTCTCATGTGTCACATCATATTAAACATAAAATGTGCTCAGTAATATTAATATAATTAAGTGAATAATGTTCCATAATAAGAAAAGTAGATTCATCAGTTTTCTCATCAGCAGACATGAGAAGCATGGGCAAACCAGAAAAAGTAAATTTGAGAGACCTATAATCAGCCTGAAATCCTCCTCTGAGCACATGTTTTATGCATTTCCCTTTTATTTAAATAACAATTTATTTCCACCTTGTTGTTGGCCTGTGAAGATGACAGGCTGTAAGGTGATATAAGATTCTCAAGGGAAAGAGCTAATTATATCCCAAAGGGGATTGCATTATTTCTGAGACTAGTCATTCCTTCCTCTACTCTCCTCTGTGAGATAGCAAAGGGCAGGGCCCAGCACAGTGCCTGCTCAAAAGAAAGTACTCACCAGAGAGCAATTCCCTTCTCTTTTCCTACTTGTTCTTGCTACTTCACATTCTTTTTCCTTTAAGATTATTTTTCTCCTTACTTAGGTAAAATTCAACATAATTAGACAGATGCATTTTAAAGAAAAAATTATGATCTTCTTTTCCACACATAAAAAGTAAGGTCTTATAGTGTTAGTTATGAACAATAATGATATTGTATCTATACAAAAAGAAAAAAAGCTTAAAAATAATTTACCTACAGTTTGACATTTTAATGATGCATTTCTATGCCAACCAAATCCAAGTTTTGATAAACTATGAGATATTTTTTCTCTCAAAGAGAACTTTAGCTTTTTTTCATAACAAGCCATAGGAAATCGATTACTCACAAAGTAGAAGGTTCAAATTTATATCCAATGTTTTTAGTTATCTGTTAGACTCTGCTAGTCTGATTAATGACTAACTTTCTAGGTACAGAGGTGAAACAAGTTATTTTTGCTCTGAATGTATGACTTTGCACTGAGACACAAATTAATGAAGTATAACTAAATATAACATGTTTTCATATCACCTCTCGTCCCATTCTTAGAGAAGCTAAGGGTTACAAATCTGCCATTGTGTTATTCCAGACAGGCAGGCACTGGTGGCAGGGAAATAAAATGATTGTTTTGAATGTCTGTGGGTCTCCAAACAAACCCAACTTCCACCAACTTGTCAAAAGGAAGGTTTCTCCAGAGACCAGCAGCAGCAGCACTGTCCTGGGTATGCTTCTCTACTTTATTTCCTGACCCCTAGGCCTTCTCCATCTCAGGGGCCAGATATCTGATACCTCTCTAGAGTTAGAGTTGAGTTGTCTAGATCCAAATACTCCTTCGACCCTTTGTGAATGTATAGCTAAAACCAATTACCTTCTGATTTTTAAACATTTCAAATATAGTTGTATATTCAAACTACATGTTATAATCAAGTTACATCAGCCAGCTTTATACTTAAGGCCTTTCAGCTTGAAATAATTTCATCACTCTGGTGATGAAAGAACAAGTCTTGTTACCAAGAGACAACATATTCTGAGAGCCCATTCCCCAGGAAGAGCTGTCCTTGGACTACCATAAACACTAAGGGTTCTGAGCAGTCAGAACACAAAGAGATGAGGCTTCATGAAGTCCATGGCCTTGTACTCTACTGACTCCCTCATAATGGAGTTGAACAACTATCTGAAAAGTGTGGAAAGTATAGGGGATCATGATATATTACCTGAAAATATGACGCTTTGGCATAAGGACTATTTTGAGCTGAAGGCAACTAAGAAACAGCAAACACAAATGAGCTCCCTGCCTTCCCCTTTCTACCTAAAAACAGAGCATAAATTTCCCTTTGTGAAAGTTTCTCCCTTTCCCTCTCCATACAAGGAGGAGGAGAACAACTCTTATCACAGGAGAGGGAAATTCAGAATCAACTTAAAAATGCATGAACAAACTTTACTATAATAATCTTTTTTCAGTTATATTTACCTTCCCACAATTTAACACCCCAGAAAACCAAACCCCCTTTCCTTTGTTTTCCCATGTCTCCAGTACCCTGAATCCCTTGCCAGGGTATTATCAGTAAGGCTAAGTGGGTAGTAAGCAGTGCTGTGATTTCACCAATAGTATCAGCACAATATAGCAGCAAGCTAAGCTTCCAACCCCAGCCTGCAGCAATGAAACGCTAAAGAGGTGATGTCAGGTGGGGCTAATCACCATTTGATTGCGTCTCTTCCATCCTGTATCAGCAGGGCCCATCTGGAAGCTGAGCCTCCTATCTGGCAGCAGTGAGATTGATGAGGTGGAACAAAGCACGGATAGCCGGTACTCTTCTTCCCTCATTCTCCCCTCATAAGAGTGGAGAGCTGAGGTCGAGCCCACTTAGCATCATGAAACTGAACAGAGGCACAAAGTGGACCTATTCAGTACCATTGTACCTCATTTTATGGCACTTCATTTTGTCACACTTCTTCATATAGTGATTTTTTTAGCCCCTCCAAATTGAAGGATGTGGCAACCTAGCATCAAATAAGACTATAGAATGATTTTTCCAACAACATTTTCTCACTTCATGTCATCTTAGATTTTGGTAATACTTACAATATTTTAAACCAGTATTTTTTCTATTTGTTATGGTGATCTGTGATCAGTAATCTCTAGTGTTACTATTGTAATTGTTTTGGAGTGCCATTAACCGTGCCCATATAAGATGGCTAACTTAAAAAATATTGTGTATGTTCTGACTGCTCCACTGACCATCTCTCCCCCTCCCTCAGGCTTCTTTCCTCCCTGAGACACTCTAATATTGAAATTAAGCCATTTAATAACCCTATAATGGCAACTAAGTGTTTAAGTGAAAGAAAGAGTCACACATCCACCACTGTAAATCAAAAGCTATGGTTCATATACACAATGGAATATTATTCAGCCATTTAAAAAAAGTAAAATCCTACCATTCGCAATGACATGGATGGATCTAGAGGTTATTGTGCTGAGTGAAATAAGTCAGACAAAGATAAATATCATATGATTTCACTTATATGCAGAATCAAAGGAACAAAAAGAACAAACTGATCAAAAACAGACACACAAATATAGAGGACAATCTTCTGACAGCCAGAGGGAAAGGGATTGGGGGCCAGAGAGAATGGGGTGAAGGGTTAAAGAAGTACAAATCATTAGTTGATAGATGGTCATAGGGATGAGGAGCAAGGCATAGGGAATGCAGTCAGCAGTAACAGAATGCACGGTTAGATAGAGGAGAGCTAGAGGAGAGAAAGAGCAATTAGGGTGATAGTTTTAGAAATTATATAAATATTTAACCGATGTACTGTATACTTGAAACTAATATAATAAAATTTAAAAAAGAAAAAAATCAACAACAATAAAAACTAGAGATAATTAAGCTTAGTGAGGAAAGCATATCAAAAGCTGAAATATGCCAAAAACTAGGCCTCTTGTGTCAAACAGCCATTTTGTGAATGCAAAGAAAAATTTCTTGAAAGTAATTTAAAATGCTACCCCAGCAAATACATAAATGATATGAAAGCAAAACCCCTTTATTGCTGATATGGAGAAAGTTTAGTGGTCTAGCTGTATCAAATGAGCTACAGCATTCTCTTAAACCAAAGCTTAATCCAGAGCAAGGCCTTAACTCTATTCAGTTCTATGAAGATGGAGAGAGGTAAGAAAGCTGCAAAAGAAAAGTTTGAGGGTAGCAGAGGTTGATTCATGAGGTTTAAAGAAAGAAGCCATCTCCATAATATAAAAGTGCAAAGTGAAGAAGTAAGTGCTAATGTGGAAGCTGCATCAAGGTAAAGGTCTAGCTAAGATAAGTAATAAAGGTGGCTTTATTAATTAACATGCTTTCAATGTAGACAAACGGCCAAATATTGAAAGGAGATGCCATCCAAGACTTTCATAGCTGGAGAGAAGTCAATGCCTGGCGTCAAGGCTTCAAAGGAAAGGCTGACTCTCTTGTTAGGGGCAGCTGGTGACTTTAAATTAAAGCCAAGGCTCATTTGCCATTCTGAAAATCCTGGGGTCCTTAAAAATCTACTCTGCCTGTGCTTTATAAATGGAACAACAAAGTAAGAATGACAGTATGACTGCTTACTACATGGTTTACTGAATATTTTAAGCCAACTCTTGAAACCTGCTGTTCAGGAAAAAAAAAAATTTTTTTCTAAACATTACTGTTTTTTGACAATGCACCTGGTCACCCAAGACTTCTGATGGAGATGTGCAATGAGACTAATGTTGTTTTCATGCCTGCTAACACAACATCCCATCTGTAGCCCATGGATCAAGGAGTAATTGTGACTTTCAAGTCTCATTATTTAAGAAATATAATTATGGCTATAGCTACAATAGATAGTGATTCTGCTGATGAATCTGGAAAAAGTAAATTGAAAACCTTGAAAAGGATTCATCATTCTAGATGACATTAAGAACATTCATGAATCATGTGATAAAGTCAAAATATCAATAATAAAAGGAGTTCGGAAGATTCCAACTCTCAGGGATTACTTTGAGAGGTTCAAGACTTCAGTGAAGAAAGTTACTGCTGATGTAGGAAAAAATAGCAAGAAAACTAGAAATAGAAGTAGAGCCTAAAAATGTAAATGAATTGATTCAATCTTATAGTAAAACTTTAACAAATGAGGCGTTGTTTCTTATGGATGAGCAAAGAAAGTGGTTTCTTGATATGAAATCTACTTCTGGTGAAGATGCTCTGAATATTAGTGAAATGACAACAAAGAATTCAGAATATTGTATACACTTAGTTGATAAACAGGGTGTAGAGGGTTGACTCCAATTTTTAAAGTTCTACTGTGGATAAAATGCTATCAAACAGCTTTGAAAGCCACAGAGAAATTATTCATGAAAGGAAGAGTCTATAGATGTGGTAAAATTTATTTTCTCATTTTAAGAAATTGCCACAGTTAACCCAGCCTTCAGCAACCACCACCTTGAGCAGTCAGCAGCCATCAACATCAAGGTGAGACCTCTACCAGCAAAGACATTGGACTCACTGAAGGCTCAGGTGATGGTTTGCATTTTATTAACAATAAAGTATTTTTAATGTAGGTATTTACATTGTTTTTTAAGGCATAATGCTATTTCATACTTAATAGACCACAGTATAGTACAAACATAACTTTTACATGCACTAAGGAACCATAAAATTTGTGTGACTCACTTTATTGTGTTATTTACTTAATGTGTCTGGAACCAACCTGCAATATACCTGAGGTATGCCTGCACTTGATCCCCCTGGCCTCCTCTTCCCTGTGTGTGAGGGGGAGCTCAACCTCTACCACCACCTGGCATCAGCAAGACTGACGAGTTGGTAGAAGGCCAGTCACTTGGCATTTTGCTCCTCCCCACTTCTCTAGTAATCCCTGGTAAGCTTTCATTCACACTCTGCAGCAATGATGTGGCATAATTCATTTCTCCCTTCTTTCTTTATTTCTGATGGCTAAAAATCACAGAGAGTGGATGCACTTACACCTCCCTCAGAGATTATGAAGTTGTGCAGGTTGATGCCTCACTTTCAGCAGGGTTGAGGAAGAAGTTTAAATTTTACTCCAATTATCTGCAACAAGGCAATGTGTATCAGTATTCCACTTTTGTCAGGATGGTATCATCAAAGCCCAGCAGTAAGCCAAACATACACATGCACTAGGCTCTTGTGCTGCACATCAACAGGAGAAATGCTTTAAAAAAATACCTATGATTTAGAGGATCATAATATAATGTCCAAAATGTCCAGAATACCACAGAAAATCAGTTGTCATGCAAAGAACCAGGAAAAGCATGACTTAAATGAGAAGACAGTTGACAAGCAGCAACACCAAGATTAATCAGATATTGGAATTATTTGGTAAATATATTAAAGTATGAATCATAAAAATGTATCAATAAGCAATTATAAATTATCTTAAAATAATAAAAATTATAAAATCTTAGAAAGAAATTGAAGTGATAAAAGAAAAAAACAAATATAAACTACAGAACTGAAAAATACAATCACCAAGATTTTTAAAAATTACTGGAAAGGCTGAATAGTAACATGGAGATGACAGAGGATACAGTCAGTGAATTTAGATAATAAAATTACCCAATATAAACAACAGAGAAAATTTATGAAACCTTAAAAACAGAGTAAAATAGACTTTAAAAGTGAATGGAGCTTCAGGGATTTGGTGACAATAAAATAAAGAGTATTATATTCATTTGATTAGAGTCTCAGAAAGAGAGAGAGAGAGAGAAAAGGGGAACAAAGAAGTATTTGAAAAAAAATAATGGCTGAAACACTTCAAATTTGGCAAAAGACATACCTACAGATTCAAAAAACTTAGAGACCTATAAATAGGATAAAATCAAAGAAATCTACACCAAGGCATATAATTAAATTCTTAAAACTAGAAACAAAGAAAAATCTTGAAACCAGTCAGAGAGAAGTGATGTATTACAAATAGGGAAACATCAATTTGAATAACATCATATTTCTTATCATGGAGGAGAAAGAATTTCAGAATAAGTAAAAATAGGGAAAAAATATAATAGATTATCTCTCATGAATTTATTTATATTTGGGTTGAAGCAAAATTGATTATATCATCTGATGTGGTACTTAATCTATGTAAAGGAAACTTTTAAGACAATTACACTTAAATATGGGGAGGGCAAGTAGAAATAAAAGAAAGTTTTCTATACCTCACTCAAAGTAGAAAGACATTAATAACAGTACAGTATAATAAGTTGCATGTACATATTTAATACTTAAAACATCCACTAAGGAAACTATGTAACATGATATACTCAAAAACACTATAAATATATCAATATAAAATCATTTAAAAAGTCCAAGTAACCTGCGGGGAGGGGGGGGTGGTAAAAAAAGAGAACCAGAGGTATTAAAAACAGAATACTGACAATAAAACTGCAGACTTTAACCCTAATATGTTGATAATTACCTTATATGTAAATAATCTATGAAAAAATTTAAATGGCAGATTGGCAGAGTGGTTGAAAAAACTGATCCAACAATCTGCTGTCTACAAGATTTCCTTCAAATATGGCATGGATAGGTTAAAAGTAAAAGTATAGAAAAATACCACATAAACATTAATTAATGAAAAGCAGGAGTAACTATATTAATATCACATAAAGTAGACTTCAAAGGAAAGACAATTAGTGGAGGCAAAGAATGACATTTACTAATATTAAATAGATTAATCCACCATTTGGCCAAAAAGACAAAATAGGGAATTCAAAATGTGTACACACCAAACATCAAATAGCAGAGTCTCAAAATATCTGAAGCAAGAGCTGACAGAGCCAAAAGGAGAAATACAAAAATTTACAGTTATAGTTGATGATTTTACACTCTACTTTCATTAATTGATAAAATTATTAGATGGAAGGTCAACTAGGATATGGAAGAAATAAATGACACAAACAAATGGATCTAATTTACATATATTTCTAATCGATATGTATTGAACACACTACCAAAGAACAGCAGAATACATTTTTCCATGTGTCCATGAAATATGAACCAAGACAATATCCTGAGCCACAAAATAAATCTCAATAAATTATAAAAAAATAGAAATTATGTTCTCTTACCATAATATAATTAAACTAGTAACAATAAAAGAACTGGAGAAATCCCTTAATATTTGGACATCAAACAACATACTTTAAAATAATTCTTAGGTCAAAGAAAAAGTCCTCAAGTGAAATAATAAATATATAGAATTACATAAAAATGACAATACAACATATCAAAATACATGGGACAGAGCTAAAGTAGTGATAAAAAATAGATTTATAGCACTAAATATTTACATTAGGAAAACACCACAAATAAATATTCTAAGTTCCAATCTAAGAAACTAGAAAAGAAAAAGCAAAATAAACCTAAAGCAAGCTGAAGGAAGAGAATAATAAAGATAATACAAATCAATCAAATTGAAAAATAGGAAAACAATAGAGAAAATCAAGGAAAGAAATTGTTCTTCAAATAAAAATCAAAATTGATTAACCTCTAATAAGACTAGCAAAGATAAAAAGAAAGAGGATAAAAATCAGGGATATCAGGAATAAAAGAAGGAATTCAATACACTTCCTGAAGCCATTAAAAGGATAAGAAACCACAATAAACAACTTTATACTCACGAATTTGACAACTAAAAAGAAATGGACCAATTTCTCAAAAACCAAAAACTACCAAAATGCAACCAAGATAAAATAGAAAATCTGAACTGTCATAATTATTAAAGAAATTAAATTCAAGTACAGATGATTTCACTGGAGAATTCTACAAAACATTTAAAAAATAATTCACACTGATTTTACACATTTTCTTCCAAAAATTGAACAGAGGGGAGGACATTCCAACTCATTTTATGAGACTATGATTACCCTGATATCAAAACTAGCCAAAGACATGAACAAAAACAAAACAAAAACAAAACAAAACCAATATCCCTCATAAACTTACATACAAAAATCCTCAACAGAATATTAGCAAATAAATCTCTCAATGCATAAAAAGAATTAATCATTATGATCAATAGAGATTTATTACAGATATGTAAGCCTGATTCAATATTCAAAAATGAATAAAATTTAAAAACATATTAAGAAGCTAAAGAAAAAATGCCATGTAATAATATTAATTAACGCAGAAAGGCACATGACAAAAATTCAACACTCAGTCATAATAAAAACTCTCAGGAAATTAGGAACAGAGTGGACTTCCTTATTTAATAAACAATATCTACACTTAACATCATACTTAACGGTGAAGGAAATATGGAATCAAGAGGCATTTCCGATGAAAGTTAAAAGACATTCAACACTTCTGTATGCTGGTATAAATAATCTGATAAAGTGAGAAAAATATGTTGAAAGAGGAGAAAGAAGGGGAAATTGAAGCAAAATATTTGTTGGTGAGAAAGGATGGTATTTGGTAGATAAGTGAAGGAATTGGTCTCAACTGGGAGAACGAACAGCTGAGCTATACTAATCACAGTAATAGCTAAGTGTAAGAGTATAAATATCAAGATGATAGCTGTCGTGGAGGAAGACACTTTTTGATTCTATTTTTTTTTAGTGAACACCAAAGTCATCAGTTGAGAGCAATAATGAGGGAGATGTTAATGGTTTATAGAGGGAAAGAAAGGCAAAATAATTATCTAGCAGAGTGGAGGAGTGACCGCTCCTGGGAAAAATTGTAATTTTACCTGGCAGCACTAAAAGTCTACTTAGGGTTAAGGACTATCAATTTAAAATAAAACCAGTTAGCATTTTTCTTCCAGCGTCAATCACATGCACTGTGCAGACATACATTAAGGAGTGGATGTCTTCGGCAATAAAATTTTTCTAGCTAGCACGAAGGAGGAAATGAAGTTAAAGGTATTGGGAATGTATGTAAAGTAATAATTATGAGGACTGTGGGGTTATGGCAAAGTGAAAGATGGATTGTAAACCTCATTGAAATGGAGGGTAATTTAGAGTTCAAACATTGGAGAGGATAATTTAGATTGATAGAAGATATTGGTCAAAGAGTGACGTTCTTAAATTTGGCCTTATGAAGATGAAACAGTTATTCCTAATGAAAGGTGTAGAATGTAACTCTGGCAATAAACAAAAGAAACAGCTAGGAGCAAGGTCATTGAATAAGAGGAGGACAAGGAATAAAGAAGCCGATGTATTGTAATGATCATCTACATGGATATTAAAAGACCTAGGATTGAGAAACTTTCATTTAGAAGATGAATAAGTTCTGGAGGTCTAATATACAACATTGTGATTTGGTTAACAATATTTATATACTTGAAAATTGCTAAGAGTAGATCTGAAATGTTCTCACCACAAAAAAAGAAATGGTAATTATGTACCTGATGGTGGTGTTAGCTAAAGTTATGGTGGTAATCATATTTCAATACATAAATGTACCTTAAACTTACACAATATTATATGTAAATTATATCTCAATAAAGCTGGAAGAAACAGACAGGAGTGTTGAAGAGAGTGACAGTGCAGGCATTAACATCTTTAAGTAATGTGAGGATTATGACAGTGTCTGAAGATGACAGCATAAGGAGGTCTACAGAGAGTATGCCCTAATGGCATAAACTGCAAAGCTGGGCTTTTTAAGAAGGAGGCTGGGGTGGGGGGACAATAGATGAAGCAATAAGTAGCAATGAAGATGACTACTCTACTTCTAGGCCTAGTGTCATAGGGGTTAATGAATTAAAAATAAACAACAATTGAGAAAGCTACAAGGAAGCAGTATTGTCAGGTAAGGTCTAGATTTTGGTTAGAGCAAAAAGGAAGAGATCCTAGGAGGTTCATAAGAAGTGACTCATAGATACCCTGAGCTTCAGAAGAAGGGTTTCAAAAGTTGAGAAAGGATAGGAGATAGGGATTAGAGTTCAAGTCTGGTATGGTGATCTGAGAGTCTGGGGATTCTTTTTGCAACTGTGATAAATAGAAACAAAGGCCCTTGTTCTACTAGGTTTGATGTTCTCTGGGGAGATCGAAGTGCTGGAGCTGTGAGTATTAGGAAAAAAGGAGGAGGGAGAAGTGTGTTGCCAGGATCACACAGCTCTGTGGGACTCTTAACTGCTCCTACAGCAGAAAGGCGATCAGGGAGAAGTGAGGTTTCCAGAAACATGTGGGAATTGGGGAGCCTTTCTCAACTTTGCAAATGTCAGTGTGAAGTCTGGAGCAGTGATATATTCCCATATATTTCAGTGAACCAACTCTGGATCTGAAGATGAACAATTGATATCTGCAAATTGTTAGGGTTCCAACCAAAATTCGATCTTCTGGGTTTTGCTTCTCTCTTTAGTGTTTAGAGACTATATGTTGTAAAGAAAAGCTCATCAGGCCATTCAACATACTTTGATAGCAGTGATAAGGCGAATTGTTAAGGATATGAGAAAACAGACAATGCCATAGCATGAAGGATGGAAAGAAGAGCAGTAACGAAATGAAGTGGGTGGCAGGCAAAGGATTAGAAAAGTCATGTAAGCCTTATATTCTAGCATAAGAATGATGGGAATCTGCTGAAAGATTATTAGCAGGAGAAAGTGTGACCAGATTCACTTTTCAAAATTAGACTTCCCTTTAGATTTATCGCATCTATTGTCTTAGGCCTTCAAAGTAAAATTGTATAGCTCCCATTACATTTACCAACTACAAACTGAATGACTTAAGGCTAATTTTATATAATGTCCCAAAGTGTTAAACTAGATAGTCATAATAATGTGATAATGTGGATAATACAGTCTATTTTTGAGGTGTTAGAGGATTAAATGAATAATCTGTGTCAAGGATCTCCTATGTACTTGACACTTGAAAGTACCCAATAAATATAGTATCCTCACAAGACCCTCTTCTAGTATGTATCTGTTAAAATTAGAATTTTATCATTTGGTATGGGAACACATCTACTATGTTTTCTAAGAAAAGATACAAAATGTAGACTTCCAGAAAACAGCCCTTTAAAAACAACACAGCAATCTGCACTTTATTCCTTAGGATAGATTTCTTGAAATAAAATAGATCTTTTGAAAGAAAAATGCTAGTTCAGATAAGTGGCAAGTTCTCAGAAAAAAAATGTCATTTATGAATACAAAAAGGACTTTTTTACTCTGTACTCATAAAAACAATGAAGAGAAAGTAGAGTCAATCAGAACTCAGGATTCCACTTTCCTATACGTTTTCTGAAGGTAGTCAAATAGTACTGAGCCCAAAAGATGCTTTTCTACCTCTTCATTTTTCTTTGATTTAAAATTAAAATTTTAACTTTGAAAGCACAAGCAACAAAAAAATAGATAAATTGGATTTCCTCAAAATTTAAAACTTTCGTGCACTAAAAGACATTATTGAAAAAAGTAAAAAGCCTACAGGATGGAGAAAAATAATTGCAAATCATGTACATGATAAGAATCTAGAATCCAGAATATATAAAGAATTCTTACAACTCAACAACATAAAGACAACCCAATTTAAGGATGGGCACACAGTTAGATCTATGGAGCATTCTGTTTTTTTCATCACTTTCTTTCAATGAAAAGCTCTCTGTTAATCTGCCACTCAGCTCCAGATTCCACAGATAAATGCAAATTTAATAAAATTATTCAATGCAACAGCATTTTTATTTTAAAACCTTATATATATCATTTTTGTAGAGACATTAAACAAACAAACAAACAAACAAACAAACAAATGCCAAGAACTTGAATAGACATTTCTCCAAAGAAAATATACAAATGGCCAAAAAGCCCAGTAAAAGATGCTCAATCAACATCATTAATTACTAGGAAAATACAAATCAGACCACAATGTGATACCACTTCCTTCTACAAAGGTAGCTAAAATTACTTTAAAATAAATAATAACAAGTGTTAGTAAAAGATCTGAAGAAATCAGAACTCTTATACACTGCTGGTTGAATGTAAAATGGCACATACAGCCACTTCGGAAAAGTGTCTGATGGTTCCTGACACAGTTAAACATAAAGCTACCATATGACCCTGCAATTCTATTAATTTTCACCTGAGAGAAATGAAAGTATGCCTGCATGATAACTTGTATGTGAATGTTCATAGTAGCATTATTCATAGTAGTGAATGATAGAAAATACATCAAATGTCCATCAACTGATGAATGGGTAAATATAATATGGTAAAATGGAATTTTTTTAGCCATAGGAAAAACTGAAGTAGTGTACATACTACAATGTGAATGGATCTTGAAACATTTTGGTAAGTGAAAGATGTCAGACCCATTTATATGAAAATATCCAAAATAGTTGAATCCTTAGAGACAGAAGCAAATTGGTGTTTGCCAGGGACTGGGAGAAGAAAAAAATGGGGAATGACTGTGAATGAGCACAGGGTTTATCTGGGAGTAATGAAAATGTTTGGAACTAGATAGAGGTGGTGGATGCATAGTTTTGTGACTGTGCAACACATTTCTAAATTGTTTATTTTAAAATGTTTAAATTTATGTTATGGAATTCCACTTCAATTAAAAAAAGAATTAAAAATTTCACTGAAGCTAAATTACGGTGAATAGCAAATGAAAACATAAAGATTTTAGATTGTATGTGTTGTAAATAATAGAGAACATTTATTAAATCTTTTTTAAACAAACAACATTTTATGATGATTAATTTCTTATATATGCATTCTAAAGTCCAAGCCCAAAACATCTAATTAAGAAGCAGAAAATTCAATACAACTTGCTGTTTTTGTCTGAATGAGGCTTCCCAATTGTCTAGTGTTTTTATTTTTTTCATTTCCCACCCCCAAAATGAAACTATGGAGGCCAGTTCTGTATTCAACTATCTTAGCACAGTATCTTTCAGCCCTTAAACCATTTTATAAGCACCTGAGATAATAATGGGGTTTGGAAATGCTAATTTGCAATGACCTGGAGATAGCATAGAGAAATAATTACAATGAATGAGAAGTACAAAACTCTATCAAATGAGTCAACAGAGAAGTGTGAGAAAAAAAAGAGGGTAACAGGGATGGAGACAGAGAAAATGAGTCAGAGGAACCCAGGGGACAGCATGTAATGCCAGATAATTGCCTGGCCTGAAGTAAAGTCTGAACATGAGTCAGCCCCTTTCACAATCCACTGAAGGATCTTATTTCTTTAAGACTCAGGACATCTTACAGACAACATTTTAATAAAACTAAAGATGAAAACAGATTTCTGTACATTCAGGCAAGAGAAAGCCCTGAATATGTTATGTTACACTGGGTTTATGTAATTAACCTAAAGTTGTGCAGTTTATGTTCCAAATTATTCATGTTTCTGACCTGAAATTGACAATGACTGCTTTTGAGGAAGAAAGAAGGAAAAAATGGTGAGGCCCAAAGATGCCTGGTGCACCATGTAAAACTCGAGTCTCCAGCCACATGTGTAGCCCAAGGAAGTGATAGGCTCCAATGAAAGAAAACTGAATTTTAACATCAGATTCTTAAGTCAAAAGCCACTTCCAATGTCATGACACCTAACCATTTACTTCTGAATTTCGGTTCTCTTTTCATTTCTTTAACTATTTAATTAATGTAAAGCCCTATGGGGTCTCAGTGATAAATTCTCATGCCTCACACAGATGGTTAATGTGTGCTGTAAACCAACAGATCAGTAAAAAATATAAAATAGTTAGCTTCTTATTGAATAAATATTGTTTTAGCAGATGTTAAGATAAAACATTGGTACATATTAATTTCCTAATGCATTCCCATAGCAATTCATTCTTGCTTCAGTGACAGGGTCTTTGGCCTGCACTGGATGTGTTCATCTCTACCATTAGCTCTCTGGAAGTAGAAACATTTTCTTATATTTCTACAACCTCAGTGGTCAGCATAGTGCAGAAGGATAGAGAAGAAATGTTCCATTAATGAACAAATACTGCATATGCGATTTATGAGGGCAGACACTCTGCATGCCTTGCTCACTGCTATATCTTCAGTATGCAGTTCAGATCTAGCACATTACAAGACCCTAGATGTGTAGTTGTTGAATGAATGAATGAATGAATGAATAGCTTAATTAAAAAATACATACATTCAGCCATTTTCACTCCTCTAGCTCTTTTCCAGTATTAAGATACTCAAATAGAAGCTGGATATTTTGTCCACACATTGACAAAAATCTACATGTTGCCTATATCTAGACATTTGATATTATAACTCTGAATGACTGAATATTAGCCTTCTTTAGATATTTTGATGTAGTTACGTGCAATCATTTTCTTTGTGAACACTATGTATTAGCCTTCTTTTATATAAAAATTTTTAAAAAGATTTCTAATCTAGTTTCTTTCAGATAAAAGCTGTTCTGTGCTGGGTAAATCAGCATTCTGATTGCACGTGATTTCTCTGTTGTTCTTTCTTAGCTGAAATGTCCTCCTGTTCTGAAAAATGACCTGAAATTTCTGCTCATAATTTGCCTCTCAGAGCTTTGTGTTATCAGGGCGACTGTGGCCTGGTTTCATGTCTTTAAAGTAATTTTCTTTTGGTCAGAAATGTTCAAATGCTGCACTATACCACAGCAAAAGGGATGGCCTTTTGCCCTTGGGAAGCAATAACAAAAGTAAGTGAGGAAAAAGTAGAGTATTTTAAGCTATTTAAAACATGCATGGTTTTTTTACATTCACATATATTAAAAACTTATTTATCAGATATTTAGCAAGTATATTTTATGGACTGGCAGGTCACTAGAAGCACAATAAAGTAATGATAGATATTCAGATTTGTAAAATTGACTAGAAACATTAAAAATTTTAAAGTACCCTTAGAATCATAGAAAATAAATTATTATAAAATTGTTTAAGTATTGAGCATACAGTGTTTTCAAATTTTCAATTTTTTAAACACATCGTATAAACTATTGTGTGTATATATGCATACATATATAATCAAAATCTGATGTTTTCTAGATACTTATAGTATAAACTATTTAAAATTATAGTTATTTCTGATACATTTGCTTCTACTTGAGGAGATTGGTGTAAATTATCATTTTTATTTTGGGAATCAAATATTTGGCTGTTACTATGGCAAATGCTGAATCGATGGCCAAGTCACAGAGTAGGAAAAAGTAACTGAGAGTTAGATACAGTATACGTATTTTGTTTATGAAGAATTGTTACTATTAATGCCAACAGAATTGTTTCTGCCTTAGGCTTAAAACCTGTTTTCTGGCCTGCTAAGGTGTTCTGATGAATAAATAGATAATGCTAATATTAATCAAAATTATTTCCTAGGTTCTGAAAAAAATCACACATTCATCTTGCCAAGTTCTTTGAACACCAGGAATAATTCAGGAAAATCTAAAGTTCAGATCCTGTATTCTTTTACATTTAGTTACTGTGGTTTTTTCAACAAGAGCCCATTGATTCTCAGCTTGCTTTATGGAGCCTTTCCAAAAACATTCTTTGAAAAGAAAATTTTCCTTTGCCAAGATTAAACCAAATCTAGATTTGAGTTTGGTTACTATCATATATATTTGAACACAGGATTTTAAACTGGGGCCAAAAGCAAAGATACCAATGGATATTGTTTCCAAATATACTCTTTCCAACATCAGTACTATGAGCTAAACTGAGCAAAAGCAGCAGTGGGTAAAAACATACAAGAAAGATGTTGTTCTCTGATAGGACAAAGGAAATGTAACAAGCCTTGTGGTTTTGTTAGGTTTTTTTTTTTTTTTCTCCAAAAGCTCCTTCTCTAAGAACTAAAATCACTTATGCCATCAGTGTTGGGAATCAAATGTCAACAAATGTTGAATATATCACATCTCCACATTTAATTTCCAATTGTAAAGTATAAGTCATCAAAGGAAATCAAATGAATATATGTTTCTTGTAGAGGAGCTTCCTGTATGCGCTACAACCCTGCTCAAATTCATGCGGAAGCATCTCTGTTCTTTAACTGTCAGAGGTGAGATTCTCAACTTCCTAAAACATTGTTAAACTGCACCATGTTAGAGATATTTTCAAAAATATAAAATTATTATCATGGAGATATAAAAGTAATGTGTGGGAAAGATATTTTTCAACTTAGCAACTAATAAAGGAGCCAAGAAGATGTTCAGCCAAGTCTAAAAGCACTTAAGAATTTATGTGCATATACAATATTTTGACAAGAAAATGTTAGAATATGATTGCTATATATAAAACTGGTTTAAGTCCAATAAGGCCATAGACTACTACCTCCAGATTAACTGATGAACAAGCAGAAGTTAACTGCATCTCTAAAAGGCAAAATCTACAAGTTAACTTTTGCTTCTATAAATTATCCAGACAAAATCAAGTCCAGCACTGTATTGAAAGGTTAACCAGTGATGTTAGACTATTTTCAAGTTTCAGATAAGTTTTCTGACATTTTCATAGAAATAGTGTGTCTGAGTTTTCCACATATTCAACTACCTTATTTTACGTGTTCCTAATTCTATACATCAAAGTATGAGAAATTTTTACATCACAGCAATATCAATACTCCAAAATAGATAAATACCAGTTTTAGAGAATTTAATTAAGATCCATCCATTCAACAAAAATTTCTAAATATTAATAACAATAATAAATAACATTTATTAAAATCATTCTGTGTTCCAGATACTGTGCTTTACATCTGTTATTTAATACCAAAACTCTCTGAAATATCACTATTGTTCTCTTCATTTATTATTTTTAACTGCCAACTTATAGAGCTTAAGTAACCTGCACAGAATTTTACCTGATAAGTGGTAGAACAGAGATACAAGCCAATGTCTGTGGGGTAACAGAGTGCACACTCCTAACTCACAGAAGTGTCTCTTGAGTACCAGTCCAGTGGCTGATGCTGAGAATATAACGGCTCTTGCCTTCAAGGAGCTCAAAATTGATTATAGGAGGTGAATAAGTAATTATTAATTACAAAATATAAGGGTTATGCTGTGGTAAGTACAGATGAAAGAGTACAGGGTATATGGGAAAGGCACTAAACCCAATTTTGGGAGTCAGAAGGGGCTCTTTATAAATGCAATACCACTTAGTTTGATAATGTGATTTGATTGTATTATTGTTATTTTCTATGTTCATTAAGCTCACCATAAACCCAAAGTTGCAAACCATTATCAGTTTGTCTTTTTAATTTATTCCTTAGCTAGAAAACAAGGTAGGAAATGCCAATAAAAAGTGTGACTAGTACCTGGGTTTAAAAAGAACCATTATTCTCATGGTATAACATAAAACTTTTTATTTTTCATATAAAAATTGATCATCGTAATACTTTGAATTTTCATCCTTAATACATTTGTAAATTGACTATTAGATATTTCATTCATATAATATCATCTTAAATGTTATAATATATATCAATATATCTTAGATATTAAAAAGGAGAGAGATGTCATTGAGAAGTCACATTCAGCCCACATTTACACCTCAAGTAACACCCAGTGATACCTTTGAACCTTTATACACCCCAATACTTTTAATTCAGAGTAGTCCCTGAGATTCTTTTAGAGGAACTTTCGTGATAACACTTAAGACTTCCCAGCATCTGTTAAAGTACATCATTTCTACTGGTCCCTCTACTGCTGGCCTCTTTGTGCCATCTAGTGAACATTTACAAAGTAGTAATAAAAAACGAAATTCAGGAAGCTTTTGCTGGAGATGTGCAATTTAACGATATAAGGCACATAATCTTTTTTAAAAATTCATTTACTGAATGAATATTAATGCTCTTTCCATAAAATTCAGTCACAAAAATAAAGGTTTTATGAAACCTAAATAGAAAATAATTTTGAAGGATTACAAAGTGGTTTTACTTTTATGAAAAAAAAATCTCCATTACATTTTATTTTTTTCTTAGTTCCCTTAATGTTCACGCTCTAATTTTTGTCTGTCATGCCCTTTACGTGAATGTGTAGCAGTTTTAAATGAAGTAAATTTCAGTTCTTAGCTTGGCTGGGGAAGAATTTTTATTCAGTTGTTCTCACCTGATTCATTTGAATTTACTGGTTCTACTATTGACATGCAAAAAATATTACTTAACTTTTTAAAAAGACTGTCGAGTTTTGATGCTGTGTTTAAACCCATGTTGTTGGGTTGCATAGGCATGAGAAAGCAAATATCACTTTTCTATATGTTTGGGGGGAGGTTGTTTGTTTGTTTGTTTGTGTTTGGTTTTGCTTTTTTGCTACTACTCCTGCTCTCCATACCCAGATTTTAAAAAGCTAATTTTGACCATAATTTGATTTCGTGTTATTAAAGAAAAAGCCTTATGTAAAAATGTAACATAACACAGTTAACAAACTATAACTCTCAATAGAAAAGCAAACTTCCAATGTAGCCTTTGTATTTCCTTTACACTTACCTAAATCATTTTCCTGACACCAAGGTTGGATATGCCTGTTGAAAAAAAATAGGAGCTCTGCAAAAAGAAATAGAGGGAACCTTCTTAAACTTGATAAAGAAAATCTACAGAAAACCTATACTAACATACTCAATGGTGAAAATCTAGAAGTTTTCCTGCTACGATCAGGAAGAAGGCAAGAGTGTCCCTTCTCATCACTCCTTTTCAATATCCTACTGGAAGTCCTAGTTAATGCAGTAAGACAAGAAAAGAAACTGAATGGTATATGGATTGAAACACAAAGTATTCCCTTACCATGATAAAATTAAACTAGAAATTAATAAATAAAAATGTCTAGAAAAATTCTAAAATAATTGAAAGTTTTAAAATTGAATCTTTAATCTGTGGATCATATTAAAAATTTCAAGATAATTTAGAAAATATTTTAATTGAATGAAAATAAAAACACAACATATCAATATATGTGACAAATAGCTAAAGCAATGTTTAGAGAGAAATTTACCACACAAAATGTTTTTATTAGAAAGAAGTTTTCAAATCAGTGGCATGGATTCCTCTTAAGAAACTAAAAATAAAAAAGAGAGAGAGAAGAGAAGCAAATTAACTCTTTCCCTGTACAGAGACATAATTTAACAAAAATGGATAATATACTTAAATGTAAAAGAAACTATGAAATTTCTTAACAGTTTTCTACAAAAATTAATATTAAATATAATCTTTTTGATCTTTGGTTAGACAGATTTTTTTATAAGACATAGAAACTTATAAAAAATATATTTAAAGAATTATACTGCTCAGAATTAAAAATGTCTAATTTTTGAAAGATTTCTTTAAAAATGTAAAGACGAGAAATAAACTGGGATAAAATATTTGTCAAATAAATATCTGAAAAATTACCTGATTTAAAATATAAAATGAATTTTATAACTCAAAAAAAAGTAAACAACCCAATATAACATAGACAAAGGTTTGAATTGTCACTTCAGTGAAGAAGTACGTGAGAAAAAAAACTCAACATTAAGCAATAAGAAAATGCAAATTCAAGCCACAAATACATGCTGAGTTATATGGCTTAAAAAAAAAAAAGAACTTAATATACTAAGTGCTGATGAGAATGTTAAAAATTTCATTGGTGCTGGTGTATTTCAAAATAATTCGCCACCTTGATAACTAATTTGATAGGTTCTCATAGAGTGGAACATACATATACCATCCAGCCTGGCAATTCCACTGGTAGGTGCAGATGCTCTTCAATTTAAAATGGGATTACAGCTCAAACTCAATGTAAATTGAAACTATCATAAGTCAAAAATGCATTTAATACACCAAACCAACCAAACATCATAGCTTAGCCTAGCCTACCTTAAATGTGCTCAGAACATTTAGAGTAACCCACAGTTGGGCAAAATCATCTCAGTCATCATTAGGGTACTTCCATTAATGAAGAAAACAAAAGACCAATACACCTGAGGAATTCTAGCTCCCTAATTGCCTTGCTCTTTCATTTCTAAACCTTATCCATTGGATTTCTCCAGAGGGTATTCAGACATATGCCACCTGGCACTTATCCAAACAGAAAGTGGAGGGCAGCTGCCTTTGTCTCTGTAGCAGGGATTCCCAAAATCCATGACTCATTTTTACTAGTCTATCCACAACGTAAGGGGGAAAGAGACCATTTAATGAGTGTTTTACAGGCTAATATATTCATTTTTATCTTGAGATTATATCATCATGAAGACTGATGGACAGAAACCTGATTTAAGTTGGAGTTGGAGGACCTGAAGGAGGGGCACGCACGCCTGCTCCATACCAGACAGAGCCCAACAGGAACTCATTGATCCTACAGCTCTCCCAGTTTCCTTTTTCTGAGAAACAGTTTCCTTTCTTAGTTTCTCAGCATTTGCACATGGTTCACCATTAGACTGCACGTCCCAAATGGCAGTTCTTTGTTGTTCCAAATAAACACATTTTACTAGAGAAATATATGATGGTTTATTTAAGGTCAACACACCTTTTTCTATTAAAATGGGTTGTTTGTTTTCTTAATCATAATGGTGACAATAAGACAGTACCAACAATTTGAAGGAACATTTCACCACTCCATGAAATCTAACAGTTTACTAAGCACTATTCTATAGCCATTTTTAATATATCCAAACGGCATCTGAAAACACCTTCGACAGATAGCTTTTCCTGTTACCAAGTTAAGGGGAATTTCATGGGGCTTTTGGACAGTGGTGTGCTGACCTCGGGGCAAACACAGGGCCAGTCCTTCAGGGCTTTTGGCCCGATGTGAGCAGGCCTTGGGTATAGCTCTAGTGTGGGCAATCATCAAATGCACTCCCCTTGGTGCTGTAGGCAGCAAGAGCCCAGTGAGCTGATGCTTGATTAAGACTGTTGGAAGTCCCCTCTTCAGGGACCCCAGCTGACTTTCTAAAAGGAAAACATTTACAGGAATCTGTTGGGAGAAATATAAAGTCCTTATGAGAGGAAATCTAATCTCTGGGGTTTGGGGGTGGGATGAGAGACTGACTTCTCCTGGGGCACCGCAGCAATCACAGCAAGAAAGTGTAGATGGGTGGGAGGCAGGCTTCTGACCAGAAGGGACAGTCTCTAGCAGTATGCCATGGGGATGGAGTTCCATCCCAGACCCTGACAGAAGGCGAAATCCGTCTGTAATAGCTGAAAGACCTTGTTACTGCTTGAATACAACTTCCCATGGCAGTCTCCAGCAGCAGCCCTTGTCTGGCTTGCTCATGGCAAGTGCAGCCTTGTGGGAAAAGCTATCTTATCAAAGCACCTCCAGGAATAAAACAGGGATTGAGCAGAACATCAATTCTGTTGCCTTTATTGGTTGAAAAAAATCAGACAATCCAGGAATTCTGCAGGGGTTAGCAAAAGATAAAAAGTGTTCTTTTCCCTTCAGAAAAACTCTGGGAAAGCTGTAACTCTCCATAAAAAGAACATGCTGTATTTAAACAGAAACAGGAACATGATTCACAAAAGAAAGAAGGGCATGATTTATAAAGGGTGACTATAAATGACAAAGATACTCAGCTTGACAAAGAGAGACTTAAATGGAGAAAGTTTGATTATACTTGATGACAGCTTACAAATTCAGAATCAGACAGTGTAAACATTGAAGACACATACTAATTTAGCACAATGTTTGCTCAGGAAGAAATGTAGGGCAAGGTACAGTGGCCACCCCCTTTCTGCTTCTGGCCAGTTCCAGGCCCAACTGATGGTCCTTATGACCAAAAAGAAACTGTGTCTTGATCTGCCTTAAGTGTGGGGGATCAAAAGAGGGCAGAGATGAGAAACAAGCTAGAACTCTACCAGGAATGGCCTGAGTTAACCTGACTTTGACCTCTGTGGCTGCATTTCTGAGGAGTGGTGCCTCTCCATTTGTTAGAGATCAAGAGAATCTTACTCAAAGGCTCAGGCCAGACAAACCCACTTTGTAACTTGCAAACTCACTCTTTCCTGGCAGGGAATGTGCCTCAGGCACTCAGCTCTCATAAAAAAAAAAAAAAAAATGTGTGTGTGTGTGTGTGTGTGTTGTGTGTACACATATATATAGTTAGATATTTATTCAGAAGCAAAAATAAAAAGAAACAAAAAACTCATAGAACCATCAGGACTAAACTAAAACTACAAAATAAATGTATATACATATATATACACATATTTAAATACACACACATGCATACTCACACAATAGGCCACACATATACCAACATGCACACACATCACTGGCATACATATGTACAAAATCACATTACCTGGTTATATTTTTTTTTGTAATAATTACTAACATTTAAGATTATCTTATTTATTTGCTTTTTATATCTCTCTCTCATCTAGAATGTAAGTTCTATGTGGGTCCACCTTTGTCTGGTCCACTAGTGTATTCCCAGTGCCCAGAACAGAACCTATGACAGAATATGTATTTTATATTTGCTAAATGAATCAGTGAATCCATGCCCACATGTGTCTCCCATTATGCTCCAGCTCAGAATAAGTGAAAGCTTGAGCACGGCTACACCATGAAGAGAAAGAACCAGGAGAGGAAGGAGAGATAAAAGAGGCAGAAGTGGCAATAATTGATGGAGAGAGTTTCATGATGGAGATGGATCCACAGCACAGGCACAAGCTTCAGTTTCAGGTAAAAGAAATAATGTCGACAATTGTACCAAAACTGAGCAAAGAGTAGTACTGTTGAAGAGTAAGAAATTGTGGGATTCTTCATTTAATGTCATAATTTAATGAAAATTAGAGAAAACATCATTAGTTACGAGTAGAAAGGGGTGAGATGTTGGGTGAGGATTTGTTTATTGAAAATAGAGCTAGACTTCCTTTCTCTTTTACTACCCTTTCAGGTTGTAATTATTAATTCAAAAACCGACTCATCTGCTAGATTCTGAATGAGATCCTTTATAGCAGGGATGAAGTCAACCTCTTTCTGCTGCATTACAGCATAGTACACTCTGCTGGCACATAGTAAATAAATATGCTGATACAAACATAAATATTTGTTGAATAAAATAAAAGTAAATGTGCAGAAAATCCTGTGAAGCCAGTTGGAAGGGGGTGACTGTGACTACACAAATGGGTTTCCAGTTAAGAAAATGGGTTCACTGTGCCAATCTAAAGTCAGGTGGTCCTAAGGTCTTACCGCCTATGTAACCATGGCTAAGACACTCAAACTTTTTAAGCTTCAGTTGTATTCTTTCTCAAATTAGTCTAGTATAACGGCCTGCATAGTGATGTTGTAAGGAAAAAATGAAATAGCACATATAAAACTCTCAGGTAAGGACATCATACACTTAAGTACTGGTTTACATGATGCCGTTTACTTCATTTTGATTATTTTGTCTACTACACTAGAGAACACCAGAAGCAAAGAGCCAGTCCTTATCACCTTCGTGTCCCTAATATCTAGTACAATGCTCAGCTCATTTAGAAGTATGACAGAGGTTTCTAGTTGTCTCTACATACCAATTTCCTCTTCCTTCTTTCTCACAACACTGATTTTATTCTAGGTGAAAATGTGCACAGCTAAATCACAGTGGCCATAGAAAATGGTTCTGGGGTAAAAATGCAAATCTGCAGAGAATCTGCAGGAAAATTTTTGCTTTTGTGCAGGTTATACAGTTCATCCTCTTTCTCTTTTCTTTCTTCCTGAAGGGAATAGAGAAAAGACACTAGAGTTGAGTGGTTCTTTTGTGACAATGAAGTGGCAAGACAAACAGCACATGACAAGGATGTTGCAGTGAAGGGTTTAAAGAACAATGGGACATTCATGGCTTCATGGAGCTATTTCATCAGCTCTGAAAAGCTGACCTCCAGACTTACCAGAAAAACTGCCATCCATAAAAAGAGTTGTACGGAGACCAATTTTACTCACTTGGTTATCATTTATTAATTACTAATAGGCTAATCCATTTTGTCACGCAGTTTTATGTCAATATTCACTTAGCAAAATCAAAAGGAGGTTAAGTTTAAATTTATTGAAATAGGAGTAATCTAAATGTAAAAATATCTGAGGAAAGCTATTGTTAGTTAAAAATCCTGATATTTTAATCATGTAGACATAAGTACAGAATTAAAATTTTAATTTTCTAACAATTTTATTTAAACATAATATCAAGTTCTAAACACTACCGATGAATAATATAAATATTGTAATTTTCAGGACCAAATTATCTTAATTGTGGATATTTGTTTTAAAAGTAAATCTATGACTACCATAATTTTAATTTTGTGGGTTCAATTTAACTGTAATTTTTGTTTTAATATATAAGACATAGTTGCATAGTCAGGAGAAAATTTTCTTTTCTAAAAGAAAGATAGTTAATTTACTTATATAAAAGATCAGACTGAAGAATAATTAATAACAGTTGAGTATTTTTTTTCTTACAAAAATTATCTCTGTGCTCCCTCTGGTGGCTTCTCTCAAAAATGGACTTTATCTGCTCTCTTGATTCAATGTGTTTTCAGGTCTTCTTAAACTGTCAAAATTTACCAAAACTCTAAACTATTGATATAAATGATAAACTATATAGTGAAGCTGACTGAAACATAATGCTTGGATTTAAAATAATTGGTCATTTTTCACTCTATTCAAAAGCACTCATTGAGTGCCTAATGTTAAAAGAAAACTAAAGTTAACTAACATTTGACAAGGGAGCCAAGAATACTCAATGGAAAAAAGACAGTCTCTTCAATGAATGGCTTTGGGAAAACTGTATATTCACGTGTAAATGATTGAAGCTAGATGCCTATCTTACACCACTCACAAAAAATAATTCAAAATGAATTAAAGACTTAAGTGTAAAACCAGAAATCATAAAACTCCAAGAAGAAAACATAGGAAAAAAGCTCCTTGATGTGGGTCTTGGCAAAGATTTCTTGAATATGACACATAAAACAACAAAGTTAATAAACAAGTGGGACTATATCCAACTAAAAAGCTTCTGCACCTCGAAAGAAAATGATCAACAAAACAGAAAGGCAACCTATGGATAAATTTGTAAATTATATATCTGATAAAGGATTAGTATCTAAAACATATAAATTACTCATAGAACTCACTAGCAAAAAAAATTATCTAATTTAAAAAAATAGATAAAGAAATTGAATGAACATTTTTCCAAAGACAACATACGAATAGCCAACAGGTACATGAAAAGGTGCTCAACATCACTAATCATCAGGGAAAATGCAATCAAAACCACAGTGAGAACATACCTCACATCTGTTTGAGTGGCTATCATGAAAAAGACAAGAGATAAATGCTGGTGGGAATCTGTACAAAAGGAAGCTTTGAGTACTATTGGTAGGATTGTAAATTGGTATAGTCATTATGGAAAACAGTATGAAGTTTTCTCAAAAAATTAAAAATAGAACTAGCATATAATTCAGTGATTCTACTTCTGGGAATACATCCAAAGGAAAAACACTATGTTAAAAAATATCTGCATCTTCTTGTTTATGGACATTATGTACAGTAACCAAGACATGGAAACAAGCCAAGTGTTAAGTGACGATTGATGGGTGGATAGATAAAGAAAAAAAAATATATATATATATAATTTCATATATTTCAGCCATAAAAATGGAAATTCTGCCATTTGTGAGAATAAATGGACCTTGAAGGCATTATGCTAACTGAAATAAGTCAAGTAGAGAAAGACTATAAATCTCATTTATATATGGAATCTAATTTTAAAAAAGAAAAAGGGGGAAAAAGTGTAGAAAAGAGATCAGATGTGTAATTACCAGGAGTGGGGATGGGGGAGGGGGACCAGATGAAGGTGGTCAAAACTTGTAAACTTACAGTTATAAGATATACAAGTACTAGGAATATAATGTACAACATGATGATTATAGTTAACACAACTATATAGTATTTTTGAAAATTATTAAGAGAGTAAATCCTAAGGGTTCTCATCACAAGGAAAAAAAAGGTTTTTTGCATGTCTGTGTCACTATGTGAAATGATAGATGTTAACTAAGCTTATTGTGATAATCATTTCACAATGTATGTAAGTCAAATCATTATGCTGTATGCCTTAAACTTACACCATGTTGTCTGTCAATTATATCTCAATAAGACTGGAGGTGGGAATAAACTGAAGCATATTTAAAATTTTAAGAGTTTATTTGAGAGAAACAGAAAGTAGTTAGGAGCACTCCACTAAGAGGAACTAGGGGAAAGACTTGTATAGAGAAGACATGGAAGCAAAGGAAGGAAATTATTTGATTGGCTATAGTTTAAAGTTTACGGAATTTGGAAAATGTGGTTAAGATTGGTTGTCCCTAGGTTTCAATTTCTTAACCCTGAAACATTCATAGATCTACACTTTGGTTTGCTTCTGTGGGCTACTAAGACATTAGAGCCACCTCAGTCTATTGGCCTCTCTGTTTAATTAATCTAACACTGCTAAGTGTCGGATTCTTTTTACATGTAAATAATTTGGTGGTAACTCAGGGAACACAATGCCTGACCTTAGGGTCTTCACATTCCAGGAAAATGACAGACAGAAGTCAAGGAAATGAAGAAATAAAATACCTAGAAATTGTAACAGAAACAAATAAGGAGTCAAATAGATAATAGCAGTGGGTAGAGCAAGATCTTCTTTACAAGGAGTTAAAATTCAGGTTGACCTCAAAGATGAGGTTGGTATAATTTTAACCCTCTTGTATTTGTTGAGGACTATCTCTGTGTCCCACTATGTGGTCAATTGTTTTGAATGTTCCATGTGCACTAGAGAAGCATGTATAAGCAGCTGCTTTGTGATGAAACATTCTGTAAATGTCAATTTTGTACAGTTGGTCTAATGTGTTATTTAAGGATGTTACTTCCTTATTAATTGTCTGTTTGGATGATCTGTTCATATACGATAGTGGGGTAGTTAGGTCCCCTACTATGATAGTGTTTTGGTCTGTTTCTCTCTTTAGTTCTGTTAATAACTGCTTTATGTATTTCGGGGCTCCCTGATTGGGAGCTTAGATATTAATAAGTGCTATGTCTTTTTGGTGCATGATTCCCTTAATCATTATGAAGTGTCTCTCAATATCTTTCTTTACCTTTTTTATTTTGAAGTCTATTTTGTCTGATATTAGTACCACTACTCCTCCTGCTTTTCTCTGAATGCCATTTGCTTGAAATATCATTTTCACCTTTCACTTTGAGTCTATACTTGTTTGTCTTTGGAGCTGAGATGTGTCTCCTGGAGGCAGCATATGGTTGGGTTTTGTTTTTTATCCATTCTGCAACTCTGTTCATTTTATTAATGATTCATCTATTTACATTTAGGGTGATTATTGAAATATGAGGTCTTCTTATAGCCATTTTTTCTTTTCCTTTCTGGTAGCTCAGTGTTTCCATTGCTTCGTGTCCTTGTGTGTCTATTTTCTTTATTTTGGTTGGTTTTTATGGGTTTTCCCTCTTGTCCTTCTTGTTTTATGTATATGCTTCAGTTTGGAATCTTTGGCAGTGATTACCATTACGAATATGTAAAGGATAGTTATATAGAGAGTTATCCCTTTACTGCTGTGCGTGCCTTATCTCGAATTCAGATCTTTGAATTCTCCCCTTTTCAGTCATTGTTATCTCAATTTGTCCCTATGTATGCTGAACATCATTACTATCTTACTATAGCAAATCTCTTCTTATCAAGCTTGTAATGCCCTGTTCTTAGTAAGGGTCGCACTCCTCTGCTATCTGCCTGCTAGTCGCCTTACTCTTAGTTATGCTTTTTTTTTTTCTTTTTACCATTTTGTTTTAAGTGAACTGACCCCTTTCAGTATTTCCTGTAATGCAGGCCTCAGTGGAGAATTCCTTCAATTTTTGTATGTCTGGAAAGGTCTTTATTTCTACTTCATATCTAAAGGAGAACTTAGCTGGGTACATTATTCTTGACTGGTAGTTCCTTTCACTTAATAGTTTAAATATTAGATTCCACTCCTTTCTGACTTGTAAGGTTTGTGCTGAGAAGTCCTAGATAATCAAAGGGGTTTACCCTTATAGGCTAACGTCTTCTTTTCCCTGGCTGCCCAGAGAATTCTTTCTTTGTCATTGATTTTTGATAACTTTAATACAATGTGTCTTGAAGAAGGTCTTTTTGGGTTGAAATAATTGGATGTTCTGTTGACTTTGAATTCCAAGCTCCAGCTCATTCCTTAGATTTGAGAAATTCTCGTCCACTATTTTTTCTGAAAATGCTTTCAAGTCCCTGTGCCTTTTCTTCTTCCTCGAGAATGCCTATTATTTTTATGTTTTCTCTCCTGATGGTATGAGCTAGTTCTTGTATTTCTCTTTCACTATTTTTCATTCTTTGGTTTCTCTCTTCTTTCTTATGATTTATTTCTGGATTTCTGTCTTTGATATCACTGATCCTTTCCTCCATTTGGTTGACTATATTTCCCAAACTCGTTATTTTATTTTTCATCTCTTTCAATGTGTTCATCTCCAGAAATTCTATTTGGTTCTTTTTGAGGGTCTCAATCATCTTTCTAAAGAACTCATTCTGCTCATCTAGTTGTTTTTCAATTATTTCCTGAAATAATTGATATGAATTGTTTTGGATCTCATTGAGTTTTTTTCAGAAGTACCATCCTGAATTTTCTGTCATTTAAGTCACATTTCTATGACTTTAAACTTATTTTCTGGAGATTTTTCTTTCTTTCTGAGCTTCCTAGTTGTCTTTTTTTTTTCCAGAAAGAAGATTTATTATATAAAGATCTCTCTTTAGCCTGTTGCAAAGAAGGCATTTTTCTTTTCGTTTCCAGGAGGTGGAGTTTAAGCCTCTTAGATCCCTGCTTTATATAAAGCCTTAATAACGCCTTTTTTCCCTTGTAGGTGTTTAATCATACTCTCTGCCCTCAATCTCAGTCCCTGTCAGTGTTAACAACAGTTCTGTAGCATTTGTTCAAATTCCACTGTCTTCAGTCTCGAGGATATGGAAGGAGGGACTCTCTGGCTTGGGGTCCGGGGGTTGTGGCTCAGCCTCGCATTTTGCAATCACAGCTGATAATAATCAACTATTGTTTCTCTGCAATCACCACTTGTCTGCTTTCTGCCCTCATACCCAGGCACTGCCACCACCGTGTGGAGCTCACAGCTCTCCCAAGCAGGGCTATTCAGGGAACCTGCCACAGCTTCTTCCCTCCCCTCCTCCTGCAGGGTACTCTGGCTGCAAGAGGCAACTTCTTTGTTTTTCCCAGTCTCAGCTCCTTGGATTCTGACCTATGTTAGTTCTTACATGCAGATCCATGCTCAGATGTGCTGGTATGCTGTTTGGTGGTTTTTGTTGAGTTTTAGATGTTCAGTTATTGTTGTTTCAAGGGAAGAGATGCAGGGACATCTGTCACTCCACCATGTTCCTGATGCCATACAAATGTTCTTTTTAGAGGCAAGACTCTTTTGAGATATCCAAGTATAGATGTTAAGTAGAAGTTAGGCATACAAGTCTAAAGATCAGAGGAAATGTTTGCTGGACAGGAAATCTGGGCATTATCAGTGCATTCAGATTTGGCACCTCAGATTTGTTCAGATCTCTGGCAGAAGGTGTGCAAAGAAAGAAAGCTAGAACTGAGAGCCACCAACACTGAGGTAAAATTAAAAAGGAGGAGGACCAAGAAGGTTGGGTTGACAGTTTGGGGGAAATAAGATTACAGTGCACTGCAGAGAAGACAAGAGGGAGGAAGGACAGACAAAATGTGGTGCAACTCTCTGAAGACTGGCTACCGAGGGATGTAGATAAAGGATTAATAGACTTAGGAGAGACATATGGTCAAAGACTATTTTTCTCCTTTTTAAGCTCGTATTTTCTTTCTACAAAAGGTGTTTGAACATACAGAAAATGTATAAAAAGTAAACATACAGAAAAGTTTATGAAGTTCTTTAAACATACAGAACAGTTAAAAATACATTGAACATTTGTTTTCCCTCTAACTGTAAATATCTTGATATATTTGCTTTGTTTTTATAGATACACACACAGATAGTTTGCCAAATAGTTTGAAAGTAAATGACAGATTTAATGACACTTCATCTCTAAATGTTTATACTTTTATGTCCCAAGAATGGATAAATTCTCTTCTATAACCAAAGTATCATTATCACAACCAAGGAAATTTAAAAAAAAAATCCCTGAACCCCTTTTACAGCTGGTATTTCAAATCAGGATCCAGTCAAGATGTCTACATTGTCTTTAATCATTATTTTTCTTTAGCCTCCTTTAATTAGAACATTTCCCTCATCTCCTGTAGGTGGTGTGTCACATTGATTTTTTGAAAAATTCAATAAGATGGTTGTCTTATAGAATTATCCCCATTTGTGTCATTGTTTCTTCATGGTATTTTTTTTTCCTATTCTTCTATCCCCAGTTTTTCTCTGTTAACCAGAACTTAGTCAAATGTTTGATTAAGTTACAGTTAAACACATCACAGTGGTCTTGTATATATCATGCTGCATGGTATATGTATATGCATAAATATATGTATATGTTACTGTACATAGCACACAATGTCAGGTTGTCTTGTCATTAATTATACTAAAATGGGTTACTAGATGACCCAACCAGATTTCTCTTTTATGAAGGCAAATTTTTACTCTTGCAATTAGCAAGCAAGCTTTCCAGTGATATTTTGACACCATGAAAGTATTCTGTTCTCAATAAATCTTTTACTTAATAGTTTTGGTACGCATCGATAAGCTGCGTTTGAATCAATATTACAAAGTTATTGATGTTCTAACTGCAGAATGGTGATTTTTCTAATTCTGCCATTCCTTCTACATTTATTAGCTGGCCTTCATCTGCAAAGAAAAGTTTAAGGAAGCTTTTTTTTTTATTGTTGAAGATATTAGAATGTTTGAATGCCAATACATATTATATAATAGAAGGTAGATGAAGATAATTTAGGAGAGAATGAGGATAGCTGAAAGGAATACGCCTTTGAGCAGGTGAGAAGAAAAAGAGTGGCGAGCACATGCAATGTGGTTGCTGTTTGATTTGAGAGAGACTTTCCCACACGACAGGAAGGAGATGGAGAAGATGAAAAGGCTTCAGACTTAGATGTGAGAAGTTGAGAGAGTAATTCCACTTCTACCATAACATATAGAAATGATAAAAATAAAATAAAGATGAAACATATGAATAAAGATGAAGACACCCATACAGTAATAAGAAAAAATATTTTAAGTAAGAATAATGAAGAAACAGCAATAGAGAAATAACAAAGGTTATTATATTTTCACTATGGAATAGTATGCTATTAGTAACGATAATTAGGAAACTTATAAAAAACAAGAACACAAGTGAAAAAATATTTTTTTCTTGAAGTTTCTCTTAGTATATATATATATTTTTAAAAGCACAGTTGCAACTACGAAGCCTTATTTTTCTGCATAAGTCATTCTTAAGGTGGCAGGTAAGCCCAGCTTTTATAAATGCCTTAAAAAGTAGGAAAGAAACCTAGCTCCCACAGACATTTTATCAATTTGGCTCCTCTACTGAAATAACAAATAGAATTAATTAAACCGGTTTTCATTTTCACTTATTGAGCACAAAATTAATGTTTATTTGAGGGTTATTTATATTTCCATATGCTAATGGCAGGAAAATAATAGAGCTTTGAAACATGCCAGCAGACCAAGAAATAATTTTTATATGATTAAAAAAAAAAGACCTATAATCAAGAGACACTTCTGCCCTGAGAAACCTAAGCAATCAATATTTTGATATTTTAGACACTATGATTAGTTACTTAAGTGGTTCTAGTTTATATTATATAAACTATAACTTAAACAATGATAAGGCAAGAAAAAGAGCAAGTTTTTGAATACTATCGGTCAAAGCAGTTCCCAAATCAGTTATTCATGTAATGATATGTGTGAGAGTAAAATCTTGTCAGGTATCTCTGTTTTTACCACAATCATAGCACATATTTCAGTGGTATATATGGCAAGCATTTATTCTCCACAGAGGTGTGTCAGCTGAGTAGCTTTGCTCCACTTTACCTTATTCTGAGGTCCAGTTTGGGAGCTTTAGAAATGCTGCTTCCTGGAATCTGACTAAATGGGTCTCAAAGCAGCCTGGGAATATTTGAATGATGCTGCCTATGTCAGCTGTGCCTGGGCATGTAAGTGGCACTGAATTATATGCCGATAAAGTTCTGCTTCAAGTGGATCAGGTTGTCTTTACCAACTGCATTTGGGTATCTCCAAATATGAGAATGCTTGTTGACAGAGAAACATAATACTGTAGATTGCTTGAATTTATCTTTTAATTCCCATTTTATGACATTTTGGATGACGTATATATTTTTAGACACTAGGCTTCTTCCAAGTAACTGATTTTTTACTGAGTTCTTTAAGGCCAATAAGAAATGTCACTGAAATTTCTATCATACCTGTTTTACACACACACATACACACACACACACTCTAATACATGTACTTATACATACTATACATGTATATAATAGTTTAAAATGATGACATTTATACAATATTTTATTGTTATTTTCTCTTAAATCCCTTCTATAGTAATAGGAAAGGAAAATTTTAAATGGACAAAGAAAACTGGAGCAGAGACAACAGAATGGAGAGAGCAGATTTTGAGAGGATGGTAGCAGAAGGAGAGTTTGTAAGTAGCAGAGGGAAGAAATGCCTACAGAGGGACACACCAACTCCATCCAATCTGATTTGCCTCCAAAGCACCCTAGAAGGCCACCTTGCCTACAGGAGTTGGGAGTGATATGTAAAAACAAAAGTTTGTATGAGGAGTGCTTAGACTGTCAAGTCTGACACATGCACATGCAGTCAGAGGTGGCCTTCCTCCCTAACCCTGTGGGAGATGAAGCTCATGCTCCAAAGAGATCGTACCCAGAGATGCACTGGACACAGCGAATCAGGTAGTGCGAAATACAGGAATCAAGTGTCAAAACAAAAAATAAGGAGACAAAGTAAAAGTCTGAAAATAGAATTGAATGGAGAGACTTCCTTCAAAACAAGTAGCTTTCAAAAGTACCAACACTTCCCCAACCCTTTTACTTATAATGTCTAAATTTAATGAATTAAAACATTGAGCTGTAAAACCTATAATTTAGCAATAAGGAGACAAATCCCAGAAAACACAACCAAATTATTTCTGAAAAAGACTCAGGGCTGGAAAGACTAGGCAAGCAACTGCTGGTTATTAGTCTCTCAGTAAAATCAGGGTTTCAAAGTTTTAAGTTTTAAAGTTTAAATTATGCATCTGTATAACTTTAAAAAATAAAACTACTTCAGAAATAAAAAATTAAACATGCATCGGGCTTAAATTTTAAGTGATATCTCAAAACACTGAATGAGTTATTAACATCATTCCAGAAAAATTCAATAGAAAGTGTGAGAGATAAATGCATTCCTCCTTTCAACTGGTAGTGTAGAAATCATAAGAGGTCTCATTATTTAATATACTTTGTGTATTTAAAATATATTTGAATTTTAAATAAATATATTTAAAGGTACACCATGAATTTTAAACATAATAAAAAATGACAATGATAAACCCGAGGTACAATTTCTTTAAGACGTATGTGAGAAATTCCCTTTTAACTAGGATCCCTGGATTTCCCCAGTCAAGAAAACAAATAAAAATATAGCAATAAGAGCAGCAGTTATATGAAGAAACAGGAGTTACAGGTTTCAAAACAATGTGCTGTAGGAGAATACGAATAATATATTGGGTACTTTCACAAGTGCAAATATTTAGATCTTTTCAAATTACAATTGCTTCATTCGTATAACCTATACTGAGTAGTTTTTTTCTGATAATTCATTACTATTTAAAGTAAACTAATTTTCCAAATGGAAGAACCACTCACAAAACCATTTTGTTACTATTTAGTATCCATAAATGGCAAGTCCCTGTCTTTGGCAGCAATAACCATCTCTCTTACATTGTGAGTCATCCACAATTCGACATTATAATTCCACCTGCTCTTCTGTGGTATGCAGTGGCCTAGTTAGTGCAGTCAATGACTCAGCCTCAGGACACCTCTACTGGTTGCACAGTCGTTGGCAGAGGATCTAGATTTCACAGAAAGATGTGAGCTGACTCCCTAGGCCATGATCCACTGGGGGCACTTGAGGCCTTTGCAAAGAATGTAATCTATTCTCGCTGCCAGTAGATATTTGTCAAAAGAGAAATCCTCTTCTGACCTGAGGAACACGCAGCTTATCTATTTTAAGAGAGTTTCTCAGAGATGTCATTTTAACTTCTCTGCTCTTTTTCATCTTTTCTTTTCTTTTTTAAGTGATATGATATGTCTTCATGTAACCTTATGAGATATGGTATAAATAAACAAATGTATCTTGCCCCAAATTCAAGGATAATGTTATCCATTGCAAAACTCTGTTCTATAGAAATAGAGGTGTCAATCAGACTGGGCAGGCATCAGAGCCACATTAAAACAGATCCTGGCCCAGAAGGTCAGCCCCTGTACAACGACAGCTCTTCCACTGTAGCCATGGCCAGTCTTCACAATCCATCAGCCTGAGGGTCAATCCCTCCCATTGATTTGCAAAGAGCAACCAAGGCTCAACCACAGAAGGGCACACACACACACAACTCTTACAAGGGATATACCTGGAACACCCAGCTCAGGTGTGCTCAGGTGACCAGGGAGATTGTGCCACTTGGCCCCACAGACACTGACTACATAAGACCATTCTACCAAGACAAATTATAGCAGCCCCAGCTAATACATAAAAACAAACACAAGGAGGCAGCCAAAATGGGGAAACAAAGAAACATGTCCCAAATTAAAAAAAAAAAAAAAAAAAAAAAAAACAGAACAAAGCTTCAGAAAAAGAACTAAACAAAATGGAGAAAAGCAATCTACTAGATAGAATTCAAATGTGGTTATAAGAATGCTCAATGAACTTAGGAGAAGAGTAGGTGAATTCATTGAGAACTTTAACAAAGAGATAGAAAACATAAAAATGGAGATAGAAAATGTAAAAAAGAACCAGTCAGAAATGAAGAATACAATAACCGAACTGAAATAAAGGATACCTTAGGAGGAATCAACAGTAGATTAGTTGAAGCAGAGAATCAAATCAGTGATTTAGAAGGTAAAGTAGCAGAAAACACCTAATCGGAACAGCAACAAGAAAAAATCCAAACAAATGAGGATAGTTTAAAAAAGCTTTGGGGACAACATCAAGTGTACCAACATTCCCATAATAGGGGTACCAGAAAAGAAGAAGAAAAGAGAGCAAGGAATTGAAAATTTATATGAAGAAATAATGACAGAAAACTTCCCTAGCCTGGTGAAGGAAATAGACATACAAACACAGAAAGCTCAAAGAGTCCCAAACAAGATGAACTCCAAGAAGCCCATGCCAAGACAAATTACAATTAAAATGCCAAAGGTTAAAGACACAGAGAGAATCTTGAAAGCATCAAGAGAAAAATCAATCAGTTACCTGTCAGGGAGTTCCCATAATACTGTCAGCTGATTTCTCAACAGAAGCTTCACAGGCCAGAGAGATTAGCATAAAATAGACAGAGTGGTGAAAAGTGAGGACCTACAACCAAGATTACTCTGCCCAGCATGGCTATCGTTTAGAATCAAAGGATAGATAAAATGCTAAAGGAGTTCATCAACACCAAACCAGTACTACAAGAAATGTTAGAGAGACTTCTGGAAAAGGAGAAGGATAAGGAAGGAGGGCAGGAGGGAGAAAGAAGAAGAAATCATAAATTTAATAAAATGGCTATAACTATAAATCTATCAACATTTTTTTAGATATGAATGGATTAAATGCTCCAATTAAAAGACATCAGTGGCAGAATGGATAAGAAAACAAGACCCTTACATATGCTGCCTACAAATAAGTCATTTCAGAACAAAAGACATACACAGACTGAAAGGAAAGGATGGAAAATATATTTCATGAAAATGGAAACAGACAAAAGCCGGGGTAGCAATACTCATACCAGACGAAACAGGCTTTAAAATGAAGGCTATAACAAGAGACAAAGAAGGACCCAGTAATCTCACTTCTGAGTATTCAAAGGAATACAAAACACTACTTTAAAGGGACATGTGCATCCATATGTTCACTGCAGCATTCCTCCATATCTTGGCTATTGTAAATAATGCTGCAGTGAACATATGGATGCACTTGTCCCTTTAAAGTAGTGTTTTATTTACAATAGCCAAGATATGGAGGCAACCTGGGTGTCCATCAATGAATGAACAGATAAAGAAGAGGTGGAATATTACTCAGCCATAAAAAATAAATTTTAAAAAATGAAATCTTGCCATCTGCAACATCATGGATGGAGCTAGAGGGCACTGTGCTAAGTGGAGTAAGTCAGACAGGGAAAGACATGTGAAATCTAAAGAACAAAATAAACAAACAAAACAGAAACAAACTCATAAATGCAGATAACAATTTGATGGTAGCCAAAGGGAGGGAGCTTGGGGAGTGAAAAGGGAGAAGAAATTAAGAAGTACAAATTGTTAGTTACAAAATAGTCATGGGGATGTAAAGTATAGCATAAAGAATATAGTCAATACTATTGTAATAACTATGTATGGTGTCAGATAGGTACTAGATTTATCAGGGTGATCACTTTGTAAGTTATATAAATGTCTAATCATCATGTTGTATACCTGAAACTATATAATACTGTATGCCAACTATAATTGAAATTTTTTAAAATAATTTTTTTAAAATGAAAGTATCATTAACACTCTATTCTATATAAATGTTATGCCTTGGTGGGCAACCCCATGTGCATAAAGCATGCAGATTACAATGTTCTGGTGCTCTTGTATTTGAGCTATGAGTGCAGCCACCTTGGCCAAGGAATTTTAATTACTATATAACCTTTAACAACACCAAAACTTTCAACGCTCTGAATTAGGACTGAATTTTTATTTTAAATCTTATCCTCTCTTTGTATGACATTGATGTAATAGATATATACTGCTTGATCGATTCAATATTTCAGACATTAACGTTTTCTATGATCTAATAATTCCAAGGTATACATCACAATGAACTTCATCTCTTCTGGAATAGGATGAGGTGGAACTTTCCTAGAAGTGGAATCAAATTGTTCTGATTGGTTGAGATGGACCTCTGTGGGCCTGGCCAAATTGATCCACTTCCTTGCATTTCACTTTCTCTGTACAGTCAAGAAATATTCAAGAAACAAGTTTTGTGATTATATGATAAAAACTTACCATCCTTTTTCTGCCCAGCACATGTTCTAGAGTTTTTGTGCTGATCAGCAGTTATATATTATTTTCATAATCAACCAAAATAAAGGGGGGAAATTCCCTTCTTAATCTTGTCCTGTCAAATACTTCTATTTATTCACTGCTTATCTATTTGATAACTTTTCCATAAGATGATATTTTAAAAATTAATAATGCATACACACTACAGGGATTGAATTATGGATCCCATTTTCCCAGGCAATAGAATATTCACTTATCACACAGAATGTTTCAACTTTCATTTTAAACTGAATTTCTCTCAGTGTGGACTAGTAGAGATTCTGCATTGCTCACGAGAAAGCCTAAGCACATACATCACAGAACTTTACTAAGTTAACTAAAACCAAATAGATATTTTTAAATATCAGAAGTGGTATAATCAAATAACATAGTTTACATGAAGAGTGCAAGAATTCAACACAAAATTAAAACAATTGCAGTACAATGACGTAAAGAAATTCTACTTTTACAGGGCTATTTGCACATTTATCTTACATAAGACCTAAGACACAAAAGGAAGTCTGAGACATATAATCTGGATTTCTACATGTTAATGTGAAGGCAATAATCTACAAATAATGATACAACAGTTCTTCCAATGATTTAGAAAGCCAGGGTGAAACTTAGCTACTGAGTCCTGTTTAATCAAACCTGTGCTATAGTAGGATGCCAACCTATGCCTTTCTGTGGACAACAAAGCCAAAGTCAGTTCATATGTTTTTCCATCAGTCCTAGCAGGAGATTCTAAGGCAGTTCCAGGTCAATCTGTGGTAGGAATGATGCAGTGGACAGATGGATCATTCAGCTCTCTCTCTCCATCTGTGTCCAGAGGATGTCAAAGTACAGTTATTGAGTTTATGAAGACAAATGAGGTTTCAAATCCAGATGACTATACCTGGTTCTGTTTGTGGTCACTTTACTCTTTGTTTGTCACTTTAGATGATATGACAGTTACTCTAAGCTTAAAGTTTTATTGAAAAAAAATAAATGAGGAGTCATAAAATAATTTTTGAGACATAAGGAAAATCAATAAAATGTTTCCAAGAAATTTGAGAGATGCTATAATGAATTCCACTACGGAAGACTGTTCAAATATCATGATGTCCATTATTTGAAATGCATTGAAAATAAAAAAAAACTGTATTTTGAACAATTTATTATTATCAGTCACTCAAAATAGAATGTTTCTAAATTTAGATTTTCTAAACTGATTGCTATGAATTACCTCATTGTTGCTAATAATTTCAAGAGCTAAAGAAGCAATTCTCTTTCACCTATATCATAGAGTGGGTTTGTATTCCCCCCTCCCCCACAAAAGAGAGTTTTTTCTTTTCCACATATTTTTTAAAAGCCACTTTGAACCTAAATATTTGAGCAATTGATTAATGCCCATCAAATTAAGTAAATAAAACCTGCTGGTGACACTAACACTCTTTCTCATACTTAACACTGAGCCACAAGAAACAATTATTTTTAGAAACTTTCATGTCCGTGGAATTCTTCCCAAAGAAAACAACTACCTTTTAAAAAGCTATAATCAATTATTGTAGTCTGAGGCACAAACTTCAGACAGTTGGGTAAACCCAAGTGTCAGTCCTCTCTCTCATCCACTTTCACCTCCCATAAGTGGAGATAAAATAAAGGCAGGGTGCTGGCTGGTCTTCCTTGTGATTCCAGAACCGAACCGAATATTCACCAGGTTCACCTGACTACCAGGTGCTGTCTGGGACTAAGGAATAAAGAATGCCTAATTCGTATCTCCCTGTGTAAAGAAATCCAGGAGAGAGAGATATGAGGGCCTCAATCATTTCAGCTTCCTGGCTCTCCCTAAGGCGAAAGGGATGACGAATACGAAGAGAAAGATAATAAAAGAACGAATATACATTTCTCTTTAATTTCATTTGCTCCTCACAGAAACTTGAGGTTAGGACATACATATTTATAAAGTTCTCAGTCCTGGAAAACAATATGCAAAGAATTGAAACGAACTGGCCCAAGTTGTATGAGAGTTCCACGAGGGCTGAAGGGTGTGGGGGTAACGAAGTCCCCTGTAGAAGGGCGCGACCACTAGCAAGCAGGCGGTGTAGAAAGCCAATTAGCAGGTGCGCTAAACTACAAATACAGTAATCCATTTCAGGATGCTCCCAGCTGGGAAGCTGTCTCCGCAGGGGGGCGCCACAATAGCGTGCCTGGGCAACTCTGGCTCTTGGCTTTTCCTTGAGCCGAGCAAGACGAGTCCCCTGCAGCCTAAGAGTCGTAGAAGACTTTAGGTGAGAGTAGGGGTAGGAAAGCGGAAAGGCAAAGAAAGAAGGGGCTGGAACCGGAGGGGAGACTCATCACTCGTCTTATCACTACTGTAGAGAGTCACGGCCAAGCTCCAGCCTCCTTCACCCCACGCCTCTGCTAGACACACACACACGCACACACACACACCCCTGCCAGGCTGTCGGAAAGAGGCCGGGGCGGTCTCGTCAGCCATGCCCCCCGCACCTCGGAGGAGTGGGCGCGGAACGCAGGCGCCTTGCTCCTCTTCTCCAGCTGTTATAGCACGAAGAGTAGGGCTAGGGGATCCGGCGTGCTGTTCGCCGGCTTGAGGGTAGCATAGTCCGTTGCTACTGAAAACCCAAGCAGCAAAGTGCCGAGGCGAGCTCGGAGCGGACGCCGGGGGTGGGGGTGGGGGTGCCTGCAGCATCCTCAGCTCTCACTCCATCAGAGCGCCGAGGACCCCACCTAGAGAGCCCGGGTGGCGCGCGGCTTGGGAGGGAGGGAAGTAGGGGAACTGTAAGGGAGTTCTCAGCAGTTCTGTCTTCCTCCTCTCCTCTTACTTCACTCCTGTGTCAAGTTCAGGGTCGACTCGGTGGCCTTTGGCATTAGGAAGCTGTCAGCCTACGTTCTCGGCTGCAATGTTCCTCACACTCGGCGTGCTCCTGCATCACCTGGAAGGCCTGGCAAATTCAAATTGCAGCCACAGGGCGCCGGACTCACTGGGTCTGAGGCAGAGTCCAAGAATCTGCTTCTCTAGCGAATCTGGGAGCGGGGTGGGGAAGATTGTGGTCGGGGATTGCATGCACTCTGAGCGCTGCGTGCCGGGCGGTGCCGGAGTGGGAAAGCAGGGCGTGCGGGGCGGTCAGGCGGCGGTGCGACATGCTACCATCTGGCGGAGGCTCCTGCGGAAGCTGTCGTCCAGGAAGGCGTATAGGAAGGGGTTGAGGCAGCTGTTGGCGTAGCTCAGGCTGGTGATGAAGTAGGAGACCGCGATGACCAGCGGTGTCTGCGGGAGGTCGGTGGTGAGAGCCACCACGGTGCTCAGGTGGTAGGGTGTCCAGCAGAGGAGGCACACGGCCAAGATCGCCACCACCAAAAGAGTCACTCGCTTCTTAGCGCGGTCTAGGGCCTTGGCGTGACTATCCAGGCGTATGGCGCGCAGCCGGCACAGCAGGGTGATGTAGAGCGCGCAGATGGTGGACACCGGGATGACGAAGCCTAACACCAGTGTGTAGAGGCGGCTCGCCCGCCACCAGAAGGCCTCGGGCTGAGGGAAGACAAGCACGCACTCGCGTCGACCCTGCTCGTCGTCGAGCCCGGCGAAGACCGCGAAAGGCAGCACGACCAGAGTCACAAGCCCCCACACAGCCAGGCTCACAGCGCACGCAGCGCCATAGGTGCGGCGCGTCACCCGGCGCGATTCTGCGGTGGCCAGCACCACTAGGTAGCGGTCGGCGCTCATGACGGTGAGGAAATAGAGGCTGGAGAAGGTGTTGTACTGGTCGATGGCCACGATGAGCTTGCACATGAGCTCCCCGAAGGGCCACTGCCTCAGCAGGAAGTCGGCGATATTAATGGGCAGCACGAGCGTGAAGAGTTCGTCAGCGATGGCCAGATTGAGGATAAACAGGTTGGTGACAGTCTTCTTGCGGGGCGCCCGCAGCAGCACGTACAGCACAGCAGAGTTACCCGTCAGTCCCACGGCGCAAATCACCGCATAGACCACTGGCACCGCCGAGGCCAGTGGCGGCGGCGGCGGCGGCAGCGGCGGTGGTGGCGGGCTCGACGCATTGAGGCAGCCCAGCCCGGGAGTGGCGCACGACGTGTTCGAAGGCCCCAGCTCCGAGTACGACACGTTATACATATCCGCGAGGGGTGGAGGGCGAGCGATTCCGCTTGCTCTACGGCGGCCCTGCGGAGTTCTGCGGTCCCGAACCCCGCGTCGCCGCTGACGTGCGCCGGGGGGCTCGCGGAGGCGCTCAAAGCTCTTTTCTGGCCTTTCTAGGCGAGGAGCGTTCCCACCCGCCTTCCTAGCCCACTATCACTGTGGATCTGGGGGCTGAAAAGAGGAATTGAAAGCATAGGTTAAGCTAGTAGACTTGCAACTTTGTGGGGCGGAGGGGGAATGGCATCCCAAATTGCCCCCACGTGATCGCTCTCTGCTACCTGTTGAAATCTTATTCTAACCAGTTGAATACATCAAACGAAGCGCCAGAAAGGAAAAAGCCTTTACTTTTTCTAGGAAAAACACCTATCTCCCCTGTTTTAGGACACCCCTGGCAGACTCGGGTCACTCCAGCGAATTCTGCAGTGGCAAGCAAGCGTCGGTCCCTCTAGGTGCCGTGCGCCTCTTGAACAACAAGCTCAACTACAGTCTCGACCTCACCTGGCGAGGAAAGGGTCTATCTTTTCCGGAGCCGTCCGGAGAGCTGGCTGCGGGCTGCTGGAGATGCTGCAGCACCGGCCAGCTGGGTGTCGGCCTCCGGGAATAGGCCGCGAGGCGCCAACTCGAACCTCGCAGTCCGTTCCGTGCACCGTGAAGCTTAGGGATGGCGCAGCCGCATAAGACGCTCCACTGCCTGGACCGCCGCCCCACCCCCACCCCAACTCCAAGGGAAACAGCGGTGGGACAGAGAACAGCTTTACTCGAAAATTACTAAATTCATTTCTTCTTTACAGAAGTGTAACCTCATTCCATTTGAAATAATAAGCTCTCCTGTTAAGAATTAAATTTAAGAAAACCAAAGTTAAAGTGTAATTTTAAAAGAATAATGCACTTGACACTCCCATCCATTTTTTAAACACCATACCCCAAATGGGCTAATGTAAGTTTAAATTTCAAATTACATTTATACTACACATTTATACAGAAGGGTAAAGCTAGTGAAATTTAAAATGCAAATTAGCTGTTCTCTAATACTCCGGCACTGACGGAATTACAAGATTGTTATTAACAAACAATTTGAGATACTTCAAGCTTTCTAAAAATATATGTAAGTAATGACCTTATTAACAAACTGCTTCTGAAAGGCTTTTACGGTATGTTTCATAAATGTAAGTTTTTCAACACAGTCCTGATTCTCCCCCTAAAAAGAACTACCCTGCAACCTTCACGCTCTTGCAAAGCAAGGCGTATCGCTCAGTCACTGAGCTTTCAGTTCTTCCTCTCTAAAGCGAAACTCGGGCAACTCACCTTTGAGGACTGAATAAAATAAACTAAATTTTAGGTCTCTCCAATTCCTATTTTCTCCTTCCACTTTCTCTTTGGGAAAGTCAGTGAATTAAAACACAGGATTCTATCCTGCTTCCCTCTAATGAATTTCCCTTCCAAAAGAGCAGGAAAAAGCCCAAATAATGTGCATTTTTGGTCCTTTATGGTGCATTTTTGGAGGCGAGGTACTGAGATACTGAGAGGGAGACTGGAAATAGCCAGTGGAAGAAGCCTCTGGGGGCAGAAATACAACCATTTTCCTTTACCCACTCAATTCACTCTTTAATTAGGAATCTATATAATTCTGGCTTCCCTGCAGTCTCATGCTTTGTATGAAGAAAATGACAGGAAAGGCTAAGCTATACCTATGAGGAAAAATGTGAAAAAAACACCATATAATGTTAAGTGAAACTAAAAAGGAGAATGTATAACATATATAATATACACACATAGATAAATGCATACACACATACCTTGTGTATGCATGCATGTGTGTGTATATATATATATATATACACACACACATATGTAATATAGTTGCTTAATTTTCAAATATTTGGAGAGTTTCTAGATTTTTAATTATTAATTTCTAGCTTAATTACACTGGACCGAGAATATTCAATATGATTTCAATTCATTGGCCTTGGTTGAGACATTACCCAATATACAGTTATCTTTCCAATGACTTTCATGTATACATGAAAATGATGTGTGTTCTACATTCATTAGATGCAAAACTATATGTGTCAACTAGTCAAATTTATTGTGTTGTTTAAATCTTCTACTAGTTTTGTTATCTGATTATTTTATCAGTACTGATGTCGGGAGCCCTTTTGAGGCAGTATTAAACTCCCAGGAAAGCAAGATGTTCTGCAAAGTTCACACGCTGTTTAATCTGCTGAGGCAGGAAAAAGTACACTTAGAGCTCTAGGAAAGTATCTGATGTTCTTTAGCTTCTGATGTTCTTTAGCCCTGAGAAAGAGAATGTTAAGATAACCACAGGCTTCCTAGGACAATGTCAGCTATTGTTCACATACTTGTGAGTGTTGCTTCTCATGCACTTGATAGGTTATAAATATGCTGTGCTAAATAAACTCGGGGCTGCAGCATTGACTGTATGCCCTCCCGAAGAACTTTCCTGTCTTCTCTTTTTTTCCTTAGGCTTCACCCCCCTCTTTTAGGTGCTGTTGGACTTTAGCCGGCTGGCTCCGGCATACTGAGAGAGATATTTAAAAATGTCAATCAATAATCGCTGATTTCTCTAATTATACTTTTAATTCTGTCAACTTTACTGAATAATTTGATGCTGTTTTATTAGGCACACACAAACAAGACTATTATATTTTTCAGTGGAATGGACTCTTTTATCATTATAAAATATCCTTCTTTCTGTATTTCGTCTCTTTTGATATTACTGCAGCTACTCCAACTGTATGTCTCTTATATTATCATGGAATATAATTTGTTAAATCCTTTCATTTTAAAACTTTCTGTGTCCTTATATTTAAAATGTGCCCCATATAAGCATTATAGTTTTTTAAATCCAGTCTGACAATTATTTGTCTTCAAATTGGAGTATTTAGCTCATAATAAGTTTAATGTACTTATAGATAATATTAAGGTATACCTAATATATTATCTTTTGTTTTCTACTTCTCATTTCTCTCTTTTTACCTTTCCTATATTGCTTTTGATTAAAATGTAATTTTTTATTACAGTCTCTTTCACTTCATTAACTTATTATTTCTACATGACTTTATTATACTTAGAGACATCCTAGAGATTATAATATATATCCTTGACTTTTTAATGTCCAGCCTAAATTATTACTTTTACAACCTTCTTAACAATGCAAAAACTTTTTAACAGTTAAACTCCATTTACTTTCTTCCTCTTTTTGTGCTACTGTTAAATATATATTCTAAATCTATATATGTACTTTAAACCCTACCAACCATTATTATTATTGTTTAAGTAATAAATATGCCATTATATATACCCACATACTATATTTCTGGTCTTCTTCTTTCCTGTTCATTGTAATTAAAGAACTCCCTTATATTTTAAATGCCGTTCTGCAGGTAATAAACTCCTACCGCTGTTCTTTTGGCCTGAAATTTCTTTATTTCCCCTTCATTTTTGGATATGAAATTCCAGGTTTTCAATTTTATAATTGTTACAGTTTTAATAAGCTTCCTTTTAATTTTTTTCCTTTCACTGTTTTTATTGGAATCATATTTTTCCTGTCCTATTGTAGCTCTTTTGAAGGTAGTTTGCCTTTTTTTTTCCTGTAATTTTCTTTAATTATGTTTTTGATTTTGCATTTCAGTTTCTGTACTATAATGGCTTAAGAGTAATTTTTTTCCCACTTATTCAGGTTAGAAGTTTAGAGCTCCTAAAATTGGTGACTTGACTATTTCAATTTTGGAAAATTCTCAGCATTTTCTCAAGTTTTGGTTCTGTCCCATTCTCTCTCTTCTCTCCTACTGGGACTCTTATTGCATGTGTTAGACCTTCATTCTCTTTTATGTGTGTTTCCCACACTTTTTCTCTCTGTATTTCAACCTGTCCCTAAATCCTGGCTTTTTTGGTTGTTCCTCAGTACCTTCAAACAGCTATTTCAGTCTTTTCTCAATTTTTAAGGTAGTTCATAATAGGAGGGTTTGTGTGATACAAGCTACTTTATTATAACTAGAAGCAGAAGTTAATAAAGTTTTCTATACAGATGGTCCTCAAGTAATGCTGTTTCGCTCAACATTAATGAGATGCCATAGGAACTTAACTCTTGTTTGTATCAGTTAGCCTATGGTAAAATTGGTTTCATTATATGTTGTTCTATTAAAGTCACAGAACTTTTTAATGACCTTAAGTGAGGACCTTACAATACCATTAAAAAGTATATACAAGGAAGAATCACTTCATAAGTTATATAAATGTCTAACTATTATGCTGTACACCTGAGCTAAATATATTGAATGTTAACTGTAATTTAAAAATTAATAAAATAAGAAATATATATATACTCGTGTGTGTCTTGGAGCATTTGCTATCTTCTCTCTGGCATATGTTGTCAGTTTTGGCTCAAATAAATTCATAAAAATTCTCAAAAAAATATAGTGTATATGTATGTTTCCATATGTATAATTACATGTAAGTGTGTATAATTATGAAAGATATATGCCAAAATGTTAAAAATATTTCATTAAGATATGGATTTAGCAGGCAATTTCATTTTCTTTGCACTTTTCTGACTTTTCAAAACTTTTTATAATGAAGAAATAGTACTTTTATAATAGTAAAAGCCATATTTATAAAAATTGTGGCCATGAAATACTACAGAGAAGAAATCGACAATACATAAGGAAGGTGGTTCTTCCAGTACTTATGAAATTACTATAATCACAAAAATAGTGAATAGATACGTAAAATATACATTTATACAGAAAACATACCTTATATATCCTGAAGCCCACCCACAATATTGCCAAAACAGAGATTTCCAATAGTACTTTGAATTGCTTAAACCAATATTTTTTACTAATACAAAATGTTTAACTCCAACCACCCCTTATTTTGAAAATTATATAATTAAATATTTGAATATTGATATCATAAATATTAACATCTAATGGAATCATTGTGTCTTAGTTTAGTGCTGCTGTAACTTCCAAAATTTTCCTAGGACTTTCTTGAGGGAATGGGGAAAAACAACCATTTCAAAATATATCCAGAGCTTCTGTTCTCCTTAATAAAGTCCTACCCTCAAATAAAACTATTTACCAGTGCCTAACCCATGTAAAGTAAAGGGAATACCCAACTCCAGCTCCCTCTAATCTTTAACACCAGGGGAAGGGAAACATCAGGGGAAGGCAAACACCCAACCCCCTCTAGTATTCCTATCTCACCTGAGTAGGAGGGTGTGGAGGGGAAGCTGAGAAGCTCTTGTGAAGGTCACAGCCCAGGGGCACTGGCTCACTGAAAGACTGAGATCTAATTATAGGAATCTGGCAAGTTTCCCCTCCTCTACACCTTAACACCACATCCGTAGGGCTTTGGTAGAATAATAAAAGAAAGAACTGCACATCTCAGACATTATTTAAGAGAAGGAAACCCCAAAGACTACAGGGAAGACAAAACCAGGGCACTAGAAGGAATATTAGCCTCTGACACCTATAGCTACACCAAACAGTAAATGTAGCAAATAACTCCTGACCAGGTGACCATAAAACTTCGCACAAAATGCTTTTAAATGCTTACTCACCACTTCCTTTTATCCAATTTGTCATGCCTGGATTTTAACAAAATAAATTACAAGACATGTTAAAAGGCAAAACACAGTTAAGAGATAAAGCAACCATCAGAACCAGCTTAGTTATGGCAAATATTTTGAAACTCTTAGATTGGAAATTTAAAATAACTATGATTAATTTGCTACCTTAGTCAATTTGGTTTGCAATAAGAACCTGCCACAGACTGAGTGACTTAAACAACAGAAATTTATATTAGTTCTGGAGGCTGGAAGTTCAAGATAAGGGTACCAGTGTGGTCTGGTTCTTGGTCACAGCCCTCTTCTCTGTTTGCAGATGGATGATTTCTCTCTGTATCCTTGCATGGCAGAAAATGAGAACATCTCTCTCATGTCTTTCTTATAAGGGCACTAACCCCATTCATGAAGGTTCCACCTGTATAACCTAATTATCCCATAAAGGCCCACTTCCAAATGCCATCATATTGGGATTGACTTTAACATATAAATTTTGGGGGGCATGCAAACATTCAGTACATAACATTCTATGTCTGGCCCTTTCAAAATTTTGTCTTTCTCACATACAAAATATATTTATTCCTTCCAAACAGCCCCTAAATGTTAACTCATTCCAGCATCAACTGTAAAGTCTAAAATCTAAAGTTTTATCTTAATATCATCTAAGTCAGAAATGGGTGAGATTCAAGGTAATATTCATCCTGAGGCATAATATCCATTTAGATGTGAATCTGTGAAATCAAGTTATGTGCTTCCAAAATACAATGATGAGACAGACATAAAATAGACATTTCCATTCTAAAAGGGAGAGAGAACTGGAAAAGAAGGAGTGACAGATTTCAAGCAAGTCTAAAATCTAGCAAGGCTTATTCTGTGAGATCTTAAGTCTCAAGAATAATCCTTTTTGGCTTGATGCTTTATCATATTATCCACTAGGACAGAAGTCCTGCCTTTTGAACCCACTGGGGTAGAGCTTCTGTCCCCATAGCCCTGCTAGGTGGGGATCCTGCTCCCATGATCTTCCCAGCAGAGGGTCTCACTCCCAAGGTTCTAGATGGCCCAATACCCACATCTCCAGACAACCCTACCCGAAAGTCTTTGTGTGGAAGCCTGCTGGCCTGTTGAAATCAGGCAAAGAATTGCATTTGGAAACCAAGGAGGCAGCCCAGATGATCTCTGAAGTACCTCTGGGGTCTTCTTCCATTGTCTAGAAGACTAGTGCATGTTCACAGCCAAATAACTCTATGGTCCCATCCTATAAAATCCAAGAATTCTGACAGCCTTCTATCATCCTGTCCCATCTCCATCCTTTTCCATTCAAACTAGCAGTGTTTCTTCTGCAGTTGCTGTTTAGATCCCTGGTTCACATCCACATTAATCTTATGAAACGGTCAGTCAACAACACCTTTCGTATTCTCTCTCAAACATTTCTTTCTTTCTTTCTTTCTTCTTACTTTCTTTCTTATAATATGGAAAGGCTGAGAATTTTCCAAGTCTTCAAGTTATGGTTCCTTTCTGGAAACAATTCTGTCTTCAATCCATTTCTCTCCTTGCATTTTACTATAAGCAGTCAGGAGCAACTCAAGAATACCTCATGAGAATATCTTTAGTAGACTAATCAGTAGACAGATATGGCCAAGGAAAGAACCAGTGAGCTTGAATATATGTAGACAGAAACTTCCCAAATTGAAATGCAAAGAGAAAAAGTAGTTATTAAAATAGAACAATATCCAAAAACTGTAAGATAATAACAAAATGTGTAAATCTTTGCACAATGGAAATGCCAGGAAGAGAAGAATGGGAGAAAAGAAATACTTGAAGTAATAACGGCTGAGCATTTTCCAAAATTAATGACAGACACCAAATTATAGGTCCAGGAAGTTTGAAGAACACCAAGCAAGAAATATACCAAAAAACACCTAAGCATATTACATTCAAATTGCAGAAAACAAAAGAAAAATGAAAGACCTTCAAAAAAGCCAGTGGAAAAAACACCTTATATATAGAACAAGAATAAGAATTACATTGGCTTTTTGGTTGATACCCATACATGCAAGAAGAGAATAAAGTGAAATATTTGAAGTATTAAAAGTAAAAAAAAAAAAACAAAAAAAAACAAAAAACAAACAAAAAAACCCCACTAACCTGTAATTTTGTATCTAGCAAAATTATATTTCATAAGGGGGAAAAAATAAAGACATTTTCAGACAAATAAAAATTGAGGGGATTCATTTCTAGTAGACCTGCCTTGCAAGAATTGTTAAAGGAAGTTCTTCAGTGAGAAGAAAAAAAATTGTGTCAGAAACTTAAATCCTTATTTAAAAAAAAAATGAACTTTTTTTTAGAGGAGGAATGAATAAAAGTAAAATCTTTTATTTTTCCTATGCTTAATTTAACAGATAGCTATTCAAAACAATACTATTTGGTGACTGTAGCTTATGGGTAAGTACAATTAATGACAAAAATATAAAGAATGAGAAGGAAAAATTAGAAGTATTCTGTTATAAGGCATCTACACTACCCATGAGTGGGTATAGTGTTAGTATTGTGGTGGCATAAAACATCTCTTATTTTTTTGTTCTTTGTTTCAACAACAAAAATTTGGCATCCACCTATAAACAGAAGTGCCTCTGTGGGATTTGTGGGACCAAGCACCATACACCAAGGAACTCAGAATGAGTCTTGCACGTTGGTGTATCAGCTAATAAGCAGATAGGCTGTGGCACTATGGAACCTACAAGAGACAATAAATTGGTTCTAGCCTTTCCTGTCCACTGTCTAGGAGCATCCACAGAACATTGACATGGGCTATCACCTTTGTGGAAGTCCAAGTTTCCAGAGAATTTCAAGTATTCCATTCGAGAATGCTCCCTGTGCATACTCCTTAAGACAGCAGAGAGAGCAAGCTCTGGTAGATAGAGAGCCCAGGCAGAAGGCAGGCCAGTCTCTGCAGGATGAGGAGAAACCACAAGCTTGAGCTGTAGTCCCACCTGAAGGAAAACGTAACAGAAACTATCAGCAGCTGGTCTGGTGGTTTGTAGGATCAAAGAAGACATCCAAGCTTAAGAATTCTGACATAAGAGGGAACAAGAAGTGAAAAACCAGGTGTATCCATACAAGGTCAGAAAAAAACTCAGAATCTATAGCAGAACTGATGAAAGTTATTTCTGTCCTGAAGGCAGTGAATAAAAATTGGAAAAGAGGACTGCTACTTCAAATTTGAATACACTTCAAAACTCCAAAGAACATAAAAATAAAAGAAACACATCACAAAAGATCATGATAATTTTTCAATAACAATACAAAATCTGAGATTTATACTCCCCTAGCAAAAAAAAAAAATTTCAAAATTTCAAAATAGCTGTTTTAGGGAACTCAGTGAGCCACAAGAGAACACAGAAATAAAACTGAGCAAAATCAGGTAAATAACACAGAATCAACATTTAATAAAAGGTTGAAATTTAACAAAGGAATAGAAACCATAAAAAAAAAAAAAGAATCAACAGAAATTACGGAGCTGAAGACTTCAATGAATGAAGTGAAAAATTCAATAGAGAACATCACTAGAAGAGTAAAACAAAGAGAAAAAAGAATCAGTGAAATACAGGTTAGGAATTTTGAACTAACCCAGTCTGAAAAGAAAAAAAAAAATTTTTAAAGGGTAAAGAAAGCCTACACAATCTATAGAGCACCACCAGTAAAAACAATAACTGGAGTTTCAGAAAAATAGAGGGTGAAGGGGACAGAAAGCTTATTTAGAGAAGTAATATCTGAGAACTTCCCAAACCTGGGAAGAGATTTGGACATCCACATCCATAAAACTAATACATCACCCTGTTATTTCAATCCAAAATTACCATATATATTCAAAACATTTTCTAGTAATATTAAAAACTCAAAAACAAATAATTTAACCAAAGAAATAAAAGATATCTACACTGAAAACTACAAGCCACTGTTGAAAAGAATTGAAGAAATAGAAATAAATAGAAAGCTATCCTGTGTTCTTATATTGGAAGAATTAATAGTTAAGATGTTCATACTACCCAAAACCATCTATAGAGTCAATGCAATCACTATCAAGATTCCAATGACATTTTTCACAAATGGAAAAAACAATTACAAAATGTATATGGAGCCACAAAAGACCCTGAATAACCAAAACAACCTAAACCAGAAGAACAAAGAGGGAAGCATCATACTTCTTGATTTCAAGCTATATTACAAAGCTATAGAAACGAAAACAGTATAGTACTGGCATAAAAACAGACTCATAGACCAGTGGAACATAATGGCAAGCCCAGATATAAACCCACACATATATGGTCAACTAATATTTGACAAGGGAGCTAAGAATATTCAATGGAGAAAAGACAATCTTTACAAAAAACAGTGCTGAAAAAATTATATAAACACATGTAAAAGAATGAAACTAGACTCCTATCTCACACAACTCACAAAAATTAACTGAAAATGGATTAAAGACTTAAATAGAAGACCTGAAACCATAAAACTCCTAGAAAAAATTTCTTGGACATAGATTTTTGTAATGAGTTTTAGATATGATACCAACATCACAAACAACAAAAACAAAACAACAAAAACTTCTGCACACGAAAGGAAATCAACAAAATGAAAAGGGAATATATGAAATGGGAGAAAATATTTGCTAACCAGATGTCTAATAAGAGATTAAAAATATGTAACATTGAAAACATATAAAGGACTCATATAAATCAAAAACAAAAAAATCAGAGTAAAAATGGGCAGACTGACTGAATAAACTTTTTTCCAGAGAAGACATACAAATGGCCAACAGCCACATGAAAAGATTCTCAACATCACTAATCATCAGGAAAATGCAGATCAAAAACACAACGAGATATTACCTCATACCTCTTAGAATGACTATCATCAAAATACAAGAGATAACAAGTGTCAGTGACGGTATCGATAAAAGGGAACACTTGTGCTCTGTAGATGAGAATGTAAATGGCAAAAACACTATGGGAAATAGAACTATCCAATAATCCCACTTCTAGATATATATCCAAAGGAAATAAAAACAATATTAAAGAGATATCTGCACTCCCATATTTATTGTAGCATGATTTACAATAAACAAGATATGGTAACAATCTAAGTGTCCATCAATAAATGAAAAGATAAAGATGTGGCACACACACACACACACACACACACACACGATACAATATTAGCCATATGAAAGAACAAAAGCCTATAATCTGCAATAAACATGGGTTGAGAGCACTGTACTAAGTGAAATAAATCAGACAACCTCTAACACCATGTGTTCTCACTTATATGTGGAATCTAAAAAAGCTGAACTCAGAAACAGAGTAGAATGTTTAATTACTAGGAGCTGTGGCACAGGTAAAACAGGCAGATGTTAGTCCCAAAGTACAAACTTCCAGTTAGAAGATGATTAAGTTCTGGTGTTGGTATTGTTATCTATAATCAATGGATAACAATACTGTACTATATACTTGAAAACTGAGAAAAGAATAAATCCTAAATATTCCCTCCACCAAAAAGGTATGGTAATAATGTGACACAATAGATGTGTTAGTTAACACTGTTGTTATATGTATATTTATATATATATATAAACATGTATATTTATATATGTGTGTGTATGTTGATTTTATAAATGTAAATTTATATATATAAAAATCAACATCATACACCTTTAAGTTACAACATATTGTATGTCAATTATATTTCAATAAAGTTGGAAAAAATTCAAAATCATGGCTACCAAAAAAAACAAGATTTGAACATGGATAGTGCTAATTGTTGCACTATGTTGCAAATCTAATTAATATTATGGAATTGTTTACTTAAAAATGGTTAAAATGGCATATTTGTATAATACATATTCTACCCAAATAAAACATTAAAGGGATATAGAGAGATATAAAAATAAAGAAAGGTGATATAGATATACTAATTTCAGACATGGCAGATTTCAGACCAAGGTAAATTGTCAGTGACAAGTAATGGCATTAATTAATAATAAAGGAGTCAGTTCTGAAAAAAAACAATCCTGGATGTGTATGCATCTAACAACAGAGTGTCAAAATACAAGAAGCAAAAACTAATAGAACTACAAAGTGAAATAAATAAATCCAGTATTGTAGTTGGAGACTATAGCCCTCTGTCAGTAATTGACTTCTGCTCTGGTGGGAAGACTTTGATGCTCCAGCTCTAGCTGGAGAATCACAGTCCTCGTTCTTCAATGGAGAGGGAAGTGCATTTCCAGAGCCAGAGGGGAGCTGACTTATATAGAAAGAAGGGCGCCCCGCCTCCACCCTCGCCCCACTTCCACTGTGTCTCTGATGGGTCCATCTCATGCAAATGAGGACTCCAAATCCTCGCACTGGTCTGATTAGTCAGAATGGAGCCACTCTGATTGATTGGTGAAAATGCTGAGGGGCATATAACTGTGCAGCTCCAATTGGATGGGGAAAGTTTCAATCCTATTAGTTGAAATGCAGCCCAAGGAATTCCTTTATAAGGGCTGATACAAACAGCAGGAACACAGTTCTGGCAGGCAGTTCAGAGCAGGCTTCTCTGACATGCAGTTAGGTGAGAGGCTCCTGTTAGAAATATCTGCTAGGCTTTAGCTACCAGGAGCCCTTCTTGGTAGGTAGCTTCTTTCTCAGGGTACACAAACTAAATAGCACCCTTAATTAACTGGATCTAATTGACATTTAAAGAATATTTCAACCGAAGTAGGAGAATATACAGTCTTCTCAAGTTTGCATGGTATATATACCAAGATAAATCACATTCTAGGCTGTAAAATACACCTTAACAAATTAAACAAACAAACAAAAAAAATAGAAACAATAATTGTTTTCTCTCACACCAAAATGTAATTATACTAGAAAAAAGTATCAGATTGCTGGAAAATCCCAAATATTTGGAGATCAAATAATACACTTTTAAATAATACATGTGGCAAAGAAGAAGTCTCAAGAGAAACTAAAATATTTTGTACTAAATGAAAATACAGCTTATTAAAATTTTTATTATGCAAAAAAGCATGCTTAGATGGAAATTTATAGCATTGATGTACATGTTATAAAATTTAAAAATCTAAAATCAGTAATCTAAACTTCCATTTTAGGAAAGTAGAAAAGAACATTAAATTCAAAGTAAGTAGAACAAAAGAAATAAAAATCAGAGCTAAAATCAATAAAATAGAAAATACAAAAACAGCAGAAATAAAAGATACCAATTCTCTACAATCTCTTCCAGGAAATAGAAACAAGAAAAAGTAGGTAACTGATTCTGTGAGAAATGCTTTTTTATCCTAATACCAAAACCAGACAAAGACATTACAAGAAATTAAAACAACAGAGAAAGACATTACAAGAAATTAAAACAATAGCTCTCATGAACATAGATGCAAAATTCTCAACAAAATATTAGCAAATTGAATCCAACAATGTATAAAAAGAAATATATATCATGACCAACTGAGATTTATTCTAGTTATGCAAGCTTGGTTCCACATTTGAAAATCAATGTAATTTATCCACATAAACACTTACTATAAAGCTACAGTAATCAAGATAGTGTGATGCTGGTGAAAGAACAAATAGCTCGATGGAATAGAATAGAGAGCACAGAAATAGACCCGCACATACATAGTCAACTGATCTTTGATAAAGAAGAGAAGACAATTCAATTGAGAAAGGATAACCTTTTCAACAAATGGTACTGGGAACAACTAGGCATCCACATGCAAGAAAAAAAAAAAAGGATTTAGACACAAATACAGACCTTACATCCTTTACTAAATTAACTCAAAATGTATTATAGAAATAAATGTAAAATACAAAACTAGAACTTCAAGAAATTTTATATAGGAGAAAATCTAGTGACTTCAATTTAACAATAAAGTTTAAATATATTAATAAAAGTTTGATCCAAGAAAAAAAGTTGACAATTTGTACTTAAAAGTGAAAACTTTTGCTTCCAAAGGACAGTGTTAAGAAAATGAAAAGATAAGCCACAGATTGGGAAAAAACATAAAGGACTTGTACCAAAATAATCAAAGAATTCTTAAAAATTCAACAATAAGAAAATAAACTAATAAGAAAGGAGAGATCTAAAACTCTTCTAAAAGAAACTTCCTCAAAGAAAACACACATGGCAAATAAGCATAAGGAAAGATGCTCAGCATTGCATGTCATTAGGGAGCTATTAGAATGGCTAAAATGCAAAACAATGACAGCACCAAATGTTGGAGAGAAGGTGGAGCTACAGAAACTCATTCATTGCTGAGACTGCAAAATGGTGCAGCCACTTTGGAAAAAATGTTTTGGAAGTTTACTGGATTAATAAACTGTGGTACATACATACATAGAAATATATTTAATGATTTAAAAAAAAGAGAGAGCTATTAAGCCATGGAAAGACATAGAGGAAACTTAAATGCATATTATTTAGTGAAAAAAAGCTAGTCAGCAAAGCTCTATAATATATGATTCCAACTATATGACATTCTGGAAAAGACAAAACAATAGAGACAGTAAAAATAAAAGGAACAGCCAGGGTTTGGGGGAGAAAGGCTGGAAGGGATGAACAGGTGGTACACAGGGAATTTTTAGAGCAGTGAAACTATTTGGTGCGATACTAAAACTGTGTGTACACGACCTTATGTGTTTTTCAAAACCCATAGAATTATACATCAATAGTGAATACTAATGTAAACTATGGACTTTAGTTAATAATTTATCATTTGTTCATCAATGTAATTAATATGTCACACTAATTCAAGATTTAAATAATAAGAGAAATTGTGGGAGGGAGAAGGGAGATAATATGGGAATTATCTGCACTTTGTACTCAATTTTCCTGAACTAATAATAACTCTATTACAAAAAAAAAAGGAAACTTTTCAAAAATCTATAAGCGTAATTAAGTTAATGAGTTGTAAAACATAGTGAACTGAGGTATGATATCATTTATGTTGTCATGTTTTCATTGACTTTACTGTACTAAAATTAAAAGCCAAGGCATAAATTTCAAGAGAAATGTTAAAAATTTAATGATCATTCCAGAATTGCTAAAGTTATATCTTGTAATTATTTATTATATTCAATTTCAGTGCCATCAATATTTAGATTCAAATTTGAAATATATATATGTGTAGCTTCTTATAATTTAATTAAGGCTAATGCATTTCTTTTATGACAGCCAGACATCTTCAGTTGACATTTTACTTAGAAATTTAGCAGTCATTCTATTAATGGCTGATTTATTTCAATGCTTAACCTAGTATCACTTCTAAGCATAACTTCAAAATGAAAGAACTTCTCATTTGTAGGGAAATGACTTTTCCATTCTGCACAAATAAATTTCTGCTTTTGATATTTTTGAGGGATCAGTCTCATAGTCAAATGTTACTTTTCTCTAATGTTAATAATCTTTTTTTTTTCACATACAAGTTTGAAATTTGAATCTAAAACAGATGAAAAAACCACATTGATATCAGTTTGCTTCTACAGCTTAGAAAGATAAGATGATGAGCACAAATTGGCCAAACTACCAGAAAATATGTCTTCATCTTGGAGGCCTGTATGTCAAAACTGTCATTAGAACAAATGAACAATGAAGGTACTGTTCGCTTCAAGTCTGAGGGCAAAAGGTACCTATAATGCTGCTTTGTTTACACAGATGTTCTTTGGAAGACATTTCACATAATAATAATAATAATAAAATTGTGACATTTATATGTCATTTTTTAAAATAAACCTGTATAGAGCTGCTTGGTTATTACTATTTTGAAATTAAATGCTTTTATTGACACTAAAGAGATGACAGCACTTTCTGATTTCTGCATATTGTACATCTGAGAGATGCGCTAAAGGAGAAAATTATCAGAACAAAGTGCTCACTGAATTTATTACTCAAATCTCAAGAAAAAAAAAACACAAAACTGAATCCTAATGTAAACGATAGGCTTCAGTAATAATAATTTATCAATATTGGTTCATTAATTGTAACAGACGTACCACATTAATTCAAGATGTTAATAATAGGACAATTCCTTATCACAATATTAAAAGGCAGATCAGCAGCCCACTGGCTCATCTAAAAATAGATATAAATTCTTAGAATATAGTATTTACATAGACTATACAACTACCAACCAAGTCATGGCAAATTGTGCATTAGGATTTGTTTATGTATGAATCAACCACTATAAGCAGTTGGATGCTTCTCTGAGCTGACTCATCACTATTTATTCAATAGAATGAATGCTCTAATATTTAATTTGAATAGCAGTTCTTATGATTCTTATGTCTTCTTTAATAAAGCTAATCATAATATTTTCAAGAGTTTATAATTGTTCCATTTAAAATCCTGTGGTGCAGTTTATTTATCTTCTTCACTTCTTTCACTAATAGTAGCCTCAAGCAGTTCTGTTCACTCCCTCTGGTGATAGTTTAATAGTTTATTTCCTTTTAAAGTTCTGGCAGAGTTGCCTAGAGAAAATATCACCAAAATGTTATTTGAGATTTGTCTGCCTCAGAGTGTGAAGGAATATACAGCATATCTAACAATCATCAAGTAATCATAATACATAAGACAATATGTAGAATATGAAGAGATATGACAGAGAGAAATCAGATGTATAGGGCAAAAGTGTGTTGCAAGATAACAGTAAACAATGAGTGAAAAATGGGTAAACAAGGTAAATTAATGCTGCCTAGGTTTTTATTGCAGGTCCTTTCAGAGTTTTCAGTATGCTAATATATCAGGAAACACCAGTAAGCAAGATTCTTTAAACATACATTTCCTAAGAACACTTTATGTGGATGCTTCCAAGAGACAAGAACTCTTCAGAACACACTTTAGAAAATGCAGTGCAGCAGAGGGGTCAAGATGGCTGAGTAGGAAGATCCTGAGCTCACCTCCTCCCACAAACACATTAAAACTATAACTAAGCATAAAACAACTATCTCTGAGAATTAGCACAACAAGCACAATATATTTTCTACAACTAAGGATATAAAGAAAAATCCATGAGTAGGAGGTACAGTGTGGTTTGGTCAGGATCCATCCCTCTGGTGTGGTGACTCGCAAGCAGGAGGAATATCAGAGATGCTCCGTGAGGAGCAAGGGGTCTAAGCCCCACATTGAGCTTCCCAGGCCTGGAGACCTGCACTGAGAAAAAGAGCCCACATACCATCTGGCTTTGAAAAACAGCGAGGTTTACCTCTGAGAGAGCTGAAGGGCAGTAGGAAACCAAGACACTACTCTTAAAGGGCTCTGCACAAACTCCCTTGCTCCGAGACCCACTGCAGAGGCAGCAGTTTTAAAACCACTTGGGTCATATGTGAAGGAGATATACTGACTAATCTTAGGGTGTATACCAGAGGGGCAGGGATCTGTTGGAACTTTCTCCAAGAATAAAAGTGCTGGACATTATTTTTTTCTTCTTTGCTCTCCTTCTGCTTAGCTGGCTCATTTCTGACACTCTTTAATATATCAGTTCATTAATTTTAACAAATGTACCATACTAATTTGAGATGTTAATAATAGGACGATTCACCATATTAAAAGGCAGATCAACAGCCCACTGATGCACCTGAAAATAGAGGTCGCCATTTCTGACGTTCTTCATTAACCTTGCTAACACCACTGCCTTGCCCTACTATTTCCTTGAGGACCCACCCTGCCCAACCTGCCTGCCCCAGCTGACAACCCTCCACAGCAGCTTCCACCCAAGCACACCCGGCAGGCAGCCTCAGTCAGCATCAACAGCCCACCGCACCACACCCAGTAGGCAGCTTTGAACCGCACCAAAACCTCTCTAAAGCAGCTCCTACTCTGGAAGGTCACCACCCACTAGTGTGTCCGAGGCCAGGCCTTGCAATTGGCCGCATCAAAAATCTGCTTCACACACCAGTGCCAGCTGCAGTTGCTGCCGCATCCTAAAAGCAGACTCACAGGACAGTGGCAGGGGAAGGGGGCATTTCAACACCAGTGTACATACAGCAATGGCCACCAGACCTTCCAGTCAGCCATGCCAGGGACCAGCCCTGCCCACTACAATATCTTCAACAGTTGCAGCCAGGCCTCACAGTCAGCCAGCCTAAGGGCCAACTCCACGCATTAATATGCACACAGCAATTGAAGGTCAACCACAACAGGAGGGCACATGCAGCCCATACAGTGGACACCCCTGGAGCACCTGGCTTGGTAATGAAGTGGGGGGTAGTGGATTGTACCACTGGATCCATACCCCTGGTGCAGTGACTCACAAGTGACCCACAAGATATGTATTATTTTAAGGTCACTCTTTCAAGTCTGGAGATGTGGTTGATCTACTTACACATAGAAACAAACATAAGAGTTAAACAAAATGAGGGCTAAAAAAAATATGTTCTAAATGAAACAAGACAAAACCCCAGAAAAAAGAGCTAAACATAACAGAGAAAAGGAATCTATCAGATAAAGAGTTCAAAGTAATGATTATAAAAATGCTTGCTGAACTTAAGAGAACAAGAAAGGAGCACAGTGAGATTTCAACAGAGATAGAAAATATAAAAAAGAACCCAACAGAACTGAATAATACAGTAACTAAAATTAAAAAAAAAATACACTAGAAGAAATCAACTGTGGGTTAGATGATGCGATCTGGAAGACAGAATAGAAAAAAGTCACCTAATTGGAACGGTAAAAGAAAAAAAAATTGAATGAGGATAGTTTAAGGACCTCTGGGACAACATCAAGTGTATTAAAATTTACATTTTGTGGCTCCCAGAAAAGAAGAGAGAAAGGGACAAAAAAATCTATTTAAATAATAGTAGCTGAAAACATCCCTAACCTGGTGAAGGAAACAAATCCAGTCCAGGAAGCACAGAGAGTCCCTAACAAAATTAACTCAAAGAGACCTACACCAAGATACATCATAATTAAAATGTCAAAAGTTAAAGAGAGAATCTTAAAAGCAGCAAGAGATAAAACAACTTGTTATGTATAAGGGAATCTCCCTAAGACTATAACTGATTACTCAGGAAAAATTTTGCAGGCCAGAAGAAAGTGGCATAATATATTTAAAGTGACGACGGAAAGATACAACCAAGAATACTTGAACTGGCAAGGTGATCGTTCAAGAACCAAGGAGGATAAAGTTCCCCAGACAAACAAAATCTGAAGTGTTTACCACTACTAAATGGGCATTACAAGAAATGTTAAAGGTCCTCTTTAAGCAGAAAAGAAAAGGCCAAATTTGTAAATATAAAATATGTACAAGAAAAAAATCTCACCGGTAAGGCAAATATATAATAAAGGGAATTGAGCAACCACTTAGAAGGTTAGTATGAGGGTTAAAAGACAAAAATAGTAAAATCATCTATATCTACAATAATTAGTTAAGGGATACACACACAAATGTAAATATAAAGTCAAAAGATAAAACATATGTATGTGTGAGGGGGTAAAAATGTAGTGCTTTTAAAATGTATTTGGACATAAGTAACCATCAACTAAAAATAGACTGTTGCATACATAGGTGGTTATATATAAATCTTACAGTAACCACAAACCAAAAACATATAATACATACACAAAAAATAAAGACCAATAAATTTAAACATAACATTTTAAAAAGTCATCAAATCACAAAGAGAGTAAGAAAAAGAAAGGAACAGAGAAGAACTACTAAAAACCAGAAAATTAACAAAATGGCAGTAATGCATGTTTATCAATAATTACTTCAAATGTAAGTGGACTAAATTACCAATCTAAAGAGATAAGGTGAATGAATGAATAAATTCACAAGATCTGTACATACACTACCTCACTTCATATGCTTCATTGCCTCACCAGAGACTTACTTAAAACCCAAAACATGCACAGACTGAAAATGAAGGTATGGAAAAAGATACCCCATGAAAACAAGTTAGAAAAATGGGGTATCAATACTTATATCAGACAAAATAGACTTTAAAACAAATATTGTGACAAGAGATAAAGAAGGAAATTATAATGATAAAGGATCAGTCCAACAAGAGGATATAACAATTCTGAAAATCTATGTACCCAACATAAGAACACCTGAATACATACAGCATATAAAGGGAGAGATCAACAATAATACAATAATAGTAGGGGACTATAATGGCCCACTTACATGAATGGATAGATCATTCAGAAAGAAAATCAACAAGGAAACTGGCTGTGTGATATTTTAGAAATAAAAGTGGAGAAATATGAAGCTTTAAAATTTAGCATTTGAACTCCAAGAATCCTAATTGTTATTAACAAAATCATCAGAAAACATTTTGCTAAACACTGGAGAATGTACATATATTATTTTCTCAAAATTTTGATTTTTATGTGCTTTGATTCTATTACAGTTATTTAAAATTGAAAATATAACTTCCCATTAATTCAGCATTATAATACAAATATGTTTCTATTTTCATAAAATAATATTGTCTATGCAAATACGTGGTTGTTTGTGATTGCACTTATAACATGTTATTTGCTATTCAGATTTTACCACTTTTTGGTAAAATAAAGATAAAATGACTCAATACTCATGACTCCAGCTCCTTCTCTGTATTGGTGATGCAGTCAGGTCTGCCATTCAGGCCTAATTCTCTCCTTCTAAGTCCATATGTCTATGTCCAGGGGCTTACTGTCCACCTTCTCTTGCATAGGCATCTGTAACCCATCTTTCCACAGCCTAACTGGTCACCTTCCCCATCCCTCAAACCTAATTGTCATATTCTCTTGTGATAGCACCAACATGCATACCCAGTCACCCTTGTCAGAAATCTTTTCTCTTAACCAAATCTCTAATTAGAACTGCTGCTGATCCTCTCTTCTAAATACCTCTTGAATCCAAATACTCTCTTAAATTCCTACTAACCCAGCCCAAGTTCAGGCTTTTATCATATCTTGCCTACAGAATAGCAATAATTCCCTGGATTCCAAATGTCTACTTCACTGGCCCACTCATCTAAATCACTGTTTTATATTGTTGTTTGGGTAATAGCTCGCAGATCCAAATATGGCATACTGTGTCTTGGTTAAAATCTTTCAACTGAATTATACTACTTTAAGACAGAATTTAAACACCATAACCCACCAGCCATACTTAATTCCTTACAGGTCTAGGGATCCCTTTTCTGTGCCCCCATGACATTTGAGCATTTTACACAGCCTTCTTCACTTTAGACTCTGACATCTGATTATTCTTTGAGTTTCCAATTAGACTGGGTACTGACTAAATGAGGTGGGTTCATCCTTTGTCTCTCATTTTCAATGCCTCGCACACGGTAAAGGTTCAATAAATGGATGAATTAATACGCTCAAATTACTATATATCAAGGATGCTACTAAATTAATCATGAACCTCCTCAAGTAATGCTTGTTTAAAGTATTTCAAAGAAGATGTTTCAACCCAGAAAAGTCTTCAGATTTTACATTACTGAGTTGGCTAAAGAGAAATATTTGCAAGCAAGGATGCCTCTGATGGCTCTCAAAGCAAACAATTTATGTGCTGCTTATATTGTACATAGAAATGATCCTGGCACATCATTATTTATGGTTCCTTCATTATTATTTTGGCCAGCCTACTAATCTGTAATGTTATCTGTAAGACTGACCATTTTTACAACTTAAGTCTGTCAGCTCAACTTGCAGGCAATTTATGTATGGCTCAAGTATCTGTATCTTAAAGGTCACAGAACTTTAATAAAGGACTAAAGGCTATTATCATTAATCTGCTTTCTTTTATGGCCTTATGTGAGAAACAAAGAAGAAATATTGATAATCCGTGGAGGTTCTTATTTAGGTACTTAGAATATAATATTGAGAACTGGAAAAGGTATAAAATGGCAAAATAACCCTTCTGTATGTATGGTAATTTATTACCCAGAATTTACCATTTCTAAAGAAAGTGGGGTTTTTTTCCTCTCCTCTTTTCTGTGATTTGAAAGAGTTCTGCTACTTACTCCCTGAGTTGGCTTTTCCTAGATGATCTTCACCTTTCAAAATATTGCACAGGTACCAAAGAATCAAAAAGGGTGTCAGGAAACAATACCTTGATTGGCCCTGGAGAGCTTTGGGCACCACAGCATGTTGTCATAAGACAGCACTGTGCTAGAAGAATGCAAGAGTACTCTGAAAATCCAAAGCACTTTTAATGATGTCATTAGGAAAACATGTGAGTGTAGGACTCCCAGCATCTCCCACCCACACTGTATGTGTCCTAGGGAGACTGAATTAAGTATCCTGTGAAATATTTTTTTCCACTCATTTCAAGACTAACATGTTTTAACAAATAGTCATGAATGCCTACATTTTTGATTATTGAAACCAAGGTGGGCATTTTCATTTTACTTCCTGTTGTAGCCAGAAGGAAAGTTGACATGCTTGAAGGTAGAGAGAGAGAGAGAAAAAAAATCACCTTTTGGAAAGATAACTTACATTTATTGAATATTTGTGAAGTGCCAGGCATTGTTTTAAGTGGTTTATCTATCTCAACTCATCTAATTCTCAGGTTAGTGTTGTTATTATCATCCCTATCCTCCAACTGAGGAAACCAACACGCAGAGAATGTGAGTCACTTGTTGAAGGTCACAAAGCAGATAAGTGAGAGTACAGAACCAGACCATTTGGAGCCAGAGCCTTGGCTCTTAATTACTCTTCCAAACTGCATTCCCCCTTGTGTTATTACTATGGGAAACTGAAAATAAAAATAGATATCCAGGGACCCTTGTATATAAGTAACATAACAGGAAATTTTTGGTATTAAACATTATTGAACATCTAATAAAGCATTGAAATTAGATTCAATAAAACTGGCTTAATGTTTTTTAAAAATTGCAAACACTTATGTTTATCAGTTAAAATGTTATTTCACATTTCAGTTATTGATAGTGCTTGATTGTTCTTGATGGTGAGTTAGTAATATACCTTCTTGCATCTAGATTGCTTCAAGTCAATTTCTGTTAAACCGTATGGCATCATAGAAAACTATGGGCTATTCAATAACCATTCTTTTCTCAATGAAGCTGTTTATTTTCTTCTCACTCAGGTCAGAGATAACTGTTGCTATCTTGCAAGTGTAAGGAAGCCTATCTAAAAAATTATGTTTATTTTCATTCTCTGGTGGTTTTAATTTTCTGAAGATTTTTCTTTGTAAAAATATTCACTTAAATTAAAATATGTATTTTTGTATTGTAAATGATTTATTCATTTAATAATAAATTTTTATTCAATGCTAGACATTGTGATATGGGTCACTTATGAATGTTAGCATAATGTGAAATAACTTTTTACATATGTATTTTATAATCTTCCTAGCAAAGCTTTTAAATAATTAAAGTTATTTCAAATTAAAATGAAGTTATAATATGAACTCTGGTACATGAATTTGTAATGAGACCATAATTCTAAGGACATAGACTTTCTCCATTATAATTAGTCTATTATTTTAACTTGAAACCCTTAAAACTAAGAATTGTAGCTGTGTGAGTGACTGCCCAACTCCTCATTAAGTGCATGGGCCTCAGTCACAGCAGTTAGGCTTTCCTTTTCTCTCTCCAAGATGTAAGGAGAGCAGCTATTGAGTTTAGATTTGGACAACTGGGAGTAAAAACATTAAATCAGCTTCACAAACTCAAAGCCCTCTGGTGATGAAAAAGACCTGAAACTCCTGTGCTTGCACGTCTGCCTGTTTTGCTTGGGGCTAATCCTTTTCTATCTTCTCACCAGCACAGGGAACGTGTCCCACACTCCTATGTCAGCTGTCTTCCTGTTACATTTGTCAGTCAGCAGGAGCTCCAGCGGGAGTCAGGAGGAGAGGAAAGAGAGCCTTGGGCAGTGATGAAAGGACGGTATCTCTGAGCCCAGGCTCTGAGCCCTACCCAGATGCTGTTGCCAACAGCAGCAGCTTCCAGAGCCAACTATCTTGATCACTGGTTCACCCCACTTTCCCATTTGGACTTCAAGTCTCCCAGTGTGGTAGCCCTGGAATTTCTAATCTTTGAATAGCCTTATCTTTGCTTTCCAGCAGGCTTTTAACTAATCCTCTGTGTTGAATTTCCTCTAACAGAAATTCTTTTTTCCTGATGGATACATCTTTTCTCCAACTTCTCCTGCAGATGGTCAACGGTCCTCTGTTTGGTCACCAACAATGATAAAAAACTCATTATTCCCTATCAGTTCATTCCATCTTTGGAAATGGCTAACTTCAAAAGATTTTTCTTATATTAAATTAAAATCCTTTTCTATCATGTTTTTAATATTTTATAGTTGTAGTAACAAATACCTTGCATACTTAAATACTTAAAGAGGACAGGCCCCTACCTCATGAGTCATTTCCTTTCCAGACCAAGCATCTCAAATTCCTTCAACTAATAAAAAATGGATTTTATGTCTCTCACCATGCAGATAAGTGTCATGCCAACAAGCACCTATTGAACATATATGTCTTATAGTGTGGTACCCAGGTATGAAAGCCTTCCTCCAGTTGTGCTCTGACCATTCTAGAATAAAACATGGCTACTTTTCTGTAAAGAATGAGATCTCTTTCCTAGGCAGTTAGAGTTATCTTCAATGGAGACTCCGCCATTTGAAAATGGCATCCAGAAATCTCTCCAGGGTTCATTGTGATAAATCTAGACAACAGAGTGTGGAGGAGAGAGAAGAACAATAATATCTTCAAATGTAAACTTTAAATAGGAAAGATAGGAACTTGTATTTCATTCCTGCTCTTTTCTTTCATCAACTCCCAGCAAGTTTAAGACAAGTTCTGCCAGGAATTCAAGAGCGACTCTCCAGCTTAGGAAGCAGGGAAGGCAACGGCCTCTCTGATTACAGCTATGTACTTTCTGTTTCCAATGCTTTGGCTAAAATCAAGCAAACAGATTATCTGAAACTCAGAGTATTTTATCAGGCCCACAGTGTGCCATGTAGTGACATCACAAATTATGAGTGACTTTAAGAAAATGTTTTACTCTACCTCAAATGTGGAAATGACTTATGGTCATCAACACTGAAAAGTACATGCACAGGAATCATCAAATTGAAAAACAAAAGAATTTAATGCCTCTTTCCTATCATTTGACTTTTGTGATCTATAATCTACTTTTTGATCTCGAAATCAGCTGCTTTTACCTTTCGATCTGCTTAAGAAAATTCTTCAGCTAAGTTAGAAAGAAAACAGTAACATGGTTGTAAGAGAACAAACTAAAAGTAGAAGCATCAGTGAAATGTCATGGCTCAAAGAGTGATTCGGATGATCTGACTTGGGAGACAGTCTCAGCGCTGCCCTCACTAGATGTGACCTTGGATAAGTCACAGAAAATTTTTAGGCCTCAGTTCCCTCATTTTTAAAATGGATATATCAAAATGCCAACAGTATTAGAGAATTGTGCAGACTAAATGAGATTGTGGAACTTAGTGCGATCAGTTCCTGGTAGATAATAACTAGAAACAGGTAGCTGTATTGTGAATTTTACTTGCACGAAGATGTTTATGCATAATATACCATTCATATGCCCACACATACACAATTAAGTGACTAAGATGAAAATAGTGTTGGTGCTTGTTTATTCCTTCCTTCATTCATTTATTCAGCCACCACTGTCAGATGCTGAAGAAGCTCACAGTCTTGTAAGGGACCTGGACAAACAGATATCTACGAAGTGTGGTGGTGAATGCTGTAATAGAACAAGGGAACAGTTAGAACAGAACTGAGGTGGGCAGGGGCAAAGTGGAGGGGCTGGAAAACCTACTTGGAGCTCTTGATAGAACTGAAGGAGGGAAGGCACTCTGCAATAAGGAGCAAATGGGCTAAAGCAAGAAAAAGCTTGGATATGCAGGGAGTTGGAAAGAATTTGGTTGAGAGTAAGAACAACAATGGGAGAGATGTCAGATAAGTAGAACAAGACCGGAGATGAAGTGTCTTTGTGCAGCACTGCATTTTGATTTTATCCCTTAGGCAGTGAGGAGTCACTAGGCAAAAGCAAGAAATTTATAGCTTTTAAAGAAATAACTATTTAGATATGTGTTTTAGAATGAGTTTTAGAATGAGTTGTGTTTTAGAATGAGTTGCAGGGGTAATCATATTGAGATTAAAACCTATTGAGAAAATACAGTGGAGTCAGAGAATAAGATTCAGTTTTTTTTTGTCGTGGTTTATACAATAACCAGTTGCGTGAATTCAATCGAGTTTTTAACTTCCTAATGAAGTGAGAAGAGAATATTAGATAGATGATTCCCAAAAGTTGTTAGACATTAATGTCTTTATATATTGCTGCAAAACATAAAATCGTATTTTTATAATAAATTATTTAAATGGGCATATTCTAGGTCATTCAGTGCTTTATTTTTATTCCTTTTAATGTTTTCTTAAAATGGTAAAAAGAAATAAAATTATTGTGAGAGGGCTAATTTTAACCATGAAACCTGTGGAAATATAAAATGTTTTGCCCAAATATTTGCTCCCATGTGCTTTACCTAAGAGTGGTGCAGGTAAGTAATGCAAAGCACATTTGTAAAATTGTGTAAATTTCTAATGACCTTAAAATGTGCTTTATTTAATTACTAAATGGTGAAAAAAGCATAGTATTTATGAAATGATTAGCACTATATGTATTCAATTATCAAATAATTATAGAATTAAAATTTAAAAATTTATATTTTAAAATTTTACTTTTATAAGGGAGGCAGGTGAAGTTAACATCTTGATTTTGAAAGTTAGCAAAATGCATATAATATAATTTATATAATTAATAAGATGTGTATAATATGATATAATTGAAATATACTTAAATTCTTATATTAAGTTGCAATAAATTCTATGCCACCAAAGGATGTTGAGGGCGCAGTGTTTAACAGTCTTCAGATCATTTGGTCTGTGGGTTCACCTTTAATATAATTGCTGGCATTTCTCTGAAGGTTACAGAGGAAAAAAGTTCTTTAAAATAAAGTTAATGATTCTATTTTGGACCTCCAAAAGGAAATTGACAATTTATCTGCCTTATAAAAGAACAGTTAAAGGTAATGTGTTCCCTTTATCGGACAGGCTTTTGACTGGTTATCTACTGACCTTCTGAATAGCTTTGAAGCAGTCAGAGAGAGTCTATCAAGTGGTATTTTCATCTCTGATCATTTAAGTGACTATATTTTAACATATATCTTGACATTTACTTGAAGGGTGTTACATACAATATCCTGTCATTAATTTGATCAAAACCTGCATTAAAGTACTTCTTTTAATGGGCACATTTTGGCCTTCTTCACCAACACTTAACTATTTCAAATGAATAACAGATGGAAACAAAGGTGAAGGAATATTAGTTTTTCCTTTATAATTTAATTGAAGTCGGCAATCATTTACTGAGTACTCACTCATTGTACTGTAGCTGCTAGCTATGGTAGGTCTCTTTTTAATTTAGATATAATTAACATATAATATTGTATTAGTTTAAGGTGTACACATAATGACTCAATATATGTATCTGCTGTGAAATGATCACAATGAATCTAGCTAATGTCCATCACCATGAATAGTTACAAAATTTTTCCGTGTAATGAAAACTTTTTTTTTAAGATCTATTTTCTTAACAACTTTCATCATCTCTCTCTATGTATTCCAATAGGCAAGCTCAACTGAATCCCCATAAAAGTCTCTTCTTTCTATATTCTTAACTTAATGAAACCACTATCTAAATCAGGGGTCCCCAGCCCCTGGGCCATGGACCAGAACTGGTCCCTCCCCTGTTAGGAACTGGGCTGCACAGCAGGAGGTGAGCAGCAGGCGAGTGAGTAAAGATTAATCTGTATATGCAGCTGCTCTCCAGGGCTAGCATCAGTACCTCAGCCCCACCTCAGATCATTAGGCATTAGATTTGGCACCTGTCCTTGGTGCCAAAAAGGCTGGGGATCACTGATCTAAATGATCATTATTTAGTTCACTGACTCAATCTATATCTAATCATTATCAAGATGCTAATATTCTCAAATTCTTTGTCATCTCTCCAACTGACTACACATTTTTAGGTCCGGTCTACTGAAAAATCTTTATCTTTCTCCTTGTCATAAGACTTGTCCTATTCAACTCTAGCCTATACACAAGGCCCGGAGTACTCAGTATAACTCCCAAATCTGCCTGGCCATTGTCCTACAGGTGTGCTTTCATGTGAGATAACTTACTTGGGGTCAACAGTAGATGTGGCCGGACAATAATCATTCAATCGACTCAGTTTTTCTTGTTGGGAAACTTGCTGTAAGGCAGTGGAGTCAGCGGTTGCACAATGGATGCATTGAAATTTGGAGGATGAGTTTGCTATGAAGACACAACTAGATAGCAGTGGAAATAAAGTCACATTTTGCTGTATCATAGGAAAAAGCTGAGTCATTGTGAGGATAACTCTTCATGGGAAAGAACAGCTGCCTCACAATTCTGTATAGCAATCCATAGACTACAAATTCTGAGAGGGACTGGCTTAACACAATGGAAAGAAAGCTGAGATATAGACAATGAGGCAGTTCAATCAACATACCTGTAAACTCTTGATTTAGGCCAGCAGAGGAAAATGAGGGGAAGTCACCCGAAAATATCGTACTAGGGAATCTCGTGGCATTCACGTGGCTGCCCGTGGGAATCACGTCACCATCAAGAGACTGGCCTGAGGGAATCACAGGGAAATCACATTATATTGGGGTAAAGGTGTGGCACACACTTGTGAGATATGCTTCCCTATTCCTTCATAAATACACATAAACACTGCAAAAGGAGCATGGCCAAGACAGCCATCTCACTGCCATCTCATCGAAAGGACATGTCTTCTTGAGTAAACATGCTTGAGGGCAGGGGTATAGGCTACAGACAATTATTGTTAGATAACTGACCTGAGGTTTTGTCTGTGGTCGGGCAACCTGCTTGAAGGCAATGGGAGCGGCTCTCACATTAACCACATTGAAATTTGAAGGTAGAGTCTGCCTTGAGGAAATTGCTTTAGAGCGGTGGAAACGACAGACAGCCGCCATTTTGTTATATGGTACCAAAAATGCTGAGTCATTGTGAATATAACCAAGTGCAACTCCCACTATTCTTGGATGTGGACCTTAGGCCACTCCCGTCCAGAGGGAAATCCTTAAGGGCTGATGCATCAAGGTGAAATGTTGAAAATGACGCAGTTCATCAGACCTGATTTGAAATACTAGGTTAAGGATAGGGGAAGAGGAATAAGGTGTAAGCCATCTGCAATTCATGTAGCAACCACTAGGGAATCATGCAGTGATCACATGAACACGTCGTGAGATTCACATGGGGATCAAGGAAGACCTTGAGGGTATCGTGTTTTTACTCAGTGACTAGCCTTGTTGCTGAGGACATGCGTTTTCACTCTACTCATTTGGACATACCAGGTTTGAGTGTGTGGAAGATGTTTTCCTCTCACTTTACCTGGAAAATGAGACCGGCATGCTGTTTATTTCCAAACATCCACTCTACCTCCACTGATCCGGGCAGAAGTATGGGTCCTGGGCCATGGACTTGTATCGACTTTTTATTCTACCAAGATGGTCTTGTTACGGTGTGCAAATCCTCCACATAATATTCTGTTAAGAAAAGTTAGGCTAGAGTCTGTGAGCCAAGTTCTCCACTCTACTTCCTGGAAATAGACACAAGGCTTACTGTGCTTCCAAGCTCCACAGTTGAGTTACTGAAAGAAATGTACAGGCTTTGTGCTGAGTTTCTAAGTGTTCACACTACCTTCTTTTACCAGGGGAAAGGCTTGGTGCTGTAGGTTAAAGTCACCTTTTAGTAATTGACAGAAGGGTAAAATTGGTGATATGGGACCAGGTTGTGTTGAATAGACTATTACGATGACACATAGTTCGTGCCATCAGCCCAAATTTTTATCGTTCATGCTTTAAATGGATGATAGTCTTGGTGCCCTGAGCTGAGTCCTCCATCCTTCCTCAAGTTAGGAGAGGACAATTTGGTTTGAGGGCCGAGGTCTCCACAGGAGTGATTGGTAGGAGGGGCCAGGCTGGGGGTTGTGGGCCTAGGTCATTTTTACCGAATTGGACGGTCATGACCTTGTTTGCCTGGGGCTGCCAACTAGTTCCTTTTTGGAGGTCCAGTCTTTATGCCAATATCCACAGTCTCGGTTCTAATTCCTCTTCCATAAAGAAGGCTTGTTGCTATGGGCCTAGGACTACAGTCGATAATCATCCGGAGAGAACACTCTTAGAGCCAGGGGCCCATTCCAGCACTTAGGTTCTCTTAGAAAAAGAGAGAATAAATGCTATGGGCCAATTTCTCAGCTTTACTTCCTGAAAATAGGGTCTGGGATTGTAAGTGCAAACCAAGGTCAGCATTCTCTTTCCTGATTTAAAGTCCAGGCCAGAGATGAGGTTCTAGGCCTCGAATTAAGATTCTCTTACCAGAATATAGGTTTGCCCTATTGGTTAAAGTCTTTTGTCTATTAGTTTTCACAGAAGACAGGCAGGTGTAGCATCAGCTACTACGTCAGGGCAGCTTAACTGAGCAGGCAATGTCCCCTTGATGAGAACTCAATTTATCACTCATGTTTTTTTTTCTGGTTTCAGCCTCACTTTAGCCTTTCTACATCACTGAAATGCTTATAGTCATATGCACAAATCCTGCTGTTTTCACCTCATCCATTCATTTATATAAGTAATATTTATTAAGCTACCTACTCTATATAAGGCTGAAAATCAATGGTGAACTAAATGTCTCCACTGAAGATACGGCTATCTGCCATTGTCACTCCAGTAAGCATTATACTGAAGATTGTAGCCATGGCAATTAGGCAAATCAATAATAATAATAAATAAATAAATAAAAATAAAAGGCATCTAGATTACATAGGAGAAAGTAAAACTATCTCTTTCTGCAGATGATGTAATCTTTTATACAGAAAATCGTAAGGATTTAAAAAAATGAGTCAGCAAGTGTGCAGGTCAGAAGATCAAAACACAATGAAACACAAAAACCATAATGAAAGAAAAAATTTTATTTCTCTGAACTACCAGTAACTAAGAATGAAATTAAAAACACATTTATTTGCAATAGCTTCAAAATAAATAAAATACTTAAATTTAATGAAAGTACTATAAAGCTTACATTCTGAAAACTACAAGTCATTGTTGAAAGAAAATTTTAAAAGACCTAAATAAATGGAAAGATATCTTATGTTTGTGGATTGGAACATTTAATACTGTTAAGATGTCACCACTTCCCAATTTGATCTACGGACTTAAGGCAATCCACATTAAAATCTCATCTAGCTTTTTTTTTTGCAGACATTGACAAGCTTATCTTATATATATAAGAAAATTCAAGGAACGTAAACGGCCTAAACAATGTTGAAAAAAGTTAGAGGAATCTTAGTTCCAGATTTCAAAACTTACTACTGAAAGACTGGAATGATTCCATTTTTCTGAGTGATCTCAAGATGAATTGTAAGAAAAATTCCCCAAAGGCCAGTGGTCAAGAACAATGCCTTACCACCTGGCCAAACCAGCCAAGCCAGCTAATCGGTGGGCCCTTAAGTCACCCCCACCCTTATTTCCTCCTGCACATATTCTGATTACTGCACCCGGCACCTTCTGCACTCGGCCCTACCTTCTGCACTCGGCCCTTTCTGCGCACGGCCCCCTCTATACGCAGCCCCAACTGCACACGACCCCCTTTTGCACGCAGACCCAACAACCTACCTCCCAATCCCTTTAAAGGTCAACCTAACCCCCAATCAGGTAACGCCAAGGCATCTCCCCAAGGCTTGAGGTTTTACCCTTTAAATTAGGTCCCAACCCCTCAGTTGGGGCTCCTCTCAACCACTGCTGCGTCAGTGAATGAGTGGGGTCCAAACTCGAGTTTGTCAATAAACTCCCTCTTGCGCTTGCATCGGTGTCAGTTTCCTTCTTGGCTCATGGAGTTCCAAACCAGGGCATTACAACTACAAAGCTATAATTAAGATTGTGATATTGACATAAGAATAAACATATAGATAAATGGAACAGAATTGAGAGTACAGAAATACACTCCTTTTTATGATAAATTGATTTTCAAGAAGGGCCTCAAGACATTTCAATGAGGAAAAAATAGTCTTTTCAACAAACGATGTGGGACAACTGGATATCTTACCTATAAAAATTAACTCAAAATGAGTCAAAGACCTACATATTGCTACTAAAACTATAAAACTTATAAGAAAATATATGCATAAATCTCAGTCACCTTGAATTAAGCAATAGTGTCTTAGATATGCTATCAGAAGCAAAAGCAACAAAAGGAAAAATAAATTGTGCTTCTTTAAAATTAAAAACTCATGTTTCAAAGAATATGTTTAAAAATGAAAAAAATCCACACAAATAGAGAAAATATTTGCAAATTGTATATCTGATAAGTGACTTATGTCTGGAATACATAAAGAACTCTTCCAATTCAATAACAAAAAGACAAATAACCCAATTAAAAATTGGCAAAGTTCTGAATAGACATTTCTCCAAAGAAGATATAGAAGTGGCTCAAATGAGCACATATGAAGATACTCAACATCATTAGCCATGAAGGAAACAAAAATCAAAACCATAGTGAGATACCACTTCATACCCACTGTGATGACTCTGATCAAAAAGAAAGATAGTAACAAGAGTTGTCAAGAATGTAGAAAAAATTGGAGTCCTCATACATTGTTCATGGAAATGAAAAATGGTGCAGCTTCTTTGGGAACAGTCTGGCAGTTTCTCTAAAGATTAAATACAGTTATCATATGGCCCAGCTATCTACCCAAGAAAAAGGCATGCATAAGTCTACACGAAGACTTATATGCAAATGTTCATAGGAGCATTATTTATAACCAAAAAATAGAAAAACATTTCAAGTTATGAACAGGTAATTATAAAGTGGTACAGACATACAATGAAATGTTATTCCATAATATAGAGAACTGAACCACTGATACATGCTAAAGCATAAATGAACCTTGAAAAATTTTTACTGAGTGACAGAAATCAGTCACAAAAGACTAGATATTATACAGGTTCATTTATGAAATGTCCAGAACAGGAAAATCTACAGGCGAGAAATAGATTAGTGATTGTACAGCACTTGGGGTTACTTCTAATGGGTAAGGAGTTCCTCTCTTGGATTAATAAAAATGTTCTAAAACTGATTGTGGTGAAGGTTGCACAACTCTGCAAGAGTACTAAAAATTACTTATTGCACACTTTAAATATATAAATTATATGATATGAATTTTACCTTTGTAAAGTTGTTATGTAAAAAATCTAATATTTTCTCTCAAAATCTGTGTACACATATGCCTTAATGAAATGAATTCAAATGATATATTCTCCTTTTTCTTACTAAATAAATAACATATATTAGAAAAGTTTTAGTAATGAAGAGATTACAAATAATGTTTATTTAATTTGTGATTATTTAATTAAAAATTGCAAAATTTTATCATCCCTAAAAATCGTATCTCATGGAAAATGTGACTATCAGAAAAGCAGATATTAATTTGGGGATATTAGAAATAAAATCTAATTTTGAAATCATTTCAAAATTAACCCTATTTAAAAAAAAACAGATATTAATGGGATACAGTAAAAGTGTCAGGACCACAAGTTCACAGAAATTACACTAAAATTAAAAATACCATAAATATTAAGAAAGTTATTTTTAAATGTAAAAAACAAGTAAACACATACATAAACTGTCTTCCTGAAAATCAAGAAGAAAAATGTTTTAAAAATCAATAGAAATAGAAACAAAAGATAACAGATTATTCAAAAAAGGGGAAAACTGGGTAATCTCAACTTTGCTTCTAATCATAGAAAAATTAATACAACAATGTAATTTTAGCAATCAGACTGGCACAAACTGGAAATTCAACTGAAACTAAATCTTGATGATAATGTGAAGAAATGGAAACCCACATACACTGATAATGGGAGTAGACACTGTTATAGCCATTGTGAAGAGCAAGCAATCTGGCAAAACTTAGTGGAACTAAACACAGTACATCTTACAAGTCAGATATCCCACTACTGAGTATATCACCAGAAGAAACTTGATGATAGGAGGACATATATAGGATGTTTGTTGCAGCATTGTTTGGGGGAGCAAGACAACTCAATTAACCAGATGTGTACAAACATAATACAGATAGATCTATGGAGTACAGTGATAAAATACTGCAGTCAGAAGCAATGAAACTAGGTGTTCATTGGCACATGGATAGACCTTAAAAATAGTATTGTGCGAAAATATGAAACATATTTTATATGTACATAAAAATAATCCCATAGACCACCAAGTGTTCGTCTTTCAAGGATGCATAAACACATTAGAATCTGTGCTTGTAGGAGAGGATGAGGGGAATAGGAGTGGGGACAAGACATAAAAGAAAAAAAATCTATGAAATAGCATCAAAGAGAACTTGCACAAGTAGAAGATAATAGTGTTCCAAGAATAATGAAGTCAACTCTCTGCTCCAGAAGCAAAAAGCAAAGAACAAACAATAAAATTAAAGTTTTCAAATACTGATTTTCTGCTGAATTAAATGTATAGTCTTGTAGGAATTAAAATATTTTAGCAAGATCCCCAGACAATAAAGGCCTGTACATTTCTCTAGGCTTTGGCTAATTCATATTTTGGTTTTTTAAAATATCACCAAAAAGATTTATGCTGGGGCAGGGCTGGTGGGGAGATAGCAATCTGAGATGCACAAACACTGAAGGGGGCACTGAGGGAAGGAAGAAACTCACAGAAGGGAGAGGAAGTTACTGAAAGGGCTATTACAAACATAGAGCTCTGTTGTAACCCTAGAGTTATTCCTGTAGGGATCTCGCGATGACAGAGTGTGGCAACTCCCATAAGCCCTAGCTCCTCCTCTGTGTTATAATTTTTATCATTTGGGTCAGAATCATGCCATTGTCCTACAAGCGATAAGGGAAGCCCTAAGACGGCGAGACTAGCCAGCAAAAGAGCCCAATGAGAGAGAAAGGAAGAGGATGGACTCACATTCTTGGGGCCAAAGGAAGAAGCTAACCTGGAGGAAGTCACAGAAGGGACAGTTTGATGGGAAGAGACAAAAGCCAGACACCAAGAATAAAAAGCTGGTGCCTTCGTCAGAAGCACAGCAAGGAGAAGAGACAGCCATAGTGTGTGGGTGCCAATTGTGGACATGGTGGCTTCTTCATCTGGAGCCGGAGAAGCAGGGTCCAGCCTGCACGCCCAGGCCTGCATTTGCACAGTTTTGTTTTGCCCAGTAAAATTGCTAAATTTGCATAGATAGCAACCACCTGGAGAACCAGTCTTTCCTGGGTTGTCAGGACCAGCCCCCAGTCCTGGGATCAAATAGTCCTGGAATAATTTTATCAGAGGCTTCCTGCACCACAGCGAGCCTCCACTAGCACATGTGATCTCTGCTCACATTTCTCTCTACCCTGCAGAGATCAGGTCAGAGGCCCCGACCTAAAGTGGGAGGGTGGATCCTGGAATTATTAACCCACAGAAACCCACCAGATGCAGCTGATCTGACAGGCTAGAATGCAGAGTTTGCTGGACAACAGGGCTGGGACGCAGAGTGAGCCCGGGAATCCTCAGCTTGGACACAGTGGGCTGAGAGCGCAGGAAGTCTTGACATAGTATCTTGGATCCAAAGGCACTAAATTCCATCCTTTGTACTGAGAGAGAGCAAGCCGCCTTCTCTGGGGGTCTGCTTCTCAATCAGGTCCAAATGGGTCATTCTTGATTAATCTTTGACATATTGATTGTAATACTATGGTAGCAAATGGTTTAGATAAGAATAAAAAATTACAAAGTGTCCATATCTTGAAGTTTAAACATGTAGCTCTTTGAATTTCTTTATCCATAATTTATACCTATTTTAATTCCCTCCAAAATGAAGTTTCCAGGAAAAACATTTAAATATTTATCGGTTTCCTCATACACTCTTAAGTGAATACTATTTTACATTTTAAAAATTATTACATAAGAGAAAAGAGTAGGAACTAGTTTTTGTCTCATATTTATATTCTACTGAATAAGGTAAGAGAGCATAGTGTTTATGTGGGTACTAGGATGTGCAGTCTCTGGAATCTGGGTATAAAGCCCAGTCCACCCCTTACCACCTGTGTAAGGAAAGTTACTGAGCTGTTTGTTGCTTCAATTTTCTTCTTCATAAAATAATATATTGATGTTATTGAGGTGGTTGAACAAATTAGTATCCATAAAGTATTCAGAATAGTGTCCCAGCTGTACTGTTTTCAAAAAAATTAAGTAGCAATGGAAATCCGACTACATATTTAGAAATTAATACCTCATAGTTAAAACTTGCTCTCACTTCTAAAAATACACATGAAACATGTCCTTAAGAAAAGCCCCTTGACTCTACTGATATTGATAATGAAAATTGCAAGCTTGTGTAAATAGCAAATACATTTATGTATAAACTACTCTATCAGACAATTACATATCTTTGACTTCTAAATAGCCACTTTTATTTGGATCTGTATACTTAGGTCTTGTTGGCTAAGCTGGAAGTTAGCACTCTAGAAGAGGGAGGGATAGCCAGAGAATTGACATCTTAAATAAACAATAAATTAATCTTTTAAGAGAAGTTATAACTTCAAATTGGCTAAACTTGCTCGATTCTGTTTTTATTTAAGTTTTCTGAGACACCAGGGAATAGTCACCATCGATTTAGAGTGGTGGTGTCCAGGCAACAGCCAGAAATATCAACTTACATTAATAGTTCAATAATTTACTTGTTCAATCTGAGCTTCAGAACATACTTTTTTTTCCCTCCTGTCTGAGTGCTAAGCAAGGAGTTAACACACTATTATTGATGGATTTATTTTAGTTCTTGTATAAATAGATCATATGCTTCAGAGCTGTTTTTCAGTCATATAATTTCATCTCTTTGTTCTTTATCCTTAATTTTGATGTGTTTAAAAGTTAAAGAAATAAATTCCTAATAAAATTATCAAAAATGCTACACATAAAATTTCACATTTATTTATTAATTATGCCTCATAGCCTGCTTATATACAGATCAAAGATGGTTCTATGCCCTCTTACTGTCTTACATTTTCGAGTTCTTCATATGGCAAGGCAATGAGGTAACTGTTGAAGTCACATAGCAGATATTGGGTTCTGCTGCATGTCAAACCAAACAGCCCCCACCCACCAAAGATTTTTAGCCTGAAGCCTACAGACCTGCAGGATCCACAGTCATAAAGTTGGGTGGGAAAGAAAAAAGGAAACTTCATTTCACCAGCCTATAATTGAAATTTAGCGTTTTTTGTGTAATTATAAATGTTGGTAACAAATCACATTAGTATTATCAGTACTTACATCTTTGTCAGCAACAGAAATCACTCATATGTCACATTGTAGTATAAGTCATGACATTGTTTGTTTGTTTTGCAATGCAAGTTCCTGACTTAAGCTTTGATTGTCAAGGTGACCATTTCAAAGAGGCATCCATTTCAATATGACTATCTGGAATGAACACATTGCCATCCACAAGACTAGATAAAGAGCCAGGATGCCTCCCCACACTGAGGCTTCTTTGTTTTAGAAATCTTAGTTGATTTTAATAACTGACATTTTAGGCTACTTGTTTGCTTTAAATTCACACTCATGTTTTAAATTCTCCTTTAAGAGTGAGCCTAAAGAAGCCTAGGCTCCCATCCTTGACCCCAATAAAAGCAGAACCCTAGAGACCTGTGTGTTCGCGCTCGCGCTCTCTCTCTCTCTCTCTCTCTCTCTCTCTCTCTCTCTCTCTCTCTCTCTCTCTCTCTTCTCTCTCCTTCTCTCTCATTTCGCTCTCTACCTGCAACCTCGCTGGGTGGCCTGTGTAATTTCCAGGTACTTTAAGTAATAAACCTGTATCTTTTTAAAGTTTCTCAATGGTTTTCATTGAAGGACATCTTGCAATCATAATAAGAACCACCAGGGGCAGTCCAGCCACAACACTGGGTACTGATAGGCTGAGGTCAGTATATAACACACATTAATTATGGTACATATCTCAAAATATTGCTTATACTTTTCAGTACATTGAAATTATAACATTTAATTAAATGTAATAGTTAAATTATAGAGTTAATAGTTACTGGTTACTACTGAAATAAAGAAGCACATGTAATACTTTAAATATTTGAAACTATTTCATTGCAATTTATTTCCTTTGTAATTCTATGTATTTCATTTTATGCATTTAGAACATTATTCTGAGAAGGGGTCTATAAACTTTGTTAGATTGTCTAAGGGTATGATGACATACAAATTAATTAAGAATCTCTACTTTAGACCAATTTACTTAATGTTTTCTAATTGTTAAAAAATCATAACCTAAATTTCTGAACCTGAAATTCAAGGTTTGTGATAATCTGGACCTTCTTCCCAGCATAAACTAGATTTATTTGAATCTGCACCAATCCTGCTCACTCATGACTGTGAGTAGCCTCATTTCACATTTCTTTCACTTGAAATGCCCTCGGGATCTTGCCAGTTTTCCAAATATTATTCAGTGTACTAGAACCACCATTGTAAGAACTTGTCAATCAATAAAATTAGACATAATCATAAGATCAACATATATAAATCAAAGGAGAGGCAAAAACATCTTAAAGAAACCAAGGTGCAATAAGACTTGATCATCACGTGACTCTATTAACACATTCAATACACAATCATGTCTTTCAGGATGCTTGATAAGCACTAATGAGAGTTCATCTTTACTGGGTTTTTGGTACATGCCAGACTTTTCGAATGCTTTATATGTTTTAACTACTTTATTTTCAAAGCAACCCTATGAATCAGGTATTTTGTTACTGTGTTTATCTTACAGTTGAGAAAATGGAGACGCTAAATGACCTGCCCAAGACCACAGAGTCTGTAAGATGCAGAGCCAGAATTTGAAACTGGCCACACTTTTATTGACCGTGCTGTACTGTCTCTTGATAGATACAGAAGAAAGATGCTAAAGTTGGCAATGAAATCTCTATTGAAAATATGGTTGCATTAAGCTGCATTAGTCTGGTGCCTTTAAACTTTGGTAATATAATGACCTGTGCCCTCCTGATTATAACGTACCTTCCAACATAGGACTATTTACAAAAAGAGAATGTGCTAACAATGTTAATCAAACTAGACTTTCTTGTTCCATGACAATGACACTCCTGACAGAAAATTTAACAATTGGTCCTTTATCCTGGAAGGGAAAATAGATGTTTTTCCCTATTCTTCCTGCTAAGTATAACAATACATTATATAAATATATTATGACACTATGTAAATCAAACATTAAAAGCCTCAAAGACAGAGAGAAGGCAGACTGATGAAAAATCTCAGGACCCAGGGAACAACAGAGTGGTAAGTTCTCTGCATTTTCTTTTTGCCTCCTCAGACTGAATACTAAGTTGGTAGCCTGACAATGCCAATAGGCACAAACAAGAAAAAATCTCAAAGAGTACCTGATCTCTCTAATTAAAAGACCAGGAAAGGAGCAGAAAACTTTTAGACAAAAACCATTTTTCTATAACCAACACACACACCAAAAGCAAAAAACCTGTGGCCCTGCCCTACCCTCACCAGCAAAGGTCAAGTAGGAAACCCAGAACTCCATCCTCACCAAATTGTATCTGTGTTCCGTAACCCACCCACCTGCTGCAAGGGTGGCTGGTGTCAAAGAAGGTGGAGTAAATATCCAGGACTGTCATCCTCTGCAGCACCAGCGTCCTCCCCTCAGGGTGGTGTCAGTGGAGGACATACGGGGTCCTATAAAAAGGCACTAATACTCCTTCCAGGCAAGAAGATATCAGTGAAGGCCTAGTTGGGAGCCAGAACTCTCACCTCTGCGGAACAGTTAACAATGAACCCACTCAAGTGTCAACGTGGAGGCAGAGTTAGAAACCTGGATTTCTACCTTCACCTGGCAGTAAATAAATGGTGTCCCCTTCCCCCACTGTAACAGCGTCAGAGGAAACCAGATTAAATATAAGCTTTTAAAAAAACTATAACCTCATAAAATAATAGCCAAAATACCTAGGTTTCAATAAGAAAAAGTTATTCCTCATACCAAGAACCAAGAAAATCTCAACTGAATAAAAAGAAACAATAGGTAGACGCTGAGACTGATGACTGAGAGGTCAGAATTATCTGACAAAAATTTAAAGCAGCCTTGATTTTTAAAAATTCAGCAAATTTGAAATACATAATAAAAGTTCAACAAAGAAATAAAGAAGAACCAAATGAAAATTTTACAATTGAAAAATACAAAACCTGAAATGGAAAATTCAGTAGATGGACTTGGCAGCACAAGGAGTGGGGAAAAGAATCAGTGAACTGGAACACACACAATCAAAATTACCCAATCTGAACAGCAAAGAGAAGATTTTAATGGAAAAACAAGCAAATAAAGCTTCAAGGACATGTGGGACTATAACAAAAAGTCTAACATTCCATTCCTGTCACCAGAGTCCCAAAAAGAGAAAAGAAAGAAGGCAGATCTACAAGCATACTCAAAAAATAATGGCGGAAAACTAACCAAATTTGGCAAAAGATATGTTACAAAGTCAAGAAAACAAGTGAATCAAAATTAGAACAATTCCAAAGAAACCTACACCAAAACATATTGGTAATATTTAAACTCTGAAATTAAAGGCAAAGAAGAAATCTTTAAAGCAATAAGAGAGAAGTAACAGCTTACCTACAGGGAGAAACAATTCCAGTGACAGCAGATTTCTCATCAGAAATCATGGATGCCAGATGGGCTTCACACTTTTCAAGAGCTAAAAAAGAACCACCAACCCCAAATTCTATATCCAGTGAGAGTGTTCTTTGGGAATTAAGACAAAATGTAGACATTCTCAAATGAAGGTAAGTCAAGAGAATTCATTGTAAGCAGAACTACTCTTAAAAAAAATAGCTAAAGAAAATTTGCTAAAGAGAAAGACAACAAGAAAATATCAGGAAGGAAGAAGAAAGCATGCAAAAATGAACATAAATTAAATAGGCTTTTCCTATCCTTTCGACTTTCTATGTTATTTTTGACACTCAAAGGAAAATTTTGACATAGTCTGATGTAGTTCCTAATGTACACAGACTAAATCTTTAAGATAATTACATTAAGAATGGTGTTGGCAAAGTGGGATAAAGAGTAGTATGGTTTTTAGGGTTAAATCAAACTAACAAAATGATGATACCAGGAGAGTGCAATAAGTTACATGTAAATAATGTAGTATGCAGAGTAACCACTAAAATGCTATATAAGGAAATATGCTAAAAAAACACTACATTGTTCAAAATGAAATTCTTAAAAATGTTCATGTACACCTTAAACTAATACATTATGTCAATTATATCCCAAAAATATATCTCGAAAATGTTCATTAAAATCACAAAGAGAGAACAAAGATAAAATTTTAAAAATAAATAAAATGTCAGACAAGTCCTAACATACCAACAATTACTTTAAATGAAATGAAATTGATACCCAATTAAGGCAGAGACTTTTAAAGTTTATTTAAAAAAAAAACCATGACCCTATTCTATGCTATCTAAAAGAAACTTACTTCAGGTATAATAATATACGCAAGTTAAAAGTAAAGCATGGAAAAGAATATACACTTGCAAACATTAACCAAGGAAAGCAGGAGTAACTTATTTAATATCAAATTGAATAGACTTTGAAGAAAATATCAAATACAGAGAGGGACATTATATATTGATAAAAAGTCAATTCACCAAGAACACATAGCAATCTTAAATGTGTATATTCAAAACAACAGAGCTACAGAATATGTAAAGCAAAAAATTGGCATAGCTGAAAGAATAACTAACCAAACACTCAATTATACTTGGAAATTTCAACACCCTTCAATCACTAGACAGAAAATCAGCAAGGATGTATAAGAACTCACAATACCATCAACTAATAGGATCCAATTAATATTTATAAAACTTTCCAACCAATAAGAGCAGTATCTATATTCTTTTAAAATTTTTGGAATTATAGTTGGCATGCAACATAATATTAGTTTGTAGTTATTAGAATATTATTGACTATATTTCTTATGCTATACTTTATATTCTATGACTATTTTGTAACCACCAATTTGTACTTAATCGTATTCCCTATTTCACACACACACAACCCTCATCCCATTCAGCAACCATAAAAAATTTGCTTTGTATGTATGAGTCTGTTTCCATTTTGTTTATTTTGTTCTTTAGATTACACATGTAAGTGAAATCATATGGCCTTTTTCTTTCTCTGTCGGACTTAGTCCACTCAATACAATACTGTTAGGTCTATCCTTGTTGTTGCAGATGGCAAGATTTTACTCTTTTTATGGCTGAGTAATTTCCATTGTATATATATGCCATCTCCTCTTTATTCATTCATCCATTAATGGACACTTAGTTTGCCTTCATATTCTGGCTACTGTAAATAATGCTACAATGAACACATGAATTCACATGTACCTTCAAAGTAATGTTTTATGTTTCTTCAAATAAATACCAAGAAGTGGGATAACTGCATCCTTCTTTGTCTTTTCTTATAGCCTTTGTTTTATGGTCTTTTTGTAAAGTCTTGCTACCTCAGCTTTTTGTTTGTTTGTTTCCACTTTCATGAAATATCTTTTTCTAGCTCTTTACTTTCAGTCTGTGTATGTCTTCCAATCTGAAGTGAGTCTCTTGTAGGCAGCATATATGAAGGTCTTGTTTTCTTATCCATTCCTCCATGCTATCTTTTTGATTGGAGCATTTAATCCATTTATATTTAAAGTAATTCTTGATAGGAATGTAGTTATTACCATTTTATTATTCATATTTTTGTTTTTGTTTTATTTTCTTAAAGAACTCATTAACATTTCTTGTAATACTGATTTAGTGGTGATGAACTCTTTTAACTTTTTTCTGAATCTCTTTATCACTTCTTCAATTCTAAATGGTGGCTTTGCTGAGTAGATCATCTTAATCATAGTTCTTGCTTTTTATCACTTTAAATATTTGTGCTTATCTTTCTGGCCTGCAAAGTTTCTGTTGAGAAATCAGCTGACAGTCCTCTGGGAGCTCCCTGATAGATAACTACTTTCTTTTCTCTTGTGCTTTCAAGTTTCCCTCTGTGTCATTAACCTTTAGAATTTTAATTATGATGTGTCTTGGCATGGATCTCTTTGGGTTCATCTTGTCTGGGATTCTCTGCACTTCCTGAGTCTGTATATTTTCTTCACCAGTAGGGAAGTTTTCTGTCATTATCTTTCAAATAAATTTTTGATTTCTCTCTTTCTCTCTCTCTCTCTCTCTCTCTCTCTCTCTCTCTCTCTCTCTCTCTCTCTCTCTCTCTTTCTCTCCCTCTCTCTCTTTTGGTACCCTTATTATAGAAATGTTGGTATGCTTATGTTATCCGAGGCCCCTTAAACTACCTCATTTTGGGGTGACTCTCTTTTTTTTCTTTTTTCTTTTTGCCATTCCAATTAGATGTTTTCTGCTACCTTATCTTCCAAATTACTAATTTGACCTCTGTTTCATCTTATCTACTGTTGATTCTCTCTAATGCATTCTTCATTTCAGTTATTGTATTGTTATTTCTGACTAGTTATGTTTTACATTTTCTATCTCCATTTTTATGTTTCTATCTCTTTGTTAAAGTTCTCATGACTTCCCTCTACTCTCTAAGTTCATTGAGCATCCTTATAACCAGTGTTTTGAATTCTGTACTTGATAGATTGTCTCCATTTTGTTTAGTTCTTTTTCTGGAATTTTGCTCTGTTCTTTCATTCGAGAATGTTTCTTTGTGTCCTCATTTTGTCTGACTCCCTTATTTGTGTCTATGTATTAGGTAAATCTGCTATCTCCTGGTTTGGTAAAGTGGCTTTTATATTAGATGTCCTGGGGTCCCAGTGATTCAGTCTCCCTATTCACCTGAGCTGTGTCCCTTGTGTGGGCTGTGTGTGCCTTTCTATTGTAGTTGAGACTTGATTGTGTTGACACATCATTGGGAGGAATTGACCCTCAGGCTGATTGGCTGTGAGAATACTTATGTGGTCTGAAGCCAGTCACCAGGTGTGTTGTTTCTGGGGTCTCTTGGGAGAGGCTCTGGTGCGGTCAAGTTCACTCACTGACTTCCATGAACTGAAGCCAGCTGTCACTAGCTGGATTTGGGGCTGGTTAGCAAGATGTACGAGGATACGCCGAGACCAGGTGCTCGCTGTTTGGGATAAGAAAGCCTTCAGCATAAGCCAAGACAGGCCCTTTGTATGGAAAAGCTGCTGGAAGCAGCTTGGGTGGGTACACAAGTTAGATGGGACTGGGTCTTAGGAAATCACTAAGGCAGAGCTAACAACGTTAGCCAGGTTAATGGAGACTCAGACTTGATGCTTGTTGTGTCTCAAGGTTAGGTGGGAGGAGGGTTCAACAAAGGACAATGGCACACACCCTCACTTTCGTCTAGGAGAAAGCTGTCCCTCCTGCCTTCTCCCCTGAGGCCAGAAAGTTCAGTTCCTTCCCATATATCCCTGGCACTTTTCCAGCTGCTGCCCCATCGCTGGAGCTCAAAGCAAGTGAATCCATCAGTGAGTGAGTCTGTGTGTGGGGGCCCTTTTAAAGGAATGCCTGAGACTAGCAGCCCTCTGTCTCACTTAGCCACAATCCCACTGGTTTTCATAGCCAGAAGTTATGGAGACTTTTTTTTCCAGCACTGGAACCCTGAGCTGAGGAGCCTGCTGTGGGGCTGGGACCCCCTCCTCCTCAGGGGTCTGAGATATCCCATTTCTTAACTGCCACACAGTGGATGTGGTGCCTGACCATTCCATGTCTCTGTCCCTCCTACCAGTCTCAAAGTGACTTCTTTTGCATGTCCTTAGTTGTGGGACTTCTGTTCAGCTAATTTTCAGGTGATTCCTAAAGGTGGTTCTGTCATTTAGTTGTAATTTTGATGTGGTCATTAGAGCAGGCAAGCACAGTGTTTACCTACTCCACCATCTATACTGGAAGTCCCAGAGTTCTTAGACACCGAAACATTATCCATAAACATAAAAATTAATACATTGGACTTAATCAAAATTAAAAATTTTACTCTGTGAAAGAGAATGAAAATATAAGCTACCATATATGGGGAGAAAATATTTGCATACTATTTATCCTAAAAAAGACTAGTATCTAGACTACATAAAGAACTCTCAAAACTCAATGGTAAAATAGACAACTCAAAACTCAATGGTAAAATAGACAAACAAATGAGAAAATGGTTGAAAGACATGAAGAGACAATTCATTGGAAAGAATTACAAATAATTACATGAAAATCTGTTCAATATTGCTAGCCATTAGGAAAACAAAAATTAAAGTTCTTAATGGAACATCACTGCACACGATATAAAATAGCTCAAGTACATAATAATGAACACCAAATGCTCATGAGAAAATGGAGAAACTGAATCACTCACACATTGCTGGTAGAAACAAAATAGAATAGCTTCTCTAGAAAATGGTTTGGCAGTTTCTTTAAAAACTAAACCTACCACAACCATATTGCACTCCCGGGTATTTATCCCAGAGAAACAGAAACTTATGTTCACACAAAAACCTGTACATAAGATTTTTTCCTTCTTGGCAGATAAAGCAAGAAAATAGGTCCTGGGTCTGCTTTAAAGGAATGTATCTCTCCTTTAAAAAATGAAAGGGAAAACCTGTGCATAATTGTTTGCAGAAACTTTGTTTGCAATATCCAAAACCTGTAAACAACTCAGATGTCCTTCAAGAGGTAAAGCAGTGATACATCTATACAACAGAAATACTAGTCAGCAAAAAAAAAAAAAAAAAAAAAAAAAAAGAGATACTATTAATACATGCAACAACCTGAATGAATCTCAGAGAATTTTGCTGAATGAAAAATAAAAACACTCCCACAATGTTATAATATTCTTTAATTCCATATATGTAATATACATGAAGTGACAAAATTATAGAAATGGAAAGCAGATTAGTAGTTGCCAAGCATTAAAAATAGCGGGGAGAGGGAGAAGGTGGAAGGTGGGCACGGCTATAAAATGACAGCATGAGAGATCCTATGGCAATGGAAATGCTCTGTATCTTGATTGTATTAGTCAGTATCCTGGGAGTGGTATTGCACCATGGTTTTGCAAGATATTACAATTGAGAGAAACTGGATAAAAGATCCATGGGATCTCTCTGTATAATTTCTTATAATTACATGTCAATCTATAATTATTTCTAATTAAAAAGTTTAAATTTTTAAAAAATGGCCTTATAATCAAATGTCAGGCATCAATATCCTAAGGTTAGCTGTTATATATGTATTTGCTTCTATAAGAAGAACTCATTGTGTTCACATAATCAGATTTCTGAGAGTCACATTTCAACCATGACAAATCCAGTAAGGTAATTAATTAGTCTGTGAAGACTTTGGGACCTTCTTAAATAGCCTTGACATTTGTCACATTATTTTCCACTCGCAAACTTCTATGAATTCTAATATGATTTCAAAGATTGTTTGAGTCCCAGTTTTCCATCAAGTTATGCTCCATCACTCTGGAGGTCCTTTATTCTCCTCTCTCTGAAGTCCTCTATCACCCTTTATGTCTACGATGTCCAACGTAGTGGCCACTAGTGCTACTACAATGTGCTAGTGAGAGTTGCAAGGTGCTGTAAGTGAAAAATATGCATCATATTTTGAACTAAGTATGAAAAAAATGCAAAACTTTGTTAGTTTTTATACTAATTTCATGTTAAAATGACAATATATTCTAGATATGTTGGGTTAAATTTAGCATAAAATTAATTTCACTTGTTTCTTTTTACTTTTTTAAAGTGATGTTATGAAATGTAAAATCACATGTGCAGCTTACATTTGTAACTCATATCATGTATCTATTGTACAGCACCAATCCATACACACTCAATAAGCATTGGTATATATTGCTGTAGTCCTTTCTCTAGCAATCATTTAACAACTGCCTACTATTTACCACTTGTATATTTTACCTATTGATGGTAGCGACTAAAGATTGGTTCTCTTATTCCCATCATCCTTCTGTCTTTCTGAATTGCATAGATTTTATATAAAATTTCATTTCCCTGAGTCCTTCGTAGCTAAGTTCTGTATGAGATCAAGCTCCGACAATTAGGCAGCAGAGTGTACGGCTTCAAAACAGAAGAGAGAAAATGGAAAAAGCAGTCACAATGAGGAGAATCTCTGGCAGGCCTGGTGGCACAGGCCTCTAGTTTTCTGAGCAGCCGTGCCAGGGGGTCTAGGATCTAGTACAAAACACCATAGGTGCAACTGTGGTTGCAGCGTTGTTTGTAGCCAGCAGCCCTGTCATGTGAGTGGATGTTTCTCCTGGCTGGGTTGCCCCTCTTTGCATATCTTCAGGTGATGCAGCATCGCTGACCAGTTTTCAAACCCCCTCAGGAATTCCATGAGCTACTAATATGTTTTAATATATTCCTTTATGCTTAAATATACTGGAATTAATGATGGCATCTGTGACTATTAATGCTGACCAAACTGAATTGTATGTCTTTTGAAGAAGACTAATCTCTCTTTTGAATATGTATCACTAACATAATTTGCATGACTCAGTAAAGAGGTTAATAAATAAATATTATGATAAGGGTCAAGATCATGCCAGATTCTGATGCTGTATAATAGGCATGGGTTTTTAAAAATAATGATACATAGCATGGCAAAAAATTTTTTTTAATCTCAATTCCTGAGGAGACAAATTAAAATGACATAGGTAGATGATAGAAGCTTTGTTTATCTACTCTTATGACCACATCAAAGTTGTGATGGAAGCATGGAGGAAACAGCAAGCAGAGTCGCCTGGGGTCTGAATGAACAAGCTCTACAACTAGAGAGAGAAATAAGAAATCACTCTGCAACGGGAGGAGGTAGGATGGGGCGAGGACCCGAAGCTACCTGGTCCAAACAACTGAGTGGGACAGAGGCTGTGGCAGCTGCAGATGCCTCTTAAATGGGCCATGTCTGCCACAAGACTTTCAGAGATGGACTCACTCGCTCTGAGCACAAGCGACTGGTCAGCTGCTCTGGGGGCACCAGGGACTTACAGGAAGACATTGAATTGTCAGAGCAAGGGCTGGAGGTGAAGATTTCTCCAGGGCAGAAGTGCTGGCTGTATCCATTGTTCTCTGTTGAGGTTTCCTGGGGCAACTATAAGCACAGCATCTGTGGATTGCTTGCTGAAATTAACAGGTGGCCCCAGAGAGACACAGGTTGGGGATAAAATTGATCTGCTGCTGAAATCCTCTCTGGACACCTACTACACAAAGCCACGGTATTAAGACCAGGAGACTTAGGAGTTTTGCCTACTACGTAGAAACATACACAAAAAGGCAGCCAAAATGGGAAGACAAAGAAGCAGAAACCATGTGAGAGAACAGAAAAGAGATCCAGGAATAATGGAGTCAAGACATCTAACAGATGCAGAGTTCAAAACAACTGGTTATAAAGATGCTCAGTGAAGTAGGAGGAAAAATATATGAAATCACTCAGAATTTTAAAAAAGAGAATAAAAAAACATCAAAATGAAAATGGAAATTATAAAAGGGAACCAGTCAGAAATGAAGAATACATTATCTGAGATAAAGCGTATATTAGAGGGAATTAATTGAGTGGATGAAAAAAAAAAAAGGATCAAACCACCAATATAGTGGAAGGGAAAGCCAAGGTCACCCACTCAGAATGGCAAGAATAAAGAAGCCAAGAATATAATAATAATTCAAGGAGTCTTTGGGACAAAATTACGTGTAAAAACATTTGTGTAATAGGGGTACCTGAAGGAGGAGAGGGAGAACAAGAAGTAGAAAAGCTATTTGAAGAAATAATGATGGAAAATTTCCCTAACCTAGTACAGTAAATAGACATACAACCCCATGCTCAGACTCCCAAGAAAGAGGGACCTTAAGAGGTCCACACCAAGACACATCATAATTAAAATGTCAGAGGTTAAATACAAAGAGAGCATCTTAAATGAAGCAAGAGAAAAGCAGTTAGTTACCTACAAGGTAGCTGATTAAAAGGAAAAAGATTCTTCCTTGATGGACCTAGAGTGTATTGCACTAAATGAAGTAAGTCAAACAGAGAAAGACAGATACCACATTATTACACATACATGCAGAGTCTAAAGAACAATGACAACAACAAAATAACAACAAAAATAGGAACAAATTCATAGGCACAGAGACTATTTTGAGGACTACAAAAACGGGAGAGGGGTTGTGGGAATGGTAAAAAAGGGAGAAGGGATTAAGAAATATAAATGGATAGTTAAAAAATAGTCATGGAGATACAAAGTGTAGCATAAGGAAAATAGTCAACAATGTTATAATAAATATGTAAGGGGGAAGAATGGTTCTACTGAAGTGAGGATTTCATTTGGTTTACTATAATGTGCTGATGATAAATGTTGCTGTTGAGGAAAAAAACATTAAAATACAACTTATGTCTATCTTTCTTTCCTTATAGTCTGATTTTTATTTATATGTTTACTAATAAATAGTAATTTTTCTGATCACCAAGTTTCTTTGGCACTAATGACTGTTCATCAACAAATCCTAACAGTTAAACTCCCAAATTCCAAAAGCCAAAAATGCTATCCTTGTTAGTTTGAATATGAATCTTATCTGACATATGTTGGGAGAGGCAATCTGCCTTGTGTCCTGAGTGTCCCTGCAGGTTCTTGCTGGGTATGTCAAGAATGCAAGGCCCTCTTTTCTGGAGCCATCTGGACTGTGTTTGCAGGGAACAAGTTCAGGGATAGGTAATGCCTTTCTCTAGCTCAAACAGCAGGCTCTTTGGAGCCTTCCCCAACTTCAGTGTTTCTCCCTTGTAATACAACTCATTGCATTTGCAGGCCTTCATCTGGGCTGTTCATCCCAGATGAGACTTGGAGAGCAAGGAAACCAATGCAAATCATCTTACTTGCTGTCCTATAATTAAGACCTTTGTTTCTGATCCAGGAGTCTTGTGACTTCTGCCAGAATCCAACAAATAATAACAGAAAACTCATAAGCTTAGTACATAGGGTAAAATCAAATTCCAGACCTAACAACAATTATATTTGAGTGACTGTCTTTGGCTCCTTAATACCAGGTATATGATTTTCAGGCTCCATAATAATAATGTCAATGTAAATAAAGGGCTGGGCAATTTTTAAGTCTTTGAAAATTATGGTTCTCTAATATGAGAAATGGAAATGTGTTAAGATCTATTGTTATAAAGCCTATTTAATTTTAGAAGCTATTAAAATGATCACATTTTATTGATTTGAAGCAAGTCAATGAGTCCAGCTCTCACTGAAGTAGAGAGGATTATTGAGTGATCTACCCCACAAACAACACAATGTTTACTTGACAGTGAATAAGAAGAAAACAAACAGAAAGCTTTGTTTTCCAACTAAATCTACTAAATAACATATAATGCATATAATGTCACATGTTGATAAATGTCAGTGATGATTTGATAAAAATGATGACACTAAAATTTATCCGAGAAAATCTCTTTTATTCTATTTCATGTATACCTGGGGCCTTGAGAAATTCCACTGCATTTATGTGTTTCTTCCTCGGAAAGCCAAGTTTCTTGGAAAACATTTATAGTATTTAGATTATTTTTTTCTATCAAAGAATCATCACTCTTGTCAAACATTTGTATCAGTTTTTTACAGCTATTGCCCAAACAAGGGAAAGCGCTGAGAGGTGAGTTATTTTCACTTAAAATGCAGCCATTTTAAATGGATACAATAGCAGCAGGTTATCTGCAAAAGAGATTCATATGCTTCAATGAGCTTGCTCTCAGCAGTTGTACAGTTTTTCAGGCTCAGGCCAAAATTATTGGGCCATGCTGCTTTCCATAGGATGGATCTTGGTGTCTCTGAATGTGTCCTCGTCATGTTCCAGATGGATTCATTTATAAATGGAACAAATTTCCTTCAACTCTCCCTGTTGGCCCACCACCTCATACAGATACAGACATACATAGGCAGGGAGCTACTTTCCTGTACTGCAAAGAAGTTGTTCTGCTTGAGGTCACAACAGGTTGAATTGATTTATGTATGCCATCTAGTTCAGCAGTTTGCATTTCAGAACTTGTCAAAATTATGCATTTGTTTAAAGTTTGGTTGAACCAAACCTGGTATAAAGAGTCGGATAGACTCTTCTCAAATCCATTAGTGCCATGTTGGCATCGTGTAGCTTGATCTTACCTTCTGTAAATGTCAGTGTGTTGTTGGTTTTGTAATAGGCTTGTAAACCAGTTGAGAAGATAAAACTAGTTCGTAAGAATTTTTAGATACTCAGTCACAGGCGCCATCACTGGGCCCTTTCAGAGATGCCTGTCCCGTGCTCAATCCCCAGTCTTCCTTACTCAGTCACCCCAAATCTCTAAGCCAATGAGAGTGCATTTCAAATCAAATCTGTTGCTCTCTTCTCCACCATCACATACCATAAACATGAGTTACACACTATGTCCTTGAATTTCTCCCTTAGGCACTACAGTAATAGTAGTAATTTATTATTTCTACTAATAAAAACAATAGCCATTATTTGTGAATATTAACTAAACACTGAACATTCTGAGGACTTGTAACCCCTTATTAAAGCCATAATAATAACAATTACCACATATGGAATAGCAACCTGATGCAGATGTTCAACCTGTGGTATATTTTTGGACCCGCAAAACAATTTTATGAGGTAGATATTGTCCTCCCTACATTAGAAATTAAAAAACACCACCAACGACATCAACAGAAACCCTCTCCACCAGTTTCCTGTGACCACACACTGAGTCAGTGGTCAGCCTGAGATTCAGAGCACAGGTCTGTGTGGCTCCAGAGGCTTGACCCTCCCTCTGTTCCTGTAGTTTATTGTTTGGGGTTCTTCCTCTTGTTCGTAAGCCTCATACTTTTTCTTGTCCCCCTTCTTTCCATCCCTGAGCACGCTGGCAACTCCAGGAGTTTTGCCTTTCAGAGCACATGAGGGTCTGTCTCATGGTCAGGCCGCCATGAGGGGCCAGGCTGAACGGCACAGGTGAAACTGCTTCAAATATTACATATGTCTTCAATTTTAAGAGAGAAGATAGCCAATAAAGACTGAAATGGAATTATCTTTTGTACCTGTTTCTAATAATGTAATATATAATTATGTAAAGCAATTATAAAACATTTAACCAATACAAATTTCTATTTTGAATTTAAATGCATCATTGCATTATATGGAACACTGAATAAAAACTCATAGTTGCTATTTATTTGCAATCCCCTCACAAACATCCCCCTCCCCCACCCTGACACACACACACACACAGGTCAGTCTCATCCAGTCCCACCTTTGAGACACTGGGAGATGCCATTGCCTGCACTGATCCTGTCCATTGTCAGCCCCAGCAAAGAAAAGGCCCAAAGCAAAAAACAGCCCAGGACCCTCCTCACAATTTATCTGACTCTGGTGTGAGCAGGTGTTGCTACAATGGCTCTGGTTCTCAATGAAAATTCAGCAGGCCATACTTTCTTCTCCTAGTACAAGAGGTCAGGGACCTGGGGTAGGAGTGACCATCCCACTCAGGTCACTTGGGCTTAGATGCTCTCCCCGAATCCAAAGATGGCCATAGCAAGAAGGAAATTAGAATTGAGTTCGGGGATCAGAGAAAGAAGTCCAGGGTCCCAGAAGGGTGGGATACCTGGCAGATATTGGGAAGTGTATGAGTACAGGCTGGGCACTCTGTATGGGGGTACATAGCACCACAATCTGCCTCCTGGTGGCAGTGGGGACCACGTCCACAGAGAGAGAGTCTGGGTTCCTGGGACAGGAGTCCAGGTACTAAGAACAAATGCAGAAAGGGCCATGAGGATCCCAGCAACATGCTTTGAAATTCGGCTGAGCAGTATTATAGAGAAAAGGGGCCAGAAACTAGCCTTGATTCTCATATTATTTTTTCTTTCTGAGTGAAAATATGTGCCAAATCTTGAGCTATTAATGTAAAGTTTCAGGGCATACTATTGTTAGACCTAGAGCTGTTAAGAAAATGAACAATATATGTGAGCCTCTTCCATGAGATTTAGAGCATGTTCATAGCACAACATCTGTTTGAGAAACTTTTTGGAGGACATATTAAATTTTATGAGTGATTGCTTTTACAAGCATGGCCTAACCAGTTAGGTCCAGAGGGATTGGCATGGTTAGTTTTATGTGTCAACTTGGCTATCCTGCAGTTCTTAACTATTCGAACCCTCAGCTGGGTGCTGCTAGAAGGTATTTTGTATGTATAATTAAAATCCGTAGTCGGGAGATAATCTTAGGTAATCTGTGTGGTTCTGAATTGAGTCTTCCCTAAGGAAGAAGAAATTCCACCTGTGTTCTATAGCTTCACCCTGAGCCAAGAGTTCCAGCCTGTTTTGATGGTTTACCCAATGGATTTCAGACTAGCATGGTCAGTTTCAAAATTTTGTAAACCAATTCCCTGCAAACCTCTTAATACATGTATCTCCTGCTGGTTCTGTTAATCTACCTGAACCCTGATGGTACCACAGGCACTAATGTGGGAGAGGACAAGGAAACCCTTTCCTGTGGTCACAGCCAGTACAGCCTCCAGGGTCGGGGGGGTGGTGTCAGGGGACCAGAAATAAAGCATTGGAGATGTGTCAAAGTAAAGTCCAGGATAGCAAAAATAGAGTTAGGTCCAGGAGAGCCCTATCCCTACCTCCACCCTGTAGTGTGGGAACCAGACTCCTCCCTACCTTTGTGGGGGAACTGGACCTTCCATCCAGATTAACAATGCTACATGCTCACCTCTCACTTCACTGGGCTCTCTTACCTTCCCCGCCAATCTATCCACCTGAAATGGTCCCACCAAAAAAGCCCGTCTCAAGCCCCATACAAGTTTCAGGTTCCCTCACATCTTTGGCTCAGCAAGGCTACTCTGCTACAATAAACCTTGCTTAACCCCTTCGGCCTTGTGTGTTCCTCCTTCTGCGAACCTAACAAATAAGAAGTCCAAAATGAAGAGAAAGCTCAAGGGTCTAAGCATGGGCTACCTAGAATCAAAACAAGAGAGAGTTCACAGAGCAAGAGAAACTGAGATCGAGAGTAGAGGGACATTGGTTTAAATAAATCCAGAGAGGGTTGGGACTAGGGTTATTAAATAAAGCACTAGCCTCAGGTGAAAAACAAGGGGTGCCAAAAACCTCAGTCATCAAGGTAAATAATATTTTAAGAAATATTTTAACATCAAAATTAATGAAAAATTCATGATAAAAAATTGTAAACATTTAAATAAAGACAGAATCAAAAATCCAAATCCCTTCTGTAACTAAATTGCATATACCAATCTAGTAGTCTCTAAAGTAGTGTCTTTCTCATTTGATGGGACTGGTTGCCAGTCCCATATAGGACCTCGGGGAAGTTATATGTGGCCATGCTCAAGTTTGTGATTCAGAGACAGGAGAGTAGGTACCAGAAGTAAGTTGTGACCTAGAAAAACTGCCAAAGTTATGGTCAAAAAGCACATTCAAACTGAGGTCATAATCAACCAACTAGATGCACAATGGGCCAAGAAATGGAGCTGGGTGTGGAAGAGAGGTAAGGAACCTGGAGAGAAAAATGGTGCAGCAAAGAATGAGGCTGGGGCACCATGACACGGAAACTGAAAAGTACATGATGAAAAGCCTGCACTTAAGACACCTTGTAGGAAAGCATTTCTGAAATTACTTAGAAACAATAATATACCATTTGACTGTGACTTGCTTGAAAATTAATTGAGTCCAAATCAAAGCAAGTTAGAATGCTCAAAAGAAACCACAGAATTAAGGAGAATTATTAGCATTTTGCATTTTCCTTCTTTCTTCTTTTCATTTCATAAGGATGAAAACATTAATGTTTAATATCTGTATCTCAACACTTTGTTATTGTGATGTATTAAGAACCAGCCAATATAAAATGTGGTAAAAATGAAAAGAAAGAGCTGATTAGGGGGAGATGCTGGGTATACATACCACATACACACACACACACATATACATGCACACATACATACACTCATACATACACATTCACCTCATTAGCAGATCTGAAAAAGATTTCTGTTAAACTAATTCAAAATTAGTATAGGAATAATACCCTTTATAATGCACAAAACATTCTAATGGGATAAAAGCTGTGATTTACTTTATGCTTATTTATTATTGTTAATTTATTTCATTACTAAAAAAATGGAACTAATGTAATATGTAAACATATGAGTGTTGTTTAATATCATTTACATTCATTTTGGAATTTAAAATCCTCACAAACAAAAGTCCATTTCATCTATAAGGGCCTGACAAGTTTTGCTCTAAATGTACTATTTTCCTTCAGAAAGTGTTTCATGTTACTTAAATATGTGAACTTCGTGGCAATTCATGCCCACACAATATTATTTATTGTTAAAACTAAGTATTCCGTAAGATTTCTGAGTACCAATAGTTATGTAACATAGGTATTTGACCGAAAATAATCGATTCCATGCAATTACTATTCTTGTTAGAATGTAGACAGCCATTAGAAGTAATGAACCAAACGGTTACTCTGATTAATACGGAAGCCACAGTTGCCAAGTCCCAAGAGGCCAGGCAGTGGCCAGCTCACTGGGAAGCCATGTGGTGGACATAAAAGAGACTTTGTCCTTTACTGAGTTTCTGAGTTTGCTCACCTTAACTTCTCTGAGCCCATTTACTACACAGGGAGAGTTAAAACTGTTCCCCTCAGTTATTATAATGATGATATAAGATAAAATGTGAACGCAGTGCCACTGGCTAAGATCTGGTGCTTGTAATAAATATCCTTTCCTGTTTTTGCTGGTGGAAGAGAGTAGGCAGGAAAAGCGTTTCCCTCATTTTGGTGATGACTGAACAAGGACTAAAACATGCTGGCCCTGCATTTTTAACTTGAAACACTGTGTTTCTGGCAAGTTGGTCATAATGCTCAGGGCAGAAGCTGTCTGATCTCGTGAAGGCCTTTGAGGAAAGGCTCACTCACATGACATTCAAAAAACCCTAAAGCCTCATTGCCTGGCATACACTGTACTCTCACTGACTTATCTGCGTGAAATCACAGAACCACACCAAGTATCAGGTTCCTCTGAGATGGAAGCGAACACAACTGTGGACTTCTAACAGCCTAGATATTTCCAAGGGCATAAAACATGCCCCTCATACCTAACAATATTTTCTGGTAATGTTTTGATCATTATTTAATACTGTTTAAATATTAGCAGTATTTTAATGAATGTCATACCCATTTGATTGAATCATGCAAATAAATATGAATCAAGAAGGTAGGGTCAGACCCGTGCTAAATAAACTTTCTGAGAGGTCATATCTATGAAAAATTTGGACTGAAATAATGACAATAATTTTTATATAATAATACAATAAGCATTCGCTAATAAGTATTTGTGAACATTACCATGTTCTTTTTCTTCCTCGAATAACTAAGATTGATTTTTAAAGAAAACTAGTTTACTTATTATTCTTTGAGTTCAGAGCTTTGACTTGAGCTTTTCCCCAGCTCTTTCTCATTATTACTGAATGTAATTAAATTTTCTCTAAAGTGCTAAAGCAGCTAACAGAGTCGACAAGTGTTGACAAGCCTGTTTAATCAACTCTGATATAAGATGACATATGCGGTACTCAAAAAACAATTACTGAATTAATTGATTCACACAGTAAGGAGTCAAGTAAGAGGCAACACTAAGTGGGGAAGAAAATTCAAGGCTTTGCAGAGATTAGTGATTTGAGTCCATTTTGAATGGCCCAAAGAATTGTTCACTTCCCTAAATCTCAACTGCCTCATCTGTAAAAAAGGAATTCTGTTATTAAATCTACATGTTGCCATAAGGATTAAACTTTATTGCATGTCTAAAAAACTTACCATGGTACTGTAATAAATGTCAGACTCCTGTTTCTGTAGGCAGACAGTAGCTTCCCCTCAACCATGGTTTCATTTTTCAGGTTTCAGTTACCCACAGTTTCAGTCAATTTGGGTCAGAAAATATTAAAACAAAAAATTCCAGAAATAAACAATTCACATGTTTTAAATTGTACACCATTTCGAGTAGTATGAGGAAATCCTGTGCTCTCCAGCTCTGTCCTGCTCAGGACATGTCCCGCTTTGGCCCTCATGTCTATGCCGTATATGCTAACACCCTCCCTCCCTTAGCCACTTAGCAGCTGTCTTGTAAGTTATAAAGAGCTTCCCTTAAGTGAAAAAGTGCAAGTTCTCAATAAGGAAAGAGAAAAAAATATATTTCAAGGTTGCTAAAATCTCCAGTAAGAACAAAATTTCTATCCATGAAATTACCTAATTATAAATTAAACTTTATCATAGGTGTGTATGCCTAGGGGAAAAAATAGTATATATAAGGGTGTGGTACCATCCGTGGCTTCAGGCACCCACTGGGGGTCTTAGAATGCATCCCCTGAGGATCTACTGGGGGACTACTGTACAGTAAAACAGCACAGGGTAAATCTGGTGAGCTATAATCCCAATACTATTTGAGAAGGAGAATAAGAGAGGGACATATTATGGCTGTACACTAGATTTTCCTTCATCATAACATTAGTCAATGCTTTTCTAGTTACAAAAGACTAATGTCCAAATAAGCTAGTTAGGTAAAGGGGTTTTCCTGGAATTTTCAAAAACCTTAGGAAAGCCAGGTACAGACCAGCCTTGTGGCAGCTAGAATTAAGAATTATGTTGTCACTAGGGGTCTTCATCCAGCTGTGATCTGTTTTTTGCATGTTAACTGTGTTCTATCTTCCACATGGCCAGAGTTACAAATATGGAAAGGAGAAAGAACAGAATGAACCCTAGGGTGTTAGATTAGAAGGAAATGGAAGTACCATATCAGTTTAACTGGTTTTGTAATAGCTATTTAAATGTAGAAGTTGTGTGTATGTGTATATGTGTATATAAGAATGTAATGAATATATGAGTGTATATCTGGGTGAATATGTCTGTCACATGTGAGTGTGTGTGTGTTTTCTTTATCCACCAAGATGGCCTAGAAGTAATGACATTACAGTAGCAATGAGTACACCTAGCACCCAGATCTTAGTTCGTAATACATTGTCCAAAAAAAGGAAGTGAAAGATTCTTGGAGAGACAACTGATTCTTAAAGTGCATCCCATTGCTTCTCTTGGATTTTATTGATTTGAAGCAAGTCAATGAGTCCAGCTCTCATTGAAGTAGAGAGGATTACATCAGGGCCTGAATACCACTGGGGGACATCACAGAAGATGCCTACCACAAGTAGCTGCCACTAGTGGGGAGAGAGCCTGTGAAGTGAAAAAGAGACAAAGAGCTGTTGTGATGTTGGTGACGTCATATTTTATCAGACATACACACACACACACAAATTGCTCTTCAGTATGTGTGTTATAATTCACAAAAAAAAATTTTAAGTAAAAATCACATATGTACAGAAAATTCAGAATGAAAGCCAAATTACTGATTAAAATAATAAAAAATGTTTCAAACAACTTTATACCTAAAAAGGCATTAATAAATTAAAAGGGAAATTTGGCAATATAACCCAATGATGAGACCACTAATTCTTCAATCTATTTAGATTTTATATGAATAAATTTTTTAAAATATTAAAATAGGCAAGGCTATAAGTAGTCCTCTTAGGAGAAAGTATACCAAAAAAAAAAAAAAACCATAAAAAATGTTCAACCTTACTATGAAAGAATAAAATTATAACAGAAACAAAACATTTTTACCTCTTAAATTAGTAAAGACATTTTGAAAGTCAGTTCCCAGTAGTGGGAAGTATCTGAGATGAAATCAACACTCTTATATACTCTATTAGGGGTGTGTCTGTCAATTAGACTATAAATATATCAGGTTTTTTCAGATTCAAATTGTATGACCCTATTTTAGAATATTACTTATTTTAAAATTGAAGTAATTAATCATGTTAAATAAAATTTAAAAATCAATATTCTATAATTCTATCATCATCACAACTCATCTAATATTCTGGTTCATGTCCTTGCAAAATTTTCTGGAGTGTTTGTACATAACTGTAGTTTCAGTGTACTTAATTGTTATTTTCAGTTAATGTTATATAGAGCAATTTGTTTCCATGTTGCCATATATTGTATTGCCACAAAATGTTCCTCAGAATAAAAATAGCATGGTTAACTTAATTATTGTTCCCTTTTAACATGTGTTTCTAAATGTGTTATTCTTTTCCAATAATGTTGCATAAACATCCTCCTGTAGACAGCTTTTTTTCTCATATTAGATGATTTTTCAATAGATACTTGAAAATGATATGTAAGTTAGTAATGCTTTCTTAACTCTTTATATTGCCAAATTAATTTTCATGCATTTGCATGCATTTATAAAGTCACAAAAAAGGATAAGAATCAATTTAACTCTATTTTGATAACAATAGTATTACCTAATTTGTTTTGTTGTTGTGTTTGCTTGTTTGTTTGTTTGTTTGTTTTTAAATTTAAGGATGTAAAAGAGCTTTTTTCTTACCAGGTTTCTGATAAAGAAACTTTAATAGAAGCAAAACTGAGTTAGCCATGCTGCTCACAGTTAACATTCCAGGATAAGCTTCAAATTGTCTGTCACAAGAACAATTAGAAACAATATACTGAGGTAGATGTGAATCACTGTCTGATAAAATCATACAGTTCAAAATATTTGTTCTGATTTATTAAATGTGATAATTTACGGACTCTGAAAGAAAGGAGAAAACTGTCTCAGAAAGCCATTTCACTTTCTGAGAATGAGAGAACTATTAAGAACTCTTAAGGAAGGAAGAAAATTAAAAATAAACTGGTGATTCAAAAATCAAATCAACCAGAAATTACGGTTTCAAATATATTTCTCTAAGATTGAAGTTGAGTAGGACTCCCAAAGATACTTATATCTGAATTGAGATAAATAATCCTTAATCACATTAATGACAACTATGTGTTAATGTCTTTTACATAAGTAAAGGGAAGGAACACCCACAATTACATGTGCAAGAGGTTCCATTGCTCAGAATGAACGATTAACATAAATGAATCAAAGAAAGAATGGGAAGGCTTTTAGCTAACAGTTTAATATTATCATCAACTGAGAAGTTACCCAGCAATTCTCAAATTTCTAATTTACAATGACCTCTAACATGCTACTGGGCTCCTCTCTGATGGTCAGCTCCCCTTTTCACCTCTATACGCTGAGCCTTGGACAACTCCTCAAATTGGGTACAACACTGTGCTTGCTACCATTGTTCACATCATGGCACACATGAAAATTATGTCCTCTGGGCAGGTTCAATGACAAACGTGAAGTTCTGCAAGAAAAAAGTATGGTCATTTTTTTTTTTTTACATTACCCAATGGTAAGAAAAATAATAAAATCTGTTCCATTCCTTAATTAAAAGCAATTTCTTAATTAAAATTTATTTTACCAAACAGATTTGTACTTGAAATAACCACATACAAACTCTAATCAAGAGTTTTTGACAATGAGCTCTTTAAACACTTGATAGTCATCATTAATGATAAACTTTCACAAGTCAGCGATAAAAAATACAAAATTCTTTTCAACCTTTCAATGACTTATAACAGGTGAAATTATTTTTAAAGAAACTAATATTTCTATTTTTTCTTTTATCAATAAATACAATGCAAACATTTCTTATGATAAGGCTAATGAGCCTTGAATCCAATAAAATGATTTATACCAAGTATTCCAAAATAATAATAAAGCCTAATTTGAATAAATCTGCTGATTGTAAGAGCATATCTTTGTAAATAGTTTGAATATCACTAAAAGGGCTATATGGCTATAAATGAACAAAAATACCTCTGTCTACTTATAACCACATCTGAATGAGGATCTTGGCCTAGAGTTGTACCCACCAGAAGCCCACACCAGGCTCCTTTCTCTCACCCCTGACTGGCCATACTTTGTGCTTCTCACCATGTTCAAGGTACACCCTCATCTGCATTTGCTCTCTACAGCTGGCTGCAGAGATCCACACCCAGGTGTTAGAGCTCCTTGTTGGCCACACCAGCATGTCATGGTAAACATGAGCTTCAGATATTGTTCATTGTGTCACCACTCAGTGACAGAGCAGTTTATCATCAGACTCTGTTCTCTTCAGATTACCCTCCAAAACGGCACACAGCAAGAGATTACCAAGCCAAGAATTCTCATCACCTTGGTGATTAGGAGACAAATTTCTCAAGAAAAATCTAAATGCGATTCATAGAACTGTGGTTGGGAAGGTCTGGAGATATAGAAAGAGTTACTGACTTTGTGCTCAAACAGGGAAATCCACTGCAATTCTGCCAGGCATTTATTAGTTTTGAGACTTTAGAGAAGCTACCTAACCTCCCTGAATCCATTTTGTTCTCTGTGTAATGGAAAAGAATGGGATATAGAGGAAGATTAGAAAGAGAGATTAGAGAGGATAGAAAGAGTAGGAAAGAATATGTTAAAAAATTAAAATCTGGTTTGTTTAGGTTTCTAGCATGTAATTAAAATGGATGGTATATCTAATCAGAGATCCATTTTGAGATTTACTTATTTAACAAATATATATTGGGTATCTGGCATTTTTATAGGTTCAGGGGATACAGTAATGAACAAACATAAAAAAAAAAAATCTTGCCTTATGGGAATGTAAGTTCTAATTGGGAGAGACAGACTATAACCTGAAAAATAAATACATAAATTATAAACTACAGTGTAACATGGAGGAAATTGACCAAAAAAAAAGGATAGAGTACAAGATAGGAAAGGTCACTACAAATTTAAAGAAGGAAATTGAGGAAAGCCATGCAGGTAAACAAACACTGAAAGGAGGTCATGGGAGAAACCAGGTAGACACTTTGAGAAAGAGGATTCCATGAAGACAGAACTGCAGAGGCCTTGTGAAGGGAGCATGCCTGCATGTGAGGCAGGGGAAAGTTAATAATGTGGCAGGCAGGAAGGAGCAACAGCAGGAAGTCAAGTCACAGATAACAGTACCCTGAAGGCCTTTGTGAGAATTTAGGAGTTTTTAAACTTATGAGATTAGATGAAAGTACCAAGGTAGTAGGTATAGAGAGAAAGGAAAAGAGAACCAAATGCTGAACCCTAGGTCATTTTAATATTGAAAAGTGAAAATAAAAAAGAGGAACAAGCAAAAGAGACTGAGAAGGAGCAAGAAGTAGAACCAGAAGAATTACATACTGAAAACGATTTTTTTTTAAATATTTTAATAAAGAGGAGTGTGGGTGCTAGGCCTGGCTGGCCCAAGGTCTAGCTGTGATCCAGGCCCGTGGCTAGGAATAGGACCCCAGATTTAGAAAATATGTAAACATACTTCAGCTTATTGTATCACGCATATGTGGCTGAAGGCCACTATTGTCGTCTGCTATGTGAGGAATCATGCAGTCCCCTGGAGAGCATAGGGGAGCACAAAAAAAGGGGAGCAGAAGAAGTGCATGCAATACCACACAACCCCACAATAGACTGCACTTCCCACCAGAAGTGCGCTCTGTGCACTAAAGTTGGTGCCTGCCGTTTCATCCTCATGTCTAACTCTTGTGTGTTGTTCCAACTGGGGTCTCACCATTGAACCTTCCCTTCTTGATCAGCAACACCCCTGATACTTGGCATAGCCGACATGATCCACTCGGCCCTGACAAGGATTGATCCTTGAAATTCTGCTAACAGATCAGGTAAAATGAGGTTTGAGAATATACCATTGCACTTAGAATCGTGGAGATCATTTTTTGTGTGAAAAAGAGCAATTTAAAGTGAGTTCAAGAAATGATGACTTATGAAAAGTTGAATACAATTCATATAGGCAGCCGTATTAAGAGAGCAAATGGGACAAAGAAATGGACAACAAAGTGAAATATGTGAAATTAGGATTTGGCGAAGATGGTTTCTTATGACACAGGCATAGGCATGGGAACAAATAGAGAGGAAAATAAAATCCTGGAGTTCAAGAATAAGGAGGCCAGAGTATTGGAAGTATTTTATTTCTAAGATTGCTACACATGTGGATATCCAACTCAGGAAGAGAGGTAGATGGGAAGGAAGAATCCTTTCACAACAATTCTCAGGAAACTCGTGTTCCAGGTCACAGAAGGAACAAACAAGATTATGACTATATTAATGAATCCTTCCCAGTCAATCCTATTTGAACCCTGGTTACACAATTGTCTTAATTAACTCTGAGCATTAAGAATTTCAGAATTATGTTTCACTGAAAATTCCAGTGCCATGAAAAACTAGAAAGAGGAGCAGAGAAGTCAGAGTCAAATTCATGAATGTAGTTTTTTCATTACACCTTTGTGGGCTGATTCTTAAAGCAAATATTCTGAGTATACTAAAGAAACAGAGAGCAATGTGATGAGAGGTGATGGCAGCATGAAATGACAGGAAGTGAGAGCAAACAGGGAAGAGCAAATCAATGTTAAGGATGTTAAGGAGGCAGAGCTGACAAGACAGTGATTGACTAGATGTATGTGAAGAGGGAGGACAGGGAGGTCAGGAACAAGCAGATTAAATATGATGGAAAAAAAAAATACAGTCAACCGTAGAGGGTTTCAAATGTAGTAAAGGCTCATAACATTAACATTATTTATCTTCTTTGAAGCAATATCTTTATACCTAAGAAGGCAACTTTGATTTACGGGGCTTTTCAAGTTAATGGATTCAGGTTAATCCTGGCCAGGTGTCTGTTCCTGATATGTTTGGATTCTGGGAAAATCTGCTTAACCTCATTGTAATTTAAAGCTTGTTGCTAGCTAACTAGATCCAAGGTCTTTCTAATCCCTAGATCAAGATCTCCATGCCAAAAAGGAGGAAATCTATTTTGAAGACTAGAAAGAGTTGATATGCTCTCATAAGAACTTTAATCATCTTTCATTTACAGAAATCATCTCTATGTGAACAAAATTAGATATTTTACCACAGAAGTTGAATGTTCACTTGCCTGGTCTTCTAAGCCATCTTTTTAAGAACCTGAAGAAATAGTACAGGCACCTCCCACTGAATGACCTAAACTCTGTTACATGAGGCAAAACAAGTTAGAGGTGTAAAGCAGCACCAAGTGGGCTAAAAATATAAATATCTTTTCCTACACCATCTTCTTGAATAAATGAGAGGTCAAAGAAAGAGGATATGCTGGAGTTCTAGGATACTGAGGGAGAGAGCAGTCCCAGGAGGGTTGGCATGGTGATAGACTCAGGACCACTCAATTTAGCCTTGGGATTCTGGTCTAAAGGACACAAGGAAAGAATGGGGTAACCAACAATAGAAACAGTGCCTAAAGGACACATGAAAGACATCCTATTGATAAAGTTAGTTGTCAGTCTTGCTTTAGGTTTTATGGAGTACTGATTTGTGTTTAGCATTTTATGAATGAACTCATGGGCTATACATATGTTTTTCTAATGGCATAACACAGCTATTGAACATAATGCTAAATACTCCCAGTGCATTTATTTGACAAAGAATAAGTACCACAAAAAAATGGTGTGTCTATAATGATTATAGAGAAGTGTTAAGTACTAATGATTATATTCAACACATCAAACAAGAATGCTTTAGAAGAAGTCGTTAAAATAGGACCATTAATTAAAATATACTTCATGAATTTTGTTTGAGCAAAATATACTTGAGATGTGGTACATTTGGTGCAGTAAATAAAATCAAAGAATATTCCCTGAGAACAGAAAATGTTTCTCATAAAATCCTGATGGTGCATTCAGTAACTCCCTTTCCTCTGATTTTATTTTTCTCATTAAAATCTAATCTATGACACATTTGAAGTTCTCTCCCACTCAACAGTAACATGTAGAAAGTAATAAACTACACACATCCTGGAGGGACATACTGAATGAAGACATTCCTGTTTCCAATCTCCTTAGTTGACAAGATCTAAGACAGTCACCAATTCCACAAGCCTGGCATACTGCCAGGGGGGAGTGGGTGAAATATGTTGATAATAAATACAGGAATATTGGAATTGAGTCACACAATAGTTTCTTGGTTTAAACAAAAACAAACAATTCAAAAATTAGGCTTAAGGGAAAATTACTTCTATCCTGGGCATCTAAAAGCATGGATGGCAGCTCAGCCATCCTATTATAATTGTTCAGCTAAATCTGGTTTGTTGACAGTGATACATTGAGCCTTTTAATTCAACAATGTTCTCACTTAAAAACTCAAAAACTAATTATTTTAATGCTATTGCTAATAGCTTTAGCTATTGTCAGAAATGTTTTCCTCTTCCAATGGAAACCTGAAAATAAACAAACAATTCTAATAATTGAAGATCTTCATTTCATCTTTATTTAAGTATTACTATGAAAAAACAATTTAAAAATATATTTCATTTTTAAAAATATATTTGCAAAGAAACTCATCATCTACTTAATAAGTGAAGTTAATTTTCTTCCCCTTAAATGTCTTGTTGAAAATTAGTGGATTCTGAGCTCAATACTCAACTTTTATTAGGATGTTCCCATGCTTCTCTCCAATGAGTCAAATAATGAATAACTAAGGTAAGGGACATTTGTTGTTGGCATTATGTTGAACAGAAGGATGGAAGGAGGTTGTCATGCCATTTCTGTAGTGTTTGTGCTGCCAGGAAATAAGACTTCCTTAATTGCCTTCATAGAGCACTGTCATTCTTTTGAAAATGCTACTAGTTGGAAGATTCACCAATCAAAGGCAAGCCCATAAGGAGCTCATCAGCTTGTATAGGAAAAAAACACTGAATAGACAGTAAGAATGTTATAGTGTCTCAGCATATACAAAGAAAAGGAGTTTACCCACTCAGCTTTGAAAGGTTTTGAAGGCATCCCAGCATCCACCACTTATAAGCTGAATCCTGAAAGAGAGAGATAAAGGGCCAAGCAGGTATGGAAGAAAGAAAGGGAGAAGATGAGAAATGGAAAGGATATTCTAGGTAGTGGATGTTACATGTTGAAATGTATGGAGCTTCAGCAAATACCCCAGCATTCAGCAAAGTTTCTCTAGGTGTGGTCTATCAGCCATCTCAATGTAAATCATCCAACTTGCTTGTTGAAATGCACCTCTTTGAGCCCTGAAGCTGACCTGCTACATCAGAATCTGAAACCTAGGATTTTCTATTTAAGAAACATTCTAGAAGATTTTTATGTACTCTAGATTTTATATTTTCTAGCATGGCATAAGTGTGAGGAGGGAGTAAGAGGCAAAATATGATTCTGGAGAAATAAGCCAGGTTGGACCATGAAGTCCTTAAACACTAAGTATTTGGGACATGGGACTTTCCTGAGTACAAAAGAGACACCACAGCCAAGATCAACATAAGAGCATAAAAAGAAAAGAATTCTACTTTAGAAAAATCATACTAGTGACAGCATGAGATAATGGATTCAATAGAATGAGACTGGGGCAGGAGAGCTGAAGAGAAATATAAGAAAGTAAAACTGGGAATTTATTAATTGGAATATGGTTCTGGAGGGAAGGGGACATGGTTTTGAAAACAGGGGGGCATCAATAATCATCCCTCTCCAGGGTTCTGCCTTGAGTATTATATACAGAGCATGGATGACAAGGCATGGTGAAGAAAGTGAGCTCAATTTTGAGTAGGCCGAGTTGGAAGTATCTGTAGAATTCAGGTTTAGAAGATACATTTGAGATGGGGTTATAGACTTAAAAGTCATCAATACAACTGGTAATAGAAACTGTGGGATAATAAAAGTTTATGATATCATTTTTCTTCATAAAATGAAAAATTAAGTTACTTCCCAATATTTAGTAAAAAAATTTTTTAAAGGAGGTGTCAGAGAATGAAAGAAATATAAAATAGCTACTATGAAGCTCATGAGAGAGAAAAACTGAAAAAAAAAAGCATTAAAGTCTCAGTAAATACAGAAAGAACTACAAATTATAGTGGCTCTGAATCTTGCCAGCTGTCTTTCTCCTGCAACACTTGCCCACCCAGGGGCAAAGCTAGAAAAAGAAGGCAGCTGTAGTGCTAGGGGCTCCTCTTTCCAAAGAAGCAGAAGGACTAAGCTCCCCTTCTGGTCCTGGTGGCCTCCCCCCACGTGCTATGCTCCTAAAACTCAGATCCAGGAACAAAAACCTAACATGCTTTTCTTCAGCCTAGTTCTGCCTTGCTACATGCCTGTTAGTTTCTGCCACACATACAACACACACACACACACACACACACACACACACACACACGTATGTGCCTGTGCATGCTCGCTAAACATTTTCCTGCAAATATCAGCAAAGAATGTTGAAATTTCTTTCTGTTTTATGGTTATATTTACCTATAACCAAAGAGCTAGTATGATGATTAAGAAAAATAATTATTTTAGGTTATATTCTGAGTTCATAATTATTACTTACTTCCATCCCTGACATTTTCAAGCATCGCTTCTTCCATTCATTCCCTTGTTAGATTTTCCATAATTTATTCTCCAGGTATTCCATAATTTCCTGCTTATTCCATAGAGCAAACTATATCTAAATCAAGTGACAAATGTCCTCCTTGCTCTGCTTTGTGTGCTGAGCTGGAACAGTGAGGAATGTTCCTTGGCCAAACACACAGAGTCCTTTTCCCAGAGATTAGGAGTCAAGGAGAAGCAAACTCAGCCCTCCTAGGTTCAGAGCTTCCATGCACACCCAGACTCCAGTTTTACTGATTCATTGATTTATTGATTTTTTATATAATATTATCCCCTCCATTTGTCTTGTTTTTTTCTTTCTTAAATTCTTAAATCACATTAAATCTCTGTACTAAACCCATTATTTAAAAAAAAAAATCCCATTATATCTGTTTTTGTTTTAATATTCTATAAGATTTCTTTAACTTTATGTTTCAACACTTTTGTTGATCTTTTATTCGTAATATTATATTTAATTATTCTGAGAATGTCTCCTGCTGTTTATGACCCATTCTTCTTTCATGTATGCAATCTATAATTTCTCAGAGCACGTTATTGTACTGTTTTTTTTTTTTTTTTGAAGTTTTCTTCTGTTCCCTGCATTGCTGGCATTGTTCTTTCCTGGTGTTTATTTTGAGTTCTCTCCTTTCATGTTGGAGATTTTCCTCAAATGGGATTGATTCTTTGTTATTGATCTAAATTTAAGAACAAGGCACCAAAAAAATTATTGGACTCTTACGTGCTTGGACACACATGTCGATTCCCAAGCTTCATTTAGGATGACTGGGTAGGGATCATGTTATTTCATCAAGAGATTCCCAGTTGTCAGAATTTATGAAGCTTTTTGAGGCGACCAATCATTTTCTCCAGAAAGCAGTTGAGCAATCTCATGCTCAGAGAATATAAATCCGGGTGATGATGTTCTCGGAGGTGAACAGAAGATGAGCAGAAGAAGCTGAAGAACACTTCTTATTTGGTATTTAAGCTTCCACTTTTCAACTTTTCAGCAGGTACTGTACTTCACTCTGAGCTTAGCTATGACTGATGTCCTAAGTTCAGAGCCTCCCTGGTTCGATATTTCCAGAGGGTGAACCTACAGTATTCTGTGCTAGGGAGAAGGGGTGGGAAGAAGAGGGAGCTTCTGTCTATGAGAGATTGGGAAGGAGATTTTAGGGGCAGGGAGTCATGCTCATTTAAAAGATTTTCAGTTCTGCCTGCTCTCCCACTATGCTCTCACCTTCCAAATTGTTCTCGGGTTCTGTGGCATAAACCCATGCTTTTCTGCCATACATTCCTTCTTTGTGGCGTTCAGCTGCTCTGTAGTTTAATTATCATTTCTTCATTTGTTGTTGAAAATTTTTTGACCTCAGGGGTGCTATTTGTCTCCTGTCTTTTTGTCCTTATAGGTTATATATTTTTTATTCCTTTACTGTCATTTCAGTGGACTTTGGAGAAAGATGAGAGATCAGTTCATGACTCAATCCATGTAACATTAAATTTCTAATTGATTCCTAAACATGCTGGGTATTTCATGTACAAATTTCTAGATAACACCAACATTACAGATTAAGTAAAATGCATTTTCAAAAATCCAGGAAGTAGAACCATGTTATGGCAAAAAAAAATAATGATGAGATGATATTAGATGAAGATCTATAGTATAGGAAAAAGCTAGTCTGTATAGAACTGTGTTATGTGATAAGCTACATTATTCTAGACTGAGTGTTTGTGGCTGTGGGCTGAGCCAATTATTTTAATTATGCTCTTGGGAAAGTTGTTGAAATTCAATTAAAGGTGATTTCCAGTAACATTCAAGTTATCACATTGCTTTTGAGCAAAGGGACTTGACACTTGGCTAAATGGTGTTGAAACTATGGTTTAACTCTGAGAAACAAAATATGTGATCTTTTAGCAATCAAATTCAGAATTTCAGCAAACACCATTAACCCTCACAGGACCAGACTGTATCAGGCTGCAGGCTCAGGAATCATTTGTAACACAGAGGCTAATATTCTTTCTAAGGAAACATGTCATTCATTTTAAAAAGGTAGGTATTATCTAAACAAGAGAATGGACTAATAAACTGAAGTGAATCAAAACTATAAAATACAGTGAATCAGCTAAAAGGAAATGGATCAATATGGTAGAACTCTGAGATATTACTGAAAGGAAAAAAAATGTTCAATTCAGTAACCTCTAGGAAAGAGGGGGGAGACAGAAGGGGTTGGTTAAAGGAAACTGTTAGCCTTAACTACATTAATTAACTATTACTATGATAAGTATTAAGATCTCACCTGTATAATTAAAATTAAATTTAAGAATAAATTTAATTTCTAATTTTTAAGTGCTTACTTGAAAACTTCTTTATCAAAAATATTTCTAAATAAGTTGTGATAAAACAATCACATTGAAAAGGAGAGGTTTTAGTTCTAGTTCAGATGGAATAAGTACATTTCATCCTGTCTCTCCTACTGCAAACCAGTGACTAATTTCCCATTATTTCCTCCAGTGTATCCTGGCCTAGACCCAAGGCAGCTCACAACCAAGAAGAGGACAAATATTGTATAAATCTTCTTACATGGGATACCTACAATAGGCAAATTCATAGAGACAGAAAGTAAAATAGAAGTTATAAGGAGCTAGGGAAGATTTTAGTGGTAAAACTATTGTACGTATTGATTATCATGGTTACAAGAATCTATACATGTATTAACACTGGTAGAACTGTAAATCAAAAATGAAAAGTTCAAAAACTTTATAGCAGCTCTTAATCAAGTTTCTCTATGTCTTTTCAACTATTTTTTTTTATCAATTGGTAAATAGAAATAATCATCACATAAAAAAGATATACTCTGGGATTCTGGAATTTAGTACAATTTTGTTGTTAAATATTTTTTATTTGATTTTGAGATTTCTTGGTAGTACTTTTATGAAACTGAAATGTTTCTACTTCTTTTAATATTTAATAGTAAATAGTTATTTATCGATTGAAATAAAGAAGCAAATTTATATAGAGTAGTATATATATATATATATATATATATATATATATATATATATATATATATATATATAATAATATATTGTGACAATAGGTTTAAAATCTGCACTTCTCATCAACAGAAATAATTCTTTTGTAATAACTCTTGAAAGCATTGATCATTTTTCCTCTTATTCACCTATACACATCACCTTCAAGTTTAAAAGAAATCTAATGTCTTTACACTTTATAGATCAAAATACCTTTTATAAAAATCTTATCTTGAACGTAATTGTACCCTTTAGAAAATCATATTCCCTGTGAACTATTCCAGTTAATCATTTTTTGTACTAATTTAATAATTTTCTACCAAAACAAAAACCAAAAATAACACTTTTAGTCACATCACAAGAAATCCCACAAGGATTAAGTCTTACTGCACCATGATTCAAAAGCAGATTGGAAGACAGTGAGTTGCTCCAAGAACAGAATTGTATTATGCTGTCGAGTTATTTCAGTGCACTAATCATCCAGATATGATTTCATATTAAGTATACTTTTTGACAATTTTAATATTTATCTAAACATTTGTGTGTGTGTGTGTGTGTGTGTGTGTGTGTGTGTGTGTGTGTGTGTGAAAGAGAGCAGCAACACTTGGTTGATCTCACAGATTGCAAGAACCCTATCTTACAATCCCTTCTTTTTTTATTTTTAGTTTTTTAATTTTTTATGCCTACAGCACCTGGTCTTCCTATGTTGTCCCCATCCAAGTACTAACAAGGCCCAACCCTGCTTAGCTTCTGAGCTCTGACATGATTGGGCTTATTCAGGGTGGCATGGTCCATAGTAATCTAAACTTTTCTTAAACAGCTTCCCACCAACTTCTGGTAATCACATAACTGTTTTTTATTCTTCTAAAATATAAATATTGTAAATATTTTACTCTTCCTTTATGTTAGGTCGGCAGGGGAGAGCCAGCCGAATGCTTGCCTGGAGACTTCCCAGCCTGACATCAGAATCCGGACACCCAACTGATAAGGGCCCACCCTAAAGCCCTCATGGCACTACCCTAACCCAGATGCTCAACTGATATTCCCCATTCTATACCTTACCCCCCCCCACATAACCCTATAAAAACTGCACCCTCCCATCCCAGCATGTGACTCCTCTGGCCCCTCTCCTCTCTGGACCAGTGAACCTCTCCCAGGAGCCCTCCCAAAAAGGCTTGCTTTTAAAACTTCTCTTGGCATGTCACGCATTTACCTTACACTTTATATTAAATTTGTTAAGTCTTATTCTTTTCTTCTCTGAAAATGCCTTCATTATTTACTACTATCTGTTTTAGGTCCCTCTCTCTATAAAATTATATCACTGAAATAGCTTTCTAGTCAGCTACCTTAATTCCAGATGCAAAAAAAAAAAAAAAAAAAGGATTCTATAACTCTACTTTCTGAATGTCACTTCTCTGACTCCAAATGATTTCCATTATTTATTGAATTAAATCCAAAACACTCTGCTTGACTTTGAAGAGCTTCCGTAATTTCCTCACCCTTTCGGTCTGTCCATTGTTCTCACTGGCTTTTAGATCTCATCTTCTGATCTGTCGAGAAATACTACTCATTTTTTCAAGCATATACCAAAACTGATCTCACCTCGATGTCATTATTCACTATAATCCATTCTTAGTGAGCTGCCTCTTCTTAAAAGACTAGGTCAATTTTGTACCTCCAATAAGCCCTTTATGATCATTATCAGCTGACCTGAACCTTATAGAGTTCTGAAAGTAATTTATAGATTAGAACACATGATTGTAGCTCTAATTATTCTTATGTTCTAATAATTTAAATATTTGAGTGTTAAATTTGTAAGCTCTTGGAGATAGAACTATTTTTTAATGAGATGTAAGACAAACAGGAAAAGTAAGTAATAACTTTTCTGTATAACAGCAATAACTATTATAAAATGTAATAGGAAAAAGAAAAAGATCCAATTTTTAATAACAAATAATAATATGCTTAAGAATATAACTAAAAATAAACATACAAAATCATTATAAAGAAAACATCATTGAAAAACAGCAAAAAAAAAAAAAATAGAGAAATACCGTTGTTATTGTAGCAGATTCAGTACTCTAAAAAGTCAATGCTCCCCAAATTGATCTATCAGCCCTAAAAAGATTCCAGATTTTGAAAAGTGTTTTGAGTTCATTAAGGAAATAAAGCAAATGGCAACAATGACCTAAACACTTTTAGAAAAAATTATAGATTAATTTACTGTAGCAGATAATCAAACATTTTATAATTATTCTATAATTAAAACATTGTGGCTTCAGAATAGCAATAAGAAAATAAGAAAAATAAGTCAAGAAGTAGAATTATACATAATATTGTAAAATATAATAAAGTAGCGTTTCACATTGGTAAAGAAAATATGGGCTGTTCAATGTATGGCTGAGTAAGCGTTTTATCTCATTGAATATAAAAATAAACAGCAGATAGATTGAAATCTAAACACTAAAAATCAAAACTAAGTTCTACTTTCTGTAATTGTGGTAATGGCTAAACATTTTGAAAAGGCTTTGCATGTTTATCATGGTAGAAGTAGTTAAAAAATTACAGCGTGGATAAATCTAGAGGATATTATCTAAGTGAAATAACTCAGACAGAGAAAGAAAAATACCATATTGATTTCACTTACACGTGGAATCTAAAAAATAAATAAATGAACAAACAATACAGAAACAGACTCATAAATAAAGAGAGCAAATTGGTGATTGCCAGATAGGAGGAGGTGAAGGACTGGGTGAAAAAGATGAAAGGATTATAAAGTATAAATTGGTAGTTACAAAATAGTCATCGAGATGTGAAGTACAGCATAGGGAATATAGTCAATAATATTGCAATAATTATGTATAGTGCCAGGTGGGTACTAGACTAATCAAGGGGATCAGTTCATAAATGATATAAATGTCTAATCACTATGTTATATACTTAATACTAATATAAAACAATACTTAATGTCAACTCTAATTGAAAAATCAAAATTAAAATAATATATATAGTGGAACACTGTCCAACAGCATTCAGCCACTTAGAGAGTAGGGCAGACTTATTTGTATTGACATGTAAAGTTTCCAAGATGTACTGCTGCATTGGAAAAAGCAAGTGAACTAAGCAAACATAAATCTTGCTTATGTTTTTATAATGAGATATGCAGATGTGTGTAAATGCACTGTGAATGAGTTAGGATGCTGGGTACTAAGTAGCACACATTGGGTGCCCTAGAGAAAAAAAGAGGTATGTGTGCAGCTGGAGATGAAAAGTAAAGTCGACTTTCATGTTTCACTCTAAGTTCTTCCGGATAGATTAAAACTATGACTTGTTTGATAAAAAGGAAAAATTCATTTAATTAGATACCAAAGAAAATACAGGAAAATGGTGCCATTGTCTTTTAGTAGAAATGGCATTAAAAATAATAATAATAAAAATATTTAACAGGAAAACAAAGAAAGGTTTGATCACATAAAAGTGTAAAACCTCTCTAGGCCAAATTTAAATTTTAAGTCATATCTGAGAGAAGAATTTTAAAATGTATAACAGATGAAGGATAAATGTTTATAGTATATGGAGAATATTATGAATAAGAAAAAGACCAACAACCCAAAAGAAAAATGGGATCTGATATAAAAAAAAGGTAATCTACCACACACACACAAAATTACATGTGGAACATATAAAAAGATATTTAACTTTATTTATGACAACTATATTAAAACTGTAAGTTTGTCCATTAGATATATAAATTTTTTTCAAATATTGACAATATTCAAAATTGGTGAAAATTGAGGTTAACATTACTCAGTATTTTTCATGTGAGTATAAATTAATTGAACTTTTGGGAAAACAATTTTATAGTATTATTAAAATGTATAAATGACCTACACTCTTACCCAAAAATCCCGTTCCTATCATCTATTTCTAAAGGGAAAAAAATTACATATATGAAACCTAAATGTTCATCAACAATGTGATAGTTAAGTAGATTATGAATTACCCATGCTAAAGAACATTGCAGTCAAAAAGAGAACAAGTATCAGCATTGAAGATCTTCACGTTACTTTGTTAAGTGAAAAGCAAATCACAGAAAAATGTGTGTACTATATTCCTACCTATGTGGAAAAAGATACTAATCTATACATAGTGTTATGGGCTAAATTCTACTCCCAGATTTATATAAAGCCCTGATCTCCAACACATCAGGGGATGTATTAAATGTATTAAAGACAGTGCCTTTAAAGAGGTAATTAAGTTCAAACTAGACTCATTAGTGTGGGTCCTAATACAATCTAACTAGTATCCTTATAAGAAAAGGAAATTTGGATGCAAAAGGAAACACAGAGGAGAGAAAACCAAATGAAGACCCACCAAGAAGAGCCAACTGTAAGTCAAGGAAAAAGGCTTAAGGAGAAACCAAACCTGCCAACACCTTGATCTTGCACTTCCAACCTCAGAACAGTGAGACAATAAATTTCTGTTGTTTAAGCCACCCAGTATTTGTTACAGCACCCCTAGCAACCTAGTACACGTAGTAAGGATTTGAAAAGATGCACACCCAACTGAAACAGAGGTTGCCTCTGAAGCTCTGGGCTGAGAGGAGAGAAAGGAAAGAGATCAAAAAGTAAATTTTACTCTATATGCTTTCATGTAGCCAGAAATGTTTAAAGCAGACATTTACTTTTGTTGCAATTTAAAAAGAAAAAGAAAAGACTATCACTCAGATAAGTAAAGGAACATAGGTAGATGGTACGCAAAGTAACATTTTACTCCATTACACAATTGTTAAACAGAATAGAATGTAGACCATATGTTTTGAGTTTAGTTATACAAAATCTCATAGACTTTATATATGGGGTACATATTTTTGAAAAGATTTAAAATATCACTTTTATTTTCAGAAAGCACATCTTCCAAAAAAAAAAAAAAAAAAGGAGAAAACTCATTAACAAGTCTAATTTTAAATTAGAGGACCCTGAAAAAGATTGTTGTCTCAGATTCTTCTGCTCCATTTCCATTGCTACAATAAGCCAATGCCACCACATTCTGCAAAATCTGAGTTATGTGGAATTAAATAAACGCAACACATAGGAAATAAGAAACATTTCACCCCACAAAGGGCAGCATAGTCTACAATGAAGCTCTCCTGGCACAATCATATACAGCTTGTTTATATTACCGGCCAGAATGCAGATTCTGATAGGTTATCTTACTGAACAGTTTACTCCAAAAACTTGCTTTACTCTTATAACACTAAAGGAAAAATTCAAAAAAAATTAAAAAAGAAACAGAGGGATGGGAAATCACCACTTCTTCCAATTCTACACCAGCTGGAAACTTCAAATTGCCTACTAGAAGCATGTAAATTCTACCCATCAAAGTTTCAAAATAACTCAAGGCCATGTTTTAACCAGAGCACCTCTTTACATTCACTGTCGCCTCCACACCCATCCCACCCTACCTCTGTAATTATACTTTTGGACCTAGTAAACTTTACACATTTGTTCAATTGAACCTTATTATGTTATTTTTGCCAAAATAAAATCTTGATCTCTTTAGGCTGATTGTTTCATATCACTTTAACATCCAAAATCATAAAATAAACAAAACAATAAAAAGTAAGGAGAAGAATGTGAACCATCTAATACAAAACTTTCTCTTAATATAAAATTAACTTATGTGTTTTTAACAGAACCCTTTACAGGTGATGATTTTATTTTTCTTTTCTATCATCTTTTTATGTAAAAGAATTAAGATCATATTTGACTTTAAAGCACTGAAAACATTTTTTGAAGCCTGCCATATACCAGATACTGCAAGGAAATAAAAGGAATAGCCTTTCCAGATATCACTGATAATGGAGTAAGGCTTTGGGAAAAAAGAAAGCTACATTCAAGGTGATAAATCATGGAGCAGACATATGACAAAGTTGTTGCAGCCATACCAGAAGGCAGGTGCTTTGTTCCTCTTGGGAAATAAAGGGTTGGGGAAGGTACAGAGAGGCTTTCACAGGAAATGTTAGTCTTAAGCCTCAGTTAGTAGGAGATAATTCTGCAAGAACCTTGAGTAAAATCCTTTCAGGCAGAAGGAATAGCTCAAAAAAGGGAGAGGTTTGGTTTTTAGAAGGCACTGGAAGACTGGCACTCAGGCTGCAGTGAGAACACTGACCTCATCTGTCTAGGAAGATCCCTATGCAATCCTTCCTTTGTCACAAACTGACAAATTCCCCCCAAAATGGAAATTTTGAAAGGAGCCCAGTGTCTTCAAGAATCTCTCCCCTTGGCACCTCTGGGCTGCAGGAGGGAACCATGGGGATGCCTGTAGCCTTCCTGCCCTTTAGCACCCTGTGTCTAGTCCTGTGTCTATTCCTCCAGGATGAGTTAGGTTAAACACCCTAAGGCTTTGAGAACATGACTGAGTATCTCACAAACTCAGAAAAACCACAAGTCACTTCAGAATCAGTGCCTCGGTCTCCCCAGATCTGACTACCATAGCTGTAGCCCCTTAATAAGGACAAGGAAAGATAATATATCATTTTTTATGGTTGATTAGTATTCCTTTGTAAATACATACCACATGACAACATGGATAGATCTTGAAGTTATTATGCTAAGCGAAATAAATCAGATGAAAAAGGACAAAAACTGTATGATTTCACTCATATGTGGAATATAAAACAAAAAAGTAACAAACAGACAAAGAAAAGAAAAACAGATTCATAGATATAGACAACAAAATGGTGGTTACCAGAGGGAAAGGGAGTGGGATGGGGAGGTAAAATAAATAAAGAGAGTCAAATATAATGATGAATGGAAACTATACTTTTGGCGATGAGCACATAATAGGGTATAAAGATATCAAATTATAATGTTGTACACCTGAAATTTATGTATGTTATTAACAAATGTTACCTCTGTTAAAAAAGAAAAGGAAAGAAGAAAGAAAGAAAGAAAGAAAGAAAGAAAGAAAGAAAGAAAGAAAGAAAGAAAGAAAGGAAGGAAGGAAGGAAGGAAGGAAGGAAGGAAGGAAGGAAGGAAGGAAGGAAGGAAGGAAGGAAGGAAGGAAGGAGGAGGAACGAACGAAAGAAAGACAAAAAAAAGAGCAAGGAAAGTACAAAAAGCGCAGAGGGGTATTGCAATTGGATGCCCTCTATTCCAAACACGGCTCTTGATTTTTGACAGTTGAATGATTTTATGTATTGTAGCGAGTACAGTACATTTCTGAATTGCTCACCATTTTAAAAGTAATCTAACAAGTTTTTATTCCAGTTAGATGATTTCTGTAAAAATCCATTGGGTTTTACCAAAGGACAGGAATCTCTGCCCTTTTGTGAATCAGTTGTTTTATTAGGGAAACACCACACTGAGTTAGTCTTCCATACAGACCATGATGGATTAAATTCTGTCAAAGAATAAAGGAGTGTAGAGGGAAAGAGAGCCTGCATGAAAAAAATATATATCTTTTGAGATGAAAGATGTATTTCAGTGAGAAGACATGGAAAAGATTTCTCCTAAAGAGAAAGGTGTTACTTTCTCTTTGACTGTGTCACTAAAAGAAGCCCTTCAAAGCTTAGTAGATCATAATATGGTTGACTGTGAGAGGATTGGAACATCTAATTATTTGGGGGCTTTCCAAGTAAAGCTCTTCATGCAAGGAAATATGAACTGGAGGTTCTGGAAAATGTTATCTGAGAAAAACTAAAAGCATACAAACCAACAGAAAAGCATTGAGAAAGCTAAAACTAGCCAACATGAGATGGAAGAGCAAATCATGGTAGCAAAAGAGGTTTCTTCAAAGGGAACAGCTAAAGGCAGAAGTAGAAAAATACAAAAAAAAAAAATGTGATTTTCAAGTTGTCAAAGAAACATGCCAAACAAATAAAGTAGCCAAAACTGCTAACAGATGGACTGATAGTATGTTTGCAATAAAATCTTGGGCCAAAGGAAAATTTGAATTTGAAGAAAATAAAATTGATAAAATTTTGGAATTCTAAAAAACTTTGACTACATAGACTAAAATGTTCAACGTTAGTAAAGAATCTATGCACTTTTGATTATGTAAAAATCTTTTATTATTCAACTAAATGTACTGAATTGTCATTTACCTACAACTGTTTATCATTTTGTTAATTTTAAATAAAGTGTTAAAAAAAGAATCTCTTCTTCCTGTCTCCTGACTCATAGTACTGTCTTTTATTTTTTCATTCATCCTGTCTTGGCTTTGGTGTCTCACTTCACCTCTGCGGCTCCATCTTCTATTGATCCTCCCACTTTCCCAGGAGGTTTCTCCTTTATAAACGACTGAATTTATACTGACAACGTGGCACACTCTGGGGCAGCCAAGGAGATTTCCCTGCACTAGCCAAGGCCTTTTCTCATAGCTCCACATCAAATAGGACTCCAGCCCCAAGTGAATTAGACATCGAATTGTATATGCTGTGCTAAGGAGTTGAGGCTAGACCATGCAGACAACTGAGAATCAAATTAGTCTGAAACAGACATCCCACTCTAGTAACTAGATGGAGAATAGATGAAAAAGGGCCAAAGCTAGAGGCTTCAATGACAAGCTTATCCTCAAACCAGTTTTTTATAGGGCATAACAACTCAAATTAATCTAATATTTGGATGGTAAACATCAATGGTTCCTCTTGACCAGGTGTTGTCAGAGTGGAGAGAGAGGAAGAAGTTTAATATCACCCCCAGGGGTCACCTAGCAACCAAGTGCGTGATGATGCCCTTTGTTGAGGTAAACACACACACACACACACACACACACACACACACACACACACACACACAGAGGAAAAAGAGCAGTTCAGAGGAAATATGCACTTAGTTTTAGACTAGGTATATTTGAGGTACCCATAGAATTTTGTCAAAATCATACAAAAATACAAATAAGAGGTAAATAATTTATAGATCGAGCAATATATTTTAGGTAGCTATGTACCATTATTGCACTATGTCTTTAAAAACTATATTATTCAGTAAAGTAAAGTTTGTTTTTAAAATTTGAAGTAAAAGGAGCATAAGCAGTAATATTAAATACTAATACAATGCTAACTATTGATTAGAATATTAAATGGTATATGCCATTTAAAAATTATTAGTAATTTATTTTTTTAATCCAAAGTTGTCACCAAAGTTTAGCAGTAAAGGAAAAAATATCTAGAATTTATGATGTTTACTTTTTCCATTTAATATTCAAAAAGTAACTAATTTTTTTTAAAATTACCTTTATCATGGCTTATAAAAGGAAATAAGAAATGCTTTAACACAAAGCAACCATTACTGAGATTACCAGCATATCCAGAGGCCAACTATGTGCTTCTCAACCATGAAGAGTAATACCAAAATGTGTACTAACATTTTCTAGGAAAAAAAAAAAAAACCATAAATAATTGCATTGAATTTTTTTTGAATAAAATTTTTAGGAAAAATAACTCAAGGTATTTTCAACTACAATTATAACTACTACTAAGATCTTAATATTTTAAGTCAGATATCTTACCGGCCAGGAAAAAAAGTCACTAAATTTTTTTCTATTTAAATATGAATAAAAAATGTTACGGAAAGAAGATTCAGGTGGATAAACAAGCCACACACACACACACACACACACACACACACACACACACACACTACCTATGTGGAGAATTTACTAAATCTACTACTATGCACTTCATATAGTTATAGAATTTTTTCCTCAAACGACACATGAGAGCTCTTGTTAATTGCATTTCACCGTGAGTCAGTAAACTTAGTCTCAAAGGATTGCGATTACCTACCATAGGTTACACAAGCAGGATTCTCAGTAGGTTTATAGGATCCCATCTTCCACTCACATATCCAGTGAATAAATATTTCAGTGTCTGCTGGTTTATAGAAACTACTCTGGGCATTGGGATGAAATAGTGAATGAAACAGGCAAAAATCTCTGTCACTGTGAGGCTTACATTCTAGCAGGGGAAGAGCAAGTAAATACAAAAATAAATAAAGTAAATAATGTGCTATTAGAAGATAAATGCTTGGGAGAAAAAATAAAGCAGGGAAGAGGAATAGCCAGTGCCACAGGTCCTGTGGTCTGAGATTTTTAAATGGGATAGTCTGAGAAGGCTTTGTCATGAAGGCAACATCTAACAAAGTTTGGAAGCCCTGAGTGAGGACACATGTGAGGACATGTAGGGCAAGAGCAATCCAGCTGACAGCACATAATCTCACCATGATACTGAGTGAAACATGTCTAGAGGTCAAGGAGCACCAGGCAACCAGGAGAGGGAAACTAGCAACAGGGAAGTCAGAGAATCAAGAGTGTGGTTTGGGCACATTTCGCAGATAACTTTGGATATATGATTAGAGTTTGTAAGAGAGGTCTGAGCTGAAGATAAGACTTGGGAGTAGACACTGTATAGTTGGTATCTAATTAATGCCACAAGCCTGGATGTGGTAGAGCTGTGCCCAAGGTCAAAGAGATAAGGAAACAGGAAAGATAATAGGAAGGAGAGCATGACATTGTATTTTTGAAAGCTCTCTATCAGTCTGATCTCTGTCACCAGCCACAATATCTCTAACTTACCTTTTTTGTAATTTACTTTCTTGTAATTTTATTCTGAAGAATGAGGTGTGACTTATACTGAAATGCATTGTTTGTTGTAATTCATGTATGACTACCAAACTGGATTGCAAATTACTATTTTCTGTTTCTTTTATGTCATAGGATAAAGCACATTAATCAGTAACACTGCACGAAGAGTGGGATCCTCTCCTGACACATTGTCCAGGTTCTTGATGTCTCAAACAAAAAATTGAGCAAACACCAAAATACAGGAGAAAAGAAAAGCTTTATTAGAAGAGAGAGTACACTTCCAGACATGGAAGCAGGACTGAGCAAGACAAGCATGGCTCAAAAGGCCTGATAACAAAGCCTATTTGTCCCTATTTGCTGTGAGTGTTACTCTTGGAGGATGGGCTTCCTTAATTGACAACTACAATTGACAGGGCTCAGTGATTCATCATTTGCTTTCTGCGCATGTTCGTTCCCAGAATTCAATCTGTTCTAATGATATTAATGAACTTCCGGGCATATGCATCATATTATAATGATGGTATAATGAGGCTCAGGTGAGTCAAACGTCCTTGGGCTCTTCATTGCACAGGTGCAAGTAACTGGCTTAAACTGATACCTAAATCTCTGCTTATTTGTTTCTTAGTATGAGTTTAAAAAATGCCTTCTGGCTTGCTTAATTGTGGGTAGATTAGAGCGTACCCCTTCTAGGATAGGATGACCTTAGTGTCTTTGCAGGCAGACCCGAAACCCCCTAACTAACTTTACAGCCTAACTCTTTTCTAATAACGATGAACCTCCCTATTATTAGTATGGATGTGGAAGGACAGTTGGTCTCTTCTTCCGTAGCTGCTTCCTGCTGGGAAGGGTCGTTGTCTCTGCCTACTGGGGTTTCATGGAGCTCCTTCCCTTTCTGCCTGGTGGGGTTTTGGGGTTCCTACTGAAGTGCTGCCTCAGTCCCTAGACAAGGAAAAGAAGATACTGTTGCAGGAAATGACACCTGATGGAAGAATTCAGACGCTCACGCAACTTTGTTAGAGGAAAAAGAATTTAATGCCAGTGGAGAATGTGGAGCATTCAACAGACCCAAAGCATGATCCCCCTTGATTAGATTTCTTACAGCTTATATACCCTCTCAGTGTCCATGCAAGGGGCACGTGATTTCTTTGTCTGAGGTTTTACACGTCCCTCTTTACTCAGAGTGGGGAGAGGGGCTCAAGTGGGGGCTGTACGGGAAGAGTTTCCAGACCATTGGTCTTACAGGTCATTTGTTTTGTAGAGTCTGAAACCTTGGTGTTATCAGCACCTTTATTGGATTCTTGAGCAAAGAGACAGGACTCTAAGCTTACAGACGGGGAGCAGCACTCATTGATGTTGTGCCCTCTCAGAGGGTTTCTTATCCAAAGGCCGAGCTCTAACATAACACAACAGTTCCACACAGTCTTGACATTCATACACAGCTACAGAGATAGGGAAGGGACTGGAGAATCCTTAAGGTGGGGATGCAGCTGTGGGAAACATGTTAACTGAAGAGCATAGGGCAGAATGGGAGAAGAGAGAGAAGTTTTAACTGGTTGAGTCGGTTATTTCTGTAGGCCCTTTCCTTTGCATCTATTTTTTTTACTTTCAGATGCCTCCTCTCCTCATTATTTAATTAACATGTCTATTAATTTCTATTATTGATTTGCCTATTAAGCGTAAAGGGAAACAGGCTTGGTTAATATATTTCTTAAAGAGTAAAAATGACCTTTGGTTTAAAGCCCCCTCCCCTCTCAGACTCTAAGGGCCCTGTCTGGTCTAACACCATTTCTGCTAACAATGGGCCAATGACTCATCAATAGCCAGAGGATCTCAGTCACCAGTTTCAAGGCAATTTTCAGGATTGAGGAGGAGGGCCTTTTACTCAAAGAAAGGAGGGAAGAAAATTTAACTAGGCTTACTAAAAAGATTAAGAGCTCTGCAAGAAATGTCTCTTATCATTTCCTGCTAAAAGATTAAGAATTTTACAAATGATGTCCCCTATCAATACTATCATAGGATCAGATTATTACCACATTTCTGGTAATACATTGATATGAATATATGTTGCTATGATAAAAAAAGAGATATCTACACATTGAAATATTTTTAGAGAAAACCTTGGAGCCACACATTTTTTTTTTTATTTTTATGCTTAAAAAACATTAAATCTTTATCAAATCCTCTAAAGAGTATAAATTGACTGGCTGAGGATTTATCTTTTAGCCCTATCAGATATAATCAGCAAACATTTTAAAATAGAGGCTGAGACCTTGGAAGAAAAGCAGTAGCCTTGGGTATTCTCCAAAGTGAATGATCAATAATTGTCAAAAAGTATCTGTAGTTCAGATGCCAAGGTCTGTATTTCTGCATTGCTTTTGCCTCTAGCTCACTGTCTGAACTTTGACAGGCTACTAGCTCCTCTGGACCTCCATTTCTTTATGAGGGAATAAAAATAGAATCTCCAATTCTAAAACTCCATAATTGTATACCAGCATAACATTATTATCATTCAGAACAATCTTCGAGATACATATGAGTGAACTCTATTCTTACATGTATAATTTTAAACTCAGAATATCATTCTTATATTCAGACTTGACACTACTGACAGCTTTATTTTCCAATACCCTTATTCTCTATGCAAATGGACTGACTCTTGGGGTACTGGACTAATGTGACACCGCTGGATTGCTGCATGCAGGGAATACTCAAATACTTACACCCTTCTCTTCCTTCCCAAACCAGTAAGTTCAGAAGATTTAGTAATAACAAAGGACTATTGCACATAACAGTCATGAGCATGTAAATAGTGACATTGTCCCCACAGGGCCTCCAGGGACTAGCACTAAATGAAATGTTAGTTTGCTCTTCTAACAAAGGGATCTTAAATATAATATTTCAAGCTTTGTCTACTGATGTAGCAGAACTAAAAGAAAAATCAAAATGAAACAGAAAACTCAGATGAAAAGTAAAGATTAGGTGAAGTTATTTTTATCTTTCAGAAATAAGTAACAAAATGCAGATGTATGGTTTATAAACATTTACTTTTCTTTTGAAATAGAATCAAAACATAAGAAAATACAATCAGCATTCTAGGACAACAGAAATCTGAAGAAAGAAGTATATTGGCTTTCAAGTTCTCATTAGCTGTGTCAGAAAATATTAGCAAAATTATAGCAAAAATAACAAATCACTACTTTGCCTAGCATTAAAAAAAAATAGCTTAATAAGACTGAAAGGCTGATTACCAGGCCCGCTTCCTGACAGGCACTCATAAAGTGTTCAGATTCAATCATGAACAAACTAGGATGGGCTTCAATTATGAGTTAGGACACTAATCACATCAACAACAACAAACATATCATCTGTTTACAGATGAGTAGTTAAAACTCCTAACATCTCCATGCCATCTAAAAATTTATAATAAACTTAATAGACACCTTATTGAATCATTCATTCAGTACAACCACGTTTGTTGAGTGCTTGCTATGTTCTAGACCTTTAGACACTGGAGAAGCAGTGATGAAAGAGATGAGCAAAGTCATTATCCTTGCAGAGCTAAAACAGCAAATTCTTATACTAGCTTTCTGAAGTTGGCAGTGAGTATTCTTGTCCACAGCCTCCTAAGGAGGAAATTGGCAAGCAGTAGTCAAGACTTAAATTCAGGCCTTCTGATTTCAAAGCCAGAGAAACTTATGTTAGATTATGTTAATTTAAAATGCAGATTACATGTTGAAACAACATGACCAAGGAGAATCAAGAAACAAACATTACACAATAGAGTTTATAGTATGGTTTTGATTGTTGTAGCCGCCAGCCCCCGAAAGACACATGGAACACCAGAACTCAGGGAATTATAGAAAACACACTCTTTATTCAGCCAGCTGGGTCTGCCAGGGGCACGCAGACCCCAAATTAAGCAGCCCTGAAATGTAGAGGCACAGGATTTTTAAGCCCAAAACTCTATTCTTCATTCTGTCTGAACACAAAGGTCTATCCTTCTTTTATTCACTACCTGTCAACTCACAGGTCAGGTGCGCAAGTGGGGTTACAGAAGCAGAAAGCTTGTTTAGAATGTTATGTTCCTATAATCAAAGGCCTATATAGGTTCCCATAGCGATAGTCAAACAGTAATTTCCAGTTAGAGTCATTTTTTCAGCCACTACATGATGATTATACTTCATGTATAGTAAGGGCTGAGTCTAGGCTCTAGAGAGTGACGAATAAAAAAGACATGGGGTAAGGTGTTCACATTAAGGGGGAACTGGCAAAAGGTATATGGGAATTCTCTGTACTATCTTTGTAAATTTCCTGTAAATCTGAAAACATTCCAAAATAAAAAGTTCAATGTAAAAAGTTACCTTCTAGTTGCATTATAACATTGGAAAAGGAGAATTGTGACATCCTGGGGAAAAAATCAGATGAGACATATTATAAATTGGTAGTTGCAAAATAGTCATGGGGAAGTGAAGTACAGCATAGGGAACCTAGTCAATAATATTGTAATAACTTTGTAATTTCCAGTAAGAGTCATTTTTTCAGCCGCTACATTTTTAATTTGAGAGCAGCCAAATGTTGTAAAACTTTTTATATTTTTTTATTTTAATTTTTTTTATTAGAGTTGACATTCAGTATTATTTTATATTTGTAAAGTGGTTAGACATTTATATCATTTATAAAGTGATTGTTCTCGTCTAAATGTCTGTTTTATATTTTCTGCTTTGTGTTTTCTGTACAAGCAGTTGTTCTTGTCTGAGTGTCTGTTTTGTGCTTTCTGTGCAAGCGATGGGGCAAAGCCTGAGCTCACAGAAGACACCCTTGGGGTGTCTCCTGTGACATTTCAAAGAGGGTTTGTAGAGAGAGCTGACTATGGCATAACGTTTTCTCCAGGCAGACTAAGAACGTTGTGTAAAGTTGAGTGGCTGTCTTTTGATATAAACTGGCCTCCGGAGGGCTGTTTTGATAAGGGTTTGGTGAGGAATGTTTGGAAGGTTGTTACAGGAGACCCAGGACAACTGATCAGTTTCCCTACGTGGATCAATAGTTAAACCTTGTTCAGAAACCCCTCCTTGGTTCTACTGGTGTGCCCTTTCTCTGGGGGCATGGGTTTCAGTTGTGGGCAGGTAACCTCTATGGGCCTCCTGCTCCAGCTCCGGGCAGGGCACCAGCCGACACCACCACCTCGGCCATCCTCCCCTTGCGAGAAGCACCACCCCAAGGGCATCACACTGACAGGCCCTTTATGGTTTACGTGCCTTTCTCCACTAGTGCCTGTACAACTGGAAGGCACAGAAAACACCTTTCTCTGAGAAATCCCAGGCATTAATGGGACTCTTAGAAAGTGTCTTTCAGACTCACTGCCCCACCTGGGACGATTGCCACAGCTTTTAATTACCCCCTTGACCTCAGAAGAACGTGGACGCATTTGGCAGAAGCACAAAAGATAGCTATGGGAAGGAGGAGAGTTAAGGAAGCAGGGGAACAGACTGAGGAGGAATTTCCCTCCACCCCCCGACTGGGGACACAATTCTCAGGCAGGGAGAATGGCATTAGATCGGTACCACCAGATTCTAATTGGGGGAATTAGGATGGCTGCTCGTCAGCCAACTAACCTTTCTAAGGTAACTGAAGTTATACAGAGGGACCTCAGGAATCCCCTGGAGCGTTTCTTGAATGAGGTGTACCAGGTATACACCCCCATTGATCCTGAGGCCCCTGAGAACCAGCAGGAATTAATATAGCCTTTGCTACTCAGGCAGCCCCTGATATCTGGTAAAATTACAAAAATTAGGTTTTGCAGGGATGAACCTGTCCAACTTGTTGAGATAGCCCAGAAGGTGTTCAACAACAGGGAGGCACCAGATGACCCCAAACATATGGCTAAAATCCAAAGCTACTGTCATCAACCCAGCCAATCTGTTGCCAGACTCAGACCCCGAGACCCCCTTCATGACTGCACAGATTTCACTGATGCTGTGTGTTCCTCGCAGCCAGACCTCAAAGACTCCTCTGCCTGAGGCCGATGAAGTTCTGTTCACGGACGGGAGCAACTTCATGCAGGAAGGAAGGAGGTATGCTGGGGCAGGGTCATAACTCTAACTGGCACCATCTGGTCACAAGCTCTTCCCCATAGGACTTCTGCTCAAAAGGCAGAACTCATCGCCCTCACTGAGGCACTAAGATGGGGAAAGGATAAGGCAGTCACAATATACACTGACAGCCGATACGCCTTTGCCACTGCATGTACACGGAGCCATCTACAAGGAAAGAGGGCTTCTGACTTCAGCTGGGAAGGACATTAAGAACAAGGAGGAGATCTTAGCCTTACTTGAAGCCATATAGATGCCTAAGGCTCTTGCTATTGTTCTTGTAAAGGGCATCAAAAAGGGAATAGTCCTGAGGCTGAGGGAAAACAATGAGCCAATGCAGAGGCAAGAACAGTGGCCACAAGGCCAGTGGGGCCCCCACCACATCTACTGACTGTTGTCCCTTACCCAGAACTGCTCTCTCTGACCTATATGGTGGAAGAGACATATATTTTCAAGATAAGGGAGCCACTAGGAACCAACAGGTGGTGGATGACCCCAGATGGAAAAATCGGGCTCTCACAGGCCCTTGGAAGGACTTTCCTCCACCACTACACCAGACCACACATAGGGCAGACTAAGATGCTCCAAGCTTTAGACCCCTACTTTCACTTGTAGAAGGAGAAGAACTGCAGAGGAGATTGCCTCACGATGCCCGGCTTTGCCCAAGTTAATCCAAAGAAGGGAAGATAGAAGAACCTAGGCATAGGAAAGAGGAACTTATCCAGGGACCACTGGGAAGTAGATTTCACTGAGTAACCCCAAGTGGGGGCTACAAATATTTACTTGTTTTTATAGACACTTTTCAGGATGGGTAGAGGCCTTCTACAGGAAAGAAACTGCCTTAGTGTTACTAAGAAACTACTACAAGAAATCCTCCCTTGATTTGGTCTCCTGGAACTTTAGGGTCAGATAACAGGCCAGTTTTCTTAGCAAAGTATCACAAAATTGGCTAGCTACCTAAATTTGCGATGGAAACTCCACTACACCTACCAGTCCCAAAGTTCAGGCCAGGTAGAGTGAATGAATCGGAGCCTAAAAGAGACATTAGTCAAGTTAAGATTAGAAACTGGTGGGACCTGGGTAGAACTTCTACCCTTTGCTCTTCTCCAAGCCAGGTGTACTCCATATATTAATGGATTCACCCCATTTGAAATTTTCTTTGGAAAACCCCACCTTTAGTACCTAGAATAGAAGATGAGAAAAAGGCAGAACTATGTAACTTGTCTTACTGAGTCTTTACAGGCCCTTCAAAGTGTACAGAAGGAGATTTGGTCCTGGGTTCGTGCTGCCCACTCAGCACTGGGGGATGGACTTCCCCATCAGTTTCAGCCAGGGACTCTGTGGATCCGGAAGTTCACTTCCAAAGGACTAGAACCCAATAGGAAGGATCCTTCACTGTCTACCTGATGACGCCCACTGCAGTTAAAGTAGACAGCATCCCATCATGGATTTATCACTCCCATGTGAAAGCAGCATGAGAGTGGACAGCTCAGGAAAATGGCCCTTAAGACTAAGACTCAAGCATACATAAATATAACCCTCTGTTTCTTCCTTTTTTCCTCTTTAGCCCAGGCATTTGACCAGCCACAACCAGAACCAAAGAAGCATTAATAACTTTGCTAACAATAATACACAAGGTCTTAAATAAGACCACCCAGACATAGAACAAGATTGCTGGTTGTGTCTAAACCCAAAACCCCCTTACTATGTCGGGAGGAACTCCCCTAAATTTAACTGAGGTCAGCAGGCTAGAACTTCGAGTCGATTCACTAGCAGAAGTAGTCCTCCAAAATAGAAGAGGTTTAGATTTATTATTTTTAGAACAAGATGGATTATGTATGGCTCTAGGTGAAACCTGTTGCTTCTATGCCAATAATCTGGAATAATTAAAGAGCTTAAGACTAGTATAGAGAAATTTAGATGCCAGGGAAAAACAAAGACTAGAATCAAATAACTGGTTTCACAGGATGTTCAATTGGTCACCATGGCTAACAACCCTTCTATCTGCTGTAGCTGGACCTTTAATCCTCCTCCTCCTCCTCTTGTTAACTTTTGGCCCATGTTTCCTCAATTTCTTGTTTGCATATATAAGGAAGAGAATTAATCTATTAAACTTTAGTATTACAAAATAGAGGCTATGAGCAAATTCCGCATGAAGAATCAAGGATTTGATTTTCCACTAAGGCCAGTGGGGAATGTGCTGGCTGGAAGATGACTGTTTGGCTATCGCCCATGGGAACATAGGTTATCACCCATGGAACATAACATTCTAACAATAAGCTTTCTGCTTCTGTACTCTTCCTTGCACAACCGACTTGTGGGTTGACAGTAAATAGAAGAAAAATAGACTTTTGTGTTCAGACAGAATGAAGAATGGGGTTTAGGGCTTACAAACCCTGTACCGCTACATTTCAGGGCTGCTTCATTTGGGGTCTGTGTACCCCTGGCAGCCCCAGCTGGCTGAATAAAAAGTGTGTTTTCTATAACTCACTAATTTCTGGTGGTCCGTGTGTCTATCGGGGCCTGGCAGCCACAACATAAGGAATAAGATGACTCCAAAAATAATAATAATAATAATAATAATAATAATAATAAGTTGAGATGTTTCAAAGGCATATTATACTTTTTAAAATATTGTTTCTCATAATTTTTATAAAAAAATCAATATTTGTATTTGCTACTCAAAAAAAGAACATGAGGCTTCAGTAAGTTAACATCTCTAAACCTCAGTTTACTCATCTTAAAAAGGGATATCACTAGTTTCTACTTTATAAAATTGCAGTAAGGGCTAAATTAAATAATACTCGTAAAGCATTAAGCATAGTGCCTGGAACATAATACAACCTTGTGCATAAATCACTAACATCATGGTTTGAAGTAAGTTAGCACATTGCACATCCTGATAGACCTGTAGAGAGATTTGAGATTTATGTTAAAGATTTACAATCTTTAATCAGGAATGGGCTCCTTATTTTACTGATTTCTAAACTAGTGGGATGGTCCCAAAGTAAATTTACAGGGTAAATTTTGAATGGTACAGCATTTTTTTTGGAATGCAAATATTTTATTCTGTATGAGCACAAGCCTGAAAAACAAAATTTCCTTAGATTTGATTACAGAAAATCTTTCCTCCTTCAAAAATCAGTAACTAAATAGCCAGAAAGAATGGAAAGAAATTAATTTTTCAAGAGGACTCAATCATCTATTGTATTATTTCTTTTATTCAGCAACCACACTCCAGGCACTTAACATACTTCTGTTCTATGTACTTCTCTAAAAGATGAATAAGAGAGAATTCTAGACTCTAACAAAGATGAGAAACATGAGTCACCTCTAGCAAGGAGGACTGTGCCCTGAGAGACAAACACTCAGGTTTAATTAGAATTTAGACAAGAGATGAGTGGAGGTGCCTGGAGGAATAAAAAGAGGGCATAAGCATTAAAGACGACATTCTTAGGACACAGAGATCTGTGGCTGGAACAGCTGACTAAGAGCAAGTAGAAAGCAAAGACACCAGAATGGAGGCTGAGGGAGCCCGCAGGCCCTTCAGCTCAGCCTGAAAAAGCCTCTGCTCTGAGGAGCAGCACAGCAAAAGGACACAGCAGCAGAGTTGGACTTTGGGAAATCTACCTGACATGCATGTGTAGGAGGAATAGAGAAGTACCTGTAAAAATACACTGCAATGATTCTAGGGCTGGAACTTCAGAGAAATAGCCCTGGAACTTCTGGTTGGAAGTCGGGAAGTTGGTCTAAGTTGACACAGAGAGAGCTCCTGTCTGATTTCACTGTTATGCCTAGAGGAGAAGCACTTGCTGTCTAGACACTATACTAAAGGGTTGTATGTCTTATATTCATTGTTCTCCACATATATGAGTAAACCTATATATTTATGTATAGATAAATGTCTTTTTTAAATTTTTTTACAAAATTGAACCCTTCACTGCATGCCATCTTATAGTTTTTTTTTTTTTTAAACATGCCTTGGACAATTTTCCATATCGATACAGATTTATGTCATTATTTAACAGCTGAGTAATATTGCATTTTACACATGGATCAAAGTTTATCTGATCAATCATCTATTATGATGCAGATAAGTTGGTGTTTGCTATTTTCAGGCTCATAAACCAAGACCTGATAAATACCCTTGTGATTTCCCCCATTATTTCCTATGGTGAAATTCCTAGAATCGAGTTTAACCTACATCAAAGGATGTTTTCTTTTGGAATTTTGATACATGTTGCCAAATTGTTCTCTGGAAAGAACATGCCAATTTTCACTCTTACCAACAGTATATGAGATTTCCAGTAAAAAAAAAAAAAAAAAAAAAAAATTTTTTTTGATTCTTGACAAAATAAAACAAACTCCCATACTGATATATTAACATCACCATGTCACACTTACCCACACACAGTTTTTTTTTCTCAGATTATTTTTGTCATATTTTTTTGATTTAGCCTAAACATCTACATCACAGTTTGACTAAGAACAATTTTCAAATGTAAAAATCTGTACGGAATCCTCCAAATCTCATTAAAATACATGCATAAGAAAAAGCCTGGAAATGTCCTTCAAAATATTAATAATGATTTTTTTTAGATGGTGGTAGTGTTAGGTAGTTAGGTAGTCATGAGCAACAGGAGGCAAGGCCCAGCTCTGTAACCATAGAAACCTTCCTTAAGGACTTCCCAGAAACACACATTTTATGCTTATAAATGACTCCTACATTCTAAGGCACAAAGGTCATAAAAGCTGCTGGTTAATCCCAACCACAAACACATGCACAGAAAGTACTATCTTAACCTGCCCGTAACCTCAGCCTCATTATACCATAATTATAATATCATGCCTATGCCTGGAAGTTCATGAATCTAACAGACTGAACTCTAGGTAAGCACATGTGCAGTAGGCAAAGGGTTATATAACAGCCAACTGTCAATCAAGGTGACCTCACATGCCAATCATCTAGTACTACTCCTGTAAGCACCTTTTGTAGCTACAGTATTAGGTTTACTTCCTGAATTCTACATTGCTACAGCCCTTTTCACTGGTAATGGGCCCCTCCCTTGGAGCACACTCTATCTTTTATCTTTTAACCTGAATTCCTCAGGGTTGCAGCCTTCCTTGGTGTGGCCTATCTCCTTCTAAAAATGTACTTTCAATAAATCTTGTTTTTTCTAAATCTCACTGATCTTATAATTCTTTACTAAGTGGGCAGGAAAGAACCAAGGACCTCCTTCATGCTGCTGGGGTGACACCAGATTTCACATCGCCCTGTGCGGTAACAGCTGCATTTACTGTGATTTGTATTTTCTTCATATTTTTTATAGATTTCTATAAAATCTATAAATTTTTAACTATTTATCATTATGAAAGCATAGTTTATAAAAAGAAACACATACTATTAAGCAAATAATTTCAGTGAAAAACTTTTCACTGCAAAATTTCCATTCTTCAAAAGAAAACACTCTTTGCTAGTTTGCTATTTGGCTGCTGAGTCCGTGACTCTGTAGGCAGTCCTTGCTTAGCACAGCAGTGTGATGCTATAAAAATGCACATGCTCACTGAAACTATGTGCAGCAACCTTGACGATCAAAGGGAAAAAGTATAAATGTTCTGTAACTTTTAAAAGTTTCTGTCAAAATATTAAAAACTGTCTTATTAGTAATTATGAATGTAAAATGGACCACCAGAACTCAGTGGGTTATAGGAAACACACTCTTTATTCAGCCAGCTGGGTCTGCCAGGGGTACATAGACCCCAAATTAAGCAGCCTCGAAATGTAGAGGTACGGGGTTTTTAAGCCCCAAATCCCATTCTTTATTCTGTCTAAACACAACAGTCTATTTTTCTTCTATTCATTACCTGTCGACCCACAGGTCGGTGTACAAGTGGGAGTACAAAAGCAAAAAGCTTATTGTTAGAATGTTATGTTTCCATAGGGAATAGCCTATGTTCCCATGGCGATAGCCAAACAATAATTTCCTAGCCAACACAAAGTTAGTGATATGAAATTTTTTCTGTAACTTAACACATTAGGAACATTAAGAATGGAATGTTTTATTTCTTGAAAAAAGGAGCATTCTGAACACTGCTTGCCTTCTTTTCTCATACAACTTATAGTACAAAGTGAGCATCTTTCACATGCTTTGGTCAATTGTCATATTCCTTTCTAAGTGAATCGGCTTCCATTATTTTATATTTTTGATGTCATGAAATATCTTTGAGAATTACTTTAAAGTTAAGGTTTTGCTGGCATCATCGCCTCTGGGCCATCATCATCCTTTTTTCTCAGAAGCACTTTCTTTCTTTACGTATGTTGATAAGTTCCTTTAAGTAAGTTCTTTAGGCTGCACATGTAGAATAGCAACAATGTCCACATTCCCATGGTCAGGTATTTCTTCTATAAGTCCATTTATGTTTCACTCGAATTCATCTCCAGCATTACCAGTTTGTTTCTTTACTGCACTCTCATCTTTGTCAGCCAATTTCCATTTGTGAGTATTTCACAAAATGTCACACGAGTTTACCACTGGGAGACAAAGAGGCAACACAACCACATGCTGTTTTACTGTCTGTGTGTAAACTAAGTAGCAGAGCTCAGTGACCCATCGCTGACAAATTTGGAAAGATATGATGTTATCATCAGTAATAATACACATTTGTTATTTAGGTAATGATGTATGTACCAAAGAACTAGCAGTTAAATTTGTACTTTATCCAGCTACAGTTAATGTATTATGCTGACTGAAATTTTGATCATCTTGTTGGAGGACTGGTATAATAAGTTAAATTATGGTAACTGAAGTTTCATGCATATTGGAACCAAGCAAAACAAGGACTGACTGTATTTGTTTTTGATTTGCATACACCAATAATTTGGAGGAATCTTAGGGAGAGAATGAGACCTAATCCTCAACTCCTATTTTGTATTCCTATGCAAAATCTTTCCTTTACCCGCTTTCCATAGTAGCTAGAATCCCACTGATGATCATCCATTCCTTGTTATTAATACACTGCCCTCATTTGTCAATATTTACTGAATATTTACTGTTCTTTCACAAGGAATATAGTAGGAAACAAGTAGAGATGGCCCCTGGCAAATGGAACTTACAATACAATGAAGAGAGTCAGAAAACAAAATTAACAAATCTAAAGCATGACTTCTTACTGTGAAACTTTCTTTGGAAAAAGTAGAATGATGTGATAAAACCGAAGCCACTGTGGGTAGTAAAGATGCTGTATAAGGATGAAGATGAGCAGCGGCCCCTCTGAGATTTCAAATGGGCTGAGCCTTGCATGATGAGAAGGAACCAAGTTACGACAAATGAAAATGAAAATGAGTTTGGAGTGTTTGAGAAAAACCAAGGAGTGTGCCTAGGTCCCACATGTGAGGAGAGGAGTAAAGGAATATGAAATGAGAGACCTGGGCCAGATTACATAAGGCCTTACAAGTAATGGCAAGGAATTAGGTTTTATTCAGACTACAATGGGAAAACATTGAAATTTTTGTGTGACGAACTGGCATGATAAGAGCTTCATTAAGATGGAAATGTATCTGGGAAGGATGACAAGCTGTTGCCAGTTGGAAATAGAAATGATAATTCTGTAGCTTAGCAGAGAAGGATCGTTTTGGTTGACTGGTGCCAGCCACTCTGAGTAAGACTAATTGGAATACCACAATGCAGGGCTGGGAGATGCTACAGGGTGCCAAGCATCAGCATGAAGACAATAGGTACCTTCTGGGCAGGAGGCAGAAATACGCTGCCAAACTACCCTCCTCACTGGGTGATCTTGGCCAACAGCAATCGCTGCACTAGAGACATAGATACTTCCTACTAAAAATGGTATTTTTACTACCCTGTAGATTGTCATTGCCTGGCATCCTTTTTCATTTTGTATATATTGCCACTAACCTAGGTCCCCTATACCGAACAGAGATAGGAGGTTAGCTAAGAAAGAGAGAAGGTACAATAGTGAGAGGCAGGCAAAATTACTACTTACCTGTGTTTCAAAATCCTTGAAGAAAGTTGAATCTTTCCCCAAGGTTTGGGGTGCTGGACAGTAAATTTGAAGTTTTGTAAACCTGAAAGAAGTCAGACTGAGAACCCTTTCTATAATGTGAAATAAGGGGCTTTTGTTAGTAGAACCTCTTTGGATAGGGTAATAAAACAGAGACTGCTTAACTTTGAAGTCAGTCAGGTTCAGATTCAGTACCAAGGATAAATAATTTTATTCCATTTAACCTCAGCTTCCTATTTATAAGGAAAATGAGTATTATAATCATACTGACCCCACATGCTCCTCTGAAGATCAAATGAAGATCAAGTATGAAAATCCCTGGTACATGATGAGTGCTCACTTAGATTAACCATTTTTCTTCTCTCCTGCCATTCCTCTCCTTCTCTTCCTTCCCTGGAATGTGATGCATGACAAGACCAGATAATACTGGATTTTCATCAGGATTAAAATGTGAATATAAGATGCCAGGATAGAAAAAATTAGAAAGTCAACAGAAACATACAACTTAGAGCAGTTCTGGGGGAGGCAGAGAGATGATCTAATCAATACTCTTCTTCTGGCACTGTTTTGTGTAGCAGAACATGTAGCAGTTTGTTAAAATGAGTGCCGTCACGTTCAACCCTGTCCCAGCCCTGAAGCAGTCGTAGTCAATTCCACATGCACAGCACACTTTGGTGCAGATGTTCTGTGAACTGCAGAGGGAAGAGCACCCTCTGGGTAGGTTCATAAAAATCCTCTAAACTTTTTAAAAGATCAAATGACTGTGAAATTGTGTTGAGTGTTAAAATCAGAGTGACAAGCTAAATACGAATCTGGAATGGTCATCCTGCTGATTTGTTTTTTCAGCCAACAGAGAGAAGGCCCCAAAGATTGATGACATTCAATTCAGCAACTATTTAATAATTAATATAGCATATTCTAGACACCAAGCTGGGCAACAAGGCTACAAAGATGAGCCTACATAAAGTGAAGAAACTTCTAAATGTCTGATAATAAACTACTCTTTCATCTAATAATCTTTGACCAAATTATCCCTAATCCCTTATTTTGTACCAAAGTAGAGAAAGCCCAGTAATGACCTCTGTTATGGGTATACTGGAGACTATTAATTAATTTGTTTAATTTATTGGGGTGACATTGGTTAATAAAATTATACAGATTTCGAGTGTACAATTTAACAATATACCATATTACATTGTGTGTTCACCACCCAAAGTCAAATCTCCTTCCATTATCATACATTTGACCCCCTTTACCCTTATCTACTTTCCCCCACCCCTCTTTCCCTCTGGTTGTCTGTGTCTATGAGTATTTGTTTGTCTTATTTGTTTGTTGCTTTCAGTTTTATATCCCATATATGAGTGAAATCATATGGTTCTCAACTTTTCCATCTGACTCATTTCACATAGCATTATAATCTCAATATTCATCCATGTTGTTGCAAATGGCAGTATTTCATCTCTTATAGCTGAGTAATGTTTCATTGTATATATGTACCAAATTTTCTTTATCCAATCACTTATTGAAGGGCACTTCAGTTATTTCCTTGTCACGGCCACCATCAACAACACTGTAATGGACATCAGGGTCCATATATTGTTTCAGGATACTCGGACAGCGAGAAAGAACACCAAGGCAATAAGCAGGAAGTAGCATTTATTGGCATGGGCACCGGCTCAGCAGATCCACATCCAAAGGCTGAGCAGCGATCGCAGCAGGGCTTTCCCTTTTACACACATTTTATACTTCCTCATGTTCTTTCTATATCAGGAAAGTGTATTTTGATTGGTTGGCAGGTTGTAAGGGGAGTGATCGACCAGGGCCAGTGGTCTGTGCCAGTCAGCTGTGACACTGAAAGTCCCTTACCTATTATGGGAAGGGAAGTGAACAACCTTCAACCACTATAGGAAACGGTTAGCTTGGCCTCCACTACAATATCTTTATGGATAAATGTTTACAAATTTGGGGGGTAGATACTCAGAAGAGGGATTGCTGGGTCATATGGTATGGGGTTCATTCAAACATAGTCCCTCCACATACACAGAAGAAGACTGCTGGGTCAGCAGCCTCAAGAAGGACAGTGAACAAAGCATTCCCAGGCTGTGCTTGCCCCTAAGGACACTTCCCGTTGCCCCCATGGGCGCTGTCTGCCCCTTTGACCATTCCCATGTACATTATCGGCCCGTGCTGATCAAGGATGTGGCTGGTTTGTCCTCCTGAATGCTAGCTAGGCAGCACATCCTGTTCTCAATGGAGAGGGATGAACCTTGTTCTCCTGGATGAGGTAATCCTCCTCTTTGCTCGCATATAAAGCAGTACCTGCTCTTGGCCAGAGGCCTTTTCTTGCAGCTCCAACCCATCAAGTACTGAAGCCTCGCTGTATTGCAAGTAATAAACAGTAGGTCTGACTCCACTGGTTCACCTGGTGGTTTTTTCAGAATATCTAAGGACCAGGTACAGGCCTGTAGCTCCAGTGTTACATATGGTAATTCTATTTTAAATTTTAAAACATATGGTAATTCTATTTTAAACATCTGCACTGTTTTCTATTGTGGCTGTACCAATTTACATTCCCACCAGCAGTGTATGAAGGTTCTTTTATCCCCACAACCTCTCCAACACTTATTACTTGTCCTGTCAATGATAGCCATTCTAACAGCTGTGAGGTGTTATCTCATTGTGGTTTTGATCTGAAGTTCCTCAATAACTAGTGAAGTTGAGCATCTTTTCATATGTCTGCTGGCTATTTTTGCCTTCTTAGGAGAAGTGTATTTTCAGGTCCTCTGCCCATTTTTAAATTAGATTGGTTCGTTGTTGTTATTGTTGCTGTTGTTGTTGTTGTTGTTGTTGAATTGTATGAGTTCTTTATACATTGAAGATATTAAGCCCTTTTCAGAGTCATTGTTTGCAAATATCTTCTTCCATTCAGTTGGTTGCCTCTTTGTTTCATTGATGGTTTCTTTTGCTGTGCAGAAGCTTTTTAGTTTGATGTAGTCCCATTCATTTATTTTTGCTTCTACTTCCTTTGCCTTTGAAGTAAAATTCATAAAAACCTCTCTAAATTCAAGGTCCATGAGTTTAATACCTATGTTTTCTTCTATACAATTTATTGTTTCAGGTCTTGTATTTACATCTTTGATGCATTTTGAGTTAATTTTGGTATATGGTGACAGATAGCAGTTTAGTTTCATTCTTTTGCATGTGGCTTTCCAATTTTCCCAGCACCATTTATTGCTGAGGCTTTCTTTCTCCACTGTATGTTTTTGGCTTCTTTGACAAAGATTATTTGTCCATATATACAGGGGTTTGTTTTGGGGCTATCAATTCTGTTCTATTGGTCTGTATGTCTGTCTTTCTGCCAATACCATGCTGTTTTGGTTATTTCACTTTGTAGTATAATTTGAAGTCAGATAGTGTTTGTTTTTCTTAGGATTACTTTGGCTATTTGGGGTCTTTTGTGCTTCCATACAGATCTGATGAATTTTTGTTCTAGTTTTTTTTTTTTTTAATGCTACTGGGATTTTGACAGAGATTGCATTAAATCTGTATATTGTTTTGAGTAATATGCCACTTTAACTAACTATGTTGATTCCTCCAACCCATGAACACAGAATATCTTTCCATTTCTTTGTATCTTCTTCAGTTTCTTTTAAAAATATTTTGTAGTTTTCAGTGTATAGGTCCTTCACATGCTTCGTTAAGCTTATTCCTAGGTATTTTATTTTTGTTACAATTGCAATAACATGCAAAAGAATTTTCTTCCTGAAATTTAACTGTTATTATACAGAAACACAAGGAATTTTTATATATTGATTTAATATCCTGCAACTTTATTGTATTTGTTTATTGTTTCTAATAGGTTTTTTTGGTGGGGACTTTAAGTTTTTCTATGTAAAGGATCAAAAAAGCATTCAACAGATACAGCATTTATTTATAATTAAAACATGTAACAAAATGCTTATAGAAGGAAAGTACCTCAACATAATAAAAGGCAATATATGACAAACCCTCAACAATATCATACTTAATGGTAAAAAACTAAAACTTTTCCTCTAAGATCAGGAACAAGACAAGGATGTATGGTTCCTATCACAAGTCCTAGCTAGAGCAATCAGTCAAGAGAAAGTTTAAAAAAAAAAAAAAAAGGAGCATTCAAAGTAAGAATGAAGAAATCACATTGTCACTTTTTGCAGATTACTGTAGACATTTAAAGACTAAGGTTTTTAGCTGGTTTTAGATCATCTCTGCTGATCTGCCTTGTTTGTTAGGAATAGGAGAGATGGTGTCAAACTTAAAACTATTTTTCTCTCACAAAATGTTCTCACATACCTCATATGTATTTTTGGACACATGGAAAGGGGATGTTTCCAGCAAAATAGATAATTAATCTCTTTGGAACTATAGTTAACTGATCTACTACCCTAGAGTAAATAAACTTTTATGTGTATCCCTGTAATTTGTGTATTTTGAATATAAATTCCTCCTGATTTAGAGGTAAATTTTGTTTTTTATAAAAGCTGGGTTAAATGGTATTAAAGTAAATTATTTTTTTCTCAAGTTTATTATTTCTTTCCATTTCCATTCTAGTTTGAGTTATACAGGCAACGACATACATTCTTAATGTCAGAGGGGCAAGAACCAAAAGAGAATAGAAAAACATAAAATGATACAAAAATTATCTCAGGTTTACTGAAGAAAGATGGGGTAGGAATCTTGAGGTTAAACCTCACCCTGGGACAGAATTTTTTATTTAAGTTTGAATCATGTAGGGTTATATTCTATTGTTAGTATTCCTAGTTTAACTATTATAGAATTTGTAAATTATTTAGAAAGCAAAATCAGACTGAGTTATGTGGTTTGCTTTGTGCCTTAATAATATGTATATAAGAATCATCAAGCAATAAACATAATACCAGGTCAAAATTGGGGGAGGGGGTATGCCTCTTATAAATATAACTCAAGCCATTTTTATATCTTGTGATTGCTCCGAGTTTTCATTCATTATATCACTTTGATCTTCCTTTTATATTCTATTTTCTTTTTGTTCCTGGTCAAAGTGTGGTCAAAATAAAATCTACCTTTTTTTTTTTCTGCATTTAAAAATAAATGAAAATCAAGACATACAGGTAGCCAACAGGTACATGAAAAAGTACTCAACATCACTAATCACCATGAGATATCACCTCACACCTGTTAGAATGACTAGTATCAAAAAGCCAAGAATTAAGTGTTGGCAAATATGTGGAGAAAAGGAAACCATTGTGTGTGTTGGTGTAAATGAATATTGGTACAGCTACTATGGAAAATAGTATGGAAGTTCCTCAGAAAATTAAAAATAGAGCTTCAGTATGATCAAGCAATTCCAATTCTAGATATTTATCCAAAGTAAATTAAAACACAGCCTTGAAAAAATATAGTCATTCCCATGTTCGTTGCAGCATTATTTACAATAGCTGGACATGGAAGCGACCTAAGTATCCATCCATGAATTAATAGATAAAGAAAATGTGATATGTATACACAGTTTAATATAATTCAGCCATAAAAAAAAAAATGAAATCTTGCTATTTGTGACAACATGGATGGACCTTCCAGGCATTGTGCTAAGTGAAATAAGTTAGGCAGAGAAAGACAAATACAATATTATCTCACTTATATGTGGACTCTTAAAACAGTAAGGTCAACAACAACATGAGATTATGTATATAAAGAACTGATTGATGGTTGTCAGAGGTGGGGGTGTGGGATGGATAAAAATGGGTGAAGGTGGTAAAAAGGTATAATTTCTAAGTTTAAAATAAATAAGTCCTTGTAATATGTTGCGGAGTGACTACAGTAAACAATACTTTATTATATATTTGAAAGTTGCTAAGAGTTCTCATCAAGAGAAAAAAATAACTATATACGATGACAGATGTTAACTAGATTTATTGTGGTGATCATTTCATAATATGTACAAATATTGAATCATCATGTTGTATATCTGAAAATAATATATTATATATCAATAATATCTCAATTTTAAAAATTAAATGAAAATAAATAAATTAGATTCATTGCAAGTTCAATTATAATCCCTGCATTCTTTTTTTTGTAGGAATTGAACCACTAGTTTTTAAATTTGTACTAACATGCCAAAAAAAAAAACTAGAAATATGCAAAGCAATCTTCAAGAAGATTATAGTTGAAGAACTTATACCACCTGATTTCAACACATCTTATAAATTCACAGTAATCAAAATAGTATTACACTCACATGAGAGTCAACAAATACATCAGTGGGACAACATGCAGAGAGAAAAAGTAGACCCAAACTTATAAAATTATTTTATTTCCAGCAAAAAGGCCAAAGAAATTGAATTGAAAAAAGGACAACATTTTCATCAAATGGGGCTGGAACAACTGAATACTTGTTTGGAAAAAAAAAAATTAAGTTTGATCCTTAATTCATGTTGTCACTGTTGTGAGCAATCTAAGTGTCACTGCCCCAGTGGAGCTGATGGCCCTTAGTTATTTCTACTGATGCAATAAAGAATTATAGATCAATGAAGATTAGGAAAAGTAAGATTTATTGAAGTATATTTCAAGAGAGAAACAGATACACCAGAGAGAGGTGTAGCCTCATAGATGTGAGGAGGTCTGTCTTATATCTGGGCCATGATGCGTGGTTATAAGGGTGATACTAGCTGATTGATGTGTGAGGTCATTTTGATTGACATTTGGCTGTTATATAACATATTGTCAACTGCACATGCACCTACCCAGAATTCAGTCTGTTATAATTAGATTAATGAACTTCCAGGCATATATATGACATTATAATGATGGTATAAAGAGGCTGAGGTGAAAAAAGTTCAGAATATGCTTTACTGTGCAAGTGAATGTGGCTGGCCTAAACTGGTTGCTATGTTATGGTCATTTATTTCCTTGTACTTCAGGATGTAGGGGTATTGTTATTTGAAAAATGCACTTTTTCTGGGAGGACCTAGGGGTGCCCTTTTAGGTCGGGCCATCAGTGTTATTTCTACTGTTACAGAGCTGGACCTTCACTCTCATCACTCGTGGCCCCCTAACTACCTAACATCACACACAAAAATTAATTTGAGATGAATTATATACTTAAATGTAAAAGATCAAATAAAACTTTCAGGAGGAAATATAGAGGACTATCTTTGTGATTTTGAGGCTGGTACAGGTTTCTTAGAAAAAAATATAAAAACAATAACAACAGAAAAAAATAATCATTAAAACAAAAGAAAATCGATAAATTGGACTTAATTTTAAATTTCTTACTAAAGGACACCTTTAAGAAAAGGAATAACAAAAGATATATATATCACTATGTTCACTGCAGCATTATTTACAGTAACGAGGATATGGAAGCAACCTAAGTGTTCATCAATAGACGATTGGACAAAGATGTGATACATATGGAATATTATATAATGGAATATTACTTGGCTATAAAAAAGGATGAAGTCTTACCATATGCGACGACATCAGTGAATCTAGAGGGCATTATTCCAACTGAAGTAAGTCAGGGAGAGAAAGACAAACATCATATGATTTCACTTATTTGTGGAATCTATAAAGCAGCATAAATGAACAAACACAACAGAAACAAACTCATAGATAACAATCTTATGGTTGCCAGATGGGAAGGGCTTGGGGAGCTGGATTCAAAAGATGAAGGGATTAAGCAGTACATATTGGCAACTACGAGATAGTCATGGGGATGTAAAGTACTGCATAGGAAATATAGTTACTAATATTGTATAACTATGTTTAGTGCCCAGTAGGTACTAGACTTATCAGGGGCTCACTTCATGAGTTATAGAAGTCTAACCACTCTGTTGTATACCTGAAACTAATATAATATTGACTGTCAACTGTAAGTGGTACTCAGGATAAGAAAACAACAGCCCCTACAAGTTAATATATAAGAACAAATAGCCAACCCAATGAAAAAAATGAGCAAAACATTTGAACATATACTTCAAAAACTATATATAAATGCTTAATAATCTTATTAAAAACTACCCAGCATTATTAGTCATTAGAATATGCAAATTAAAACCACAGTAAGATATCACACTCCTACTTTAGAAGACTGACTATAATAGTGAAGCAAGCACGTGGAGCAACTGGAACTCACACGTTACTGATGGGAGTATAAAAAGGAACAACTACTGTATAAAATGGCCTCATGGTTTCTTTGAAAAATAAACATACACGTACATTACTCTACTCCTACATATTTCCTGAGAAAAATGAATGTGCATATCTGTAAAATAATTGTACAAGAATGTTCACGGTATCTTCATTCATGATAACCAAAACCTAGAAACAGCCAAGTATCCATCCATAGGAAAATGGGTGAAAAAAGCTGTGGTATATTCTTAAATTAGAATACTTATCAACGATATAAAAAGAACAAACTGCTAATACAGACCACTGGAGGTCAATATCAAAAGCATTATGCTGAGTAAAAGTCTAACAGAAAAGAGTACATATTGTATGAGTCCATCTATGTGAAGTTCTGGACAGGAACAACTGACCTGGATGTAGAAGTACACATTTTGACTTCCTCTGGGTGTGTAGGGACAAAGAATGACTGGAAATGAGCATGAGGGAACTTTCTGAGGTGAAGATTTTCTATATCTTGATAGAAGTTCGGGATACATAGGTGTACGCATTTGTCAAAGTTTATGAATAGTAGACTTAAGATTTGTCTATTTAATTGTGTATATATTTTATCTTAAAAAAGGAACTATAAATAATATTGAATTTAGAGGAAGTATACTCAATATCTGCAACTTACTTTAAAATGCATTAAAAAATAAGATGTGTTCATGGGTGATATAGGAATAGATTGATAGACAATAAAACAAGTATAATAAAATGTTGATAGCAACATCTAGGTTGTGGATATATAGGAATAGATCATAAAATTAATTAAACTTTTCTATATACTTGAAACTTTTTATAATAAAATGATGAAAAAACATGAATATGAAAGCTTTTTTATACCTCTTTTAAATTTAGAATTAATATAGTAACTCTATTATTAACACTCATCTTCCAAATTCTTAGCCATATTTGGCATTACCAATCATATTCTCAGCCACGCATCCCTCTTTATATTTGCAGAGTTCATTCCCCTACATACACACATGTGCTCTATGCTCTATTCAAATCTGTTAAGAGGCATCACAATGATCATTGATCATATCTCTATCTTTATGGTCATTTTGAAACATATACTTGTCAATTCCCCACCCTCACCCCCAAACAAAGGCTGTGGTTTTTTCCAAGGCTATTTACCATGTCTGATCTGTGCAGAGGGTGGGAAATAGCAGCTTTTGGTTGGTCAATAGCCAGCTTGTTTGCCCAGATGCCTAATTTCAAGACTCATGATATTGAGATTATTTGTAGTCCCATAACTTTTTCAACTAGCAGGTACCTACATACCAGTTGGTTCCCTGCTCCTGATTTTCTCAACAAGATTTTTTAATGAGACTATTATGGCTTGCTGATGGTATCACAATTAGTCAGAGGTAAAATGAAAAGTGAAACCAGGTCTGATTTCACAAAGGCCTTCCAGTTAATCCCCAGGCATTCCAGTTCTCTTAATCTCATTGTAAAAAGAAAAAGATTACCTTAATGTGACTATTTTAGAAAATATAGATATTATTTCAATGGATATTTTTGGAAATAACATTTTATAGGAATATATCACTTGATCATCTAATCCTATAGCAGGATTTCTGTGTGATTAGAATGCTGGGTGTCTGCTAGCCCACAAAAACTATCATTAAAAGGAAGAAATGGTCTGAACGCCAACAGCTAGGTGACATCAGTATTCTTAGATGAATAGATATAGATGGGGAGAAAGAATCAGATAGGATAGGAGGAGGAAGTAGAATAATAAAAATGAAGATTAAACTTCTATTGTAATCTTTTCAATTCTGTAATCCCATTTCCTGTAATTCCATAGTATTTAAATATTATCCTATTAATGACAATGAGCACATCTCAAAAAATGTCAGACCTCTTCCTACTCTGGTAGGAGAGTCTCAGACATCTTTGAGACTCTGGCGGGAGCCCTCTCTGGCAGTAGGGCGCACCACCAGTACCAGTGCCCTGGGGAGCCTCCATCTGTGCCTGAGCAACTAGAATAATAATGCCTCACATTCCAGTCCAGTGGAGTCTTCCCTTTGGAGCTCATGACCTCCTGTCAACCTGTTCCTTTGGTTGCTATCATGTCTACTTTCTACAGTGAATGAACTTACGTCTATCTTTGGTCTCTTTCCTCTTGACTTTTTGCCTTAATTTAAACTTGACTTTCTATGTCTTCTCCTGGACTGTCCCTTATTTTGATTAACAACTTGCATCATACCTTACTTCTTTATAATGACTATGTCCATTTTTGACCTTAAACTGTTGTTTGCCCATCACATTTCCATGACTTTACTTACTGATATTCACACATTCATTTATACTTTCCTGGCTCCTTCTTCATGTCTGTGATCAGCCAGTCTTATGGACAAGAACATACCTCAATACAGGGATTTAATGTAGGAATTCAAGATACAAGAAAAAGGACCCAAACCTGAGATCAGAAAACTAGTTCATTTCTTGAATCAGCTTCTTACTATAAATGGCTTTGAAAAATTTACAACCTCTGTTTTCCTTTTCGAAAGAGAAATGTTATTCTGTCAACATCTTAGTTATCCTTATAGACAAAAGACAAAATGTTTGTAAATTAGTTTGTGTTCCTCCCTGTGCAGGCTGAGACAAGGATTCAAATGAAAGGGGTTTATTAAGAAGGTTCTGGAAGACAGGTAAGGAAGAGAAGTGGTGCCAGGAAGAGAAGTGGTGCCAAGAAGGGAAGATATCATAAAGGGTAGCAAATAAATGTCATGTGGGTGACTGCAGTATGATCTTTCAAAGAAATTCTGGAGAAAAACACAAAACACATGTCTCAGAGGTCCCCTTCCACAATGCAAAGGAGCTAAATTGTTAGTTGAGGAATGTTTCTGGGAACCTATACCCCAGCAGTTCTGGTCCCTGAGCAGAGCCGCTTTCTGCAGTTTCCGGTCACTGCAGAAGCTGTAGAAGTGGTAAGTGATAAGGCCTGTGGGATATAAGCAGGGCACTAAAAAGTATCATAATTATTATTTCTTAAAAATCTCAGCATTTGAGTGACAGTTACCTTCTCACCCTGTATTCTGCCCCCTCATTGCTGTTGATTCTTCAATACCCTTCTAGCATGCTGTCACACTTGCCTCACCTCCAATAATCTTTATTTTAATTCTACTTGATCTACCCATAAATATATAACAATCAACTATCACTTAGACTTCTTCTACATATAAAAACCTTCTGGCTTTTTCTTTTTTGTTTAAAGTTATTTATCTTTTGATATTTCTATTCCCTCACTCCCTCTGAACCTTATCTGTCTTCTTGATCACTAGTCCTTCAACCTCTCTTTATTCTCATATGCCCATTAGGGCTCTTTTCATTTCCTCTGCCTCCTACTAACAGATGATCAGTAGTTTAGCCAACATTCCCCATAACAACATGTAATTCCATAGTCTGTTGTTCTTTGATAATTTGTGTTGCCAATTTTCTAATTTAGCTTCTTTTTTATAATATTTAATATCTTACACCAAAAATGTTGCTTAGGGTCTCTCTCATGTCAGTATTAAGAAGTCTGACAAATTAGTCAGAAGCTAAGCAGGGTCAGGCCTGGTTAGTACTTAAATGGGAGACCACCTAGGTAGACCAGGTGCTACAGGCGTTAAAAAAATTAAAATAATAAATAAATAAATAAATAAATAAATAATAACAGACAAACAAATAAATAAATAAGGGATTGTGAGCTGACAGGGTCCTTGCAATCTGTGAGGTCAACCAAAGGTTGCCTCACCTAAAAAAAAAATTTAAATTGAAGGAAAGAAAGCAAGAAAGCAAGGAAGAAGGAAGGAAGGAAGGAAGGAAGGAAGGAAGGAAGGAAGGAAGGAAGGAAGGAAGGAAGGAAGAAAGGAAGAAAGAAAGAAAGAAAGAAAGAAAGAAAGAAAGAAAGAAGAGAAAGAAAGAAAGAAAGAAAGAAAGAAATCTGACAAAAAAAAGCAAGCACTTCAACACATTATATCAGGCAGAACTACACAAACTATTACCAGGTGTCATGTAAAGGTAGCATTTCCAGATCAAATAATTTTTGGAATTTATTGGTGAAAAAAGATCAAGAAGATTGTTACCACCCAGTTTTTAAGAGTCATTAAATAGTCTCACATTCACTATGAAGATTTAAGAAAACAAGCTGGTAAAATTTTCCAAATTTATTTGACTCTAAGGGTTCTACAGGACAAACTTTAGGACACACTGATTTATTATTATCACAACTGATTACACGTTACAACCTTCCAGGAACAGGTGCATGATGCCTGGAAATTGTATGTGGCCTTCGTAAGAGGGTTTTGTCATCTCAAAAAACATATACTTTATTTTGACTAATTTTTTTTAGCATTGTTCATAGAAAACAGAAATAATTCACTTCTGCTTGAAGCATAAACCTTATTCTTAAGAGGAAAGCATTCTATTAACTTTTAAGCTAACAAAATTCAATGGAATTGGTGATTCTAAACTCAAAGATATCTTACCTCTGTCTTACATGGTGATTATTGCTCAGGGCATGTTCTTTCCTTGTTAACCAAAATGTGTCAGCCTCAGCATCCATGCAGTTTCTCGCTAATGCGCCCATGAGAAGTAAAAACGAAAAATACCTTTCCTTCAATGTCATCATGCTTGGTCAGGGGCATGCTCAGCAAAACTTCCTGGGTCTCAAGGGAAAAATATTTAAATGCCTTTTATTCCCATTTGTAGCTGCTTTCCCTAAGGCATCCCCATGTTCCAAGGGACTAGGTGGCTGGGCATCCATGTATTATGCCCAGAACAACCCTCTAATGATCCAATCCTCCCCCTCACCCTGCCATCTATAGGAAGTGCCATGCATTCACTTTATTCTGGACAGTAGTTTGAGGTCCAAAAAGGATCAGGTAGATGTTTCCTACTATGAAGAAGTCCCCTGTCCTTGGAAGCAGATCTCATAACCTGTCCCATTTGAATCCTTGGGTCAAAATGTTTACTTCTACATCCAGGTCAGTTGTTCCTGTCCAGAACTTCACATAGATGGACTCATACAATATGTACTCTTTTCTGTTAGACTTTTACTCAGCATAATGCTTTTGATATTGACCTCCAGTGGTCTGTATTAGCAGTTTGTTCTTTTTATATCGTTGATAAGTATTCTAATTTAAGAATATACCACAGCTTTTTTCACCCATTTTCCTATGGATGGATACTTGGCTGTTTCAGGGTTTTGGTTATCATGAATGAAGATACCGTGAACATTCTTGTACAATTATTTTACAGATATGCACATTCATTTTTCTCAGGAAATATGTAGGAGTAGAGTAATGTATGTATGTTTATTTTTCAAAGAAACCATGAGGCCATTTTATACAGTAGTTGTTCCTTTTTATACTCCCATCAGTAAGTAACGTGAGAGTTCCAGTTGCTCCACGTGCTTGCTTGCACTATTATAGTCAGTCTTCTAAAGGTAGGAGTGCGATATCTTACTGTGGTTTTAATTTGCATATGTCTAATGACTAATAATGCTGGGTAGTTTTTAATAAGATTATTAAGCATTTATATATAGTTTTTGAAGTATACGTTCAAATGTTTTGCTCATTTTTTCATTGGGTTGGCTATTTGTTCTTATTATTAACTTGTAGGAGCTGTTGTTTTCTTATCCTGAGTACCACTTACAGTTGACAGTCAATATTATATTAGTTTCAGGTATACAGCAGAGTGGTTAGACATTTCTATAACTCATGAAGTGAGCCCCTGATAAGTCTAGTACCTACTTGACACTATACATAGTTTTACAATATTAGTAACTATATTTCCTATGCAGTACTTTACATCCCCATCCCCATGACTATCTCGTAGCTGCCAATCTGTACTGCTTAATCCCTTCACCTTTTTCATCCAGTTCCCCAATCCCCTTCCCATCTGGCAACCATAAGATTGTTCTCTGTATCTATGAGTTTGTTTCTGTTGTCTTTGTTCATTTATGCTGCTTTATAGATTCCACAAATAAGTGAAATCATATGATGTTTGTCTTTCTCTCCCTGACTTATTTCAGTTAGCGTAATGCCCTCTAGATTCACCAATGTCGTCGCATATGGTAAGACTTCATCCTTTTTTATGGCCAAGTAATATTCCATTGTATATATGTATCACATCTTTGATGGATGTATGGATAAAAATTGTAAGTATATATTATATATATAAATAGATAGATTTATGAATATTATTCAGCCATAAAAAAGAATGAGGTCTTGTCATTTGTAACAAAGTGGACAGACTTTGAGGGCTTTATGCTAAGTGGAATAAGGCAGACAAATACCAAATGATCTCTCATATATGGAATCTAAACAAACAAAGAAAAGCTCATTGATACAGAGAATATATTGGTGATTGACAGAGGCAGGGAACAGAGAGTGGGAGAAATGGATAAACTTTTTTTGTCTTTTTGTTTTTGTTTTTTTAGTTTAAAATTTAAAAAAAATCTTTTTTAAAGGGAAAAAAATATTCATGCAATACAGGAAATAATAAATGATGCAATGTTATCCTTCTAGACCACAAATTTGCAATTCTTCCTGAAGTCTGCAGAGGAAGAAAATCTCCCTCCCTTTCACAATAGGGAACCAGAAATCCTCCTGAGAGCACTTAGCTCCTCCCTTCTAAAGACTCCCTGTTGAAAAGCCTTTTGATGTTTTTGTGTGTGTGTGTGTGAATTTCTTGAAAGAAAAATAAGAGATTATCCTGGGTAAACTTTTAGCTCTTCTGAGTAAATTGACCAATATATAGCCTTTGAATCAAATACCACATCCTTTATTTGGAAGCATTTATACTTTCAATATATTAGACTTCTCTGTCAATTTATCTATTCAATATTTCTCGAGCTCCCACTTCTGAGAGGTCTTAGTTGCACTTGTGGCATCTAATCTAATGACAGTTTCTTTGTGTATGTAATGTATTTTGGGGAATATTCAATTCTGCTATAAAAGACACAGAAAATGGGATGAATGAAACTCACAAAATGGATTAAGCATAGATAGAAAATAAGTCAGTAACTCATGAAAATAATATTAAACAGTTAAAGAAGTAGAGCATTTGTGTGTGAACATAGATAGGAAGTGTTGGAAGGACGCAATATTTAAGAGCTCTTCAGTGGGCCATCTAGTGGTGACACCATTCAGCCCATGTTTCTACCAAGAAAGAACACACAGCTGTCCTTCAGACCAATTGGCAAGCCACAGTGTGTCCATGGTGTGAGTCCCAGGTCTGGCTGTGATCCAGGCTCATGGCTAGAAATAGGACTCTGACTTTAAACTGTTACATTAATGTAGTAGGGTGCCTGGGCCTAACTTATGTAAGTATGACTCAGCTTATTGTTTATCTCATGTGTGGCCAAATGCCACTATTGTTCTCTGACATATATAAAGCCCATGTGTCTCCTAGTGCAGAAGCATGCGCTTCCCGCAATAAAGTTTTGTTCCTGCTTTCATTCTAATGTCGGCTCTTTGTGCATTTTTCAACTGGGTGTCTCACCACCGAAACCTTACCTTCTTGATCAGCCCGACGCTGACACATGGGTATTTGTAGCTGTCTCTCTGCGAAAGCAAGTATTTGTCATTGGCCCTGAGTCCCTTCCGTGTGTGAACCCCTTCCTTGAACCTCAGCTTTGGTCCTCATGACCACACCTATGGTGGGGAAGGCTGCTATGGTGGAGAGACAGGACACATGAGCACTAGACTCGGGGTATGTATCCTTCCACCCTGCAATCATTCTCCTCTAAGTATGTTAAAGTGTTCTTTCCTTCCTTCCCCTTGCTTCTTGCTATATTTCAAATTCATCAAAAAAAACTTGTGCCTCAAGCATTTTAATTTTTAACTGCATGCTTTCTCTTTGTGACCTCTGGGCAAGCTCTCCTGGGTGGGCACTTAGAGATGACCAGGGCGTTAGGGTGATCCCCGTGCACTCTAACGATACTGACCCATCCTGCCCGTTGCTGAGATTTCCCCCAAAACACTCTTTCTGTGATTATTTAGGTTTTCAGGCCCACCTTCCCCATCTCACTTCTCCTCTCATTTGTTGTTGAAAGGAATTTCCCCTCTGCATCTTCTCACTAAGCAAATGCTTCTTTATAGGTGTTCTGAGACAGCAAGCACAGAGCTGGCCTTTTCTGATACCAGCAAAACTTCAAGTGTGAAATCACCAAAGGGAAATGGTTTTCACTTTTAAAACCTGAGGTTTTGCGGTACAGAGGATCATTTCTGTACCACTAGACATACCACTAGACATGCATACAGGATCTAAGCAATTAAATAGAGTAGTCTCCCTTATCTGTGATTTCATTTTCTTGGTTTCAGTTACCTGTGGTCAACCACAGTCTAAAAATATTAAATGAAAAATTTCAGAAATAAACAATTTATAAGTTTTAAACTGTATACCTTTTTGAGTAGCACAATGAAATCTTATGCCGTCCCGCTCTGTCCTGCCTAGGATGTGAATCGTTTCTTTGTCCAGTGCATCCATGCTGCAGATCCTCCCACCTATGAGTAGCTTAGTGGCTGGCTGTCTCGGTTATCAGATCCATTGTTGAGGATCACAGTGCTTGTGTTCAAGTGACCCTTATTTTACTTACTGCCCCACAAGTACAAGAGTAGTCAAGCTGGCAATTTGGATATGTCACAAGAAGCCCTAAAGTGATTTCTTTAAATGAAGAGGTATGTATATGTAGGGGGAAAAATGTAGTATATATAGAGTTTGATAGGATCTGAGGTTTCAGGCACACACTAAGGGTCTTGGAACATATCTTCTGTGGATAAAAGGGAACTGGTATAAATGGGTGGTGGAGTGGGAGCCAGTTCTCACTGTTGGAGTGGAGCTTATAGCTAAGCAGTGGGAGAAAGCTAGAATAAAACATGTTGAAGACATCAGTAGAAACTCATTTTAATTTTAATATAGTAAAGATAGTCACAGAAAAAGTATTTGTAGATTTGTGTATATACACAGTATAACTCCCACTCTTTAAGTGTAAGCTGTGCATAGTGACTTTCTAAAAAATACAATAATGAAAGCGGGCAGCAGAGGGAGTAACTTTAGTGGGTAAACCTTACAAATACTACTTGAGTCAATTAATCAAATTAGCACATTATAGTGATAAGTCATGTTGAAAGTATGTATTCTTGATATCTATGATAAAAATTGCACTTTATCTCTGAGGTCTTCTTCCTCAAAACACATAACTTTATTCTAATCAAGAGAAGAACATTGGACAGATCCCCACTGAGGATCATTTTACAAATTACCTAATCAAGTACTTCTTAAAACTATCAAGATTATCAAAAAACAAAGAAAATCTGAGCAACTGTTATAGCCAAGAGGAGCCTGAGGAGACATGATGAATGATAGCAAAATGTAACATGATGTCCTTGATGGGATCCTGGAAGAGGGAAAGGCAAAAACTGAGGAACTCTGAAAAAACATAAAGACTTCAGTTAAGATTCATGTCTCAATACTAGTTAATTAATTGTAACAAATGTACCATACTAATGTAAGATGTTAATAGAGAAAAACTGGATACGGGGTATATAAGAATTCTCTGTACTATTTTCTTCCATTTTTTTCTGGAAATTTTTAAATAATCTATTCTAAAATAAAAAGTTCACTTAAAAAGAAAAGAAAACAAAACCCTGATATTTTGAGAGACTAAGCTTTCTAGTAGGGAAAAGTTACTTTCAATTAGGTTTTTTAATAAAAATGGATTTTAAAAGTTAATCACTTATAGACAAAGTTTTATTTTGTGACTGGGTCAATTCATACACAACATGGGCATAGAAAATGATAAATTAAGAGATTAAGATAGAGGAAGGCATTTTCTTATTTGACAATTTTTTTTCCCTGACATCTGACACCTTATCGGGTTCTCCCTACACAGCTACATTCCAACAACCTTGACTCCACATCTACCCAGGTCTCAGAGATGGACACGCAGAACAGACATGAGGCTATGAGAGCTTTATAACCCACCAGTGGCTGAATGAAACACTAGTCCCTTGGAAGATATTTTAGCTCTGCAAACACAAGAGAAAATGATATTTTTAAAACAATTGTGTATATGATATAAACAAAGTTAGAAGATCAAGAAATGGTTATACTTCTCTGCAAGAGTGTTTGTGTTTATTTCCACCTTGGTTTCTATGTAATCACTTAGCATTGTTGAGGAGAATAGTGCTATTATTAGTCATAATAATTTCTGTTGTTTTCCCATCAATTTATGAGTACATAATGAAAATAAAAATGTTGATATGAATCATTTATGTACCACCTTGTACTAAACCAGATTTGATGTAGCAACCCAGATGCTCTGGGTGCCTAAGCACATCCTTTATGTTGTGCTACATGTAGATTCAAAGCAACCTAGATCCATAACAAGCAGTCATTACAAAGCTAACTACTGTAGCAGGCATTTGGGTTGTTGTTGCTATGGAATTGTTGCTAAGGTCCTACATTCTGAGTTTAGACTGTTACTTAAGCCAGTCGCTGTCTCACTTAGATTACTAAAATGGTCAGAGAATGGGTTCCACTGTCAAAACCACCCTTTCTTATAATCCCCTCCTGTATTCCACAGTTTACAGAAAAGGAAGGCCGACATTGGGGACTGTAGTGTTGCTAAGAGAAGCTATTCTTGCTCTTCATTCAGAGGGCTTCTCAGTCAAGGGAGGAGAGCTTCAGGGAGTGTTGCAAAGACTAAGGCTTATTGCTTAAAGAGGAGCCCAGCATTTGTTCTCTGGTTGGATGTCTGCTTACCATGAACTTGGAAATTTCCCCCTGGCTACTATAATAATGGAAAAGAAAATTAATGAGAGATGAAGTGGTAGAGAACTGTCAGCCACCTCCTTCCTAGTTCCTAAGAAATGTGCAATAGATCCCAAAGTGTCTGAAGTTTTGAGTTGGCCTCAGAAAAGTAGACACTTCGCAGCTATAGACTTGTGAGGACCACCTGGTACATTCATCGTGATGTCCTCAGAAGATCAGAGCAAAACTGTCCAAGGACTATAAAGCTCAGCAGAATGCAGAGAATGAGCTATGACCCTGAGGACATATTGGTGCATCAAACACTCTAACTGGACGCACAGATAATGAATTCCAACAGTACTTATCACCAAACAAATTGAGGTCTAAAATCCGCTCCCAGCAGGCATCTCTTTAAGCATTTTCCTCTCCCTTTTTTCTCTCTCTCACGTCTCCAAGAAATAATAGAAAGTAAATTTACTACTGTTTTGGTCTGCCCTGGAGGAGAGGAGCTTTTAAGTTAGAAAAAAGAAAGAAGGAAGGAAGGAAGGAAGGAAGGAAGGAAGGAAGGAAGGAAGGAAGGAAGGAAGGAAGGGAGGGAGGAGGAGGGAGGGAGGGAGGGAGGGAGGGAGGGAGGGATTGAACCGTACTGGAATGAGTATTCTAATATCTGATATTCAATGCTAAGTAAGGGAGAATGTCAAGGTAGCTTTAAGGCAGCCACTTTCCAGTGGGAAAATGTTTTGTTTGTTTTGTTTTTCTCACTCATTTGGGAAACAGGTATTGGGTAAAAAGGACTTCATGTTAAATTCCCCCACATTGAGACCCCTCAATATATAAGCGGCATCAAGAATTTAATTCCCATGGGGATATACACACATCAACAATTTGCAAAAGACTTTCGAGAAAAAAATAAGAAAATGCTAATATCTCTAGAATTGTTTACATTAATTTTATCTAAGTTATTGCATAGCTAGAATTATTTTTTACTGGTATTACTGTAATTCTTATGGGAAATGATGCATCTACCCATTTAGATTCTATTTACAAACTACAGTGGAGAATATTCTTTATGCCTTTTCCTCTTAAAAATATATAATTCCATGACATAACAGAACCAAAAATCATATGATGTTAGCTTATCATTAGTTTCTTGGAACTCAGAAACAGTGTTGTTTTCAGGAGTCCACCTCCCAAAACAAGGGGGGTAACTGACATGTTTTACCAATTGTTGTTATAAGGTGAGAAAAAATATGGAGTATGAAATTCTGAAAGAAGACGTGTCTTTTGGGAGACTGCCAGGTTGAAACTACATGATACCAAATACTCAGAAAAAATAATAATAATTCACTTAGACATCTATTTACTAACAGACATCTGGATGTTTGAGAGGATGTAGACGTAAAATGTGACCACTGCCTAAATTCAACACCCTGTATCCAAATATTGTGTATTGCTTGGAAACAGCAAAAGATCTGTAGTATTAAGATACAAAATGAGATAACATCCCCTTTGAGGCTAGTGCCTAACAAGAACATGACATATGTCCTCTTAAACACTCATTCAACATTCAGTCACTTTAAACACACAATTGACTTTTGAGATTGGTCTGAATTGCCTAGAGCTTAGACCTAAATTCCAGAAATGTTAAAGAAAATACATTTCATATTTTTTTATCTTCCAACTTTAAAATAAGGCATTTATTTCATATTGTCTTTAAACAACTCTTTGAAAAATATTAATTTAAAATGAATATTTTTTCATAATACACTTTCCCCCCCAAAATACATTTTTTTGGTTTTATTTACATAACCATTATATATAAATGGGATACATTGATGACTTGATGTGAGAGTATCCTGTCATGTGCAGGGATCTGCTTTCTCAAAAGCTACTTGAGTACAGTATTATTCCTCTGATGAGAGGCATTAATGTCCTTTAACCAATCACCAATTATATTTATTCTAAATGGTCCACTTTAAAAAATTGTATACCAATATATTTCTCCCACCAACCTCATGAAGTAGATTCTGTTATTACTTTGCTTTATTTTTATCTATCTATCTATCTATCTATCTATCTATCTATCTATCTATCTATCTACCTACTTACTTACTTACTTACTTACTTACTTTTATTTTTGCCGCCTACAGCAGCTGGTATTTTTAGGTGGTGTCCCATCCAAGTACTAACTGGGCCCGACCCTACTTAACTTTCGAGATCAGACAAGATCAGGCGCATTCAGGGTGACATGGTTGTAGACTTATCTCTCTTTATAGAGAAAATATAGAAGCAAGGCACAAATCCAGGTTATCTAGATCAATTTCATGTTCTTAACCCTCACTGTAATGCTGAGAGTGCAGCCCAAGTTCAAACCCCAGCTCTCCCTCTTAAGATTGGTGACTATGTGTGGCATCACTCCACATCAAACCCATCAGCAAGTTCTGCCTATCCTACCTCTCAAGCATGCCCTGGGTCTACCTACTGCTCTCTGCGTCCCTTCTAGGTAACTGTAGACTGAGCTCCCTTCCTCCAGTTATATCCTATACCCCAGTCTGATCTCTTCTCCATCTCACTGATAGAGTGATCTTTCAAGAGTATAAATCAGACACTGTCAGTCCTCTGGTTTAAATATCTCCAACAGATTTCTATTTCTCTTAGAACAAAATCCAAACTCATTCCAAGTCCACAGAAGCTTGTGAGTGCCTATGCTGGCTCCCTCACTGAATTCTTCTTTTACCAGAGTCTCTTTTATTAAGCTCTGGACTGTCGGAACCTCTCTCTGTACCTCAGACACAGCAAGCAAGCCCTTTCCCACTTTACAGCCTTATAGTTGCTGTTCCCTTTGTCTGAAATGGCAAATTAATTCTTGTACTACAGATTTCAACTCAAATGCCATCTTCCCCAAGAAGATCTAAAGGAGCCTCCCTCCTCTATCGCATCCTATCACACTGTTTAATCCTCTATTGACATTTTTCATACCCAGTAATTATTTTTTGTTTTTTATTTGTCTGTGTGTTTTATGTCTCCCCACTAGAAAGTAATCTCTATTAGGACAGTTACTTTGTTTGTTTTATCATGGACTACCCCAAGCCATAGTCCTAGAATTAGCACATTTATATGGTTTTGCTGAGTCACTAAAAAAGCTCTCTCAGCCTCTTTCCTCATCTGTAAAAATAGAAATAATAAGCTCTATTTTTTCAGAATTGCTAAGATTGTAAGCTGACAGTAATCAGTACACAAGAAAATGTTTATAATTTTTAGACGTGCATATTCAGGTTTGTAAGATATTGTACGATAACACTAGGGTTGACTTTAGACTATTTCTGCAAATTAAAAAAGAGAGAGAGAGAGAGGTAGATGAAACAAATGGGTGTGAATTTTTGATAATTGTTGATTTAGGGTCATGGATGAATGTGTATACATTGTATTTTTCTCTCTACTTTTGTATGTTTTAAAGTCTCATAAAAACGATTTAAGCATTAATTTTTAAAAGTTGCAGGTCCAAGAATCATTGTCTTTTTTCAAGATAGTTGTTCTATTGCAATTGCTTTCACTGATTCTGCTCTGATCCTCTAATGTGAACTTTATAGATTAACTCTTAGAGGATAATTTTATTTCTAATTTTTATGATTTGAGGAAGCATCTCACCTTTTGCCCTTATGTGCTACCTCTATCACTGTAAACATCTTCCTATTTCTATTTTTAAATTGGGAGTTTTTCTCCAGTAGAAAAGATTTTATGAAGAATATTTTTTTAAAAAAGTAGGAAAAATTTCCTTCTGTCAAGAAGAGAGGCTCATAATGGATGAACCAGACCATAGGCTTAGAATATAACTATATACTTAATTATAAAATACTACTCTTTGTAAAACCTAAAATTCTTAAAAATTTCCTTCTGACACAGAATAGAGGCTCATAATGGATGAACCAGACCATAGGCTTAGAATATAACTATATACTTAATTATAAAATACTACTCTTTGTAAAACCTAAAATTCTTAAAAATTTCCTTCTGACACAGAATAGAGGCTCATAATGGATGAACCAGACCATAGGCTTAGAATATAACTATATACTTAATTATAAAATACTACTCTTTGTAAAACCTAAAATTCTTAAAAATCCAAATTTACTTACTAACCATTTAGTTAGACCTTTTGGTTACAAGTGATAGAAATGGAACCCAAAGTCAGTTAAGCAAAAACAAGGAAATGCATTGGTTTTCATAAACAGAACATGATAATTGCAGAAGTGACAGTGGCCACAGAGCTCAGAAAGATGTGGATCTGCTGAGGGTAAATCTGTTAGCTCATTTTACTTCTATCAAGTCTATTCCCTCAGACCTATTTATCCATAAGGCAGGCAATGTAGTACCTTGTGATAGCACTGGTCTAACCTCCTGTTAGTCTCATTACCAATGAGGAGAAAGATTCTCCAATCTGACAGCCAGTTAGAAGAATCCAAGGAAAGAATGTTGATAGGCCTAGTTTGGGGCATCTTGCCCTTGCTAGAACAATCACTATGGCCAAGAAGTGAACAACTGAGATTAACCCGGGTCAGTCTACAGCCATGCTACCCTGAACAAGCCCAATCCCATCTGATCTTGGAAGTTAAGCAGGGTCAGGCCTGGTTAGTACATGGATAGGAGACCACCTAGGAAGACCAGGTGCTGTAGGCGTAAAAAACAAAAAAAATAAAAAATAAAAAATAAGGGATTGTAAACTGACAAGGTCCTTGCAATCTGTGAGGTCAACCAAGTGTTGCCTCATTTTTTTTTTTTTTAAAAAGTGAGATTAACCCAGTTCAGATAAGAAGTCTACCCAATCTTGAATGGTAATGTATAAAAGATAAAACTCCTAGTTGGATCATGTGGCTTGAGGCGGGAGTGAGAGTGAAATTCCTCTGAAGAAGGAGTTGACTATCCCTAGAGACAGGAATCATGCTGGGTAGACAACTAATAAATGTCCTCTGTGACTGACTAATTACACAAATGGTTATTAAATTTACAGAATTTTAAAAATATTTATGTATAATTGGTATTCAATAATATATCATTTATATTAGTTTCAGGTGTACAACATAGTAACTTGACATTTTTATATCTTACAATGTGATCACTCAACTAATTCTAGTAATCATCTGTCACTGTGCAAACTTATTGCAATATTATTGATTATGTTCCCCTTCACCTTTTTCACCCTCCTCACTCCCCTCCCCTCCCCTCTGGCAACCACTCCTTTGTTGTCTGTTCCTATGAGTCTGTTTTTGTTTTGTTTTGTTTCCCTTTTTTTTTATTTCACAGAAGAACTTAAGAATAACTGTGTCACTCAATGACCTGTTTCAACCATAGTCCATTACCGTTATAATCATTTCTTTGCATATAACTTTAACTCCCTTGCCCTGCATACTCTTCATCATTCTTGTGTAGTAAAACTTCAGCATTGGTCAAACCTAAAGATCTGCCAATCAGAATCTTCACCTGAGAAGAAAAGTTGATGGAGCTCAACCTCTACTTGTTCTGATGGGTATCACATTATAGTCTTAACTACAAATCCTAAATAGGAACTCAACAATTACTTCTCCTTAGTAATATTCACTTTAACATTCAGTAAAACATCTTACCTAATTCTTCCTCTTTGAATCACTCCCTCTTACTCAAAGCAAGTGACCTTGACTCAGTTTACAATTGAGAGAAGAGAAACAATAAATGGGCATCAGAAATGGAATCTTTGGTGGTAGTCAAACTTGTTTGACAAGTATTTCTAGCACGAAGCTCTCTATGCATATGGGAGATTCATACTTCCTGGCTCCTTTGGGTGATTTTTTTCTGGCCAATAAGTTAAGAGCAAAAATGATGGGTGTCACTCTTTTCCTCTTTGGTATGATAACAGTAAGTTCTAAAGATGAGCTTCTCAGGTAGGTTATACTCCTGACTAACTGCAGTGCACAGAGCCTGAGGCCTCCCCAACTGGCAGTACATGTGCAGCATGAGTAAGAAATAAAGTTCTATTGTTTTAAGTCTTTGAAATTTTAGGTTCTGTCTTTGTCCCCATTCTTTTCCCAATCAACAATTTCTCCTAGTTTTTCTCATCCAGTCTTACGGTTTTAATTATTATCATCCTGATAACTTCCACATTTATATCTTTGACATCTGATTTTTCCCCTGAATTTCAGACCAGCATGACCAATTACCCATTTGACATCTCCATGGGGCTAACCAACTGGTATGCCAAACTAAACATGTTCAACATACTCATCATTTTTTTTTTACCAAAATATGCTCCTTCCACAATCTCCCCAAACTTCTATTGATTTGTCTTCTAAAACATATCTCAAATCTATTCACTTGTCTACATTTCTTCTGCAATCCAAGTCACAATCATATCTTGCCTCGACTACATAATGGTTTACCTTTTCCTACTGTCATTTCTCAGCTATCCATTCTTTCACTAATGACCAGAGTAAAATTTAAAATACAATTCATAATCATGTTATTTTGGGGCTTTCTGTTGCACTTAGAATAAAATTCAAATTATTTAAGTAGCCCACCAAACCGTACATTTTTTGGCCCCTGTTTATCTCTTTGATCCTCTTTCATCTCTTACCATGTCCAACATTTCTGACCTTATTTCTATTCTTTGAACACATGAAACAGATTCTCACTTTAAGGGCTTTGCATTAATTGTATTCTTTTTATTTGCAATGCCTTTTCCATTTTGCCATGTCCACACAATGTGTTTTGGAGGATTTGGATGGCTTATCAATCAAATGTATGGGTTAATTCAGGTAAAAATTATATCTAAATCATATCGAGTCTTTACATTCAAGGATGTAGCATATCTCACTACTTATAGAACATTTTTAATACAAATTTCATAGTTTCCTTTGTATAAAAATTTTATTCTCCTTGTGATTTATCTTGGAGCATTTAAAAATATTTTGAGGGCAGGGTCTTTTCTATTATATTTCTAACTGATGTTGCCAATGTATTAAAAAATTATCAGTTTTTGTAATAGTAATCATTTGTCTTGCTGCCTTACTGAGATCTCTTGTAATTTTAAAATCACATTTTTTTTCAATTGATTATTTTAGATTGTCCAAAGTAGACAACCATAACATCTAAAATAATGACAGTATTTTCTTTCTCTGATCAGGAGAGTGTGTACAGTAAACAAATCAAAATCAGGAAGCCTGACCTGGAGTCTGAACCAGGACTTCTTATACCTTGCTGGTCATGAGGGCAGATTGTTGCTCCATGGGTAGCCCCCATGTCAGAGCTCTCCTCGCTCCTGGTGATCTCACTAAAATTAGGTACAAAACATCAACCTCACAATTATTAATATAAAAAGCCGACAAGCTGGTATTAACCACCTTGAAACTCACTTTAGACACATCTTTACACAAACACTATTAATCAGTCATTATGTGTCATGCCTTGACAGTGCCATACAGCAAAATATCTTGGGTCAACTCTAAGCTTGCTGACATTAACCCTCACAGCACAGTGACCATATTTTTTAAAATGTTATTCATTTTAAAATATATATATTTTATAATGAAATATCAACATTTAGAAGTTCTACATAACTAAGTAGACTAACGTTTTTCAAGTGACTGATGTATCATGCAATAAAATTTGTATAGGTAAAAGAGACATTCAGAATGCTAGACAAATGGATATTATTATAAAAGTACAAAATTTATTAATATAGTTGCAACCAACCCTCAAAAAAACTATCACTTGTTAAGTTTGGAAAAACTAGCAAAGAAGAATATCCATAATTATCTGCAAAAGCTAATAGAATACCTCTTTTTGCAACTACGTATCTGTATGAGACGGCATTTTCTTTATATACTTCAACCAAAATGACATAGTGCAACTGACTGATTACAGAATCATATTTAAGGAGGCAATTCTATTAAGCCATTTATTAAAGAGATTTGCAAAAATGAAATAATACCACTCATCTCACTAAATGTTTTCGTTTGTTTGCTTTGGAAATAGTGATTTTTTAAATTTAAAATGTTAGTTATGTTAACACATGATGGGTTCATTATTTTTAAAGTAAATTCACAAAAAAAATTTCTAATTTAAAACATTTTAATATCTACTATAGTAAATATTTATAAATAGAGTCCATATGAACAAAAGCTCTTTTGGTATACTCAATAATTTTTAGTAGGGCAAAGGGATCCTGAAGCTAAAAAGTGTAGGAGCCAGTGAACTAGACTAAGCCATAGTGTTTTTCAAAATATGATGATTTTATTCGGCCCAGTTTCTAAGCAGATATGTCACATTAGACACATTAACTGATCTCTATAAGATTCTGTTTTCTTAGCTATAAAATGAGGTAGTGGTATAACAGATGTCAATCCACATATTGAATAAAAATAAAGCTTAATTTCTCCCTATTTTTTAATTGAAAAAGAGATGTCATTCTGGCATCACTAAGATATAATGGCCACCTAAATTTAAGTTGATACACACATCCTTCCCACAAAACAAATAAAACCACCCAAACTTAGATTATAGATTACCCAAGAGTTGCAGCTTGATTTTCTAGCAATAAAAATAAGAAAAAAGTAAGCATGTGGAGTTGCAGGCTTGATTTTCTAGGCCATATCAAAGCACAGTCAGGTAAGGATTCATAGGAGGAGAGGAAAATGGCAGGCCCCTAAGTGGTTGTAGAACAAAATTACTTCCTGAAAAATGTCACAACAGTAGTGGGGATATCCTGGGACAGGTCTGATCTATTGGGTCAGAAGATTACTTACCAGAGTACGATAAAGAAAGAGCCTAGAAGCCCATGAAATCGATGGTGGCAGTTTGGAAAAGGCAGCATTTTGGGGTAAGATGAGACCCCTTTGAATGAGGTGTTCTTGGAGTTATGGTGTTTAAAAGAAAATAAAAATGTTAGATGATAAAAGTTTTGCTAAAGCAAGATAGCCAAGGAATCAAAAGAAGACAATTCAAATGAATATTTAAAGTTATTCATTAAAGAAATTTCATCAAATTGCCGTGATAAAATAACATACTCTTGAAATTGAAGACAAAAACAGGTCAACCCCCTAAAGTGTCCACCTCTACTTTGTAAGATTAACTGCTGGTGCTGATTCAGGAAAACCTAATACAAAAAAATAAAAACTTATTATCCACCAAAGACTTTAAAAGTAGGAAACTAAAAATAGAAATCAAATCTTTTCAGCAGAAGAAAACATTCTACCCATCTATTAAAAATAAAACCCTCACAGCAAATAAAAAATGAAACACAACACTCTAACATAAATTAAATATAATTTAAAAAGGACTACAAATATGAACAAACACCATGAATCTGGATTTTAAAAATTTCATAAATGAGCAAACAGAAGGAAGGTATGAAATAGAAGTTGATCAAACTTAGGAAATAGGATGTGGTTCCATAGTGTAGCAGTTAGCATGTTTGCTTTACACACAGAAGGCCCTGGGTTCACGCCCCAGTGGAGCCACAGTGGAGCCACAGTCCACGTTTCTACGGCCATGCCACCCTGAACATGCCTGATGTCTGATCTTGGAAGCTAAGCAGGGTAATGCCTGGTTAGTACTTGGATGGGAGAACCACATAGGAAGATCAGGTGCTGTAAGCATGAAAAAAAAAAAATCTTAGGAAATAAATTGAGGAGAAATAAAGTAAATTCAAAAAAGAATATTAAATTAGTAGTGGCCAAGGGAGAATAAATATGACTGAATTTACAGTAGAAATTTATAGAGGAAAAAAAGAAAGAAAAATAGAGAAGTGGTGTGGTGGCTGAAAAATGACTGTTAGAAATTTATTACTTGCAGGAAATTACTGCTTGGCTATCGGCCATGGGAATATGGCTTTCGCCCATAGGAACATAACATTCTAACAATAAGCTTATTGCTTCTGTACCCCCACTTGCACATGCTTGCACACCCAACCTGTGGGTCGACAGGTAATGAATAGAAGAAATATAGACCTTTGTGTTTAGACAGAATGAAGAATGAGATTTTGGGCTTAAAAACCCTGTACCTCTACATTTCGGGGCTGCTTGGTTTGGGGTCTGCGTACCCCTGGCAGACCCAGCTGGCTGAATAAAGAGTGTGTTACCTATAACTCACTGAGTTCTGGTGGTCCATGTATCTTTCAGGGGCTGGCGGCTACAACAGTGGGAAGCATCAGAGAATAAGTAGCATATATAGAAGACAGGGAAAGAAGATCTGGTACTTAACTAAATTTGAGTTCATGAAGAAGATAAACAAAACTGTTAAATATGACTAATATTTTAAAATATAATTCAAGAAAATTTCCTGACATAAAAGAAAACTTAAAATCTACACATTGAAAAGCCCTTTATGTACATGGGGAAAAAAATGTTTCAAACAATCAACTGTGAGACATTTCTTAATAGAACTATAAGATTTAAAGATAAAGAAAAATTCTCTGCCCTAATCCAAGAGACCAATCACAAGAAGAAGGAAAAAAAAAATCATTTTGACAACAGACTTTAGACAGTAATGGACACAGCAAAGAAATAGAATAGTACTCTTCAGAAACTTGAAAATTGAAAGTATGAACCAAGGATTTTATTTCCAAACAAACTGTTTATAGACTACTAAGCCAATAGCAAAATAGTATTCGATATGCAAGAATTTAAAAGCTATATACACATGAACCAATTCTAAGAAATTTATAGATCAGATTTCTCCTACCAAAGACAATTGGGGAACTTCAGCAAAGTATATTTAAGAGTTTACAAAAGTGGGGTAAAGAGAATGATAGCGTGTAAATGTTAAATGCTCTAACAAAGCAAAAATGACCCTGCTAAAAAATAAATACAAGAGAAAAGGGAAAGAGTATGCTCTCGATTGATGCAAAGGTTATAGGTGGAAGTCAAAGAATATAATTTATTTTAATTATTAGAATAAATAATAAAGAGAAAAAAATATTGGGAATAGGACACCAAAGTTATTAGTCAAAAGGTAATCATTAGGATAAAGATATAAGCATTTCTAAATATCAATAGAAAAAATTTTAAACTAAATTAATTTTCAAAAAAGAGAAAATGTACCAAATAGTAAAATCATATAATAAATATAATACATACATAAATTTAATCAGAGATAATATGAGAGATCTGAGACCAAGGATGTGTCACAGGAAAAAAACACACAAATGGGCTTAATTCAAATATTAAAAATAATTTTTTGAAAACAAAAGGAAATATTAAATCTGGATTAGGAATATCAACATACATAAGTAGATAATGATATTGTATCACCAATGATTTTCTAATTTTGATGGTTATATGGTGATTCTGTATGAAATTATCCTTATTTTTAGAACTATTAAGTATAATGATCATCATGTGAAATTTACTCAAATGATCAGAAAAAATAAGTATATAAAGGAATTAAGATAGAACAATAAAAGATGCATGACATGTTAACTATTGAGGTATCTGGGTAAAGGATATATATAGGTCTTTGTATTCTTGCAACTTTTCTGTAAATTTGAAAAATTTTTAAATATATATTTTAAAATATATATAATAAAACATAATTATATGAGTATATAATTATAGTTATGTGTATTGTAGGTAAAATAAACAAATATATGTTAATTTATATATACTTTTTCAGTCTCCACTGAAAGAACCCTGAAGCAATTCTATCTCCAAGGCAACAAGCACATTTATCAGTCCTTTCTTCCTGCACACCATCGTCCATTAAAATGTACCAGAGACCTTTAAAGAAACAGCTGATTCTACATTTGATCAGACACATCAGTAGGAAGTAGTTTGAAAAACCTTCACAGTTGAAATTGATATTTTATTCATCAAAAAGAATAATAACTTTGATTGTAAAATGCTAAATAAATAAAAGCTTTGATGTTCATGAAATAAAAAAAAGAAAAGGAAAAAAGTACAATGTGTTACTATTCAAATGATTAGACAGTCTTCATTTCTTACTCTAAAAATTGGTAATTAAAGGGAAACAATTAAACATACAATTTTCTTTTTACGTAGAAATTCTTCCTCAGTTAATATGGAAAAGCTCCTCTGTCTGTCAGTCTGTCTGTCTCTGTCTGTCTCTCTCCCCTTCCCCCTCTCTTTCTCAACAGAAGAATGTCAGCTAATGAAGATTAAAAAAATACTGGAATTAGACAGTCAGCACTTTCGCAACATCTAATGAAAATCTTAACTGAGATAAGAATCATCAATGGAATTCTATAATCATGAATTGTTATTGGTACTAGGACAGTCACAAGATACCAAAATATCACCCTTCCAATTATTTACTAATTGCAAAGGAAAAAAAGTGCTATTACAAAGTAAAGATCTGGTCATTACCATCTCAACAAAGTAATCAAACAGCATTATTACTAATTGGATCATTTGGCATTATGCACCTCCCAATATACAATAGGAGATACGCAGACATAAAGTATATTTGCCAAAATTAATTAAAGTGTAATATAATTACATTTTAACTAACTTCTAGGTTTTAGGGAATAGTTAAATGATACCAAGAAGAAACAGGCAAATCTAGAATTATAAAAATCCTACAAGATAATTTACATTTCAAAAGTCCAGATCAAAGAAAAGTAGATATATTACCATAAAAAAAAATACTCTTTATTCTCATAAATAAATTTGAAATTCACTTTAATATAAAGTACATGTCAAATATTAGTTGAATGAGTCGTGAATAAAAATATGGCTTCACCTTTCAATAAATTTTCTGCAGAAGGATGATTAAAAATAACTGCCATTTATTAAATATAGATTCTGTCCAGAGATTAATCCTATAAACACTATTTCACTTAATCTACAACAATATAAGGTAGATATTTTCATTCCCTTTTGTAGATGGAAAATGATTTGGAAAGGTTAATCATTTGTACAAGGTTATGACAAGGCAGAGACTGGATTTGGATACTAACTCCACACTCTGTCATAACCCGCCACCTTCCATAACAGAGACATTCATTAAGCCTACAGTTAATCAAGAACTATGCTGGGGGTCTTGATGACACTACAAAACTAATGAGCACCCAGGTGATGATTGTAAGTCAGGGTTTAGTGGAAGAAAAATTAAGAAAGAAGCAATAACAAAAATAACAATATAAAAAATGACAACAGAACATTCAGTTTTGTAAATTGGCCCTTAGATACACACAAAAAAGATAGCTTAGATAAATATAATTTAGTTTTGCTCAATACTGGGCAGGGAGGGCTGTTGGGGGCTAGATTTCTTTTCATGTACATTTTGAGGTCTTCAATGGTTTTCTATTTATCTTCAGTCCCACTGCCTAGGACCACTTTCTTTTACAAATTCAAATTTCTTTTCCTCACCTTCCCAACTTTTCCATCCTGTGCCTGAATGGAACCTGACCTTTTTACATTATGGTAAACCAACTCTCATCCACAACTGGGTTTTCAAAGATTCCTCCAGCATCTTTGTTTCTCTTCTGAGGAAACCACTTTCCCCATGGCCCTCTCATTCTCTATCAGTGGGGTCACTATCCTAAGCTGCTTCCAGATCATTAATTAGCCCCAGATTCAAAAAATGCTCTTAAATTTCTAGCCACCCCACTATTCCTAGTTGTTACTGCCAAGTATCTTCTGATTACTCCTCAAACTCTTTGGAGTCTTCTGGGGATTAGATAATATAATGTATATAAAATTTATAGCATAGTGCCAGACACACAGTAATGGCTCAATCCTTATTAGCTTATTAACTTTAGACTTTGACTCACAATCTTCTTTTCCATCCCAACTCTTGCCTTCCTTCTGAGTGGTTTTATTGTGAAATGGACAATTCATCCATTCACAGGATAGCCATTGAGCCCCTGGAGTTGATCCATTCAATGGCCTTTTTCTCTTCTCTGTATTAGCCATATCCTCACATGGCCTCACCTTGGAATTCTTCCATATTGGAAACACCCAGTGTTCTAGCCTCCCTTCTCATCCAAGCGCCTCTGAGAATGAGGAATGGGGCATTATCTTGTTAAAGCACTAATTTGATTATGTCATAACCAGTTAAAACACCTTCAGTGGCTCCTAATAAAATCCAGTGCTTGTCATAAATAATTTCAGTTTTGATTCAATTTATTTCTTCTCCCTTAATCTCAAGCCTTGAATGCTACACTTTCTAAACTCGGAACTCTCAACTCCAGTGGTTTATCCTCTTTCCCTTTCCAGCCTTGGGCTTTTGTAAACACTAATCCTTCCTTAGCCTGAGGGCAAAAAAGATGGGAGGGTCTTTCTTCCTTCTAGGTCAGATTCTCTGCTTTATCTTTCAATTTATTCAGAGCAATACCCTGCAGCGTATCCTTCCTAATTCCTTTTCTGCCAGCTCCCTAACCTTTAGTTTTCCCTTAAAGTCTGTGTCCAAGTCATTGTCCCTCCTGAGATCGCACAGCTCTCCAGGGCTGTTTGTGCAGAGCACTGACTCCACAGAGTCGTTTGTACCCCAATAGCTCACTTATCACTCCTTTCCGAAACAAGACTATAATTCCTTAAGTTGAGGACGGACTAGACCAGGTCTGATTGGATTTTTTTTTTTTTTAAAGCATTTCTAGTACCTAGTACTGCCTGGAACAAAGTATGAACTGAGATAATCTCATTTATTCTAGCATAGAGCTCATCTAGAAGTTTTACAAGGAAAGGTGATCTCCTGGGTTAAATCTATATCCTATCTCCTCAGAAATATAAATAACTCTACTTGAATACCAAAAGGATCTTTTGTTTCCTCTTAAATTTAAATTAAATGGTTAGAGGTGGGATATGAATAAATAAGTGCATAAATAACCCAAAGAGAATTTAATGATCTATGAATTCATGCTAATATTTCTACAGCATTTGCTTTCTTCTGCCTCTTGACCTCTACCAGAAAAGGTGAGATTAGATTTTTTTAAAACATAATCTAGATATTTTTTTCCAATTGCTTATTTCAAACACTAAACAAAATGTACCGTAATTATTTCTTGCCAGCATAAAAAGCGAGAATAGTTTGGTCATTTTTTGGCCATTTAGTTTGTTATTAAATCAGATGAATTTGAAAAAAAAATGTATTTTAAAAACACTTTCCTTATAGATTATTCTATTTAACTGTGAATAAATAATTTTCAAACAAAACTATGTATTTATTGAATGTGAAAACTAACCGTCTAAGCTTTTAATCAAAGCATACACAAACCAAAAATATTTTCAAAATGAAATTAGCTTCTGCATGGTCTTTGTACAAACCTGGAGTAGAGCAAAGTTAAATTTTCTTTCTTTGAGAGGAATAGCTTTTAGTGGTAATATGCTAAAGTATTTTTGTATGTGAGAAATTAGAAGAATTTTGACAAGTAAAATAGGTTTCCTGTGATTAGAATTCATAGTTTAAAAAATACTTGGAATTTCTTCAAGTTGCTTTGGTTATCCCATTTTAAGTGATGTCTTAGCCTTTCTGTATGTCTGCATGGGTAGATGTAAGAATAAACAGGAATGCCTGATTTGGAAACTTCTTTCAGTCACACATTAAGAGAGTTGTATGGAAGGGTGTTATTCCAGAAGAATAAGCTGTTGTGAGTTAGATTTCTAATTGTCAAAAGCAGCCACTCTTAGAATTATTCTTAGATTATTAACTATTCCCCAAAGGAATGCTGTCTGGTTTTATCTAAGGAATGCAATACTAAGTTAATCCTTAAATTATTGACTCTGTATGTTTTTAAGAAAGGCAGTGTGTTTACTTTGAATGATATTGTTTTTAAAAGTTTAATAACAATATTTTAGTTCAAATGATTGTGAATGCTCTTAGAAAAGTGCCTCTTACCGAAAGGTGCCGTGAGCTAACTAACAGTCCAAGTTTTTAATTTTTTGTTACAGCGTTTTAACTCTATATTTGCATTTACTTCTTTCTAAAAATTTGCTTAATTGTCATGATCTGCTTTAAGTCTTCCTAACAACTCGTGGGATCTCTTTCCCTTTTCTCTCTCTGCCCCATGCCTTAGAGAGCACGCTTATCCCCCTCTTCTGCCAAAGTTAGACAGATGTTAGCAAACTCGGCTCCACCCTAGTAACTGACTGTTTTCACAGGCTCCTTCCGATGTCTCTAGTGCTTCAGAGCAAGCAGTTCTCATCGTAGATTTCAGGCTCCCATTTTGTTTTTTCCCATTCCACTGTTTTTATCATAGCTTCTGGGATATCCTCTTTCACTCTTGCTTTGATCAGCTATACTTTGCAGGAAATAAAACAAATTTAAGTGGATAATTTGATGTTGACAAATGTAGAGTCGTGCAATTCCCACCAGAGTTATGATATAAAATATTTCCAACACTTCAGAAAGTTCCATTGTGCCACTTTAAAGTCCGTCTCCTCACCCAACCTCTCAAACTCACCCACAGATCTGCTTTTTTGTCACTGTGGTTTATCCATTTCTAGAATTGTTTATCAGTGAAACCCTACAGTACGTAATCTTTTGTGCAGGGCCAGGGGGAGTGTGAGGGTAGTGCTTTTGTGTCTGACTTCTTTTACTTAACATAATGCTTTTGACACTCTTCTGCCTTGTTGCCTGAATCTGTAGTTTGATCCTTTGATATTACCGAATCTACGGAATGACTATACCATAATTTATCTATCCATTTACCTAATGATGGGCATCGAGTTGTTTCTAATTTTTGTTTGTTGTGAGTAAAGCCGCTTTAAAGATTTGCTGTGCTTGTCTATGTGACAAAAGAATTTATTTCTCATGGCTAAATACAAGAGTGGGACTGCTGAATCGTACGGTAAGCATTTAGTTTTATATGACTTTAAACTTTTTCTAAATTGGCTGTATCATTTTATATTCCTACGAAAAATGTATAAGAGTTATAGTTGCTTTATATCTTTGCCAACATTTCGTATTAGAAGTCTTAATTTTATCTTTAGCGGGTAGGAAGTGGTTTCTCAGTATGATTTTGATTTTTGTTTCCCAATGACTAATAATCATTCATATCTTTTCATGCGCTAATTTGCCAGTTACTTCTTAGTGAAATGTGCTTGGTTGTGTTATCTTCCTGTTTCTTTTACCTGGGGTTTATTGAGCTTTGATCCGTTGGCTTATAGTTTTCACACATGATAAATATTCAGCCATTATTTTTTCAAACATTTGTATGTACCTCCACCTCCTCCTTTCTGAGACTCTAATTATATGTGTGTGATGTATTTTAGGCCATATTATATTGCTCTAATTCATTTTTTAAAAATATTTTCCTCTGAGTTTCTTTTTGGATATTTTTAATTGCTTTATCTTCAATTTCAATTTTTTTTTCTGCTGTCTAATATTGTCTTATCTACCATTACTCACTGTGTTTTTTTTTTCTCTCAGATGTTATATTTTTCACATCAGAAGTTTAATTTGTATCTTTTTACAATTTTTATTTCTTCTCTCCTTATGCTGACACTTTTCTCTAACCTTAAGTGGATGAAGTGTATTTTCAATAGCTATTTTAACGTCTTGTCTGCTCATTGTATTGGCTGTGTCATTTCTAGATTTGTGTCTCAATATTTTTTTTCTTAGTGTTGAAACATGTTTTACTGTTTATTTGTATCCCTGGTAATTTATGATTAGATGCCAATGTCAATTTTATGCTATTGAATGTTGGATCTTTTTGTATTTCTCTAAATATTTTTAGGTTTCAGTTCTAGAATGCAGGTAAATTACTTGAAATCCATTTGATACTTTTGAGGTTTACTTTTAAGCTTTGTTAGAGTAGACCTGAGGGCAATCCAATTCCTCTTACTCTATCATGGCTAGAAGTGGAATCCAAGCAGAATTTTTTTTTGATCCTGTTGTCTCAGAGAAAACATTACAAATGGTTGAAAACACTGCAACTTACCACATCATTTTTAAAAAGCCAAACCATACCATTGTACCACAAAATCTAGCATAAAACAGACAATACCGAATGGTAGCTAAGAGTTTTTTAAATGACTCAGACCTGGTTTAAATACAATTTTATTTCTGCCACTGTGCAACTTGGGCTAATTAAACACCTTAGACCTTTATTTCTTCATTTAAAATAAAAAAAAAAATAATAGTACCTTCCAGTGCTGGGTAGATTAAATGAAATAAAAGATGCAGCACTTTAGTGCCATTATCATAACCTAAAACACCAGATTCCATAAATATGTCAGGTATGAGACATGTTTTATTGAGGAGAAACTTAAAAACAAACATGAAACAACTTAGCAAAAACATTAAATCATAATTTTAGTCATTTTTTCTCCTTATTAAAGTATAATTGACAAATAAAATTGTAAGATATTTAAAGTGTGCATTGTGAGGATTTGATATACTTATACATTGTGAAAGCATTTCCCCCATCTAATTAACACATTCTTCACTATTTTTTTTTTTGAGACGTTTAAGTTCTATCAAATTTCATTATACAATACTGTGTTATCAGCTATTGTCCCCATTAGATCCCCATTTATACATTAGATCCCTAGATCTTATTCATCTTTTACCAACCTCTCCCTGTTTCTCCTACCCTCAGCCTCTGGCATACATTTTTTTTTTCTACTCTGTTTTATGAGTCTTTCTTTTAGATTCCAAGAATAGGTAATACTAGGCAGTATTTGTCTTCTCTCTGCTTGGTTTATGTCACTTTGCACAACACCCTCAAAATTCATTCATTTTGCCTATGGTAGAATTTCCTTTTATTAGAACTGAATAATATTCTATGGTATATATACCACATCTTAATCCATTCATCTGTTGATGGACACTTAGTTGTGTCTGTATCTTGGGTATCAGAATAATACTGTAATAAATATGGAAGTGCAGATTTCTTTTCAAGATTCTGTTTTTATTTCTTTTGGATGTATACCCAGAAGAGGAATTGCTGGATCATGGTAGTTCTTTGTCATTTGTTATTTCTTTGGTTACTTGTTGGTATTATTTTGTTTTATTTTTTCTTTTGAGATATTCACATTTTCTTAGTGATTTGTATGAGCTATGCAGCTAACAAGCATAAGATCATTTTTTTTTTTTGCAAATACCATTTCTACTTTATTTTCTGCTGCCTAATTTTATTTACAACCATTGTAATGTATACATTTAAAGACTTTATAGTCAAATCTGTCTTTTCCTTTTAGAGGCTTTCTACTGTTTTGATGCTTAGAAAGATTTATATATTTACCAAAGTCAATGAATGGCTCAAGAACCAAACAGAACTGAAAAATTCTTTATTATGTAAGGACCACTCATTATTTTAAACATTATAAACATAAGTTTATTATTAATACCTAAACTAATACTAGGCACTGTTGAGCTAAGGATACCAGAGTGATAAAAAAAATAAGCAATATCCAGTTAGTCATCTTTCAAACCTCAGACCTCAGGTATTTCCTTTCCTGTTCCCAATTAAATTGTCTTAACCCCCTTGTGAACTCCTGTCTTTATATTATAATCTTCTCCTCCCCAATGGCCAGAACAATTTTCCAAAAGCCAAATCTGATTTTGCCACACCTCTGCTTAGATGCTTTAAATAACTCCTTCAAGATAAAATCTAACAGTTTATCTTAATTTTATCTGTGGTCTATCTCTCCACCATCCTTATTTAATCGCTCTCTAAATCCCACAAATTTTGCACATAAATTATTTTCTGTGGTGTTAGGAAAGTTTTGAACATCTTTCCTGTTTAAACAAATTTTCTTCACTTAATTAATATTATTGTCTTCTCTAATACACTCTACATTTTGTTCTACGACCAAACCTCTGTGGTCACCCAGTGGTTCCAAACAAATGGAAATCTAAAACTCCTCTTCATATTCTGATTACCTTTCACCTGATGAAGGATGGAACATGCAAAAGCAGTAATAAATATATGCCCTATTCACATCGTAATGAAATGCACACTAGTTTATAGTGTCTTTTAAAATTAGATTCTACAGGAATGGGGAAATATGCATGATGGCTATCCCATAGCAATTCAAATGAAATAAAATTACATTCTTAAAATGAACTTCATGATAATAATTGCAACTGCAATTGCACATATTTTCCTCCATAATTTTGTTGCCTGCCCTCTTACTCAGACTTTTGAAGGGGCAATTTATTAATCATCCAAAAGAAGAGGGCAAGTTTTCAGCCTCAGTAAGACTGGTTCTTTTGGATATAGATATTGATTCATATATAGATTATGTTAATAAGTAGAATCGCACTTCTTACCAAGAATGGCAATGGCTTTTGTGAAGTGAGTTTGCTGGGCACTGTATTATTACAAGTACAGACCTAACTGTGGTTAAAAGCAAACCACCCACAACCCACTCTTATCTGTCCTTTACATATAAGAGAAACCAAAGACTAAAATGTCTATGTTAATTTTGCAACCTGAGATCCTTGTCTCTCTGCTGGAAAACACTGAATTTTGTGCATTTTTCTGGGTCAGAATATAGCTTTAAATAAAGTCAAGAGGAACTTATGACCCAATGCCGAGATCTGTAGTTTGGTAACAGGATCTCTGTTTCCTGTATCTACAGCATCCCATCTGGACTGAAAATCGAAGTCTTCTACCTAATCTTCATCCTGCATTTACTCTTCCTGTTGTCTCCATCTTTCATTTTGCCTGTTTATTTTGAATAAATACTTAATTTATTTCTGTGGATTAATATTTTTATTCTATCTTTGTGTATCTGGATTGGTGTGTCTATTGTAGAGTGTAAGTTTCTTAAGACCTGAATCCAAGTCGCTATAGTTGATTTATTGTGCAATTTTATACTAATATTTAAAAATAACTGTAATGAGAGTTTTTTAAGTCTGAGCTCTAAAATGTAGCATTTATATCACACAATCTTGGTGCTCATGACATTGCATTACATTTACCAGCTGTTTCCCCCTACGCTGCAACCTACTCCTAGATGAAGGAGATGAAGGAGGAGAGATGGCCTCCTTTCCTTCCTTCCTCCTCCTCCCTCCCTCCCTCCCTCCCTCCGTCCCTTCCTTCCTCCCTCCTTCCTTCCTTCCTTCTTCCCTCTTTCTTTTTTCTTTCTTTCCTTCCTTCCTCCCTCTCTCTCTTCTTTTCTTTCTTTCCTTTCTTTTTCTTTTCTATTCCCTTGCCCCAGCTTTATTGAGACATAAGTGACACATAACATCATATTACTTTTAGTTATGCATATTCCAAAATAATTGCCACAAAAACATTTAGTCAACATCCATCACCTCACATATTTTTTTTTTTCTTGTGATGAGGACTTTAAAATTTACTCTTGGCAACTTTGACATATACAATACAGTATTGTTAACTATAGTTACCATGTTGTACATTACATCCCCAAACTTATTTGTCTTATAACTAAAAGTTTATGTCATTTGGCCACCTTTGTCCATTTCACTCACCTCCCTATCCCTTGCTTCTGACAACACCAATCTGTTTTCTGTATCTGTGAGTAGGTTTTTCAGATTCCACATACAAGTGAGATCAGTATTTGTCTTTGATTTACTTTACTTAGCATAATGCTCTCATAGGCCATCTATGTTGTCTCATATTGCAGGACTTCCTTATGTCTTGTGGCCAAATAAGATTCCATTTTTTATATCTATCACATTTTCTTTATCCATTCACCCAATGATGAGTACTTAGGTTGATTTCATGTCTTGGCTCTTGTAAATAATACTTCAGTGAATATGGAGGTATAGATATCTTTTCTTGATTACAGAATTACCAAAGTATATGGCATCTCAAAATTCTCATCTCTCTTTAGAATACACACAGGATGTTTTGCTTTGTATTTTCTAGCACTTCTATGGCTTTGCTTCTTACACTTGGACCTTTATTCCTTTTGTAGTCTAAGTTAGTGAGAAATGAGCATCAACTGTGAATGAATGCCCTAAGGTTCCTACACCAGATACAGAATAGTTTCTCCACACCTTTTATATATTAAATTCCTAACTACATGACTTTGTTTCTGGATTCACAAACAGGATTTGCAAAATAGTCATATTAAGTGTTGTGGTATGATCAAATCTAAGACCCACAGAGCCAATTGAGGTGAATTGTTAGCCAGCTGGCGACTGACTCTCTACCACGCAGGGTCAGAGGAGATCAGTCCGGAGGTCCCAAAAGAGGCAGTTTATAAAGCCTAGAACCACATCCTGGTTAACAAGTAAGCAGATTACCACTCCCTGGTTAACATCAAAACAAGTAAACAGGTTACAGAATCAGAAATTGGCTGTTAGCATATCTTTGAGCAGGTTACCACACGCTGGGTAACAGAATCAGAGTAAATCCTTAATGCGGGTTTACTGGAAAATATTCCACCCTTAACATTAAGAATATAAGAATTGCAGTGAAATTCCATATTGGAACTTGATGGTTAAACAAATATTCAAATAAGCTGTGGCTTTGTTATAAGGAAGAAGCAGTGAGGTTTCATGAAATGTTCAAGGCTAAGCAATATATAATCACTAAGACACCAGTTATTGCTCAGTAAATATTCACTGAAATAAGATAAAGAAAAATATTTGTTTCATTTAGCTGGAATGAAACCAGATTTAGGTATTCCTCTGATTTGTGGATATGCCAAAACTAAATCTATATCCTTCTAAGGATTCTTTGTTAGTTTTTCAATAAACCTTTTCCCTATCCCCACCCCTTTTTTTAACTGGATAAGATTGATAATGATTCTCTTCATTTATTGTTAGACATATATAGACTAATGTGTTGCCAGTCTTTTTGTTCACTTAATGAGTCATTATGTGTTTGAAAAATTAAGATGTGTTTTAAGGTTTATGATATCTAACAACAAAGAAGCGTATAACCAGATTTAAGTAACATGAAATAAATCAGTGCGGTGGGAAATGTAGGAAATTCTGTTATTGACATAATAACCCACGTGACTATAAAGGGGTCCAATAAGATCAAAATAAAAATAATGTTTTATTTTATCCTCCAGATTAAGTTTCTGATCCATTTGAAATTCTATGCTAGGCTGTTTAGGGTCTGCACTAAAGTATTGATGTGGCTGCTTTTCATAGGAATTTAAAATAATATCTGGAAATGCAAATATACTTGTGTATAACAACCAGATTACCATTCAGAAAATGAAATTTGAGTGTAAGTGTAAGGTTGAACGGCTTGGTGACACAATAATTTGTAATTGTTCACTTAACACATGAATCATTTTGGGGAGGGTAATAAAGGAGGAGCTAAAGGCTTTCGGGGGAGTCATATTACCAATGAAGTAAATGAAAGTTATTTATCAATTTATGGAAAGCAAGGGTTCCTAGAAAGTAAGGACTGGCTTAGCAAAACATAAGGTTGGAGGAGTTTGAGACATGGCTGAAAGAAATTAAGGAAGCTCCTGGTTCAAAGACCTTACTGTAGAAAAAAACATTTCATTGCTTTTGTTGATTGCTTGGGTGTGGCTGAGAGACTGTGGAGAATAGAGGGTAACCTCATGTTGAGTAGGAGTTATTTAGTATTATTCAGTTGAGACTGAGATATGTGGAATGTCTGACCTAAAGGAAAGGATTAGACCAGACTGTCTGGAGATTTGGTTCTTTCAAAGGAATTTCTGTGGTCACGAATCCCAGAACTTATCTCTTTTTTAGTGGATTTAAATCTCTAAATACCCCTAGGTCTAGTTCGTTTTCCCTATGGCTTATACCTAAACAAAATGGTCCTCAGAACGTGAGATAAAGTTCTGTGACGTTCTGTACTTAAATCAATAGATAGCTTAAGTTTAATAAGAGTTATCACAAAACTATGAGCTAGATAGCGATCTTAGAAAATCATCTCATCTAGTCACTTCCTAACAGATGGAAATTTAGGCAGAGAGGTTATACTACATAAACAAATTCAAGGAATTCAGCTTTTAATCTACAGAACTATGATATCAAACCTAATTTGCTGGGAAAAAAATGATTTCTAAAAATCTTGGAAGTATACTATTTTGTCATCGTTGGGCCTATCGTGATAGTACTTCTTCCTAAAAAAAAAAGTTTTTCATTTCAGTTGAATTAAAATGGGACAGTTTAAAGATGATAAAGGTATCATGGTCTGTTATGAAAGTAGAGATTTAAAATGATGTCACCAAACCATTCAAATCAAAATTGTAAGTAACATAAACTCATTTCTAACCATGTATGAATTTTTCTACTTATAGTGACCCCTGGTGTTATTTTTAAAAATGTGCAGTATGCTATTAAAAATCTTTGAGACAGAGATCGAGCTATATGCTAGCCAGAAAAAGGACTAGGTCCTGGAGCATGCAGTCTAAACCACCAGCAGCAGGCCTAAATGGAGAAGACAAATATGTCTGCTGTCCTGGGACGGATGGGATTCTTTTATACAGTGGGTTTAGAAAAGAAATGTAAACTGTTTTGAAAGAGTTTACACTGGCTATACATGAGGAGGTAGGAGAAAGTGAAGTGTGGAAAGTGGGATAAGTAAGAAGCATTCGATGCTTCTGGATTGGTTGTGGGCAACAGTCTGGCAAGTTTACACATAAACAGGAGTGATGGCATTTGGTATTCGGCAATTCTTTTTAGATCATCACTAATCACTAAAATAACCACCTGGAAGTTGATTTGAAGTTTCAATATACATTCAGGAATACGAGCATTCCTTTAATTTTGGCCTATGGCTGTTTACTGTTTTTTCTTTTCCACCTTCCTGCTTGCTGTAAGTTAATTTAAGTATCTCAGAAATTTGCTCTTGTCACTATTCATATCTCTCATTTTAAGATCATCTACAGAAATAGCTACAAGCGGGAGGAGTGGGCAAACTTTATAAAAGTAGTGCACTCTCATTGGCTCCTGGAGTAAATAGCAATTTCTCCACAGGAAATTAGATTCTATTTCCTAAACACACAAAAGAGCAACACTGCATTAGGTAATATCTGTATATGCTATTTTAAAAGTTTACAACAATTTCACTTGGAAACTAAATTTATTAAATCTCAACTACTAAATCAATTGGAAAAAAAGTTATTTTAGGAATTAATCATATCTATACTCCAATGTAGTGGAAGGCATTATCCAAAAAAGACATAAAAAATATTTTCAAATGTCTTAAAATCTATAATTATGCAGACGTTTTCTCAAGAATGACAAATTTAATAAATAAGTTGTCTATGTAATAATATGAGACAAACCTAAGTAACTCATACTGCACACCAGAACATTTAACTGTGTATTTGCTATTTTAATGAGAATGAAGTTTTCACCTCAAATCCTTCATGGAACATGGTAGGATGAAAAGGAGGGAAGTAAAAAATGAGGAAAAAATTAAGAAAGGAGGGAAGGTGGGAGATATAAAATAGAAGATAGGAAGAAAAGGAGGAAAAACATCACGTTGTATGTTGGATAGACTGTTGCCTCCTCAGGGTTTGAGCCTTGATCACCCTGAATCCACTGGGGCTAGTACAATGCCTTATATACATTTGGTTGAACAGATGAAAGGTGTTAAAAAAAAAGTATAGAAAATGACACTTCTTAAAGAATGGTCAGATTTTATTCAGGGGGACTATTGTGATAAGCATAGGACTATACAATGGGGTTTTGCAGTAGGGGAGAGAGACTGAGCTCAACTCTTAATACAAGGAAGAATAAGGACGTATGGCCAACGAGTGTGGGGTAGGAGTGTCAGTGGATGGAAAATTACTAAGAGGAAACATCAGGGGTAAGGGAGATTCTAAATAAACTGATCAAGCAGGATTTTTGCTAAAGGCAGACCAGGGTGAGCAGATATCACCTGAAGATGCTAGAGGATGAGGCACCTGATTAGATATTGAGGTCATCAGATATCAAGGATGAGGGATTCTGTTTAAAACAATTTAGCAGGATTTTCGCTAAAATTGGACAATGCAGAAACAAACACAGAAGCCCAATAGTCAAGGCCTAGTTGGGAAGAAGATTCAGAAGAGCCTGATTAATTAAAACTATGAAGAATGTAGTATTCCCAGCCTGAATTTCTCCTTTCTAATAAGGCTTCACCATCAACTAGCCCAGTAGTGATACCATGTACGTCACTTATATATAAAGTAGTGCCCTTATCTGTGGGAGATATGTTTCAAGACCCCCCGTGGATGCCTAAAACCACAGATAGCACAGGACCATATATATATATATATATATATATTGTTTTTTCCTATACACATCTATCCTTTCACTTAATGGAAGCTCTTTAAGGCTTATCTTTGGCATATCAGAATTGCCAGCATCACTATTCTTGTGCTCTGGGACCATTAGTAAGTAAGGGTGATTTGGATGCAAGCACTGTAATACAGTGGCAGTTGATCTGATAACCCAGACAGCTACTAAGTGACTAATGCAGGAGGGGGAGCATATACACAAGGATACTCTGGGCAAGGGGATGATTCACATCCAGAGCCTGATGGCACAGGATGGCTTGAGATTTCATCATGCCACACAGAATGGTGTACAATTTAAAACTTTTTGTTTATTGAATTATTTCTGGAATTTTCTATATGATATTCTCTGACCACAGTTGTCCACTGGTAGCTGAAACTAAAAAATGAAACCACAGACAAGGGTACTACTATAACAATAAAGTATAATGCCGACGGTAGCATGGAGACCTTGGAGAAACACAATGTAGTAAGGTGGTGTGTAAAGCTATGGCCTAGCGACAAGGCAAAATATGCAAATATGTTTATGTTGTTAAGTTAGGATTACGAGAAAACTCCTCAGCCCAAAAGTTTTTCTCTAGCTTTTCAGATGATTCTGAAAATCCTTATTAAAATACAGGGTTCTTACTAAAATATGTGATCATAAAAAAGCAGCTGTTTTTACTTAAGTATATGATTGCACTTATTCCTTTCTTATGAGCCTGAGATTGAAGAATAGGTAAGAAGGAAATGAGAAGACTGAGAAATAGAAAAAAACATGAAAACAAGCTAGGGCAATAAAAATGAACTATTATACAGTTTTCCTAAAACCTAGGCCTATGAAACATACTGCATCAAAAGCCATTGTTTGCAAACTGGACCTCTGACAGGAAGGGAGAGACTGAAGAAAGGCAGACCACTCCAGATTTATAGGTGTCAGGTTTAATAAGCAAGGGAACTTACAGGGCTTGTTTTGGGTGGCTATAAGACAAATAGATCTCAGCACCCACCGTCCAAATCTTAAAAGTTTACACAGAGGTTTTTAGCTAGGTTTGGTGATGTATACTTTCCAGGTGGTCTCAGGAACATCTTGCTTCCTCAAGGCTATGTCCTTGGAATAGCTCCCTTTGTGGGAACAATGAGCAGAGCATACATTCCAAGGAAAGGAGGAGTGAGGAGCCTCCAATTGAGCCTGTCTAGCTCTAGGGTCATCCGCATTCATGTCCCCTTGTTGACCTCCTTCAAGAGAAGCAAGAATAGGGAGAGAGTCTAGAAGCTGAATTGGAGAGAACAAAGTAGCAAATCAAAGGAGATTTGACCAAATATGGTCAAGCACCAGTGGGTCCTTAGGACAGAGATTGAAAAAACATTTATGTATTCTAGTGTTCTAAGACATAGCAACGATTTTTCGCTACCTAAGACCTTTGACTATTGAACAACCTTATGTTTTGCATGGGAGTTTACTCATGACTTAATGCAGAGCAAGGGGAAGGAAAGAAAAAACCCAGATGTTCCCATGATAATTGTATAACTGTAAACTGAACAAACCTGAAAATTTTTAAATATCTATTCATAATGGACCTGTTAAATAAATGGTGTTATGTCCATATGGCTATGATCATATTCCATATAATGGAATACTATAAAGGCATTAAAAGAAATGCAATGACTTAAAAATTTATACATATTAATCTGGAAGGAGATATATCTCCTTTATCATCCACAAGGTGATATCTGATTACCCTGGCCTGCCTTCAGCAAGAATCTTAATAGATATGTTTTATATATATATAAACAAGACGAGTACCCAGATAACTTCAGAAAGGCAGGGTAGAAGTACCCTAAGAGGTTTGTGATTCCATGAAGGTTCAGAGGGCAAAAATAAATAAATGAATAAAATAAAAAAAAAATAAATGGCATTGAATTGGGCAGACAAGGAAAAAATAGTTTTTAAAAACTGGCAACCTATTGACAATAAAGTGAGCAGAAAATATTCCAGAAAAATAAGCCTGAGCAAAAGCATAAAGTTCGAAAGGGGAAGACTATTTCTAGAGCAGATAATAGTAGACAATATTACTTGAGTACTTACTATATGCCAGGTGTTGTTTTCAGCTCTTTACAACTGTTATTTCACAATACCCTGGCAATGTAGGTACAGCAGTTCCTCTATATTCACGGCTTCACTGTGATTTTAGTTATCCTTGGTCAACCACAGTCAGAAAATGTTAAATAGAAAATTTTCAGAAACAATTCACAAGTTTTAAATTACATGCCGTTTTGAGAACGGTGAAATCTCATGCAGTTGTGCTTCATCCTGCGGGGACGTGAGTTCTCTTTATCCAGTGTCTCACACTGTACATATATTCCCACCCTTTAGTTAGTAGCTGACTCAGTTATAAGATTGACACTAGCAGTGCTTGTGTTCAGATAACACTTCTTTTACTTAATGGCCCAAAGCACAAGAATAGTGATGCTGACAATTCAGAAATTCCAAAAATAAGCCTGAAAATGCTTTCCTTAAGTAAAAAGGTGATAATTCTCTATTCAATAAGGAAAGGAAAAAAGTTGTTTGCTAAGGTTGCTAAGATCTATGGTAAGAATGAATTTTCTATCTATGAAATTGTGAAGGAAAAAAAATATGTGCTAGTTTTACTGTCACATCTCAAAATGCAAAAGTTATGGTCATGATAAGAGCTTAGTTAAGATGGAAAAGGCATTAAATTTGTGGTAATTACTGGGTAGTATTCAATTGTATAAATACCACAATGAACTTATCCACATGCTACTGATGGACAATGTTTTTTCTTATGTCACTTTATCCTTGTCAGTGCCTGGTTCATGATATATTTTTTGTTGAGCGAATAAAACATTGAGTAATAAGAAACATTGCTAAGCATACTAGACATCTGGCATGGACTTGAGGGCCTGTAGTTGATATTCCAAACTACAAGTTGCAGTATCTAAGGGAAGACATAGAATTGTTGGATATCCACGGACATCAAGCCCAAGTCCACTGCCATGATTTACCTGAGAGGTAAATGGGAAGAGTTGGAGAAAAATAGCCTTTTTCTGAATTTGAACTCTGTGTACTTTCACAGTTTTCATAATTTTCATTAATAGCCTCAATCACCAGTTAGTCAAAGAAACAGTATACATCAAGGATAATTTTTCTACTTTTAAATGTAAACAGTACCTCATTAGTCATCTTTTAAATTGCAGAGACACACCCGGCTGGCTAAGGGCCATGACACCCTGTCTATACTTACTGAGTTAAAAAGAAAAGTGGTTAGGTTGCTTTGTTGCTTAAAGGACAGGCAGATTATTTAAAGTTAAAGTTCATATAATGATTCTCAGTTGTTTTTCATATCATGACAAAGGGCAGCTTCCATGTAAGAACTTTATAACACTGACTATTCATTGATGCAAGTTCTGGCACAGGACATTGTTTAATATTTGGTATGATGCACTTTGTGGCGCGGGCAAGGAAGCGCTTACCATCGTGAATTTTACTAAGGCTAGACTAGGAAAATTCTGATCCCAAAGAGAAGTGCCATATACTTCCTGGTATTTAACTTTCTACCATAGGAATGGAATTCCCTCCAAAAAGTTTACAATTACAGATATTAGAGAACATTTTATGAATATTTTAAAAGATGCTAGTCTTGCTTCTCTCCTGTCTTGCATTTTAGACTAGTAATTATTATAATGATTCTACCTCCTAATTACTTATATCTTTCAAATTAAAATTGTGCACAAAGGCTTTACTCAGAAAGCTACTTCTGAACAATTTTTCTTTGAGCCAACTTCATGATGGCTATGCAAGCTACAAAAGAAATATTATTTATTCAATAATGGTTAATTAAATGCATAGCACTCTAGACATCTACTGGAGATGTAAGTACTTATGTCTAAAAATGTAGCTTTTAAAATGTATGTATGTACTGATGGTTTCGTAATTCAAGACAGTAGCCTTGCCATGAAGTATACTGGTGTCATAGAGAGGAATTTTTAATAAATGGAGAACACACGAATGTGTGCAAGTTTATACTTGATCTTAGCCAAAGGCCGAGAGAAGCGATGTGTGCAAGTTTACAAGTTATTACAATAGCCAAGATATGGAAACAAGCTCAATGTCCATCTATTGATGAATGGATAAAGAAAATATGGTATATATACACAATGGAATATTATTCAGCCATGTAAAACGATGAAACTTTGACATTTGCAACAAGGATTGACCTCGAGGTCATTTTGCTAAATGAAATAAATCAGACAAATACAAATACCACATAATCCCACTCCTATGTGAAATGTAAAACAAACAAAAACAAAAAAGCCAAATGCATATATACAGAGAATAGATTGGTGGTTGTCAGAGGTGGGAGCAGGGAGTGGGAGAAATGAGTTGAAGGATGTCAAAAGGTACAAACTTTTCCAGTTATGTAAGTCATGGGGCTGTAACATAACAACACTATAACATAGAGTGATTTTAGTTAATAAAACTACATTGCACATTTGAAAATTGCTAAGAGTAGGTTTCAAAAGTTTTCATCAAAAGAAAAAAAAATTGTAACTATGTAAGTGTGATGAATGTTAACTAGTCTTATCATGATCATTTTGCAATGAATACAAATACGGAATCATGGTGTACATATACATCTGAAACTAAGATAATGTTATGTCAAAATACCCCAATTTTCAAAAAGTTACTAATTATATTATACAAATAGTATGTCTTTATATTGTTTGGCTTTGAGAGAGCAATGATCAGTCCAAGATTGAGATAGTAAAAAATCTTCCAGTATGATCTATTCGTGCTATTTAGAATTTTAAATAGAATTTGAGGAAAAACTCGATTAAGCCTGAATTTCAGTTTCCTCATGTGAAATGGCAGTTTGTTATGTTAGATTGCATAAAGTATACAAAGCACTTGGTATGATACCTCACACAACACACACTCATTCAATTTTGTTAGTTCCATTCTTTTCTCTGAAATCAGTGGAATATCTAGCACCGAGCATAGATCATTTTAACATCTTCTTTCACTAAATGAGAAAACTATTTTTATTAATAATCATGAAATGAAAAACAATATAGGCCAGATAGAATTGTAGACATTAAAAATAATTTTACTGGTGTTCAAATATGTACTTAAGCCATAAAATTTTTAAAAATAAGTTTAAAAAGTAATAGCCTTGCATTTTTTTTTTGAAAAAAGTAAAAATATGAAGAAATGTTTTCAAATTGAGAACCAAGCAAGAGTTAGAGGATGATCTGCACATAGAAAGATAGAGCTGAAATTATTCAATTTAGGTTTAGGCATTCTTATAATTATGTTGCTATTATTGTATATTCTGAATCTACTGTTTAAATGTAGGATGTATAGGGTACCACAGAAGATAGAGACACAAATCAACTTCTCCATAGACTATAATGTTTATTAAAAGATAAATAATAAAATACTTATTTCACATTGAGGTTTACATATTATTAAAATAGAAACCACAGCATTTATTTAGAATTACATCAGTGGTTCTCTGCCTTGGTGATTTTGCCTCTCAGGACATTTGGCATTTCTGGAGGGAGACACTTCTGGTTGTCATAACTGGTGAAGAAGAGAGCACTACTGAAATCAAGTGGCCAGAGGCCAGGGATGCAGCTAAACATCCTAAGATTCACAGAACAGCCTCTAACAATGAAAAATTATCTGCCCCCAAATGACAACAGATTGAGAAAACTTGACTTGGACTAACAAAAGATTTTTTGGGGAGGAGCATTTTCTCATTGTTATTGTTTAATATTGATGGCTCATTGTAATAATAAAAGTGAATTGATTATAGTTATACTTATTATTGTTTGTTAAACAATGATATAGATAATGCACTACTTCAATGCACTACTTTATAATGCACTCAGGGCTAATCACTACATTTCCATTAATTTTTTCTAAAGGACTGCTCTTCAAGTGAAGATTAAACCAGATTTCTACTTTTAAGCTTTTAAACTTTTAAATCACCTTGGTGATGGTTAAATGAACCATAGCTTAGCAACAAGTGATTTATTTGGCTATTCCCTGTTCATTTACAAATTTCGCTTGATCTTTTAAAATAGAATTCAAAATTTTTTGTTTTGTTGAAATACAATTCACATACCCCAAATTCACCAGTTTAAAATGTACAATTCAGTGCTTTTTAGTATATTCATAATGTTGCATAACCATCACCACTAATTTCAGAACACTTTAAATCATATTCAAAAGTAATCCTTTCCCAGCCCCTGACAACTAATCTGCTTTCTGCCTAGGAATTTGTCTATTACAGACATTTTATATAAGTAGAATCAAAGTATGTGGCTTTATAAGACTAGCTTCTTTCACTTAGTATGTTTTCAAGTTTCATATATGTTGTAGGAAGTATCAGTACCTCTTTCCTTTTCACTGCCTTTTAATCCATTGCATGGAAGGCCACATTTGGTTTATCCATTCATAAGTTGATATTTGGGTCTCCCCCCCCTTTTTTGAATACTAAAAATGCTGCTATGAACATCTATGATTTCATTTTTGTGTAAACATGGGTTTTTAATTCTCCTGGAATGGAACCTAGGAGTGGAATTGCTGGGTCATATAGTAATTCAGTTTATTACACGAGGAGTTGAAATTTTTGGATTACATATATTATATGGCTATGCACATTTTTGGTTATCCATTGATCAGTTGATGGACATCAGGATTATTTCCAGTTTTTAGCTGTTAAAAATAATGCAGTATGAACCTATGTGTAAAAGTTTTTGTGCGGACATGCCTTATTTCTCTAGGAGTGAAATTAATGAGCTATGTGATAGATAAGTCTGTTTAATCTTTTGAGGAACGACCAATCTGTTTCCAAAGTGGCTGCACTATTTGAACACCCTGTCAGCAATTAATTAGAGTTCCGATTTCTCCACATCTTTGTTATTATCTGTCTTTGCAAATTAATAGGGCATTAAAACAAATACGTTTATTATAGTAAAGCCCATGTTTGACATCTAAGACACACTCACAAGTGTTTCATGGGCTTCAGTTAGGTTATGCTTTTTAAAAACAACCACAAACTTCATATATAACCAAAATAGGAAATAACCAAAATATATAACCAAAGATATAACCAAAATAGGAAACCACTGATAGAAAAACTAGGTGCAAAGAATGTCAAGGTTTGGGACCTAAGTCATGGAATCAAATGTCTTTCAAGCCATTAGAACGTGATAAAATCAATTTAGTGAAGATTACCATTGGAAAAAATAGAACAGAATAGAAAAAGATCAGAGTAAGCACTTAAGTACTTTTACATGAAACATGGTTTCATTGATACAGGGCCCTGTATGTGTGTATCATGTTCGTGTTAAAATATATTTCTTAATACAGGTCACAAAGAAGCTCCTGAAGTCTAAGTACCACTTGGTGTTTAATCCCAATCCACATCTGTCTGTATCTGTAGGGCTGTAAATTTCTGCATTCCATCTCCACTTTTAGACATTTTGCTGAGCTTTTCTTCTAAATCATGAAAGAACTTAACGTTAAAAATGTTTTGTCTCAATCTATTGGTTTAAAACTGTTTGAAAATTAAGAATTTTAGAAGTATTTTCTTGTATGTGTTGCAGCATTAGAGACAGCATTACTCACAAGCTCATTAAGTACATCACTACTTTGAAGACAGTCACTTGTAAGTTAACTACCATTATCATTAATAATGTGTGAGTACCAACAGATCAACTGAGTAGGGCAGCTTTAAGGTCTGTAAATACTACTGAAAACATTAACTTAATAATCATAGTGGCAGAAGCTTCTCAGTAGTATATGACCATTTACATACCAAATTAGCTATGATCTTAAAAACAAAGTCCAAAACTTTAAAAAAAAGGGGTTAACCTTTTTAAAAAAATTGTTTCATATTTCGAATAAAGTCAAATTATATCAATCATGGTCACTGGTTGTTTGAACATAATCTAAAAGAAAATTAGGGTAATAACACTAAGTTGTTTGAGAAATATCTAATACATATATGAAATCTGAAATCGGGCAGTAAACAAAACTGAATCAAGATCTTTTCAATATCCTTATGTACTGTTAGCCCCCATATCTGTGATTATACATCTGCATTCAACCAACCACAGCTAGAAAATATTTTTAAAAGTTATTTGTTGCTGACATATACTATGTAGTTAGGCCTACAATAGTTGCATCTATACTGAACACTTAAACTTTTTTTATTATTCCCTAAATATACTGTATAACAATTTTTTTACATAGCATTTACATTGTATTAGGTATCATAAGTAATCTACAGATGATTTAAAGTATGTATATGTGAGGATGTACATAGGTTATATGCAAATGCACCATTTTATATAAGGGACTTGCGCATCCGCTGTTAATTGGTATCTGTGGCAGGCGTGGGGGTAGGGGGTGGCTGATACTCATTTCTCCAAGGATACTAAAGAGACAACCGTCATATAAACTTGTCATTACAATAATTTTTCAATGGCTTCCTGTATGAGCTTTTGAGATACTTGAGGGCAAGAATTTTCCACAGTAACTTACCTAGTCAACCTTCAAATATTTAAATTGCTAACTATGTGACAAGCTTTTTGTAAAGTTCTAGGAACTAAAAATGAATAATTCACAGTTCCTTATCTTAAGGGATTCACAAAGAGGGGAGACAAAAATTTATAATTGTGTGACATGGAGCACATGGAGTAGGATGTACAATCACTAAATTGTTTAGCAAGTAGAAGCTGGCCAATATCCAAGATCTGTTTTAAAGGATCACTTTGAAAGGTGAACAAGAGAGGAAGAACATGACTTGCTGAAGAAACTCATATAAGACACATCTAATAAGGAAAAGTGCAAGGAGATATAGCTGGAGAAACGGGTTGGTACTAAATAAAGTCTTATGTATGTTAAGAACTTTAAATTGTATCTAAAAGACAAGACCAGTGGAGATTATTAGGCAAGGAAGAGTCATGATCAGCTTGATCTTGGATGGAATAGGAGATTACCTAGGAGGTGAGTTGAGTCAAACTGAGGGCCTGAAAAAGGCACAGGGCAGTCAAAAAATGTTTGGGTGTACACTACTGTATAATTGACACTGGGAAAATAGTCTCTCTATTAAAAAAATAACTTACATTTCAGCTGGTTAGACAGATACTTAAAGACATAACATTAAGAATCTAGGGGAACCATGGGTATGTCTGGGAAAGATTCCCGAGAAAGTGACACTGAAGTTGAGACCTGAAGGAAAATTAGATTTCAAATATTGAAACTAACTTGAAATACTTAGGGTGTTTAGCAGTAAACACTGTATAATCCCTACATACTCCTAAAGAGAAACTTTCTTTTGCCTACACTGTAAATCTATCAAAGAAACTAAAAGTTCATTAAATTACAAAAATAATGTGATGAGGACAAGACTAGGTCCCTTGACTCCTCTCCTGTAGTATCTTATATTTGCATCATTTACATTATATTATAGTTATCTAAATTTGGAAGATGACAAATGAAAGGTCAGATTTCAGGACCAGGACAGAAACACTACAAAAGGGAAGGGGGAAATAAAAAGATTAAATAATTTAAAATGGCAAATGCTTTTGAAAGTTCAAAAAAAGTCTTGGCATTGTCTATTTAATGCACATAATTTGGAGGGCCCCTATTAATTTGCAATTTTAGTGAGAAAAGCACATTAAGTAAAAATGAGACAGTGGATTGAGGACTTCCTAGCTAGAAGCTTAGCTGAGAAGTAATGTTGTGTGAGGGTTTTTTGTTCTTGTTTTTATTTATTAAGGAAGAAAGGGTAGGGATGTTTTTCAATACCCTTGTTTGATGGAAAATGTCATTGTTGAGACTTATTGTGGACACTTGTAGTTTTAGTAACCTGTAATAGTAATTTTCTTTAGATACTTGCGCATATATATATATATATATATATATATATATATATATATAAAAGAATTAATGTTAATTCATTTTCACTTATCACTAGGAAAGAACATGAGAAGCATATAAACTTAACATTTACATTCTGGAGGTATAAACCTTTAAGGTACAAACCAATCACTTCTGGTCATTTCTTCCAGTTTATGACTAAGAGAAGATGAGGACTGGATTAATTTTGCTTTTTTCCAAGAAAGAAGTCAGAGAGACAAGTAACTTTAAAACATTTTATTATTTAATACATTACCACTGGCATAACCTAGTAATGTTTTCAGTTGTATCTGTAACGATGAATCCCACTGACAACTAAGAGGACAGTCAAACACCAACATATTCTTTAGAGGCCTATTATGGCTGTATTTGGCTTACCAATTTTTTGGCTAAATCCCTTTCGCGCGCGCGGCGCGTGTGTGTGTGTGTGTGTATGTGTGTGTTTTCCTGTGTATTGATTACTGTGCTGTCCGCCAAGGCATAGTAACGTTTTAGTCTCTTAATTTTCACTTTTCCGCTGTATCTTGCTGGGGTAAAATAATAGAACTTCAGCTTTAAAAAAGTAAAGTAAAATGACTTCCCAAAGACAAGATCACTCTGGGATACACAGGAGTGTAAAATTAAAAACAAAGTGGTAAAAACAATAAGCCCTTCTCAAACAACTTGCAGAATCCAGGTTAGTGTGATGAAAACTGAAAATCCCTAATGTTTACCAGTTGGTTCAACAATTTTTATCAGCTTCCACTATGACAAATGGACTGTGAACTACTTCCTAATACTATTTGGTGCCACTGTAAAGAGTGACAATACTCATTTTTATGCAAACAACTCAAAAGCCTTCTGATGACTAAGCTTTTACTCATACCAGATATTTCTGGATATAACAGGAATTTAAATAAATATTATATAATTATTTTTACGTGTAACTTCTCAGATTTTAATACTCAAGCCTGTGGCTTCAAGTTATGAATGAGCATCTTCACAAAATTGGGATTCTTCTGAAACTGCTTCCCATCCATTATAGTATTCATGCTAACTCACTAGAGAACTCAGTATTTATAAAACTGAAAACAGACGGTCGTGGCGTGTCGCTTTCATCTTCATTGCAATTGACCTAGCGTTAGCTGTCTTCTCCTTTGGGTGTTTTCTTTGCCTTACGTGGTCTGAGAAAACCTGTGCCCCCCACACAGGCAGAGTTACCGGACACCTGTCATTCGCTGGCAGTCCCGACGGTCGGTCGCGGATACGGTGGGAGGTGGGGTGGAGGTGGCAGTCTAGGCTGGCCAGCACACAGCCCTCTCGGTACCTCATCCTCTTACAGATCTTGCCCCGGCCTGCGGGCTGACCCGGGGGCAGGCGACAAGGACCCCGGATCTCCGGCTAGTCTACAACTCCCCGACAGATTGTGGGAAACGAGCTTTTTCAACTGGGGCTAATCCAAAATTCCGCAGGGTCGGCCTACCTCAGGCCAACTCGCTGTAGCAAGGAAGGTCAAGCTCACCTTGCGGTAGTACGCGCCCAGACAGCGGCTAGCACCGAAACAGGCGGCCCCAACAGAGTATCCCCGGGTCAGGGGAGGACAGCCAAGTGGCAGGGCAGCCGACAGCGACTGGAAGCTGAAGGTCCGCCTTCCCGGCAGCCCGTCGACTTCCGGACCTGCGCTCCGCCTCTCTGCGCCGCCCGGGCTACAGGGCGCGCCCCTCCCCCGCCCGCAGATTCCCGGCATGCTCCGCGGAGGAAGGGACGGAGTCGACAATAACAAACCAAGCCGCGGCCGTGTCCGCTGCCCTGTCGACCCCTCGGTGCTGCCTCGGGGTTCTCCTGTCGTCCCGGCCCCTCGGCTCTGACGGGCCGTGGCCTTCTCTCCCCCGGTCCCCGACCCAGAGCCGAGGGGCCTGACAGCGTCCCTTCTCCGCCCGGACCCCTCCCTGCCGTCTGGAGTTCGGGGCCGCGGCAGGCACCAGGACACCGGCGGTTGTGTCGGTTGGTGGTGCCGGATGAGCGGTTGGTAGCTGCCGCCGACAAGGAGGCGGCGGCGGAAGATGGTGCCAGGGGTCGCCAGCTCTGCTGCCGCCCCCGACGGAGAAGGAGGTGCTGCCAGGTAAGTGTCGCCGCCGCCTGTGTCCCCTTCTCCCATCTGGCACCGCGGCGTCGCGGCGAGCCCCCAGCACATTGGGTCGGGGGCGTCAGGGTCGGGGTCGGACCACAGCGCCGCCGGCCCGCTGCTGTGTGCTCCCGCGGGCCCAGTGCGTCCGGCCTCGGCAGGTGTCGCCTTGCAGTCGCCTCCCTAACACTGTAGCCCCTGTGGAGACACACGGCTCGAGTCGAAGCACCACAGGCCTGTGGGAGCTGTAGGGTGGACTCGCCCTGTCAAGGCCTGTCTGTTGTTTCCTCGGATGGGGCCTCCAGGGTGCCTCCCTGTCGCGCCCCTGACCCACCCCCAGCCGACTTTTGGGAGTGGTGGAGGGGGAGAGACGCCCGAACCTACCGGGACGCATCCTTACTCGTTAACCACTGCCTGGCTCAGCCCTAATGCTGTCTTTGGCTTGAGAAACCGGAGAGTGGAATTGCGCCGAGGCCGAATGAAGCGTTCAGTGGGAGGAACCAGGCGATGTCTTGTCCCGACCCTGGAGTGCGAGGATCAGTATAAAGTTACTCCTAGGAATGACTCAGCCTCTGCGCGCCCCACTGATAGATTCAGGATGGGGTGTGTGTGCGGATTTCACAACTTCTTCGGTAGAAACAGGAGAACAGGAAAAATGGCAGCTTCTCGGGGAATATCTTTATAGTTTCTTCCACCGCTTGGTGGATGTGCTATGTTTATTGTTTATAGTTTCATGATGTAGCCTTTTTCATCATGACTCTTTAAAGTGTAGTCATACCACGAAGTGTTGTGAGCCTGGGTGCTAAGGAAGACTAATGTGCTTACTGTTGATAAAGAGTCACGTTACTACAAGACATTAAGCTAGATAGGAATGTTCACCTCAAGTCTGCTGTGGCACAGAGCAGTGATTTGGGTTATATAAAAATGTGCCTAGACACTTTATAGTTTCTAGATTTTTGTGTGTTGATGGTGCTTGTATGATTTATCCAAAGGGTTGGAAGGTTAGTAACCTAGGAGGAGAGCACTTTTAAATAGACAAATCTGGGTTAGTCAAAAAACTTATATTTATGTATTTGAGAAATAGAGGGCCCTTCCAATTCTGATATTACTATAAGAACCGAAGGACCACTGAGGAAGGTGGTTGATGTGATTTTGGGGGGATTATTTGCTCTATAAGTAGAGTATTGCTAAGGTTCCGAAGATATTTTTGCTTTCTGTATTTAATATTGTAAGAGAATATGGCCTAAATGAACATATTCTCTCAGTAATAGTCCTATCATGTTTTTGTTTTAGTGTTTCCATTGCATTTTAAAACCTAGAGTTTTATAAAAGGAATGCTTTATGTTCATAAATGTTTATTGGTAAATATCTGTTGATGGAAATTGTATATGGACTTAGACCACTTTTAAAAAGTAGTTCTATTTAGTTTATTTCCAGTCTTTTATGTTAGCCAAAGTTACGATTAGTTATTGGCCTAATTCTCATATGGTTTTATTGGATGACAGGGAAAACAACGAAGCAGTACTGTTGTCTTTGAGAAAATTTTTCTGGCCCTAGCTAACAAATACAAAAAGTCAGAGTGCATGGCACATTGACTTTTAGCAAATCAAATTCATAAAGTCCAAAAGGGCAGAGGACACAAGACCTTCGTTCTTGAAAGCCATTTTTTTGAACCTGAATTTTTATTATGTAAGCTTGAGAGGAGTTTTTATTTGGCTCTAATTTTTAGATTGTCATCAAAATTTCATGCATTCAGTGAATGTTTGAGCACTTGCTATATGCTTTACTCTGCAAATGTAAATATAACTTAATTTTTTTTTAAAAAAGGAATGGGCAGTAAAATTTGCTCATTAAGGTAATGCTATTATTCTCTAACCCTAGTTAAGCTTTTCTTGTGTAGTATAGAAAATACTGGCTCAAGAAACTCAAATGTTTCTACACACATTCATTCTTACATTTATTTTACTTACTGCAGAGACACCATTGAACCAGTTACTGTGAGGACTATAAAAATGTGTATGAAATTATTCTTACCTTATAAAAGAAAACTGGAGCCCTATATAAAAATAATTATAATACGAGTATTATTGGAAATTTAAGGAAACTTATTGACAAGATTTGGGATTTTATAAAGTGTAGGAAGCTATTTCCAGGAGAAGAAAAAACATGATCCAACATGGATAAGTCACTGCAGTTCTATTAAAAAAAAAAAGTGTCCCAGCCACCTCAAGTTTTGATAGGTCTTTATCATGTACCCAGTATGTCCCAGGCACTGCTTTAGAAATGCTGGGCTGTGAACAAACCAAACCAAATCCCTGTATTCATTTAAGAAAAAATACAGAGTAGTAGATACAGGCTCAGGAGGCAAAAATAAAGCAGAAAAGGGAGGAGGTGAACTGTCAGGATTGGAAGGTTGAAACTTTAGATAAAGCGGCCAGGGAAGATCTCACTGGTTAATAACTTTTGAGTGAAGACCCAAGAAAAGTGAGGAAGCTAGTTGTGGACTGACTGTCTGAGGAAGGAACATTCTTGGCAGCAGGAGTAGAAAGTGCAAAGGCTCTGAGATACTTGGCATACACAAAGGTTACTAAGTACTGAGGGTGGACTGGCGTGGATAAGGGGGAGAGTGTAAGAGAATGCGGTGGTAGTGATGGCTCTACAAATCATTTTTTGGGGGGATCATAGTAAGGAAACTGTAATGTACACTAACCCTGCATGTGCAGAGGCACACGTTTGGTCCAGTAACCCCAGCAAGGCCAGAAATGTTAAACTCCTGAAACATAGTTTTAGCTCTGGCAACATGAACAATGAATAAGAGGAAATTTATGTGTAAGCTTTGTATATAAGGTTGTAGGAAATAGTGAACCATTGGACATTTTAAAGATAATTTACAAATGCAGACTGTTTGAAGAAGCTGTAATAGAGATGTAAAGCTAGAGAAGCAGATTGTGGAGTGCTAGTTTAAAGATTTTGTACTTACTGTCATAGATAAACTATATATACTTTATCACTTTCTCTGATTTTTTCATTTATTGTGGACATAATAAATCTAATTTACCTGTGAACTGGACTGTTGTTGTCCAGAGCCTTGAGAGTTTGACTCTTCTTTCCATCTCTCAGTAAAGTTAAGGTTTTGTTAAATTACTTTTTGCAAATACAGGATTTGTGTACCTATAAGCACCTTTTCTTTTATTGGTTAGATTCTGCTTTCACAGCTGTTTCAGTGAGTTCCCTGAGGCTTATGGAATGACTTCCCTCCACCCCCATGATTTTGTTTTGTTTTGTTTTGTTTTTTAATTTTTGTTTTATCAGCTTGTAGATATTCTGCACATAATAATCAGTTAGTAATTATCCAGAATATCTGTTGAAATAGTCAAATTAGTACCATTCTGTCAATGTTTCCATGGCCGTTTTGGCCATTAGAGTGTAAATTCTTATTGTGCAAGTTCCAGGTATACACATCCTTTTTTGATATTGCTGTGTGTTTGCATAATATAGTCTTGGCTTAATAAAACGAAGCTAATTCAACATTAGCTACATAGATAATTGTGGTTTCATTTCTTAGTATCCTAAAATGAAACAGCTAGAATATTTTTGCTATATAGTTCCATATTAAAAATTTTTTAAAAAAATCACATTTTAAGGGGGTCACAACTTGATATTGCTCTCCATTAAAAAAAAATATATATCATGCACAGCGCTGGGTGTCATATCTCATCTGGTGGCAGTAATACAGGAAAATGCCTGTAGCTTCCATACTTGGTATACTTTGGAGGTGGGAGACCTAATTTTTAGTAGACTTGATTTAAATTCATTTTAATGGTTCTTCTGAGTTTCTGTTCAAATGAGAGGACATATATGAAAAAATATTTTAAAATGCAGTAATACTTAGAAAGTGAATTTAGATTTTATTAATGCAACATTCAAAATGACAAAGTCTAATGGTATTCTCAAATGGAACAACTTTTAGACTGCTTATTTATTAATATTTCCAAATCCAAATGATCTTTTCAAGCATTTTACATAATTTTTATGAATGGCAGATATCAGAATGTGTAATACATTTGTATGTACCAATATGAAAATATTCCCTTGGTATATATATTAAGGTCAAACAAGTTGCATAGCAGTACGCACATATTATTTCCCTTTTGTAAAACTGTCTGTATATACACATGTACTTCCAGAACACATGGGGGGGGGGGACCGAGACTTTTAAAAGTATTCCTGCTAACTCTATTCTTGTGGTGCTGTTCTTACATGAAGTTACTTGTTTAGTTTTAGACAATGCATTCATTTAGGAGGCTCTGAACCTATATGAAAAGGTTCTCTTTTGGGGAATGTGAGAAGGATGACTGACCTTCTCTGATTCTGACTGTGACTGAATGTGTTCAGTTTTGGAGATCAGAAATTGTCATCTGTGATTTTCCCTTTTGTTCTCCCAATATAAGGAAGCTAATTCTAAATTTTGACTAGATTAGACTGGCTGGAATGATTGACCTAATCATTATGGTGGTAATCTCGCAAAGAGAGAATTGTAAATTAATCTCCAGTTGGTACATTGGATAGGTAGTGTGTTTTGTGATCATAGGAGATGCTTTCTCTTTCTTTTCCTTATGAGTTTAAAAGTCCAGTCATAACCCCTGTATGTCTGGGAATAAATGCATTGGAATTACTATTTTTAAAAAACACATCTCTTTTCCTCCCTCATTTATAACTGACTGTCCCAGCAGGATCCAGGAAGAACAAATGACCTTTCATGGTCTTAGTTTTTTTTCCATCCACATAAAATAATTGATATTACTGTATGTACCTACTTAAGAGCTCTGTAAGTTCAGAGGAGGCAGAAAGAATACTCTAGGCCACCTGTGATTAGGGAAGACTTACCAAAAGTGCTAATAGGACCATGCTTTTGGACTACACTTGGATAAATAAAATTCAGATAAGCAGAAATGGGAAGAATTTTATTTGACAGGACTATGTGAAGTGAGAGTATAGATTTTGATTAAGGGAGTAGATGGAGATACTTCTGGAAAAATAAACTGGGTTAATTATGAAGTCCTTGAATGCCAAAGTTATAATGGCCACCATTTTTTAAACTTTTTTTATATTCCTTTCATTGTAAAGGAATCTGAAAGTACATTATCCTTCTTATTCACTCTGTATAAGTTAACATTTCAGTTTATAGATGGCGAAATGATGTGTAAAAGTTACCCGAGCCTCAGTGGGAAAGATGGGATTAGAATACAGGTAAATCTTGGCTCAAAGTCTGCCATTTTAATTCTGGTCTAGCTTTATACCAGAGTTGGCAAATTTACATGCTTAAAGGGGCAGGCAGATAATGAAATTAAGTGAAACCATCTGGGTACTTAACACGGTACTACACGGAGGTCAGGAGAGGTAGCTGCAAAGAAACAACAGCAGAGCATAGTGGGCTTTGGTTAGTGGCCTGCTAAAGGTGACAGTGGGGCTCTAGGGAAGATCCCAGGAAAGAAACCTGAGTAAGTCCCATGATTCTAACTTGTAGGAGTGTTCAGGAAGGCAGCGAGAAGAGTTTTCAGGCTCTAAAATAAGAGTTACGCCATCAGAAAATGAGGAGTTGGAGTATAAAGAAAAAAATATTTAGGATTTAGGTAGAAATAACAAATTTTGAGTAACAAGGGAATAATGGACTTTGTTGACAAAAAGAACTAGGGAATAGTTTTAAAAAAAAGCACTGAATTGAAATTTGGGCATGTTGGGTTTGAAATAACAGTATCATTTCTAAATGGACCTATTTACCATCAGCTAAGTGGTAGTCCTGAGCTCAGGACAAGAGATCTGGGTTAGTTAGTAACAGTGATTGATGTTTGTATTGCACTTTCATTTGCATAGCCCTTCCATGTATGTGTATATGGATTCTTTACTTTCTCACAACAACCCTGTGAAATAGGTAGTTTCTTTTGTTTTTGTAACCAAAATAATTTGTTATATGAGGTCATTCAAGGTCACATAGTCAATAGTGGGGAAAGGACTTGAATATAGGTCTTCAGATCCCGAATCTCATGTTCTTATCACAGTCCACAGGTTCCACACGGTGCTATTGCCCTAAGGGAAATCTGAACTGAATTTAGGCACAATGAATTGTTACCCTAATTTTGAAGCCTCAAACATGGATCAAACCTGTTGTAAAACATCAGTACATACAGCTGGATGAGTAACTAGTTGCCCTTGTATAATATGTGATCTAAGGAAATTGCTAATTTTTCCTGCCATTTAAACACTACAAACATGATCATAAACAAATTCCTGCAATACATCCAAGTATGTCCACCTAGTTTACAACTTAAACTAGTTTATGAAACATTTGTCTGTATACATTTTATTTTTGTACATTTTTGATGTAACATATCATGTAAATAGACAGAAGCAGTGAAAAAAATCATCTGAAAAGTTTTGTAGTCTTTGTAAAGCCTCAACAATAAGTACTTGGTGTAGGTGGACTGGTGATGTATTTTCTATTGGTTTATTGTTCCTCTAACTTGTAAAGCAGCTTGCATATATGTTTTTTTTGCAAACGTACACCTTTTATCTGTCAATAAATTATTACTTTGCCATTAAAGTGGAATTATTTATTTTAAAAAATTGGTGTTGAAGTTTGATACTTGTGTATGTATATACATGCCTGAGCATTAGTAAATAAAATAAAAATTAAAATCCTCAAACAGAATTACATGATATATTCCATAATTTGATTTTCTAACAATATTTTGCTAATCAGTATATATAGATCTAACAAACATTTTTAAATGTCTAAATGATGTCACATTATATAGTTGCACCATAATTTATTTTACCTCTATTGATAGTTTTCTAATTTTTCCTTGTTAAATATGCTAATATTTTGTCAGCACTGTGTATTCATTTTAATCATTAGTGGTAATCTGAAAGGTAAAAAATCATATTTCAGATAGACTTTATTTTTCTGCATACTATGGATAACCATTTATCCTAATATTGTTCCTTAACAATTTATCTTTTCTCTCAAATTGCAATTCTGTTACTGTATTTTTGTGTTTGCATATAAAGATATGTTAAAATCTGTTCTGTTCCAAATTTAAGTGTCTATGAATGGGCAAGAATCCCAGTTTTAATTGCTGTTATAGTATGTTTAACACACTTTATAAATGTTCTTTCCTACAGTCTCAGTGTATGCCTGTGTGCATCCCTTCCCCCTCCCCCATACACACACACACACACACACACACACATATATACACATACGTGCATATATATGTGTGTATATGTATACACACATATGTGTGTAGTATAGATACTTCATAATTATTGTCTTAATGGACAGAAACTAAAGACAGTTGTTTAGGCAAAGGGCCACATAATATAAGACAATCTTTTGTCAGTTGTTGAGTTACTAACATTGATTTTAATTAGAATAGGTTTGTGTTAACCTGTGTAACATGTATAATTTCATTTTGTAGAAAATCAGAAAAGTTTATATAAAAAGTGAGCCAAATTATAGAAAACTTTTCTATTTGGTGAAAAGTAATAAATACTATATTATGTCCTAGGATTGCATTTTATGTCATATAAAGTTAATTTATAATTCCTTCAACAGCAATTGACTTCTATGCAGTTACTTTACGATTGAATGTAATAACTTTAATTCTAGATCCTTTAAATTCAACTCACTTACAAAATTTAATAGATTTTATATAAGTTAAGGGAAAATGTACATAATGAGCAATCTCAGCTTTTATAAGAAAAGGATTAGCTCTTTAAATGACTGATTTCTTAGTGCAAATAAGTGATTTGCTAAGCTTATCCTCTTATATTTTAATAAATGTGATGTGATCAAGGAGGGTAAATCATTGATTTTTCTACCTGAACTCGGTTTTACGTATTGTTTTTTTTTTTTTTGAATGCTACCTCCTTTATTTGAAGGCATTGTTCTTCACGTCTTGTCCATTCCTTTTCAGTATATCTTTTGCACACCTCTCCATAACATGTAATTTTATATTGCAATGTTCATTTATGTGATTAAGCTCCTTGAAGGCAGATAGCCTGTGCTTTTTCTTTCTTTTAATCGTAGGTGACTAGCACATGAAATAAATTAGAACTGGGTTTAATGTGTAATGTGACTATGGAGCACTTTATAGAAGCTTGGAGAAATCAGCCAGTGTACCTCTTTGAATTTTCAGATGAAGAAACAGATTCAGAGAGATTAAGTAACTGGCTCTCAGGGTCACAGAAATAAAGATGTTAAGGTGGGGATAAAATTTAGGTTTCTTTTACTTCTCTTTAAGGATTTTTAAATTTCAGGATGGTCAAATATGTGCTTGGTTACTAATGTCCCTTTTTGTTTAATGTTTTAACAATTACATATGAAGAAGGGAATTCAGCATTGTTGAGTCATATTTTGATAGCAGGTATATAAGAACATGTACATAAACCATACATCTTGTAAATAGAGATGGTATTAGTGTGAATTCTCTTTGATCTTTTTTTTTTCCTGATTTCAGTTTTGATTCTTGTTCTAGTTTTTGTTATGGCCTTGGCTTCATCTATTGATCGTCCAGTGTTTAGGCAGTGTGTTAAGTACTGTGGTGGTTTGGTTTTAGGTACTGTGGTGGAGAGAGGTATAAGACATGATAAAGTTTTTCTAGACATTTACAATACAGTTTGGAGGAATGTAGGGCATTTAGCACATGGGGAAAAAGTATAGCAGGCCATTTATTTATGTTCTAATTACAATTATTCAATTAGTTGAAATTTGAAGTGTGGGCCTTAGTGCTTAGGGAAGATCCTTGACAGCCAGTTAGAGCATTTAATTAGTTTTATATACCATACTTTTGGTTAAAATCTTACCAAGGTTTTTTGCTTACACAAAAATTACTATTCTTTTCTTATTGTGTCCTTAAGACAGTGTGTGTTTATAAAACTTTTGCTTACCTACACCACGAACAGCAGTTGCTTTCCAGAAAGTAGAGTAGATTCCGACCTATATTACAACCATATTGAATATGATGATTAAAATTATTGTGATAATTTTTGTAATATCTTATTATGGAAAGTTGAAAACATACAAAAGTAGTAGTAAACCTGATCTATCCATCCCATGGGCAGTACCGATATTTTACTGATCTTATCTATACCCCTGTCCAACTAACCCCTTCTTTCCTCCTTCCATTTGTTTTTGCAAGACTGTTTTAAAACTTCTCAAATATCATTTTGCACATTCATTTTTAGAATTCATTATTTCATAACTAAATGTCATCATTGTCCAAAAAAGGGAATAGTAATTCTTCAGTGAAATGTAATACCTAGTCCATATTTAGATTTCTACATTTATTTCAAAAATATCTCTTTTAAAGTATTTTGTTTGAGTCAGGAGTCAAACAAGTCCATACATTACATCTCGTTATTATTTTTCTTACATCTCCTTTAATAGAATTCTTCCTCCCTGTTCTTTCTGAAGCCTTTTGTTAAACTAAGTCATTGTTTTGTAGAATGCTCATTTCTGCATTTTAGCTGATTGTTTTCTTAGAATATTGTTTATGTTTTTTTCTCTATAGCCCATATGACTTATAAATCGGTAACTGTAGGTAGATGTAGAGGCTTAAGTATAAGCTCATGTTTTTTTTTTTTTTTTTTTTTTTTTTTTTTTTGCAGAGTGGGGATCAAGAACCTTCTGTAGATGGGCTTTATACTTCCATTTGTGTCAGCAGCATAGTGACAAATCATTAATGTGTTTGTCAGTCTAATTCGTCTGTCAGATTTCTAATTATTTCAACATTTATTGTCTAGATACATTATTTCATTACAAAATGGTTATCATCTATATTTGGTCTGTAGTATTAGCTGGATTTTTTCTATAAAAGAGGACATTCTTTCATCAAATATTGGTTATCATGAAGTATTGTTCATATAGCAAAAAGAGGATAAGTGCTTAATTTTTTTATTTTCAGTTTTTATAATAGATTGCTCTAGCTGGCTTTCTCTCCCCTTTTTTTGATGTCATAATGAATATATAAATTTTTATGGACTTTATACTATTTAGCTATTTGTACTTATTCTATTGATGCTCAGACTCTCCCACATTAGTCAGTGGAAGCCCCTCAAGTTAATTTCTTTGCCCTTTTGACACAGTCTCATTAGTCTTTGATATCTTTTTTTGCTTTATGGCACATTAAGATGTTCCAGCTGTATGTGATTGGCACCTTTTCTACTTTAGACTTTCGGAGTCGGCCACTTCTCCAAAGGGTTCTTTTAGAAACCACAAAGTGAGTGTGCAGTGATTTTAGTCAAGTCTAGAGTTAGAACAGTCCCCACAAGACCAATGTCCTTTGGATACCAGCCACCAGTTTGGTGGTGCCCAGGGCTACCATCACTTCAGATGAACTGACTACAAGCTTCAATATCCCCAACACCACCTTCAGGTTCAAGAATTCACTAGAACATCTCACAGAAATTGGGAAAGTGCTATACATGACAATTACAAATTTATTACAGCAAAAAGATACAGATTAAAATTAAAAGCAGTCAAAGGGGAGGTAGGTCTGCATAGAGTCTGGAAGGCATAGAGTCTGAAAGGTTTCCAGTTGCATAACTTCTGATAATTTTCTTCCACAGAGCCACAGGTAGTATTAACTCTTTTGGCCAGGATATGTGACAGTACACTGAGTATTGCTAACTAGGGACGCTTACCTGAGTCTTTGGTGTCCAGAGATTTTATTGGAGCTCCATTACCTAATGTCCTTAGAGCTGACCCTGAGCCTCTAGCTTTTCCTGGATATCTGACTTATGTCTTTAGTCTCCATTTATCTCTGGAGATCGGAAGTGATACCATGTCTTGTCCCAGAGCCCCCACCATAATTCACATTGTTATACTGTCCTAAAGCCCTCAGATGAACAAAGATACACCTGTCAGGCAGGGCATTCCAGGTGCCCTAAAGTTCCTCTCACTTTATCTCCAAGGATAAAGGCCAGATCTCTCTTTGGATAAGGTTAATTCTTTACTTCACAGAGTTCTATGGGCACTTATTGCTCTTTTCATAAAATACATATTCTGTAGCCCCACTGGAAAAAAGTGGGCTATGGAATTTGTTTTTTATGGAAAGAGATAAATTTCTTGTTCATACTGACATCTCTAAAATAATTTTTTACATTATGTATTTTATCTCTTTTAGACTGAAAATCTTGCTTGTTTGATAGGTGAAAGATATTTTTTAGATTTGTATTTATTTGATTACTGAAAGGTTTCACATTTGTTAATCATTTAAATTTCTTCTTCATGCATTTTGCCTATTGTTGGTCTTTTGTTTTTTTTTTTTTTTTTTTTTTTTACTTATTCATAGGAACTCATTTTTTTAAGGCTGTTAACCCCCTCCTTGATCACTTGTTGTAGCACTGTCCCACTTACTAGTTTAGAGGAGAAAGCAAAGTCACATATTTCAATTTTAAAATTAAATAACGAGACAGATAATCAAGATTCATCCATTTTGGGTTCCTACTTTTTTTCCTTCCCTGTAAGTCAGAGAATGAGTAATTTCTGTGATCCACCCAGAGTCTGTTAGAAAGAAATCTGGGAAATTGAACCTGTCTCGTGGAAGGCTTCCTGTCTGCTGTTATTGCTGTTCTTTCCATTTGGTGTTCCTGTTGCAAACAGCATGTGTTCTCTGTTGGGCTTCAGCTCTTGACTATTAGATGTCTGGTGGTAACTGAGGCATGTGCAACTCTCACTGAGAAGCTGGCAAACATTCTCTGTAAAGCAGGTCCCAACCCCTGTACCATGGACCAGTACTGGTCTTTGGCCTGTTAGGAACTGGGTCGCACAACGGGAGGGGATGGCGGGTGAGCGAGCGAAGCTTCGTCAGTATTTGCAGCTGCTCCCCTGGCATCACCACCTCAGCTCCACTTCAGATCATCAAGCATTATATTCTCATAGGAGCACCAGTCTTTGGTGCCAAAAAGGTTGGGGACTGCCAGTGTATATAGAGAACAGTTATTCTTGTGAGATAACTGAAGGTTGAGTGAACAGCTTCTGAACAACAAACAAGAGAAAGAGACCTAATAGAGCAGGCTGGGAAGCCAAAGGAGCCCTCCGGGAGCTACAGGAATTCTATGGGTTGTAGGAGCCAGTGAGCGCCACTTTTTATGTTCCCCTCCACTTTCATATGGATGTTCTTTTTGGGCCAGTGCCCCAGGTGTCCTAAGTTCCTGTTTGGCTCCAGCTGGCTTCTCAAAACTACCCAACTCATAAAGCCTACACAGAGGTCCTTCAACATGAGACCAGTTTTTGTACAACAAACCAGAGAGACTATAGACTGTAAAGGGAAGGCTGGGGAGTCACTGGAGCCGTTGGGGGACTGCAGGAATTCTCCAGGGTCAGAGGTGCTGGTGACTGCCATTGTTTATGTCCCCCTCCACCTCTGTGTGTGGGGGCTCTATCTAGGTGCTCTGGCTTACCTGCAGGGTTGCTTCAGTTTGTTCCAGGATGTATTTCCCAAGTCCATTTTGGCCCTAAACAAAGGGAGCAGGCAGGATCAATAGGGCATTACTACACACACCTGCACCCCCCCTCCCCCACCTGGAGCCACTCCAGCTTGGTAGACCAGTGTCCTGGATGCCTTAGATGCCTGCCTAGCTCCTGTTGGCCTGCCGCAGCCACCCAGCATACACAGCCTACACAAAGTCTGCTTCTACATAAGGCTACTTTTTGAAGACTGAGAGAGAGCTATTTTGTGTGATTCATATAAACAAACATAGAAAGCCAAACAAAATGAAAAGACAGAAGTTGCTCTTATCTCTCAGGTGAAGGAACAAGAAAAGTCTTCAGGAAAAGAAAATAACTTAAGAAAAACAAGAATAAGTAATTTGCCTGTTAAAGAATGAAAAGAAACAGTTATACAGATACTCACCAAACTTGAGAATGGAATGGAGGAACTTAGGGAGAACTTTAAAAAAAGAGTTAGAAAGTATAGTAAAGAACCAAGCAGACTTAAAAAAATACAAAAATTGAAATGAAAAACATCTTAGAAGGAATCAACAACAGATGAGCTAATATGGAAGAACAGATCTGTGACTTGGAAGACAGAATAGTGGAAATCAACCAATGAGAATAGCAAATAGAAAAACAATTAAAAAAAAAGATAGCGGACCTCTGGGGTAACATAAAGTGCTCAAACATTTGCATTATAGGATCCCACAGGGAAAAGAAAAGAGGTAAAGGAACAGAAACTTTATTTAAAGAAATAATGACTGAAAACTTTCCTAACTTGGGACAGGAAACAGACATCCAAGTCCTGGAAGCACAGAGAGTTCCAAATAAGAGAAACCCAGAGAAACTTACACCAAGACTTATTATATTTAAAATGGTAAAAGTTAAAGATGAAGACAATTTTGAAGGAAGCAAGAGGGAAACTGAATTACATGGAAAGAAAATCCCATAAGGCTATCAGCTGATTACTCAGCAGCAACTTTATAGGCCAGAGGGCATTGCAGGACACTTTTAAAGTGCAGAAAGAAAGGAACTTACAATTCTAAAATAATTTACTCAGAGTTGAAGGAAAGATAAGAGTTTCCGAGACAAGCAAAACCTAAAGGAATTCATCACCATTAAACCAGCTTTACAAGAAATGTTGAAGGATCTTCTTTGGGCAGGAATTGGAGGGCCAACGCCAGAAATTAAAAAAAAAAAAATACAAGAAAGGGAAAATGTAATGTTTAATACAGACATTTAAGAAGCTGCTACGAAGATGAAAAAAGAATTAAACTCAACTCAAACTGTAGTAAGTAGTTAGGAGATACATAGTACAAGAATATCTAAAACATGACAAAGTATGGAAGGAGGAATAAAATTGCAGACCTTATGAATATATTCGAACTTAAATGTCTTATCTGTTTAAATAGATGTAGAATGATATGCATAAACCAAAATCTGCAACAGATGTAAATAGAAAGAAACCCAAACAAAACACTAAAGACCAGCAAATCACTACAAAAGAGATCAAGAGAAGAAAGGAACAGAGAACTATAAAAGCAATGAAAACACAAATTAACAAAATGGCAATAAGTACATACTTATCAGTAGTTCTTTAAATGTTAATGGATTAAATGCTCCAATAAAAAACATAGGGTAGATGAATAGATTAAAAAACCTAACCCATTTGTATGCTGCTTACAAGAGACTCTTTGAATCAAAAGACATACAGACTGAAAGTAAAAATATAGAAAAAGACATTCCATGCAAATTGAAATGAAAAGAAAGCTGAAGTAGCAATACTTGTGTCAGAGAAAATAGATGTTAAAAAAAATGTAAGAAATTAAGTAATTAAAAGGTCAATTCTAGAAAAGGATATAACAATGAAAATATCTACACACACAACATAGGAGCACCTAAATATATAAAGCAATTACTGATAGAGAAATCCACAGTAATAAAATAATTGTAGGGGATTTTAATGCCCCACAAACATCAGTGGCTAGATCAACCAGACAGAAAATTAATTAGGAAATAATGGCTTAAGTGACACATTAGACCAGATCAATGTAAGAGAAAATTTTCAAACATTTCATCTAATAACTACAGAATACACATTTTCTTCAAGTGCACACAGAACATTATCTAAGATAGATCATATATTAGGCCACAAAATAAGCATTGACAATTCAAAAATGTTCAGTTCATTTCAGGTATCTTTTCTGACCACTATGACATGAAACTAGAAATCAACTTTTGGAAGAACACTGGAAAAAACATAAGTAGAGACTAACAACATGTGTTTTAACACACCCAGTGGGTAAGAGGAAATCAAATGAAATCAAAAACTACCTTGAGATAAACCAAAATGAAAAACCAAAATGGAAAAATTTATGGGATGAAGGAAAAACAGTTCTGAGAGAATTTCATAGCTACGCACATATATCTCAAAAAAAAAAAAAAAAAAGAAACATTTCAAATAAACAATCTAACCCTACACCTTAACTAACTAGAAAAAAAAAATGAAATTGGAAGTTAACAGAAGGAAAGAAATAGTTAAGATCAGAGTGAATATAAATGAAATAGAAATTAAAAACTAGAAAAGATCTGTAAAACTAAGATCTTGTTCTTTGAAAAAAATAAAATGGACACACCATTAGCCAAACTCATTGAGAACAAAAAGAGCCCATATAAATTCATAAGTGAAAGAGAAGTTATAACCAATACCACAAAAAAAAGCAAAGAATCACTGAAGAATACTGTGAACAATTATATACCAACAAATTCAACAATCTAGAAGAAATAGGTAAATTTCTGGAGGTATATAATCTTCAAAACTGAACCAGGAAGAAATAAAATATATTAACAGACCAGTTACTAGCAATGAAATTGAAGCAGTGATCAAAAACTACTAATAAGTACAAATCCAGAACAAGACCGATTCAGAGGATAAGTAACCATATGATACGATCATCTCAGTGGATGCAGAAAAAAGGAGTTGACACAATTCAGCGTCCTTTTACAATAAAACTACTCAACAATATTCATATTTTTAAAGAACGAGAAGTGCAAGCATATATTTTGGAATTGTTTTTACTTAAAAATATTTTTTGTAGCTATTCTTTCTGAAAGAAGATATGGGATTTGTGTATAGATGTAAAACTTTCACATTGCCCACTAGAATGTAAGCTTCATGAGAAAGCAGTTTTTAACAGATTGTTTTCTGTTTTATTCCTAAAGCTAAGAAACTGCCTAGGATATACTAGATTGTCAGACGATATTTTTATTGAATAAGTGTTATAAACTGACCTGATTTCAAAACCCTGCATTTTTTATTTACTAACGTTCTGCCTTTAGGCAATTTGAGTAACCTCTAAATCTTTCTCATTTGCAAAAGGGCACGGTAATAATCTTACATGTCGTGAAAAATAAGTGAAGTAATACTTACAGAACTATTGAACATAATGACTGACATGTAATGAATCACTGGATAAGTGTTAGCAGTGATTATTTTGTGTGCCATGTGCTTCAGACTTGTGTAATAAATAAAAGCAGTTTGTGGCCATAGAAGTCTTAAGCCTGACATTTACTCACAGACCTCCATTGCTAGTAGACCCATGGGAAATGATAAGTGATCTTACTAGTTAGATTTTTCTCTGTGCTATTCTAGAATAGTCCCTTGGCGGTGGGTGACATTAAATGAGGATGTAGAGAGTGAAGATTGAGAAGGGGCTTCTGGTTAAAGCTGCCAGTTTGATGGCTATAAACAATAGATAATGGCTGAAAACATGTGACGTCATATGAGGATAGGTCAAGGATCTGATCCTGTCATTAATGTTGCCTAGGAACTGTGAGACATGAGCTAAGGGACAAGTAGTAATATCTCGTGTGCTTAGATAGTGAACTCAAAAGTAACCTAATTCCTAGAGCCACTGCAGTCAACACTGTCCTTGGAATTGTTTACATTGTTCATGAAGTATACAAACTAATTCTCCTAAGTTTTGTCTTGCTCAACATTTTTGTCAGCATTTTTAATGATTGTGGTTTCTTAGGTTGAATTATTCCTTACGGTGAATATCAGATGAAGAGATTGGTATTTGTTTAAAGGCACATAGTAGCTGTTAGAGCTTGTCAGATTTTCCTGCATTTACTCTTAAGTGTTATGGAACGGGAATGGCACTGAGGTCATCTTTACACTTAGTCATTTCTATAGCTTGTAACGGATTGAGAGCATTATTACCTCAGATCATGAAAAAGAAAAAATGATTGAACTGTTCCAGAAAGAAGGAGATTAAATAGATTTTATAGCGAAATGTTCCTGAATTGGATCCTGGAAAGACGGGAGGCGGGGAGGATCTATGAACGATTTTATTGGCAATAATTTGCATGTGGACTATGGATTAGATAATAATGTTGCATCAATATTAAATTTATTGATTTGATAAATATACTTTGGTCATAGATGAGAAGAGCCTTGCTGTTAGCAGACATGCATATTGAAGTATTTATGGATAAAGAGACATCGTGTCTGCAAATTACTCTCATAGTTCTCCCCTTCCCCTCTCTATGTGTATATTGGGGAGAGAGGGAGAGAGCATGAGTGCGAGTGAGAAGTATGCATGTTTATAAACTAGGTAAAATGATAAAGCAAATAGAGCACAATGTACACAGCTGGTGAATTTGGATAAAAGGTATAAGGGAGTTGTATTACTATAACTTCTCTAAATGTGAAATTATATCAAAACAGAGATTTAACTATTTAAAAGGAAACAAAAGGAAAGAAACAGAATAATGTAGTGATGATTATTATGAATGTTTTATGTTTAGTCTCACAAAAATTTTGTGTCTTCTTGTACTACTTTATTCGACCCTTACAGGATAGGCCTTTTCTCATCCTTATGACCCCATTTAAATGTAACCCACATAGAGATCTGTTTTGATCACCCAAATCTAAAGTAGGTCCTACTTCCTGCTCACTCTTCTCTTTCATTGCATTTATCACAATTTATATCATCTTTGCTTTTTTTTGTTGTTGAATGCCTTTTTCTCTTTCAAGATTGAACCTCATCAGGGCAAAGATCTTGTCTGCTTTGTTCACAGAATACCCAGTCCTAGCACATAAGCCCAATAAGTGTTAAATTTAGATGGATGAATGGATGGACGGATGGTTGGATGGATTGATGAATCATCTTTGCCACCAGTATTCCTTCCATTTTAGTTACCTTTCTTTTAGCTACCTAATCCTTCAGAAAACAAGATGGCTCCTTTTGTCCTATAAGATAAAGTCTATACTTTTGGATTTGGCATTTAGTGACATTTATCTATTCATCACATCTTTATTGAACACAGTCATGTGATTCCCAGCTATCACCTTAGCTTTCTCTGTTGCCAGTTTTTGTTAGATCTGCATGACTTATTTAGGGCTGCACCTTCTTGCTGCTCTTCTCTTGTCAATGTAAGTGCCTTTCATATTTCTCTGTCACTGCACACTTTTTAGAAAATATGTTTATGTTAATTCTGGCTACTTTTCCTGGCTGCAGTTACTACAACTTTTTCCCTATCATTTTTATATCTTCAACACTGGACTCTTGAATGTACAAAATCTATATTTGTTGAGTATATTTATTGAGTACTTGTCTTAGGTATTGTGTTGGATACTTTATATATGTGTTGTCTTGTTTAATTTTAAGCTAACCCTGTAAGATGGGGATTTCATTTTTTCTGGTAATTGAGGTTTATAGTAGTCTTGAGACTATGTTGATCTTGTTTACTATTATATTCCATGTCTAACATAGTGCATTGTACATAGTAGGCAATGTGTGAATGAGTAAAGTTCAAACTCAGTAATAATAAAAAACTGTTTATACAATAAGTAATATTAGCAAGCATTTAAAAAGAAGATATTGGGAAGGTTATAGTGACCTGGTTGATTGGGTGTATTGCCTGAGTATAATTGGTAAAGGCATCAACCCTAATAGCCTTAAAATATTTGAATACTTTGACTCAGCAGTTTTACTTCTAAGAATCTACTTTATGGAAATGATCCTAAGTATATAAAAAAATGTATATCTGTGAGATTAAAAAACCAAACCCTGGGAGATAGTAAGTAAATAAATTATAGTGAATTCACAAATTGGAATGCTTTTTGGCCAACAGTATTGATGTTTATGAAGCATTTGTAGCAATGTAAAAATATTAAGTGAAGGACAAGCAATTATAAGTAAGGATACACTAGACTGTTCTGGTATAAAATCATCAAACTTTTAGTTACTTTTAACAAATGTTTTCTCTCCACACTACAGGCCCTACAGGGGTTGGCAGGGAACCTTGCTTATATTTAATGTTACTCACCAAGGGACCCAGCTTGTTACTTTGAGGCTCTGATAACCAGCAGTATTTGTCACTTAAATCTTTTGGCTTCCTAGTCACTTTCCCTTATTCATTAAAAGATTTGTTCCTAATCTCTGGTGGAATAACAAGAACAGTTATATGTTAGTTAGGTAGAATTTAGTTTCTGTTTAGTTGAGCCAAGGCATTGGGACTGCATTTGTAAGTGTCAGAATTACCCATACATGGTAGTAGTGGGGCAAATGTGTCGGTGGTGAATGAAATGGGGCCTTGCTTGTTGTCATGGAGTTAATGATGTTGGACAATCTGGGAAGTTTTCTTTGAGAACAACTTGAAGAAATTCTGTGGTAGATGTCAAGCATGTGACTTCTTAGCAGTCTTCACAAGGGTATAGAATAAACCATACTTTACTATATAGGATTATTGCTTCATTTTATTTAGAATACGTTTTAGAGCTAGTTCCCAGGAATGCATGGTCTCTTTGCTTTAAGAAGCTTGCTATTCATAGTAGGTGGGAAAATATGAACAGAAACATCACAATATATGCAAGCATAGAAGCACACATAGAGTACATAGCACAGCTAATGAATGACATGATTGGGATTAAGTCTGTAAGAGAATGTGTGTGTGGTGGGAGCATCTAGGGGCAGGAGGAAGGAGTAATAGGCAGAGGAAGGAAGATTCAGAGCAGGGAAAAGAAGGCTCAGAGACTTTAAACAGGTTTTTGTATTTGGGGAGTTTAAGCAGTATGGTGTTTGAGAATAAAATGTTGGAGTGGTGGGGAGGATGAGGATGTCAAGTTGTGGCGGAAGGAAAGAGGCCACAAAATGTCTGCTGTCTATTTGATGATGAAGGTCAGTTAGGTTTGAATCCTCACTCATTCACCTATAACTTAAGTCCTTAATTCTTAGTTTATTTATTTATTTATTTTTTTAATCTGTGAGGATGATAATATTATCTACCTATTGCAAGGATTCTTGTGAGGATCAAATGAAAACATTTCATTTAATAAAGCATTACAATAGTTGTCTGGAATATAGCAAATACTCACAAATGATAGCTGTTGCCTTAAAAATCTTAATCATGGCTGGTTTAAAGCAGCAGGAAATCTTGATTAGCCTGGTATTTAGAGTTTTCTCTTTGAAAAGTAGCGTGGAGGTTGGTGGACTAGGGATAAAGGAGATATAGAGCAGGTTAAAAAGCTTTTATAAAAGTCCAGAGAGAGTGAGGACCTGATTTAAGGTGGTAGCAATAGGAATAGGGATAGATAGCCATTAAATATTTGTGTTAGAATTCACCAGACATAAATAATTATTAATATTTATATATCTATGAGGAAGATGAAAGATGTAGGATAGTATTCGAGAGATTGGGTGAATGTAGATTCTATCAACAAAAAGAAACAAAAATGAAGTGAGTAGGTTTAGGGGGCAGAAAAGATAAGGAGTTTAGTTTTAGAAGCAGTAATAATAAAAGGCATATAGGAAATCAGTTTGGATGTTGGGTTTGAATGGAATTGGATAATAACTTAGATCTAGAGAGATATTACGGCTAGGTTTGGGTGTCAGCAGTCAACAGTGATGGTAGCTGCAGCCATGGGAGGAGGTGAGCTACTACTACACAAGGGTGAAAAGAGAGTGTTTAGATTCCATTCAAAGTAAGGAGTTGGCAGAGGAAGAAGAGCCAGGTGTAGTGCTAGGGTTGAATTCTTATCTGCCGAGCACTATAGTAATACCTTAATATTTTTTCTCACTTAATTATCATGATATCCATATAATATGGAATACTCTTGTTGAATAAGAAATGATCACAATCTTACCTGTTTAAAACAGCATAGATGTATTTCACAGTTTCTGGGCGTGTCTTGGCTGGTTCTTCTGCTTCAGGATCTTTCAGAAGACGCAATGAAGCTGTCGGCCAGGGATGGGGTCTTTTGTGAGGCTTGATGGAGAGCCGATCTGCTCCAAGCACGTGGTGGTTGTCAAAATTCAGTTCTTTGCAGGACTGAGGCCTTCAGCTTCTTGCTGGCTGTTGGTCAGAAGCAACTTCAGTTTCTTGCCATTGGGACTCTCCATATGGCAGCTTACTACTTCATCAAAGTTTGCAAGTGTGGGAGTCAGCTGGCAAAATGGGAGTTGTAATGTTGAATGGCAATCATGTAACAACATTCCATTACCTTTGGCATATTTCATTGGTTAGGAACAAATCATAGGTCCTGCCCATACCTGGGGGAGCAGGGAGAGTAAGGATTTCACTAGAGTATGGATACCTGGAGTTAGAGGGTCTCTCTAAGGTATTATTTTTATTCCCGTTTTATGAAAAAAAGAAACAGTTAAGTAACTTGCTCAAGATCATACACAAGTAATGGGCCAGAATCAGACTCAGACAGCCTTGACTCCACAGCCGGGGTCTTTTTATATATTTTAAGAACAGAGAAATGGCTGTTCGAGTTTGGGGGGGGGGGAGTTTTCTTTAGAGAGTTTTTTGATGTCTTTTTATGGAGTGGTGTGGGTCGAAGTCATATGCTTGTGGTTTCAGTGAATGTGCAGGTCAGAAAGAGACTGAGTAGAGATTACTCTTTTAGAAGGTAATTTTAAAAGGAAGAGAATAATAACCGTATGTTACTGTCACATGCTGAATTATTTCTCTATAATAATTTAGAAATTTTTTCTTTTTCAGTTCATTGAGTTTAACCAGTAATGCCATTCAATTGCCAATACCAAGCAAAGCAAACATAAGCCAGTTTTAATCTGCTTTTTAAGAAAAGCGGTAGTTATTTTCACAGTGCCTGACGGTAAGTCACAGTTCCTATCTTTATAATAGAGTTTTTGACCTAAGGCATTTAAAATCATGATTTGGGAAGCATTAATTTGAAAACCTTGTTTACTTTTTCCTTTTTTTCCTCATAATTTTACTTTAAAGCTAGGGCGGAAAGAACATAAAGAAAGATACCTACCAGTTTCTGAAAATTTATTATCCTTTACTATTTTCATTAATTTTGGGGTTTTTACCTCTTTTTGTTAAAAATAAAATACTAGGTGTAGAAATCTGTCCTTTTATTTTGTAGCTGAGGAAGTTTTATGTATGACGTTTTGACTTAGACAAGCAGTTAATAGCAGAGTTGTGTTAAAAATATTCTGATTTCTAGAACTCTGCACTAAATGGTAAAACTATGAGGGCCAGATTTTCATATATGAAGGATTTATAGCTCTGAATAGAGATGGAACTCAGAGGCAGCTGAGTGGAAGGAATTGTTACTACCTCATTTTCCTTTAACTTACAAGTAGTGGCTACTTTTATATGCTATTATTAAATTTAACTGACTTTTTTTTTTATAAGGAAAAAGTGGGGGAAGAACTTTTGGAGTTAGGTATTTGACCAAATTTTTATTTTTGATTTTAGTTTTATTCTTAATTTCGAGTGGTACATGAAAACAGTATGAAGTGTACACATAACTTTTTAACCATTGACCTCTTTCTTTGTTATTTTTTCATGGTACAACAGTTAATACTTTTCGCTAGTCTCATTATTGTTTGTTTTTAAATGGCAGGTTTACTGAATTGTCCAGTTAGTCATCTTAAACATAAAAAACTTGTTTTGTTTTTTTATTTTTGTAGCACAACTGTGCTGTGAGGATGTTTGTATTTGCAGTTGTGTTTGTAAATATGACCACTTTTCTTGTCTGTTTCTTTTAGTAACCCTATCGGAGTGTGGAGTATAAGTTCACAGAATCCAGAGAAATCATGAAGTTATATGTATTTCTGGTTAACACTGGAACTACCCTAACATTTGACACTGAACTTACAGTGCAAACGTGAGCTGTATTTTAATTTTTCTCATCAGCTGTGCATTTTGTGCAAGCAAGTTAATGAACTATTTGGTTTTGAGAAAACTGTTCTTTTGTTAATAGGAGTAGTGATATGGCAAGTCTTAAATATTTCATCCCAGTATCTTTTTCTAAAATGCTTCAGTTAAAACCATTAAGTTGTGTTTTATTCTGTTTGTGTGACTGTATTATTAAAATAAACAACTTACCCACAAACATACTGATTTCAAACCAAAGCTGTCAAATAGAAGTAAGTTTTCATACCTGATTGCTATTCTAAGTTTCATAGGACATTGCTAAGGGAATTATTGCTAGATATATAAAGCAGCATGTATCAGTCCCGTGGTTCTTGATGATTTGTCTTTATTCTCTTGTATGAATAGAGACAATAGTGTTTTGCTAATGAGAGGATAAAATCAGTTTAATATTTTTAGCCCATTTAGGGACTCATATGTCTAATAATTCTCCAGCTGTGCAGGGATTTCATATCTTTGACTAATGAATACCACCTTCTTATATTTGTGAGAAATAGAGAGGAAAGATATATTTTGAGGTCAAACAGGGAGGAAATAGAAATAGCAAATATTTCCAAACCTGCTTATATTTTTATAGTAGTCATAATAGCAAAGACTTACTAGAAATAGAGAATAAATAGATCTGACACTGAAAATCTCATAATTTGTGAAATTAATAACCTCAAAAGTGGCATTGTGAAATTATTTTCTTTTTTAAAAGTTATAGTTCTTATAAAATACAATTTTATCTGTAAAGGAATAGTAAGGATAAGATAAGGAAACAATTTTCAAAGATAAGGAAATAATTTTCAGATGGTTTAGACGATATAGTTTTTATAATGTGATATGGAGATTTTAATACACGTCCGAGGATTTTAACAGATCTGATGCTAATTTGAGCACATTCCTAAACATGTCTCCCGTTCTACATTTCATAGACTCACTTTTAGACACTGGTGATTTATTCACCTAAGGTCAGCCAGTTGATTATGAAATCCAGTTTCATAGATATGAAGTTATATTTTCTATAGTTTTGGTGGAAAACCTAATAGTGAAATTCATTGATCTATTAAATATTTTTACGTTGTGCTACTTTGATAATTAAAATGTTTGTCAATGAAATGAAAATAACTGATTTTTTTACCTTTTTATTTTAGTGTGACAGACCTTAAGCATGCCATTCATAGCAAATATAAGATTGCTATTCAGCACCAGGTGCTGGTAGTCAATGGAGGAGAATGCATGGCTGCAGATAGAAGAGTGTGTACCTACAGTGCTGGGACGGTAGGTGTCCAAGAGCCCTTTCATTCAGACATGCTCGAACTTCACATGAGATAAGAAATTGGGAACTCTATTCAAAAGTAAGGTTTATCTGCTTCATATGTTGAGGGCAGTGTGCATGTTCAATATTTGTAATATTTTACTTCAGTTTTTTTTTTTTTGCATTTTTTACTTCTATAGGACACAAATCCAATTTTTCTTTTTAACAAAGAAATGATCTTATGTGAACTTCCACCTGCTATTCCTAAAACTACCTTTTCAACAGAAAATGACATGGAAATAAAAGTTGAAGAGTCTCTTATGATGCCTGCAGTTTTTCACACTGTTGCTTCAAGGACACAGCTCGCAGTGGTAAGATATAAATATTTTTTGAGATATGATGATAACTTTATATTTAGTACAATTTAAAAAATAATTGGCATATTTAACAAAATGAAGTCTTATTCATGTACTTCCTAATATTTTTATGTTTATTACCTTATTAGGCATCAGTGAACATTCTAACAAATTGATTACTCCTAAAAGCATAAAATCTAAATAGCAAAGTAGTCTAAATTACAGAGGAAGCAAGTAAAAAAAAAAATGAAAAAATAATACTTTTTTGGGGAAAATATTTTGTGGTCAGTATGTCTGGTTTTTAAATTTCAGAATCATACATTATTTTTCATTCTGTGTTAAACAATGACAAAATCTTAAGAGTGAAAAGTGGTCTTAAATATGATTTGTTCAACTTCTTTCCTAAATGATGGTATGAGACTCTTGACCATTGCTTTAATCAGTAAGTACCTATGTTAGAAAAGATATAGAGAGCTTAAATAACCATTTATAATGTGATTCTTTTTCCCATATCCATACTTGGGTCCTGGAGGAAAACCAAGTTTCTTTCTAATACACACCTCTCGTGTTGCTGTTTACAGGCTCCATGGATTGTTTGCCAATCATTGGTTTTCTCCTTTTACTTGCCAGTACTTTATTGTAATAGTGACTCTACCAGTAGTAAGACACACTTTACCTTCAGAAAATAAAAAAAATGTTCGTTTAAAATAAACCAAACAGTAATATTTGCCTTTTACAAAAATAAATTAATGAAATAATAAATTATTATTAAGAGTTAACATTTGCTTTTTTTAGTAAATATCCTAGCATTCTGTTTTACTGTAATATGTACATTTGTGAAACTACCTCATTTTTCACATAAGATACTTCATAAAAAGAGAATAATCTCATCTCTCTGGAACATACTTATTGAGCATTAAAAACTCCAGAAATGTTTTTGAGAAGCCAGAATTACTTTAAAAGACACAAAGCTTATAAATAGAATTTATATAGTAGAGTCCTTTAGATTCGTTTTAGGATTATTAACAAAGCAAGAATATTATTGTACAAATAGACTAGTAAAATGTTTGGCTACACAATTGCATGCTATTTAAAGTAATAAAGTTTTGATTTAGTTGAGAAATATAGATGCTTCACATTAGTAGAAAAATGTAATATTAGATAAAAAAGGATGATGAAATAGAATATAAAATTTTAAATGTTTAGAGAGAAATCAAAAGAATAAATAAAACTAAACTAAGGCATATTAAAACATTACATTGAAAAGATTAGAAAATTGGTAGACATAGAACTAGTAGGTGAATGTTGAAAAAAGAAAAACAGCAGTATTAATATTTGACAGAGTTAAAGCATTAAACAGAACAAAGTGAAATCAATGTCAGAAATTGAAAAAGTTAAGTCAAATCTGTATTTTCCTACTAACACAGGCTAAATGATAATAATTCCAGGATAACTTAATAAAACAATATTCCATAATATATATATAAACAAAATATGATATATATATATATATATATAAATGGAATATCATTTAGCCTTAAACAGGAAGGAAATTATGATACAACCACAACATAGATGAACCTTGAGACAAATATGCTAAGTGAAATAAGCCAAACACAAAAGGACAAATATTGTATGATTCCCAAGTATATGAAGTATCTAACAATAGTCAGATTCATAAGAGATCCAAAGTAGAATAGTGGTTACCCTGCTTTGGTAGAATAGAATTTAAATGTGTAAATAACCATTCTCCCTATCTAACTTGATTTCTTTTAAAGGACACTTCATAGATTATGTGTGTGTGTATATAAAACATAATAGGTGATGAAATTTCTGTGTATGATGATAAAATGCTAATCTTTCAGAATACTGATCTCTAAAATCAGTTACAAGTGATTTTTTTATATAATAGTATAAATATATAAAGTTCACATTATAAACCCAGCATTCTGCTTTTTAAATTTAATACTGTATATTGATCTTTCCACATATTATATAAAATATTTCAGCATATATTGCTATATAAATTTCATTGTGTAAATATAAATAATTTTGATAGACATTGAGGTTGTTTCTGTTTCATTTCATAGTATTTAAATAAAAAATTCTTTTCGTATTCTTCGTTTAATCTCTTATAGGATAAATTCCCAGAAAAGGAACCACTTTGTCAAATGATAGATGCTTTTGGTAGTTATTGCTGGATTGCCCTCTGTAGATTCTCTACCAGTATATACTTCTAGCAGTAAAGAATTAGGTATTTCTCTTCCTCCACCCTCACAGCAATAAGCAGGAACAATAAGATAAAATAAAACATTCCCTTAACAATGCTTTCTTTAAAATGTGTTTAGAATGCATTTACGTGTACATGTAAGTACATAATGGGCATATGTACATAGAAATATACCTTCTTTTATTTTTTTTCCCCAATATAGGAAATGTATGAAGTTGCCAAGAAGCTTAGCTCTTTCTGTGAAAGTCTAGTCCATGATGAACATCTTCAGCACCAAGGCTGGGCTGCAATCATGGCCAATCTGGAGGACTGTTCAAATTCATACCAAAAGCTACTTTTCAAGTTTGAAAATATTTATTCAAATTATCTGCAATCCATAGAAGACATCAAGTTAAAACTTACTCAGTATGTGTGCCATTAAAATGGATAATATTATTTGTTTAAAATGTCTTTGCAATTTTAGTAGCTAATATCATTTCTGATAGGCCATATATTTATAATTGAGGTTTATTTTTTAGACTTTTATGATTTTTATAAACTCTAAAATTATGATCAGTTTTACACACGTTTTATGGATCTCTCCCACATTTCATTTTCTTGTGTTTTCTTCCAAGAATCTTTGCCTTCTCTCTCTCTGCCTCCAACTTTCCAATAAAGTAAAGGTAAAATAAAAAATAACACATGTAATGGAAAAAGAAAAGTTTTCAAATATTAGCAATCAAGGAGAGTTTTATTTTCCTTTTTAAATGCTGTCATATGATGTAGGCTTGCTAAGATGGAAAAAGCCATTGTGTTCTAGCTCTCGCTTAGATGGTTTACTGGTTCTTTGCATATAAACACATCTGATACCTTTTGCTTCTTTTTTAAAAAGGGCTATAATGAATGTAAAAATATAGTAATGATTCATGAATATAGCCCTTTGTTGTTGTGTGTGTGTGTGTGCGCGTGGTGTGTGTGTACGCTTTCCGTTTTTTGCATTCCTTTATATGGTTTTTGTATTTTTTTATTACCGTGAATTAGAAGAATATTCTTTTTTTCATTCATTCAAGTGAAATTTATAAAGTCCAGTTTCTCTATTTTGTGGAATGAATCCTTAGAAGATTTTGGCCTCAAGTTGACAATGGGACAAATCCTGAGAAGAGATGATTAAGACTAGAAATATCTTTTAAAAGTTTATATAAAAACCTAGTAACTTTTTTTTAGAGATTTCTGCTATGTATGTTAATTTAATGTAGGAGCCTAAATACCTTTTGACAACATCTACCTGTTTATTTTAGGGTATGATGAATGTAAGAGTTACTATTGTGTATATTAGGATTGTTAGTTTTATCCTTTGCTTTCAGTATATCAAAAATTCTTGATTGACTTAAAGACCAAAAATTATACTTAAAGGGACTGCTATGGTAAACGTTTTATAAATTTGAAATTTTTATGCCTTAAGATTTGATAAAAAACACATGTTCGCTTATTTAGGATAAACTGCCAACTTTTACTATAGAATAGAATTTAAATGTGTTGATAACTCTTCTCCCTATATAACTAGGTTTCTTTTAAAGAACACCTCGAAGATTACTATAAACATTTCTGTATATGATGATAAAATGCTAATCTTTCAAATGTTTATCTCTAATTCAAGCTGCCCTGTTTTGTTACTGACAGATCTTTTGCATTTTAAGTTTAGGAACTGCGGTTTCAGTAATGGCCAAGATTCCCCTGTTGGAGTGCCTAACCAGACATAGTTATAGAGAATGTTTGGGAAGACTGGATTCTCTACCTGAACATGAGGGCTCAGAAAAGTCTGAGATGAAAACCTCCACTGAACTGGTGCTCTCTCCTGATATGCCGAGAACAACTAACAAATCCTTATTAACCTCACTTCACAAGTCAGTGGAACATGTCGCCCCAGATACCACAGATGTTGAAGGAGGCAAAGAAATTAGAGAATCTTGTCATAGTACTGTCCAGCAGGATGAAACTTCAGTAGATGCTAAAGAAGATCTGCCTTTTTTTAATGTTTCTTTGTTAGACTGGATAAATGTTCAGGATAGACCTAATGATGTGGAGTCGTTGGTCAGGAAGTGCTTTGATTCCATGAGCAGGGTAAGTAGTGTTAATTTGGTACTCCTTGTCATTTTAACTCTTTACATTATATTATTTATCCTAAATATTGTATATAATGGGAGAGTGAATAATATCTTATAGTAGAAATAGAGTCTTTGAATAAAAGATAAAATTTTGTTTTTATTTTTACAGTTAAGTATTTATTTTTTACACTGAGAATAATTTTTTTTTCCAGTGCATTCCCTGTTTTTTTTTAAGGTAGACAGATCGATCAAACTAGACAGATCGATCAAACCATTTCACCAATAAATGTATCAATTATCCAATAAATTATCCAATTATCGAATTACTGAAATTACCTATTATCCAATTATTCAATTACCCAGTTATCCCATTATCTAATCAGAGAATGATTTATATTCAGTGAAATACACATTTTCTTGTGTGGTTAGTTCATAGAGTAACCATGTAAAAGAAGACATTGAACATTTCCATCTCCCAGAAAATTCCCATCTGCCTCTTTCTAACCACCCCCCAAGAGGTAACCTTTTCCTGACCTTAAAATAAACAAACAAACAAACAAATAAATAAATACTGCATCTGCCTGAGATATTTTTAAATCAGAACTTAAACATTGTGTTTTTAGTTGTATTTTGTAATTCAAGTGAGCCTGTATGTTGGATCAGTAAGTTCTCCCCCAAATACACTTATGAAAACTTTTAAACCTGGTGAATAAATGCCTCATCACATCTGATCCATAAGCCTATGGAAAATATTTAAAGCCAGAAAGGAAGTTGATGGAGCACATGTTTCAGTGATACAGAAATACAAAATAATATTTTAAAGGCTGCTGTTGTCTAAAGGTAATTGGCAGAATAGGTAAACTTTTCTCAAAGGGTACTGAATTTGAAAAGAGACTTGGTCTTTGGTTATTGAGAGAAAGGCAGCACATTGTCTGGGATGTCTGGAAAATAGCACATGCCTTAAATTATAGTAAAATGGAAAACGTAAAAATAAATTCTAAGTTTCTTCATAAATCTTTCAATATTCATTTCCTTGATGATAGTGTTTAGAATAGGCATTTCATTTTAACCATTTATTACTTGTCATCAAAGAACGTTTCAATTAAGACATTTGCCAGGACAGAGTATAATAATATGTTATGCAAAGATTAGTGCCAAAAATGAGTAAAAAGTTCCCTTATAAATTACTGACATTTTAGTAGCCTAAGCATTTCATCTATGATTATAGTAAGTCAACCACACGATTGTGATTAGAATAACTGAGATATCATTATTATTTTTTTTTAATAATTCTACATGAGTCAGAGAATAGAGCTATAGACTAAGGAGAAACACTGTTTTAAAGGCTCGAAATTGATTTTTTGTTTGCATATTTAAATGAAATCTAGTAGAGCCGTTTTATTCATTTTGTATGACAAGAGGGAAGAAACAATCTTTTTCTGTCTTAATGAAAAATTCACAGGAATTTATACCTACAGAAAACAGAAGTTAGCTGTAGTATTTTTACTAGGAGATCACATTATTGACTTCTCAAAGATTAATGGTTGCTTTCATAAGACATAGCAACAATAGCTGAAGTCTGCTATTTTACATGGCCATTTTATTGTGAGAGCAAAATATAAACTTTTATTTGGTTGTACTCATTTGTTATAAAATTAGTTAACACGGCTCAAAATAATAACTGTAATGTAGCACTCTCGTTAGATTAAAAAAATGTTTGCTCAAAAGCAATGAAAATCTATCTTGTAGAATTTGTTTACATAGTTCTGCTTTTATCTTACACAATATGGTATGTTCTGGTAATTGGATATACCACATAATAGGTAGCACTTAGCCGTGATGTTTTTATTAGATTAATATTTTTCTCGTCTCAGTAGTTATGTATGTATTCTTCATACACCTAGTTCCCTTCTAAAGATAATTCATTGAGCTGAGTATGGGATTTCTCTCTCTTCAGAATGCCTTCTTTTTATCTCACATAGTTTTCTAAAATAAGTTGACCTACTTGATTATCTAATAGCAGTAACACTATTTGCTGATGAATTATATACCAAGGTTTGGTGTTCTATAAAAGCAAATTCTCTTTAAAGCCATTATTTTTACAGGCTAATCTCCATTTCCGCAGTATTTGTAATGTGTATTTCCAACTGCAAAAATCAAATACCTTTTTCAAGAAATTAGTCAAGATATAGGTGTTATAGAACTTGCATAAGATTTGGAATCATAGGAGCTCAAATCTTGGCACTGATTCATTTATTACTTCTTTCATCCATAAGTCATTTAAATCCTCTGTTTTGTAATATTTGTGTAGATTGATAGATACTAATTTCATGGACTATTTTTCTACGCTAGCATATCAAGAAAAATTTAGAATTGTTGCAAATATGTGAAAATACGTATCTTCTTAGATTGTAGTTGTGTTCAAGTTAGAACGACTCTTGGATGTTCTTTTTCAAGTTATACTGTAAAAAGAAACTGATTTGCTAATGATTAATAATTGGAGGCATGTACATTTAGTACATTTCTAAGCTGTCCAGAATAATACAAGTATAATTTATTGAATCTTGTCTTAGTATTTCATTCAGGAGACTTGTGATTTTATTGGAATATTATTGTTTGCTCTATTGTAGGTGGGGTGGATTTAGGGATGGGATGGTAAAATGGAAAGGGTAAGAAAATTTGTACAGTTTCTTCTAAGACAACAATAATGTTAATCTTTGTATAATGTTAAGGAAAGGTCTAATAGTAAAAAATTAGTGTGGCACTGTCTTTAATTATTAAAATTTTGCTAAATAATTACTTATTAATATGTATAACCTGTATTTAGTGATTTACTAAATATTTCTCAATATTTGTCAGTGTAATTATACTTTCAGTGAGTTATGAATACAGAGATATCATAATCAGGAGCCCTGCTTTTGGGTTTGCTTTTACTTCTTTAAAGTATTACTATGTCAAGTCTATATATAGTTGTAATTTTGCCCAAGTTAGAAATTTGAATCTATTTTAGCCATCTCTTTTAGCCCTTTATCACCCTAATGATTTACAGCTGGTCTTTGGTTTGTGTAATACTTTGAGTTAGAAATGTGTGCACATTGGACTCACCACAAAATTGAGAAAAGTGAAGAATGTTCATATGCACAAATTTTAGTTAATACACTCCAAAACAAATGCTGCTTGTATTTAAAGAATAGCTTTGTTAACTTTTTTCATGGTGTTAGAAATGTAGCCTCCAGTAGAATAATTTAGTTTTAACTGCCTTTATGTTCTCTGTGTACCAGACACTGTACATAAAACATAATTTACAGTCCTTTTGACTGTAGAGATCAGGAAAAGCATTATGAAGGAGGTAATATTTGATTAGGACCCTTACAAAGAGGCAGAGATGGAGTTAAAGAGCTAGGCTGGACGATCTGGGTAAATGAAGATTAGAGCTAGAGAAACACAAGGTTTGTCTGGATGTAATAGGCAATTCACTTTCAAAAGTAGGCAATCCTGGAAGGATTGATATCAAATCACTGAAGCCTTTTCTGTTATTCTGTTTTTTTTTGGATGACATTGTGGGTAGAAGGAAGCCATTTAGGATTTCAATAGGAGGCAACTATAACGAATTAGTAATAGAAGGTATCATGGTTGACATCCGCATGGAGATATTAGCAAGCAGTCAGAAACACAGGCTATATAAATTTATGAGGAGGATTAGGGATTCAAAAAAGGTTGGGAGATAGCTTCATAGAAGTTGGGCTGAAGTCATACAAGGAAAAGTAAAAATGGACTAAACACTGATTCCTTCTGGTTCATCTATATTTATGTATTAGATGAGAAAAAGAGCCGAAGGAGGAGGGTACTGTGAAGGAACCTCCAAGGTAGTGCCCAAAAGTTACTAAAGTTTGGGAAAAGTTGTCTTTAGTGATAAATGTATAAGAGCCCCAAGTAAAAATGAGGTCATTGGTGACCTTTGGCTGAATGGTTTTTATAGATAGTACATAGAAAAAGACTGACAGTATAAAGTATTCTTTCAAGGGAAAGGGGAAAGTGTAGTTGATTTATTTCCTCAGTTCCTTGAGAAGATAAGAGACCAAGAATAAAGATATTTCCAGGAGGGAAGTAAGTTTGAAGATGTTATGTTTTAGAGGGAAGTTGGATTGATAAGACAGTTAATGACTAAATAATGTGTTTTAGTTTTTAACTCTGCTTTACTTCATAAGACCTTGAAAATAACATTTTCTTTGGGATATTGAGAATTGAATGATTTGTAACATTGATCAAAAGGTATAATGCCTGAAACTATATTATTAGCATATTTCAATATAATCAGTAATAATTGTGTTTTATTAACAGTTATCCTGTTTTTGACCTTCTTATGAAAACTTAGATTTTCTGTGCTTTTGCTTTTCTACATTTTTCTCTGAAGCTATTATCAAAGTAGTGTGAAATACATTTTAAACTATTAGCTGAAAATTTATTCATAAGCGTGTCTTTGTCATTTAGCTTGATCCAAGGATTATTCGACCATTTATAGTAGAATGCCGTCAGACCATTGCCAAACTTGATAATCAGAATATGAAAGCCATTAAAGGACTCGAGGACCGGCTGTACGCTCTGGATCAGATGATTGCTAGCTGTGGCCGACTGGTGAATGAGCAGAAAGAACTTGCTCAGGTGCATATTTCACACTTCTCTCAGGAAAAGGAATTCATAGTTTTTTTATACAAGTATTTTATGTGCAGCATCAATTTAGTGTGCACCACGTTTTCACTTCATCCTTGAATATCGTTAATTTAGTACTACCGTTTCCATGTAATCTTAATATGATAAACTATTCTGAGGCTATTTTAGATGACTACTGAAAGGTAAACCATGAAAATACTGTGAGCAGCTGGGAAAGAAACATTGAGAGAACATGATAAAGCAGTCATTATATTAAACATCTGAGTACCTCCTAGTTGCTTCTCAAAAACATTTAAAAGAAAAAATGAAATTTACAGAGGACAGAAGGAAAATATGAAATTTTGAATAATTTAATTAATACTTAGGTTTTTGGTCTAATTTAATGCAATGTTCCAAGAACTCTGTTGTCAAATCAGATTATCAAAGGAAGGCGATGGAATTAAGAAGAGGGATTAACCCCCCTCCCCTGCCCAACACTGGTGACTTTGTTTAGGTAAAGATGGCTTTGTCCTTTTTCCCATCCTGGAAAGTACTCTGGGGAAACAGGCTATAGCAAAAGAGTTGACTTTTCATACATGCTTTCCTGTGCTAGTATTTTCCTTCTAAATGCATTCTTTCATTAGAACATGTGAATCACCATTTTAATGGGTACAAATGTATAAGTTCCTGATTGAATTCATCTTGTAATTTCCAGACTCTCTTCTTTTTTCTCCTGATTTTGGGTCCAGCCACATTACTTACTGTGAACTGAATTTCCTTATCTTGTCTTTTAGCACTGACTGGAACACCAATCCAACAGGGCTGAGAAGTTGTACATTTCCTTATTTAATTCCTGTTCTATAGATAATGGCCAACATTTCACCATTATATAGTCTTCAGTAGGTTTTTTCCTTCCTTGTTTAGTAGAAATCCTTTATCTGATTAAGAAAGTTATATTCTACTTCAAATCTTGAACCATCCTTGGATTCTTGTAATAAACACAATGTGGCCATAATATGTATATTTTTTAATGCATTTCTGGATTTAGATTAACTGAATTATGTTGATTTGTATGTGTGTATTTTTCATTTGTTATGTATTTGTCAAGTTTTGGCATCAGGATTATTAAGGCCTCAAAGTAAGTTGAGAAATCTTTTTAATTGCTACATTTAGTTCACCTATTTATTGTAATTATTGAATATTTGTCTTTAATCATTTTTGATTTTTCTATTTTTCTTTTCTGTTCATTTTTTTCTTTTACCTTATTTTTATTTAAAATTTTTTATTTTTAGTTACATATTTTATGTCCCCTATTATCTTTTCTCCTTTAGTATGAATTAAAGTATTAAAGTATAAACTGATGTATTAAAGTATAAATTGATACAGTAAAGTCTAATATACTTTATAATATCCTTTAGTATTTCATTTTAGTGGCAAATTCAGTTTTTATCATTTGAAGATCTTCTTAAATCACCTTTGTTTCTGAAGAGTATTTTCTTCATATAGAATCCTAGGCTCTTAGCCATTTGCTTTTAGCACTGTGTTTGGTTTCTCTTTCAGCAGTTTTACTACACTATGACCAGGTTTGGCCTTCTTTATATTGCTCCTGCATTGGACTTGTAGTAGTACTTGAATCTGTGGCTTAATGACTTAAATCACTTGGGAAAGTCCCCAATCAGTTTCTCTGCAAATCTTGTCTTTGTTTTACTCTTTACTTTCTTCATTGGTTCCAATTATACATGTATTGGACCTTTCACCTTGTCTTTTCCAATTACCCTGATTTTCAGTATTTTTTTATCATTATGTCTATGTTTTATTCCAGACATTTTCTTTTGACCTAACAGTTTAGATTAATTTTCAGATTTTTTTCCAGCTTCGAAGCTGCTAAATCTCTCTATCAATTTGATATTTTTATTCTTTATTTTTATCTCTACCTTTTTAGTTTGGTTCTTTTATATAGCTTCAAATTGTCTACGAAGACATTCAGTGTTATCATCTCTTTTATCACATAAAGCATATGTAGTTTGAAGTCTGTTAACTTCATTACCCATGTCTATGTGTCTGTATATATTTTCTGTTGTTCCTCATAATTTTAATTCATGTGGTCTTGACTTTTTATGTGCCTGATTAGTTTTGGTAAGAAAAATCAGAATTATGTGGCCTAGGGTAACATTTTCTTACAGAAAGAATTTGTTTGTTTTTGGCATATGGCAGTGGCACTTATAATCTTGTATCACCTTAATCCAGTTTCAAAGATTTAGGTGATTGGAAGTTGGTCTTCCAGTCCTTATGATGTCCAGTCTACTTTTGTAGACTGTTTCTTAGGAGATAACTTTTCAGGGATACAAATGCAAAGTATGTTCCATTGTTGTGTTCCTTGACTGGAACTGATCTGTGATTTCTTATTTTCTAGTTCCATGAGAAGCCATCAGAAGGATTGCCGATCTTACTCTTAGCCTTAAGTTCTTCTTCAGGAATAAGCACTTATCTCTAGGACATTCTCAGTTACCTTATTCATCTCTCTATGTTTCTTCCTTCTAGATCCTGGCCCTTTCACCACTATATTTTACTCCTTCACTGCTTCCTTAGATCTCCATTAACTAATGCCACAGGAGGTTTGGTCTGTGCATTACCATTACATCACAGTCTACCATTACTAAGACGTAACTCTGAATACTTGACCATTTGCTTCTTCTCTAATATCATTCTCTTTTAACCCTCCATAGAGTGAACCAAATAGTTTATTTAACCGTACTTCCTTTGTTGCTTATTTAGGTTGTTTCCATTTTTCCTTATTACAGACATTGTTTTAATATCCCAATACATCTTTATGTGTACATTCTCGTATTTTTTAGGTACAGTCTTCAATAATGGAATTGCTAGATGAGGGTGTTTGTGTATTTTAAATATTAATTGATAATTTTATACCCTCCTTAAAGGAAAAATTGATCAATACCCCCAGTAATTAATGAGAAGGGTAATTTCCCTTTACCAGTGTTTACTATGTATTTCCTCTGAATTATCATTTGCCAAATTTCCTTTAGGCTAATCCTTTTGTTAGAATTTATTATATAATACTCTAGATAATCCTTTGCCTCATAAATAACATGGATTCTATCTCTTCGTTGATAGTGGTAAGATTGTTATGCAGAAATTTTTAATTTTGACATTTGTCAAATATACTTAGTTATTTTTTTCACATTTAATTTTAACCCAATAGTTCTTTGTAATATCCAGATTTCTTTAGAACTGATTTTCAGATTGAATAAACCATGAGTTCCAGTTATCTTATTTTAGATATTTTCTCTTTTTTCTTGAGCCTGCAGATCTCTTGGTTTTTAAAAAATATTGCTAATGTTTCTATTGCAGTTAGGTTACAGTGAATAGATTTAATGGTCACATTTTTAAAAAATTATTTCCGATGTTAACCTCAGATCTGTTGGATTCAGCAAATGAAGCTTTGTCATAGAAGGATAAGTCATTTCTCTGAGAGTGTAGCTGCTGCGATGAAAGAAGTACTTTTTCATTTTCTTAAAGTAATAGAAGAAGCATTTCTCTTAGACTTGAGCCTTTCTTCTTTGCTTTCCAGGTCTTGACCCTTAAAACTTCTGGAAACCAATCTCAAATAAAATTTAATGGACATTCCCTGTACAGTTCACGTGAAAATTGTAAAACTAATTCTTGATGTTTTGTAATCATAGGAGTTCCCTGTTTAAACATCATCTCTACCCCCAATTTATTTGCAGCTTTTGCTGCTGTTTTAAACTGAAATGGTAGCTCATAGAATTACCTTTTAGAACACCTTATCCTAACTAGAAATAATATTCTTACTCATTAAAAAGATTTTTCTCTCTGAAGTAGCATAGTCCTTGTAGACATTAAGAGACAACTTCTCATTTAATTATTTTTATTTACTATTTCTTGATATCCCTATGTACTTCTTAGTATCAGTGTGTTTAGAAATCATCTTGATTACCTAGTTATATATTGGGAGCAGATTGTAAAATAGACAGAAATTGAGGCCTTAAGGTAGATAGATTTCAACTGGGCTTGTCTGAGTGTATCTGGCTGTGAGGGATTGGATGAGATTATTTTCATGGCGTTCACAAGAGATGGGGGATAACCTGTTGAAGTTAGGTAGTATATGGTCATTGGAGCAACTTTTCACTCACATATCATTATGTGTTTGGCTGCTAGTGGATTCCAGAGTCAAGGTTTTTAACTGAAACATCATTTCCATAAGCATGTTTTTTCTAGTTAAGCAGTCTTGATCGGATCAGATGTCTTTTCTTTTAGCATGTTGTACTTACAAATAAAAATGTTTTTGGTGTCAGTAAATTCTTTGTTACTGGTCTAGAGTTTAGATTTGGAGATTGAGTCTATATTTTTCTTGGATTCAGTGAAAAATAATTGAAAACCTGTTGAGACTTTGACAAAGGAGATAAAAGCAGCCTGTTATTTTTAATAGATTGTTACAGAAAAAGTCTACATTTGAGTATATAGCATATTGAAAGAAAAGTAAAATATAAAGTTACTGTTGAAATTGTCTTATTTTCATATATTGAACCATTCTGACTTAATTTTAAATAAACATTAAATATTTTCATGATATTTGGAAAAACATGAAACAGAAAAGAGAGAGTACTACTAGAAAATGAAAAGATACACTTGCTGTCCCTTGCTGGTTAATATGATCAACCCTAGGAGGATAATTATTTATAGTAGCAATTATGGCAGTCAGATGAATGTGCAAATCAAAACTTTTATAACATATTAATTATTTAGTAAATAGAGTAGGAAAAAACACTTATTAGCACAACAAAAATATTTAGTAATAACCTCATCAAGAAATTACCAAAGAGGTTACAACCTCTTTGGACATATTTTTAGGTGTTTGTTATTGAGTTTTCATTTGGCTGATTGTGTGTGCAAAAGAAGACTTTTGGCACATCTGTCTAAATTTGTAGCCTAAATACAATGCCTACTTAAAATGATGTAAAGTTCACCTGTGAAATTAAATGAGTAAAAATAGCTAAGAAAAAAGTATACTTTTTCTACCACATAATAAAATGTGCTTTAAAATTACACAGTTTAGTCATTGTTCTAAAGACAGCACAAAATATGTCAGTGGAACAAAAATGTAGTCCAGAAATAATAGAGTAATGACTTTCCAATAAAGTGCAAAGTCAATTGATTGTTTTTTATTTAGGAATGTATAAAATATGCTGTCGAAAATCATTGGCCAAGATTAAATCAATTATTATTTTTCATGGCTTAAAACCAATGACCATGTTTTATTTAATGTCATGTTCTGACCCATGTGTAGTAGGAGTCTAGACACACAGGTTCTAGTTCTAATTTGGCTATTAAATGTGTCCTTGGATAAGTTACCTCATCTTCCTGGGTTTTAGGTTTTTTTCTATCCTGAAAATGAAACATTAGATGAGCATAGATTTCTTAAACACTGAATCTTTTGCTATGACTACATCAACCACATTCAAAAATGTAGGAGATTCTAATAGTAGAATGGTTCTTATTTAACATATTTTCCTCTTAAATGAATGTTCATGTCTCTCATGAATAACGTTAATATCCTTTAAATATTTTCTCTCAAAGGGATTTTTAGCTAATCAGATGAGAGCTGAAAACTTGAAGGATGCATCTGTATTACCTGATTTATGCTTAAGTCATGCAAATCAGTTGATGATTATGTTGCAAAATCATAGGAAACTGTTGGATATTAAACAGAAGTGTACCACTGCCAAACAAGAACTCGCAACTAACCTACATGTTAGACTGAAGTAAGTGATTGATTCTATTATATCTACTTTAGGATGTTCAGAGTTGACATTTTTTATTTCTTTCAAGTGATAGAATATTTTTCTCATCACTATATTGAAATGATTGAATAACTTGGGATTCCATTATTTTCATAGAGTTTGTATGTCACAATGTCATTCTGTAGGTGGTGTTGCTTTGTAATGCTTCATGCTGATCAAGATGGAGAGAAATTGCAAGCTTTGCTCCGCCTTGTAATAGAACTGTTGGAAAGAGTCAAAATTGTTGAAGCTCTTAGTACAGTTCCTCAGATGTACTGCTTAGCTGTTGTTGAGGTTGTAAGGAGAAAAATGTTTATAAACACTACAGAGAGGTATGTAGGTTGAATTCTATTTTAAATATATATAAGTCTTAATGAGTTGATGTGTGATATTAACAAGCTTTGTTCCTCTTAGTGGGCTGGTGCTTTAGTTAAAGATGGAAAGCGATTATATGAAGCTGAAAAGTCGAAAAGGGAATCTTTTGGAAAATTATTTAGTAAGTGTTCTTCATTAATACCTTAAATTTATTTTTAAGTAAAAAATACTGTTCTTATTTTATAGATATGAATGTAGCATATAGCATCTGTGTGATTTTAATCACCATTATAATCTATAGACACACCTTTTAAGATTTGTACGGTGAATACCTTGTTAAATATGAAGAATTGTCAGAATATTTTTTTTTGTTGCTGTCATTTTTTACCTTAAATAAAGGTATAAAATGACCATATTGTTAATTTCTTTACACAGGGAAGTCTTTTTTAAGAAATCGTCTGTTTAGAGGATTGGACTCCTGGCCCCCATCCTTTTGTGTATGTATTTCCTAACTATTACTAAATTCTGTGTGCTTAAACCTTTATTTCAGAAGTAGAGGTATTTATCAGAAATTTATTTTTACCAACATAAAAAAATGTTTTTGACTTTAAAACTTTAAGATATATTCATAGTTTTTGATAAAGAGTCTTCATAACATAGGAGGATAAATCTTATTATACAGTTAAGATTGATAAGAATAGATTTTCTTATTCTTATTTTGTCTTCCTCTGCCTTTTTCTTCTTTCTTTTCTTTCCCTTCCTTGCCTTTTTCTCCTGTCCCCTCCCATTTCCTTCCCCTATCATTCTCTTGCCCACCTACCTACCCATCCTCCCTCTTTGTTTCATTTATGTTTTGACAAATCAGATAGAGTGACCCCTCAGGCAGTCTTTATTGAACCACGAAAAAGAAGTTTGGTATATTCCTAAACCAGATACCACAGTCAAAGAAGTTTAGGAAAATGCCGTAAATTTATTGCTTGCTTGTTTGTTTTCTCCTCAGACATAACTCACTACTTATTAAACATGTTTTTGTGCCGCAGGATTTCTTAGGGCTTTTAATTGTGTGTATTTTTTAACATCTAAGAATGAGTGATATAATTTATCTAGGAAATTCTGTTTAATGAAGGGCATCTTGGCATTTCTAAATCTGTTTTAGTAATGATTGAAACAGTCAGAGTAATTTTAAAAGGTACATTTCTTGGCAGTATTATAAAAAAGTGGTAGGACTTACCAGATATATATTTTTAAAGATGCCGAAATTGACTAAGAGCTTGTATTTAGAAAAATCAAGTGAATGGCAAGGAAATGTTACATGGGAAAAAATAGTTTATACCATGTTAAAACAATAAGGCTTGCTAATAGGTGATAGGAGTAGATATAGGTCTATGGCTAGAGAGAGCTTCATGGTCAGAGAAAAATTTGGGAATAGCCTGTGTACTCGTGAAACAGACAATTCCTTAAAGTTGATGGGAATGCTAGGATTCCCATAAAAAGATGGTGGAAACAATGAAGGTCAGGAACAAACACATCAGTTGATCATCAACAGCTTGTGTATCTCAGTTATTTAAGACTCAGGAAAATTAGTACACCACGATATTGAATAGTCTTTCATTTTTAATTTATTATTTTGCTCTATTAATTGTTAATAGATTACTTGAAGCATTTTTGCTTATTTGTGTTACCGAATTTGATTATAATAGGAAACCATTTATAAATTTGTCCTGTATATTTTTGGTAAATAATAATTATTATTTTTCTTTGTACAGACACAGAAGCCTCGAAAATTTGATTGTGAACTTCCAGATATTTCATTAAAAGATTTACAGTTTCTGCAATCATTTTGTCCTTCAGAAGTTCAGCCATTCCTCAGGTAAATGTAAATATTTTCAACTTTAGATATCACTTTATAATGTTTTCATTATTCTGGAAAGTAGCACCAACAGTCTTAGGAGATGCTAGAATAGAGAACTATTTTATGTTAGACTGTCTCCTATGGTTTCTTTGGGAAATACCCAGGAAATTAAAAAATGATGAGAAAATAAATTAATGTCTTACATGTAATTTTTTTCTAGTAGTCACTCTATACTGTGGAAGGTTTCTAATTTATCACTTTAATGATTATATCTTAGGCTTCTTTACTATTTCTGGTATTGATTGAGAGAGGATAATAATGCAATAGTTTTTTTGACATCAATTGAAATATTTGGTTTTACTTACTCATCTTTTCTTTCAGAAATCTAATTTGATTACATTCTGTTTCAGGGTTCCCTTACTGTGTGACTTTGAACCTCTACACCAGCATGTACTTGCTCTACATAATTTGGTAAAAGCAGCACAAAGTTTGGATGAAATGTCACAGACCATTACAGATCTACTGAGTGAACAAAAGGCAAATTAAGTTCTTTCAAGTGGTTCATTTTATTAGTGTAAAGTGTTTATGTTGCTGCAGCTATATAAGCCTGTACCTCTTTTTTTCCAGGCATCCATAAGTCAGACATCCCCACAGTCAGCTTCCTCACCAAGGATAGAAAGTGCAACAGGAATTACAACTACTACCTCACCAAGAACTCCTCCTCCACTCACCGTTCAGGATCCCTTATGTCCCGCAGTATGTCCCTTAGAAGAATTGTCTCCAGATAGCATTGATGCACATACATTTGATTTTGAAACTATTCCCCATCCAAATATCGAACAGACTATTCACCAAGCTTCATTAGACTTGGATTCATTAGCAGAAAGTCCTGAATCAGATTTTATGTCTGCTGTGAATGAGTTTGTAATAGAAGAAAATTTATCATCTCCTAATCCTATAAGTGATCCACAAAGTCCGGAAATGATGGTGGAATCACTTTATTCATCAGTTATCAATGCAATAGACAGTAGACGTATGCAGGATACAAATATATGTGGTAAAGAGGATTCAGGAGATCATGTTTCTTTAAATGTCCAATTGGAAAAATGTAGGGCTGTTGCCCACGACTCGCAATTCACCATACAAACCATTAAGGAAGACCTTTGCCAGTTCAGAACATTTGTACAAAAAGAACAGTGTGACTTCTCAAATTCTTTAAAATGTACAGCAATAGAAATAAGAAACATTATTGAAAAAGTAAAATATTCTCTGGAAATAACACTAAATGAAAAACATCAAAAAGAACTACAGTCTTTAAAAAGTGAATATGAAGGTAAACTTGAAGCGCTAATAAAGGAACGTGAAGAAAATGAAAATAAAATTAAGAAGCTTAAAGGAGACTTAGTATGCCTTGAAGAGGTTTTACAGAATAAAGATAATGAATTTGCTTTGGTTAAACATGAAAAAGAAGCTGTCATCTGCCTACAGAATGAAAAAGACCAGAAGTTATTAGAGATGGAAAATATAATGCACACTCAGAATTGTGAAATTAAAGAACTGAAAGAGTCACGGGAGTTAGTGTTAGAAGACTTAAAAAAGCTCCATGTTGAAAATGATGAGAAGATCCAGTTGTTGAGAGCAGAACTTCAGAGCTTAGAGGAAAGTCATCTAAAGGAATTAGAGGACACTCTGCATATCAGGCACACACAGGAGTTCGAGAAAGTTATGACAGACCACAAAGTTTCTTTGGAGAAATTAAAAGATGAAAATCAACAAAAAGTCAATCAGATACAAGAGTCTCATGCCACAATTATCCAGGAAAAAGAACAACAGCTACAGGATTTAAAACTCAGGGTTTCTGATTTGTCAGACATGAGATGTAAGTTAGAGGTTGAACTTGCATTGAAGGAAGCAGAAACTGATGAAATAAAAATTTTGCTCGAAGAAAGCAGAGCCCAGCAGAAGGAAACCTTAAAATCTCTCCTTGATCAAGAGACGGAAAATTTTAGAACAGAGATAAGTAAACTAAACCAAAAGATTCAGGATAATAACGAAAATTATCAGGTGGGCTTGGCAGAGTTAAGAACTTTAATGACCATTGAAAAAGATCAGTGCATTTCAGAGTTAATTAGTAGACATGAAGAAGAATCTAATGTGCTTAAAGCTGAATTAAACAAAGTAACATCATTGTATCACCAAGCATTTGAAATAGAAAAAAACCTGAAGGAAGAAATAGTTGAACTGCAGAGTAATTTGGACTCAGAATTAAGTGCTCTTGAAAAACAAAAAGATGAAAAAATCACTCAACAAGAAGAGAAGTATAAAGCTATTATCCAGAAACTTGAAAAAGACAAAGAGAAATTTATCATGGACCAGGAACAAGACAGAGAACAGTTAATTCAGAAGCTTAATTGTGAAAAAGAAGAAGCTATTCAGACTGCCCTAAAAGAATTTAAATTGGACAGAGAAGCTGTTGAAAAAGAGTTATTAGAAAAAGTTAAACATCTTGAGAATCAAATAGTGAAAAGGTAAGAATTAACTTCAGTCTATAATTGTAAAAGTATTGGTGATTCAGATTTCAATTTTGTGTTACCACAGTACTTTGATTTACTCATTATCTTAAGTAAACGTAGCAATTGAGATATTCTTATGAAGTAAAAACTTTTTAAATAGTTAATGTTTCTTGCAAACATTTTGAAAATAACATACTACATAAATCCATGAGAGGCTTTTAAAAATGGATTAATATTTCGGATTTCTAGAGAAATGATGTTTTTGAAAATTTAAGTGTTTTCAGGAGCTCTTTTTTTTTTTTAATTTATAAACTTCCTTCTTTGGTTTATTTGAAGCTTTTCCCCCAAATTCTTCATTTGAAAATTACTTATTTTTGTTTTCCCTTAAATTGTGTATGCATGTACAAAAGATTTCCTTTTAGTAGGGTTTAATAAAAGCTGAGTCCTAGATTGGGGCCAAATAGTTTCATCATTGTTATTTTCTGACATTACAATTTAGTTATTTCCTTGATGGTTCAAAAGATAAAGTTTTTAAACTCCAGGGTTTTATAGTCATAGCTTTTTTTTTTTTTTTTTTTTTTTTTTTGCTATTTTATTTTCATTAACTGATGTTATTGCCTTTTGAGCAGAGAATGGTCTTTAGTTTTTCTACTCTTTAAAATTTATATAGGGGTTTGTGGCCTAATAAACACTTTCTAAAACATTATCAATTAATTCTATCATTAATTCTTCCAAGTGAATATATTTATAGGTATATATTCATTATATATTTTAACCTCTGTTCCTTGCCTTATCACTTTTATATAGTCTCTTATGATTGACTCTCCTGTGTAATACTCCATATATTGGTGTACAATTAAATTTCTTCTGTTTTGAAAACAAACTATGTATTCTGGGGCATTTAGAGGATTTAATATAGGAATTACAGAGCTGGGGGAGCTAAGTTCAAAGGAGTCACTGCTGAAGGCCAGGAAAGCTCTAAGTGAAATATGAGGAAAAAGAGACATTAAGCACCCACCACAGCTGATGGTTTCCATGGCTTCCTGGGAAGTTGCTGCAACATTCAAGAATCTCTTCAAAGCCCCAATGCTATGACTCAGTCTGCAGCATACAATGTGTAGTTCTCATTCACTTGATAGTAAGGTACTGTCAAACTGCATCTGGATACAGCCACCTCTGGAGAGTAAGCCTCAGCTGCTTTTCTACTTTCCAAATATGGCACTTGTTCCCTTTATAACTTGAAGTTATAAAGGGAATTCTAGGGAATATAGGTGAGATTCTGGAAAAGGGATAAGAGCAATGGTAAGATGAAAACAATCTAGCACGGTATACCTCGTTTTAAACTGAGTAATTTTACACATTTCTTTACTCATATTGAACTTTTGAATAAAGACACTTACACTGTCATGTTTCTGTCTAACGTGATTCAGCTTATATTCCTTTTGTCACCTCAGGTATCCTCACCTCTTCTAAAGGTGAGACTCAAACTTTTGTCAGTCTAGCCATCCTAGAGTGAACATATTGACATTCATTTTTCTGCACAGACACAATCTCTCTTTGACATTCTGTAAGGTAAATGTTAAAATACAGGATTAACTACCGTTATCACAACACATTTTACATGCTAGGGGAATGGGAGAAGGGAAAAAACAAAAAATTAATATACATAGGCTTAATTACTAGTTTTTATTTCTGTAATTAGCCTTGCAACTCTGGTACATTTTTATAGCTTCCTTCTATTTCCCCTTTATTTTTTACCTTAGACATTACCTTAGCTGATTTTACATCTTGATCTGAATGATCATTAATAATCCTTTCTGCATTACAGTTGCTATAGTTTTTCATTTGATTCATTATCATTAGACACAGCAGTGCCAAGACACACCCTAGAAAAGCCTCTGACTTTCAGTAATAATATCCCTCCCTGTCCTGGTATAGGAGAAACTAACTGTTTCCCGTTGATAATTAAGTTCGATTTTATCAGTACGTACCACAGCCACCTCCTTTGTTGGTTCAGTGGCATGAGGAGCCCTGATTAACCAAGTGGTAGTTTAAGCTTACCAGTTCAGTGGGACCCTGATTACAAGGGAATTCTTTTTAGGGGAGCTAAATCTGCCGTATATATCGGTATGACCCGAAGTTGTTGGGATGGGAAGCAGAATTTTTGCTAATGGCTCACGAGGTAAAAGAGTAGTTATTCCAATTTCTATCCTTGGTTCTCCAACCTATGTATTCTGTGGGAGAATTAGTCTCACAAAATGTCTGGTTCAGATCATGTACTGCATTTTTTACCCTCACCATGCAAAATGTCACCCATCTAGTACAGTAATGAAGTTTTAAATAGTTTGGTGCACAATTGAATTAGGTCAGCAGCTTTAGGAATTGGCATGTGTGGTAAGATCAGTGACTTAAATATGGTATGAGGCCATAGCTACACATCTTCCACTGTAAAATAAAATCCCTTCTGTAGAAGTAATTCTGGCGGAATATCAGCTAGTGAATAAGGCATTTTGTTAGTTCAAGAATTGTGTTTTTTGCAGAAATATTGTGAGTATAGGAAGTAAATCTATATGGAGAATAATGGACTGTTTTTGTGAGGACATTACTGTTTTTTTTAATGATGCAAGTGGTCGAGTATAGCCAACCTGTCACTAAGTGGCTGGCTAGTCTCCAAGGAAGGACTACAACTTCGGGGGCTCAGTGTTACTAGATGTATGGAAATCCATGTTGTTGAGCCCCTTATGTAACCTCACTTCCTGCCTCTGGACAGTCTGTTTGTTGGAACTTTGAATAGGACTGGTGTGGCCGCCTAAAGAATTTGATATTCACAGAACACAACTTGCATATCTGGTTATTATAAGGTTCCTCCCAGTGGGACATAATATACATATATATCCTCATACTTTGTGCCTATTTCAAAAGGTTTATTTGAACATCTCTTCTGTAATATCCTTGTCACCAGATTTAAATCTACTTTCTTTACAATCCCTCACTATCTAGCCAAGCCTTTGGCCATTCTCCATGAGTCACTGTAGATCTGTATCCCTGGCCATGTCTCCTAGGCACCTTCAAGTACACTGCTTGACCTGTTGCCACTGGAAAGATTTACCTTCAGTAATGTTCTTCAGGATTACTCCTCAGTGAGAAGCTAATACTTAACCTCTGCTTTTGAACAGTGTCAGTATATCAAGGAGAATTATCAGGAAACCAGGTCTGCAAATATTTCCCCCTAATAGTGAATACAATAGTTGTGACGGAGAGAAAGAAAGTGATGTAGCAAGAGTAAGTACCTTGGAAACCTGAACCTCTTGTGCTATCAAGTCTTGTTTGAGCTCCATTCTGGATATGCCACTTCTACTGGATGATGGAGTACTGCTGTGTTCACCCAACCTCACGGGTTGATGAATTAGACAATATGATGGGCAGCTCAGGTCGCATGGTAACTTGGGAGACCATGGTCAGTCTTTCAATCTCTATGCAGATCCAGTAGCAAGCCATTTTACAAGAGGCAATTAGTTATTTACTTTAAAATCTTAAGGGTCTCAACTGTGATTCTCCTAAAGGACTTGCCAAAAGCTCCATGCAGTATTCATTTCTGCTGTAAACACTTAAAATATCTGCTAGGAAATATGGCCCAAGTGGCAGAGCAACTGGCATGTTAGTGTCGACTTATTGTAAGAGTACCTCTTGCTTCAGATCTTAAACAGGATCTTAAACAGAACAGGCAGCTTTAAAAGTAATTTGGTAAGGAGTCATGGTAGCATACACACATGTATTACATATTGTGTCCAAAATTCAAAGATACTCGTCTAGCAGCAGCTTGTCCCTTCTCCTTAGAGAGGACATCTCACATCCCCAGACCACTGAATACTTAGAATTTTTCTGTACCGACAAGCTCCTGAATTTTCATGGGCTTTACTGCTCACTCTCTGGCAGTTATGTGTCTTGCCCTGGTAAGCCCAGGTAATTGCTACTTCCTGTTGACTAGGTCTAGGAAGTATATTGCCATAAATATGTTAGATTAGTGTGATATCTTGAGAAATAGCAAAAAGACTAATAACCCTGCCAACTAGATTTTAACTGAGCACTAGAAAGTTGATACAGCCCAGAGATCAAGAGTGAAAACATATTACTATCTCTGTAGGAAAATTCATATTGCTTCTTTTCTATACCAGAGGTTGACAAACCGTGTATGGCCTGTAGAAATCTAACCCACTGCTTGTTCTAGTCAGTAGAGCTGTATTGGAATACAGAGGTAGAGATGCTCATTCCTTTACCTTTTGCCTGTGGCTGCTTTTGGCAGAATTGAGTACTGAATGAGATTAGCTAGCTAATAACATTTTTACTATTTGTTCCCCACCCCTGCAAAACAAACAAGAGAACTTGTCAACCCTGGTCTATACTAAAAGGCATAGAGGAGGAAGAAATCACCAAATTAGTAGCTACATGTCAGGTGGTTGTGGCTTTGTTGATTTGCTCCAGTAAAGAGGACATAATATGTGAAATAGCAGATTTACTGGAGTTACTACCCGATTAAATGTATTATAATCCATTACATGTTTTTAGGTGTTTTCTGCAGGACACATACTTGAGTTGAAATAAGAATGTAATAGAAATCTCTCCCCTGTATCATTTGAAGTGAGAGTTTTAAGGATTTTACTTTGTTCTTTCTACCATAATAGTCTTCATTCTATGTGTGAAGGAACCAACAGGGGTTCCCCAGCGGTTGCTTTTGCATCTGTTTTACTGTAGATTTGGAATATAAGGAGATATGTCTTAACTATAGTGAGGGACCCACTGGATTCAAACTCTGCTTACCACCTCACTGTCAGTAATCTAGTGGAGCAACAGAGCATTAGAATCCCCACAGAGCTAATGTTCAGTAATCCTCCAAAACTGATTAATTGACTTTCCCTGAGTACACACTCAGCCTGGAAAATGACTACAGGTACTTCTAGTGAAGGCTAGAAAGAACGCCTACAATGTGAAGTTTGGGCATTGTAGTTGGTGACTGATTCAGGTCATGGAATTGAATGAGGGATGATGAGTGAGTCTTGATTTAACTCTGAAAAGTTTATCTCTGAACACTAGATACCAAGTTTTTTAAAAAACACTTTTAAGAAGCCTTTATCAGCCAATTTTCTATAGCCCTAAGGGACAGCCATTGCCAGAGATCTCTGTGTCAAACCTGATTACTGCTCTGGCACTGCTGCCTATAATGGCACCACATGTAATGGTTTAGTGTCAGTAATTGGCCTCTATCACTCCTGAAATGACGGAATTGTTCCCATTACATTCATGGAATTTCAGTGGTTCATCTCCCTTTGCTATCCCTGTTTCGCAGAGCACCATTGCAGAGCCTTTTGAGGTTGTTTTCTCAAAGCCTTGCGAAGGGAGTATTCTCTGGCCCCTCCCAGGGCACACTAATAAATCCCTTCCAGTATGCCTATCACCATCGTTCTTTGCATACCTTCCTCTAGACCAATGGTCAGTTAATTTGTTCTTTAAAGGGCAGTTAATTTATTCTTTAAAGGAACAGATAGTAAATATTTTAGGATTTGCTGGTCATATGTAGTCTTCTCATTTTTTTCTGTGTGTGTGTGTTACCGCCTTTTAAATATGTAAAAAACGAGTACATTTTTCTACCTTTGGTCTCAGTACCCTTTACACACTCAAAAATTATTGAGGACTGCAGTTATTTTTTTATATGGATTATATCTATCAATATTTTCTGTATTAGAAATTAAAACATTTAAAAGATGTTTAGTCATTTTAAAATCATCTACATGTTAGCATAAATAAGATTTTTTAATGAAAACTTGCCTACAGTGAAAATTAATGAAACAAGTTGCATCGTTTTATATATTTGCAAATCTGTGTTTGGCTTAGTGGATTCTCATTGCTACTTCTGCATCCAATCTATTGCAGTATATTTTGCTCGAAATATATGGAAAATCCAATATTTTACTTATATGGACTAGGAAAGAGAGGTATATCTAAGTTGCTTTTTCAGATAATTGCGGATATTTTTCCTTGACACTAAGTCAAAATGCAACAAATGATCATTTCTTTTTCATTGTGGAATATAAACCCTTGTCAATGGATTTTTTGGTACTCTTTATGTTAATATCCATTGAACTATGTTGCACTTTGAATGGATATTTTACCTATGCATGATTTTATAGCCCAGTGAATTGGTCATTTGAAAAACACTGGTTCACCAAGTAATGCAAATTTTGCATAAGTTGACACGTTTCATTAACAGATAAATCACTTTTTAAAAACATACGTACAGATTTTATATGAGAGACCTTAGGTACTGGGAAGCTCTCAAGCTCAAAGTTTTCTAAATTTTAATTTCTTTTAAAAGAGTCACATTTTATCATTGGTAATAAATTCTGTCAGTTTATTAAAATAACAGGCTCCCGATCATTTTTGAGAAAATGCGTATGAAAAATTCAAGTCTAAACAACCACAGATTGTCATTTTTCAAATAGAAAGTGTAGCATGAAAAAGCAGCTAGTTCAGCACACAGCTAAAACAGCTGTACAAGTAATTTCCCATGAAACAAATATACTTTGGAAGTGGCAGAAGCACTTTATGTGTACTTGTCATTTTGTCACACTGAGTATTTAAAAAAATTATGTTCAGTTGTCAGAATTCAATAATATTAATAATTTTTACTACATTAAGAACATTCCACAATACACTTGCCGCCTTTTTCATTTTGAGTACCTTGAAGTAAAGATATGATGACTCAAAGTACAGTTTGGTGTTACTATCTTTTAATTTGTTAAGGTGTCAGCAGTTTTATCTCTGCATATGTCACCAAGATGTAAAAGACAAATATCAATATCATCTTAGTGTTCTTATGAAAATAGTTTTGATTTTATCGATCCCCTGAAAGTATTCTAATTAACCCCAGGGTTCTGTGGATTGATCATACTTCGAGACTCATTCGTGTAGAGAATAGTTGGCAAACTTTCTTTAAAGGGCCACACAGTAAATATCTTAGGCTTTATGGGCCAGATGATCTCTATCTAAGCCGAGCTACTACAGGCTGGATCTGGCCTGCAGGCCATTGGTTGCCTACCTGTGGTACAGATTGTCTCATCTTGACATTTTTGTTTAATGTCCATGGGTCCAGGTTTCAGGCAGTCAGCCTAGCAAAGTTAATTGCTAACATTCAGCATTATGTTTGTCATTCCTGTGCATTCATTAGACCTGTTCCCATACATACTTCCTATAAATGAAAAATCTTGCAATTGCACAGTACCTCCTTGGTTAGATTTTTAATTCCCCTGGAACCTGCATATTTGAAAGTAGCAATGGGTCTGGAAGTAATGAAATGGTGGGAGAGGTGGTTGTGAAGAAGGATCAACTTGTTGAGAAGGGAACCTCAGGTAAGGTGACACTAATCTCAACAGATAAGGGAGAAGAGGCTGCTGCTGGTAAGGGAGGATTGGTGGGATTTGGAAAGAGAGCTGGGACATCTCCAAAACCTTGCCTTCTTTAGTCACTTGACCCCAGACAGCTACAGGTGTCAGCTATTTTGCCATAGTCTGCAAAAGTTCCATTTTGCACTGGTGGTGAGACCATTGCTGCTTCCACATCAAAGCAGATCAGAGAATTCCAGGTTCCTATCTTTATAGTTTTTTCCTCTAGGATCATATTTGTATCTGTCTGGATTGAGCTTAAAGAATAGAACTTGTTTTAAGTATTTCAGGAATAAAGGATCTAATATTAAAAGTTAAATGAGCTTTAGGAAAGCTAGACAGTGGAGGTGAAGGGTAAGAGAGTGAAAGTCCTGGAAATATCTTAGGTTCAAAGTCATTTGAAGCACTGATGTTGATGACTAATCAGGAAACTGCTCCAATTTTTAAGACTTCTACCAATTAACTGTTGAAACACCAATGCAGGTAATTTACAAAAACCTTTTCTGAGTCTTAAGTTGCACACATGTCTGAGCACAGCCACCTCTGGAGAATGATGGACTTTCTCCTCAGCATTCCAGATTTCGTGTGGTATCTTTCATTGACAAATTTCAACCCCCAGAACTTTCTGGGAATTCTGAATAATGTAGTTCTCAGTTTCTCTGTTTTACAGAGGAAAAACTCCCACAAGTCAAATAAAAAACAGGTCAAACAGTCCATTAGAAAAATGAGCAAAGGATATGAATAGACAGATTAAGCAAAACAAAACAAAAACAGACTTTCAGAGACAGACCAAAGGGGTGGTTCCCAGAAGGGAGGGCAAGTGTGGTTAGTAATATTGTGATAGGTTTACACAGTGACAGTGAGTTAGTGGGTTGATCACACTGTAAAGTATAAAAATGTGTTGTACACGTGAAACTAATATAACCTATATGAGATCGTATACCAACTATACTTAAATTAAAAAAAATATGAATAGCCTATATGTGAATAGCTGTAAAGTCTACTTGAGATTAAGTAATATAATATAAAATTAACTGGGAAAATTAAATCAATAGTATGCGTTAGTTTTTAGAATTTAGGGGAAGAGCTTTCTCATAATACCTGTGTACAAAAAAAAAAAAAATGAATACAGATGTGTTTGGTTTTTGCATATATCTGAAAATCTACTTACTACACTTTTCACAGCCATGCTTCCAGGGATACTTGATATGGATCTGGGGAAGTATGGCAGCATGTGAATTTTAAAATTTTTATCTAATTTTTTTAATCTCAAGAGAGTGAGTTAAAAAAAACTCAAGATAAAAAATAATTGTTTACTAGGCCCAAATCTAATGTAGTCAGTGATAAGAGAGTTCTGGCATCAAGACAGTGTGTTTTGTATTCAGTGCAGATTTCCTAGTTACTAGAAATCTTGGGTATAATAGAACCTTTTGCTATACACATTTTTACTAATGGTGGGGAAATTCAACTAAAGATGCTTTATCAAAGTTCCATGTATAATAGTGTAGAAGTTTCCAACTGGTAACAAAATGTATCAGCTTTTTAAATGTAATTTCCAGTCCTTTTTATGATATTAAATATATGAAAGGTGGAGTTGTGTAAGTTTCTCCTTTTTTTGAGAATAAGGCAGCCTTTATTGATAAAGTATCATCAAAAACTGAGTAAGTTCACATATAAAAAAATCAGTTGGCCTACTTGCTCAAGTAATTTGAGAATCTTTACTAACATGGGGTAACTTTCCTGTGGCTTAGCATATTCTAATACCTTTTATGTAATTATCTACTTCTTGGACAAACTTAGCTATAAAGGATTTAGGTTAAATAGATAAGAGTAACTTCTGTGCTGCCAATTACAGTAGTGAGACTTGTGTTTGTACTTTTCTCCTCTTCTGTTATCTGGTGCTTTGTCAGTAACCCCAAAGGGTTAGCAGGTTTTGAGGAAATGAATATGAGTTCAGGAATATCTAGATTCGCTGTGTGTGAACATTTAAGTTCAGCTTTAGTTTTGTGTCATTTATCCATTAGCTAACAAATGAGCTCAAACCTATATAAGTAATGGAAAACTTTTCAACATATGTAATCTTCAGATTTTTACCTCTCGGTCATCATGTAGTTTGGCAGTTGTAGGAATAGTAAAACTGAAATTCGAAGCTGAGCTCTTAGGTATATTGATTTTATATTGAAAACATTACTATTTGTAGGTAGAAGCAGATACAGTCATTCAGCTGTTGTTTGAGAATTTATAATCTAGGAAACTTTTCCATTTTACTTGTTCACCTTCCTTTGGTAGATTAAAAGAGAGGATTGCATATTTTAACACCAGTTAACTACTGTTAGATTTAAGGAAGATCTATAGCTTTTCTGATGTCAACTAGCTACAATATTTGATACATTTGGATAACATCTACAATTTAAAAAAATATATTAATCTTTTATTTAACGTTCAAGTTCTGCCATTGAATCCACCAGAGAAGATCTTCAAGCCTAGTTGCTGAACTTCAAAAGCTTCAGGAAGAAAAGCTAGTTTCTAGAACAACTTGAAGAGCAAGAAAAAAAAAGAATGAAGAAATGCAAAATGTTCGAACATCTTGATTGCTGAACAACAGGTATGTTCTGCCTGCCCCCATTTCATTGTTTTAACTAACATAAGTAAACAAATTAGCAAATATATTGTCTTTGTGCAATTGATGATTTCTTATATCTTAGATGTGATTTTTCAACATTGACCTTGTTAATATTTGTTAAATATCTTCATGATAAAACATTTTTAAAAGGTCATTATGCAGTATAGGTAAGTTCTCAAAATGAAATAGTCCTTGATTAGAGATTAGGAAATGTGAATTACTTTTCTGATTTCTAACTACCTATGTTATCTTGTATACATCATTTAACCTCTTTAAAACGCAGATATTTTTATTGCGAAATGGAAATGTTAATACTAATACTTAGATATTAAACTCTAACATTTTCTAAATTACATGCTGATCAGTACAAATTTTTTGCATTTTCTATAATTCTTATGCATATGATAGACTGTTGGTATATTACAGTATGGATTGTTGAACATTGCTGATTCACTTATTGATCAAGGGTAAGTGGTAAATCTTGTGAGTTAAGTAGAGGCCAGACTGTTAAAGACAATTGCATGCATTGTCAAGGAGCTTGTACTTCACCTGTGGTTCTGGACAGCAGGTGAAGAGGAAATAAAGGAATGACACACTTGGGTTACACTTAATCAAGATTGCTCCCTAGGAGTAGAGGACTGCAAGACCCAGGCATGTGTAGGAGCAGTGAGTTGTCCGCTGCTGTAATTCAGGCCAAGGGTAGTATCTATGTACCTTTGTATCCCAAGGAATACATTTCTGGAACTGATGCACATGTTATAGCTGATAAACACATTTAATATGTGTTGTTTTCCTTTTCCTAAAATGGTATTTTTAATTATATTTTTCAAATTAAAAAAAAAAGTCAATCAGGGAACAGAAAGAAAATACAGAAATGTTACTCAAAACTCTTGGGAATTTTATTTTTTAAGACCCGAGAATGAAAGAAGAGCCTGAAATAGAGGAATGAGAAAGAGTAACCAGAAAACAAGATTGGCTTCATGGAAATCAAGGAAATTGATATGTCTGTTATTTAAAAATCTGACTCTGTACATACCTTTTTTTTTTCTTTGTATGATTCATTCTGTAAAAATAGATCTTTTACTGTCTTGCCTTTTTCTCTGTATGCTCCTTTGTTAGCATATGACTCTGGATTTACAAAATTAAATACGGGATGAATTAGCTGACTGAAACCAAAAGTATGATTTTGGCAACTATCTCATTTAAATTTAGTTCTTATTTTAAGGCTTCTTTTAATATTTGTAAAATGAGAGGAGAGATGCCTTCCAAAGTATCTTCCAATTTAAAATAGTCGATGTTAAGTTGTAGTAATTGAAATTGATTTCTAACTACTTTTATCTGGGTGACTTGAGCTTAGTTGGTTCTGAACTACCCTGGATTCTAATATGTTTATTATAAATTATGTTAATTTTTCTAAAAATTCATTTCTTATTACAGAAACAGTAAAGATAATGAAAATAAACAAAATGACTAGTATGCTTCATAAATGTTTATTAATTTCTGTGCATGAATGATATGTATAGAAACAGCTTAATACAAACACATATCATGAATATACCTTTTGAAAGATCTTCCCTCATGCTTTCTGGCTATAAAGGACATTTAACTCCATATTTAATTCACTAATTTTGATCTAAAAATGCCATAGTCTTGTTAAATCTCCCTGTTACCAGTATTATTGGCATTATGCATTGATTAAAAGATCATAGACTCTTAATTTTAGAATTGGAAATGCTGAGAAGATAGAAAGAGTTGATTTAGATACTTTCATTATCTATTGCTCTTAAGTTTCAAGAACTTAATGGAGATCTTATAATTATGCTTTTAACAATCAGTCATCTTTATAAGAGAAATGGTACAGTTAGATCTATGCAAACATTTGGATATGTGAACTTCACACTAAGAAAGTTTTTATAAAAGTTGAGGAGTAACAAGTCTTACCATTATAAAGCAGAGGTGCAGTGTCCATTGCAAATAATTAGATAAGAGATGGAGATGAGATAAATTTATCTCTGAAGTGTTATTGTTGCAATCCAGATTTAACTAAAAATGGAGAGTCCCGAGGCAGGAAGATTACTAAAGAAACGGGAAAGTGTATAACAACACTTGCTAGTTTATTAACCATTTTTCTTTTTTCCCCCAAATTTTAAAATCATTTGCTATTGCTCTTTCCTCTGACAATATATATGTGGTCAATAATGATATCTTAATATGGAATTAAGAAAATATTATAACGTTTTATTTACCACAGTATAGCATTTCTATTTAAAAATAAATGTAATTTGTAAATTGCACTTTATTTTCTCCACATATAAATGCCCCATTTCAAAATATTTGCAAGTTTATTTTCTTTAGCTCTAACTGCTATGTGCATGCAGGTAATTTAAGTACTCCTCTTTCTGTCATTGCAGACCAATTTTAACACTGTTTTAACAAGAGAGAAAAGAAAGAAAACATAATCAATGATCTTAATGATAAGTTGAAAAGTACAATGCAACAGCAAGAGCGAGATAAAGGTTAGTAATACTTTGTAATACGATATTTGAATTCCTTTTTGACACTAAAAAAGTTAATTTGAAATGTTTTGTAATGCTTATTTCAACTTGGGGTATCCTTCAGATTTGATAGAGTCTCTATCTGAAGATCGAGCTCGATTGCTTGAAGAAAAGAAAAAACTTGAAGAAGAAGTCAGTAAGTTGCGTAGTAGCAGTTTTGTTCCATCAGCATTTGTAGCTACAGCCCCAGAACTTTATGGAGCTTGTGCACCTGAACTCGCAGGTGAAACAGAGAGATCAGCCATAGAAACACAGAGGAAGGAAGAGTGGATTCGGCAATGGAGACAAGCATGATGTCTGTACAGTAAGTACACCTGTCTTCAACCGTCTTAAGTAATACAGGCTTTTAAACCACCATTGCACTTCTGTAAGATAAAATTTCTGAAGATAGGAAATATATTTAACACTACTGGTTGTCCATAGCACATATATCTTAAGAGTTATGATATTTTAATTATTTAACCTATAAGTATGAGAAATATTTTAACAGTACTGATTCTGTGTCTATGTGAATCACTTTGGCAAATTTTCATACTATATATGTGCAAAATGTTTCATAGACTGCCAGGATAAGTATCACTGCAGTAATGTTAAACTATTCTTATTTAGAGGGAGTGAATAAACTTTGATGTTCGTTACCTAGGAGGAAAAAGCAAATATATTCATGTAGTAATGAATATATCCATTTTGGTGAAGGTGTATTGGGTAAAGGAATGCAGAGAGAGTTTTTTTGAAAATCTGTTTAGTTCAAAAGAAACGATTAGAAACTGGTTAAATTGAGTTCTGGAAAAGTATGAGTATTAAGAATATATGTGAAAAACAGAACAAATAAATGTAATTTAAAAAGGCAGGGCATAAACATATAAAGAGACCATGGTATTAAAAACATAAATGACAGAAATAAGTCCAAATGTATGTGAAAAAGTAAACCAACCTATCAAAAAACTGTCAGGGAAAAACATTTAACTGCATTCTGTGTACAAGAGAGCATCTAAAGAAAAATGATACAGAACATTTAATGTAATGTGATTGAGAATGATATAAAAGGCAAATAATAATGAAAAAATACCTAAGCTACCTAATGCAAAGGTTTTAAAAAATTAAAGAGAAAAATTTCGTATATGGAGAGGGCATAGTCCACCATAAGCAGTTAGTTGTTAATTAATAAGTGCTTAAAAATGTGACTTTGATCAATTTTATGTGCATCAAAAATGGTTTGTATGAATCAAAAACTAAAATGAGAACTTTTTAGAGCCACAGTTAGTGTATGATACTTCTTGCTCTCAAGAAACAATAAAGTACTAAATAAAGCAATAGAAAAAGAGTTAAAATTAACTACATACCAAATCAACAAAGGTCTCAAAGTTCTAAATATTAATATAATTCAGTCCACTGAACACAATATTAAAAGTAACAAAAGTAGAAGTTTGTATGGAAATTTGAATACCTATATATTTACATCTGTACATAGGCATTGATAGGAAATGAAAATTGAGTTATTAAAGACTAAAATATCAGAGATGAGAGAAACAATTAAGGTGGTACACTGGGAGAACTATATAACCTAAAGAACATTTATTAAATGAAATTACTAAAAACAAATGAGCTATTATAAATTGATTAAATAAAAAGGCACCAATAAATTATGGAATGAATAAAATCATAATCACAAGTATGGCTTTATTTGTTTATCTTATTATTTAATTTTTAAGGGAATTTTGTAAGAGTTTATTTGAGCCAAACTGATTACATATGCTGAAGAGCAAGATCTCAAATGCTTCTACATATAGTTTTAAAAATTAACAGAGACTAAGATATTGGTTAATCTCACTTGTGAGTATAGATATAAAAAATCCTAAAGACAATTTTATCATATTTAATAACCATGGAGTACAAAGATGATACAGTTAGCATGACTCAATGAAGTGCTTCAGGAATGCAATAATAATAGTTAAATATTAGAATATCTTTTAATGTAATCGAATTTACTGATCATATGTGAAGGATTTATATGGTCATCTCAGTAGATAAAGAAATGGCAACTGATAAAAATTCAGTGCTTGTTAATTTAAAAACTATTTTTTAAAAACCTTAGCGAACCAAGAATAGAGGGGAATTTTTTTTATTTTGAGATTTATGAGACACATATAGCAACGTCATATTTAATGTTGAAATATATAGAAGTAGTTTTTATAATTTAGAATGAAAGATGCCATGTTACCATCACTATTCAGTGAGACAATATAATGAACAATAAAAATTGGCAAGTAAAGGCTGAACTGCGTTGTTTCAAGATAATATTCTTTTCAAACAACAAAGACCTAACAGAACTATTAGAATAATAAGACTACATCAAAGTATAGGTCAAAGATGTATCAAAAGAAGAGCGGTTTGCATATTGACCAGCAAAAGCTGATTTGTATATATACATAAGAGATTCTAAAAAAATATTCAAGGAAATGATTTGTTAGTAATGAATTTAACAAAAACTGTATAAGACCCTTTTGGAGAAAACTACAGAATTTTATGAAAGATATTAAAAAGCCTGAAAGTTAAAGATGGATGAAATGCCGTATTAGAAAGATACCATTTTCTCATCATATTTATTCAGTTATTTATTCTATTCCCAATTAAATTTCAACAGGATAAGTTAGGTAAAATTTGCTGTTGGATGTTAAAATTCATATAGAATAGACGTGCAAAAATAGTTGAACAATTTTTTTAAAAGATCACTAAGGAATTTATAGCTAGGTATTAAGATATAGTTTAAGTTATATAGATAATTAAGTCAGCATATTTTTTGGTAAATTGCAGGTAAATAGATTACTAGTATTGGTAGTCTTGAAATAAACCCATGGGTATATGAAAATATAATAATGGCATTTTTAAATCAGTTTGGAAAAAGAAATGAGATATAAGAGTATTTAGTTGCCCATTGGTGGAGGTTAATCCATATGTTACAGTATACCAAAAAATATTGCAGATATTAAAGACTAAAAATGTTTTTACCTTATAAATTTCTTAAAATAGAAGACTAAATGTGGAGTAGGAAGTACAAAGTACCAAACATTTAAGTAATCACTATTCTCACAATCTTTTCCAAAAAAATGAAAAGGAGAGAACTCAGCTTATTCTTTGAGATTAATATTATGCTGATACCAAAATCAAAATATATCTCAAGAAAATATCAGTGCCTTTCTATCTAATCTCTCTTTATCTCTCTCTTTCTCTTGTCTCTCTGTCTCTGTGTCTCACACACACATACATACACACACTTTTTGAAATTTGATAATTTAATTCCTTGTTGTGATGTATCATGGGTTGTATGCGTATGTCCAAACTCATCAGGTGTATACATTAATATGTACAGTTTTTGCATATCAGTTAGACTTCAGTAGAGCTAAAAAGGAGAAAAACAAGGTTAGGCTAGTAATGCAAACTTGGTCCTTTCTTGTGCTTTTCACATGGGCTGGGTTTCTACCTGTTAACCTAATTAGAAATCTCCCTTAATTTCTATATTTTCTAAAAGGAACAAAACTGTTTGTTTAGAATTAGAACACTAGATAGTACATCATCTTAAATGAGCAACACCCAAAATTACCGTTAACTTTTTTGAATTAAATTCTTGGGACCATTTTCCACTTATTGAACAAAACTCTACATCAATAAATTCATTCTATATTTAAAACATATAGGTATTCTCAATAAACTACTAATAAACTGAATCCGGCAATATGCAAAAGAATTCTACTGGATTTATCGCAGAAATACAAGTTGGTTTAATATCTGAAAATCAATATATGTAATAAGCCATTCAATATTAATGGATAAAGAAAGCATTTTACAGAATACAGCAGCCTTTCATTATAAAAACATTCACAAACTAGAATAGAAGAGAACTTCCTCAGCCTAATAAAATGCATCTGTGAAAAACTCAGAACTAAGTCATACTTAATATGAAAAGACTGAATGCTTTCTCCTAAAATCAAGAAAAAAAAAAAGGTTATTATCTTGCGTGACAGCTGACATGGCAAAAAAATGGACTTACGATCAATACAATAACTTAAATGGATCATGGATTAAATGTAAAAGCTAAATTAGTAAAAACTCTCTAGGAGTAATTTGTGACTTTACATTATTATAGTCTCTTCCTATAAGATAACATTTAGAAGAAGATACAGTTCCTGCCTGTAGTCATACTTAAAATAAATTGAGCAATATACCTGCAGAAGAAATTAAAAGCCAATACTGCAGCTAATACCTTAGAAATACAAAGAGTCATAAGAGACCCCTAATGAATATTATAAGCCACACATTGGCGAACCTAAAGAAATGATAAATTCCTAGAACATGCATCCTTCCAAGTAGAATAATGAATAGAAAATTGAAATGACCAATACTAGTAAGATTGATCAATAATCAAACCTCCCACAAGAAATCCATGACCAAATACTTTATAGTGATTCTTCCAAATATATTTAAAAAGAACTAATACCAAAACTTATGAAAATGCTTCAAACATAATAAAGAACACTACCAAACTCATTTATGAGGCCAGTATTACCCTGATACCAGAGCCTGACAATGACACTACGAGAAGTGAAATTTATTAGGTCATTATTTCAGTTGAACATAGATGCAGAAATCTCTATAAAATATTAGTTGAATTCAACAACACATAAAAGGATTTACCATGATCAATTGAGATTTATTCCAGAGATATAGGATGGTTCAGCATCTACAAATCAATCAGTGAATATCACATTAATAACATAAAGGGCAAAAATTATGTAATCATTTTCAGTAACACAGAAAAAATATTTGCCAAACTTCAGCATCACCATAGTATACTGGAAGTCCTAACCAAGCAGTTAGACAAGAAAGTAAATAAAAGCATCCAAATTGGAAAGAAGAAGTAAAATTTGTAGATGACATGACATTATATATAAAAACCCTATACTCCTCCAGGAAGCCATTAAAACTAGAATAGATTCAATCAATGTGTAAAGATACAAAATCAATATACGGAAATCAGTTGTGTTTCTGTTCACTAACAATAAACTAGCAAAAAGAATTTAGGGAAACAATTCCATTTACAGTTGCATCAAAAAGAATATTATATTTAGGAATAAATTTAACCAAGCAGCTGAAAGATCGTACACTGAAAATTATAAGGCACTGATGAAGGGAACTGAAGAAGACACAAATAAATGGAAAAGTATCCCATGTTCATGGATTGAGATTAACATCATTAAAATGTCCATACTACCCAAAGCAATATACAGATTCAGTACAATTACCAAAATGTCCAATAGCATGGAATAGAGAAAGGAAAAAGCAATCTTAAAATTCATATAGATTTATAAAAGACCCTAATAGCCAAAGCAGTCTTGAGTAAGAACAAGCTGGGCATCACACTTCTTGATTTCAAACTATATTACAGCTTATAGTAATCAAACAGTATGCTTTGGCATAAAAACAGACAGATAACTCAATGGAACAGAATAGAGAGCCCAGAAATAAATACCTGTATTTATGGTTCACTATATTGATGAGGAAGCCAATAATTGGAAAGAGAGCTTCTTCAATAATTTGGAAAACCGGATAGCCACATGTAAAATGAAACTGACCTGTCTTATACCATACATAAAAATAACTCTAATTGATAAAGACTTGAACATAAAACCAAACCATAAAATTTGTCAGAAATAGGGGGTAAGCTCCTCAACATTGGTCTTGCAGTGATGTTTTTGATGTTACACAGAAAGCAAGAAGAGCAAACAAGCGGACTATATTAAACTAAAAAGAAAATCATCAACAAAAAAGTCAACCTATGGAATAGGTTGGAAAATATTTGTTAATCGCATATCTTAAAAATTGTTAATGTCTGAAATATGTAAAGAACTCATAACTCAACACACACACACAACACACACACACACAACACACCACAACACCACCACACAAAGCAACCCAATTAAAAAGTGAGCTAAGGACCTGAATAGATTTTATCAAAGAAGACATGCAAATTGCAAGCTAGTACATGAAAAAGTGTTTGACATCACTAATTATTAGAAATACAAATCAAAACTACATGAGACATATCATCTCAAACCTTTAGCATGGGTGTTATCAAAAAGGCAAGAGATAACAAATCAGAAAACCATAATGAGATACCGCCTTACATCTATTAGAATGGGCTATCAAAATGCTGGTGAGATGTGACATGGGAACCCTTGTACACTGTTGGTGGGAATGTAAACTGTACAGCCATTATAGAAAACAGTGTAGAAATGAAGCCATTATCTCAAAGAGATGTACATCCCATTTCTTTGCAGCTTTTTCACAGAGCCAAGATATGAGAACCTTCTAGGTGTTCATGAATGGATGAATTAAGAGTAAGAAAATATACATTATACACACACATACACATACACACACATTATAAATACATATATTATTATATATATGTCTACACACACACACACACACACACACACAAAATGAATTATTATTTAGCCCTGAGAAAGAAGGAAATCCTGCGTTTTGCAATGATGTGGGTGAACCTGAAGGGCATTATGCCAAGTAAATAAGCCAGACAGAGAGACAAATACTTCATGGTATCCCTGATGATATGTGGATTTTTTTTTTTTTTTTTAAAGTCAAACTCATAGAAACAGTAGAAAAGTGGTTGCCAGGGACTGGGGATAGGGGAATAAAGAGAGATTGCAAAAGGGGTTGCAAACTTTGGGTTATAAGATGATATATAATATGATGACTATAGGTGATAACACGGTATTGTATAGCTGAAATTTGGCCAGCGAGTAGAACTTCAGTGTTGTGCCCCTTCCCCTCCAAAAAAGGACAAACATGGTAACTAACTTGAAGGAGGGACTCCTTTCACTGTAAATACATATATCAAACCATCATATTGTATACTTTATCTTACAATTTTCTATTTATGCCTCAATAAAAAAATAATATAAAAGCCTATACACTATTTTTTTTCTTTTTAATTAGTTTTTGAATATTAGTGTGATAAGCAAATCCATACATGGCATAGTGACTAGCACATTCTAGCTACTTAGTTATACTTTTGAAGACTTTATTGAGATTTGGTTTATTTTGAAACTAAGTTCTGTAGCTCAAAGACATGTAGCATTTTTGTTTTGTTTTGTATATGTTTGGAGGATGGAGCCACCAAAGAACTAATACATTATCAGCAACATGGTTTCACACATAGGAAGAAGAGTGGTTCTTAATTCCTGGGGGAGGGGGCGGGGGGCGGAGAAATCTTGAAATGTAAGACATTATTCTAAAAAATGCATGCACAAAATGTTTTGCTTATAGTTTCAAAAGATTTATAGGTCTAAGTTCAAGACCTCTGGTACAAATACACACTATTGAAATGTACCCTAATTTAAACAGGCTGCTTTTTTTAGAATTTAACGTAGATTCTTAATTTTAAAGTGCTTTATAGTAATAAACTTCTAAAATGTTATTGAAGAATATAAAGTCAAGAATTTTAAAAGACTTAAACTAAAATCAATCTCTCTTAGAGAAAATGTCCATATGCTATCTGAAGAAAAACAGAGGATAATGCTGTTAGAACGAGTAAGTAAATTATTTTCTTGAAGTACAATGTTTATTATGTTCACTCGGGATGTAATTAAATAAACCTTATGTTGAAAATGTACTCAATTTGTGTTTATAAATTAGATCTTTTTAAAGTTATTTTTGCGGTTAATATTTTGAGAAGTTGCTCAACAATTGTCAGTATTATTTCAGGCTTCTTATTTGTTATAGCATCCCAGTAATTGAAGTATGTGTTAGAGGAAAGGTTAGTGGTCTTTATAAAATATGGAACAGAGGTTTTAGTCAATAATAGCTCAGAATTCACTAAAACATTGTAAGTATGAATTTTACATATTTCAGAAACAAAGTATTAAATACTAGAATTGGGCATGAATAATGAAAAATTTAATAATGAAGAAAAGTTATGTTCTTTATTAGAGACTAATGGAAATGAACAGGAAAATGGCAGTAAGGGGTTTTCTTCAAGTTATACTATTAGATAATATGTAATTTTGATTCAAATTTAATATGTCTTTGTTTATAAACCACTTCTCATTCTGTAGGCTTTTAAGATTTTCAACATTTTTTTTTTGCTCTTTACAAGCTTAATTGATAAGAATCTAGTCAAAATCATACAACGGATTCTAGCATGCATTTTTGTTTGTTTGATTATTATTAAAGGCTGATATGATCAGCTACATCAGAATCAATTAGGGTATATGCTGTAACTGCAGATTTCTCCTGTTAGGCCAGACATACTAGCGAAGTCTTTGGGGATAGATCTCATATATTTAATACATATTTACAAGATTCACAGCTGATATGTTTCTAATTCATATTAAACTTTGAGAAACCTTGGCTTAGGTAAATGTGCTAAAATGTGGTAATCTTTTAAGCCAGTAAATGATTAAAACAATTGGAAAGGATTCATAGAATATTCCCACTAACCTTTGATTTTAGAACTAAGTATCAATCTGAAGATTAAGAATATTTTAATAATCATCATGTTTAGATTTGAGTAGACGTAAGGATAAACCACAGGTATCTTTTTTTTTTCTACAGACCTTACAATTGAAAGAAGAAGAAAACAAGCGGTTAAATCAAAGACTGGTAAGTTTTTTCTTGCCCAGTTAAGCTAAACATTTAAAAATTTACATTGTATTCCATTATAAAGATCTACTATCAGGATGTTTGATTAATTTATTTTAGTGGTTTTCATTGAGCTATGTTGGTAATTGATAACTAGCAATTCTTAGAGTGATGACTTCAGGTCAGAGATACTATCTGTGACTGTGGACCTGACCAAGTACCTACCTGATATAATTTTAAAGCAGTAAACAAATCAAGACATTTTTTTTTTATTATATATAATCAACATAGGATTTTATAATTAAATGTGTACCATCAGGTTAGGATTCTTAAGTCAGAAATAAGTTAGAGGTACTCTTCATAACTCTTGAAGAGTAACATGTTTGCTCAAGTGCATAATAATATTATATCCTTTTGTGGTCTTTTTTTTTTTTTTTTTTTTTAATACTGAAACTGACACCTTGCATGAGGTGCACCCCATATGGTCTGCTGAATTGCTTTGGCTTTATTCCACCTTGTGAATTTAACCAAGCACTTGTACAATCATGTTTACAGTCAATCTTATATATGTTTTAAGCAATTATTTCATTTTTTAAATTCTAATAATTACAATTTACAAGGAAATAGAACAGTTTAAGGTGGGTCTTGTAGGGAAACATCTGCTTTCTTTCGTATTTGAACAGCAGAAATTACGTATTCTATAGTGATTAGATCATCTGTCAGTCAATTTATTACCAAAATAATCTTAAGGCTATTTGATAGTTCTATAAGTAGATCAAACTATTTTTCAAAAAGACATCCCAGACATCACTCAGCATTTTGTTTTATGCACTATTCTCAGTGGAATATAAGCTCTACTTGGCAAGGGTTTTAGTTCACAGCTGTATTCTTAGCTCCTAGAATGGTACTGGTACAGTACCTAGTAGATGCTTGGGAAACGTTTATGAATGAAAGAATTTTGTCCTTCAGATCCAAAGAGTAACCCACTCTTCCCCATTATACTTTCATTACGATTTACAACTGTATTTACATAGTGCTTTCTCAAGTCTAAGCCCTCATTTCTAATAAACTTATGTAAAACTTAAGCTTTTTAAAAAATCTAAAAGTTGAATATGTTCTGAAAAACGGATGGTGAAACCTGTCTTTACTGGCAGCATAAACCATTTGGATGATTTTGATAATCAGTTGCTCTACACTTTTAGGCCTATTTATTATTTGTTGTTGCTCTTTCTCTTTTGTTTTAAACACTAATTAAGACCCTGCATTATTCCAGATAATGTTCAGGGAACGGAAGAAATTCTGATTATCAAAATTATAATAAGGAGGAATTCATTTATCTTTAATTTATTTCTACTAGCCTTGAGCCTACTCTGCTCGGGAAGTGTAGGTGTCCTTTCATTATTTAGTGCTTGCTCAGAATAATGGGTTTTTAGACCGAGGCATATCAGGAGTCACCTTAGAGGTGAGAGAGGAGAGATTTTACCAACTCCCAAAACTTTATTCTCTCATCCTCATTTCAGTCATCATAGTATTGTTAGATATTGGGCTTTTGAATAAGATTTTTCTAAAGACGTTGGTTGGTTTGTTCTTTTGCCAAAAGGAAAGATTTGAAGTGTTTGTAATTTTCCAAACCTTCTCAAAAAATGTCAGTCTCTTTTCCTGTAATAGTTTTAAAGATTAAATACGTAATTACAAATAAAATATTCTATATTCAGTTTTTATTTAGCCAAATTTGATTCGCAAAAATAACATAAGGTTTGTCCACTGAAAGTAATGTTGAAGGAAAGAAAATATTAATGAACCATATAACTTTGGACTCTTAAAAAGCTGTGACTACAGACGTGAATGTGTGAAGAAGGCTTTGCCTTAAGGACCTAATAACTATGTGGTACTTTAATTTTATAAGTTTTATGAACTGTTCATTTTTTTAGATGTCTCAAAGCATGTCTGTATCCTCAAGGCATTCGGAAAGATAGCTATTAGAGAGTAAGTAATTTCATTTATATTTTATTTTTTTCTCTGAAAAAATTACTGAACTGAATAATATTAAATTGTTAATGAAAATATATTTTATGGCTATAATCCTTCAGGTATAGGTTTATTGAACTGTTTTGTACTCATTGGTAGTAAAAATGTTTTATTGAAAGGAGTAATTCAACATTTTTGAGTCTTTTAAAAATAAAAGTGGGTAAGAAATGAATTTCAGAACTTGGTATGAACATGCCTTTGTTCTTATTTCCAGTCCGTGGATTAAAATTAAATTGTCTTCTAATCTTTTTCTGACAATTATGAAGGACTAGTATGATGTTCAATTAGAAGAGGCCACTAAGCAAAGATGTGAAACCAGAGTTTTGGGAGAAAAGGCTTTAAGGTGGCCACTGAGCAAGAGATTTTTTTTAATTATTATTTTTAATTATAATTTCTAATTATTTTTTAATTTATTTTGACTCTAGTTACTTTTCAGCCAGTGCCATCTTTTAAATCTCATTTGTTGCCATAGTCTTTTTTCATTTTATATTGGAAAGTCTTAATTGTTTAAGTTGCAGCATTTTCTCATTTTTTCAGACTTTGTTTCATTGATTTGCTAAAAATTCATAATACACTATTAAATTGATTGAACAATTTAGTAGACAATCTTTCTGGGCCAAATTACCCCATTGACCAGTTTTTGGTGTGGGCTATTTGAAAGAAGGCTCTCTGTAATAAGAAAGAAAAGTATTGTTAGCAGTTCATGAACACTGGTCAGCCTCCTATACCTGTTGGTACTGATACAAAATCAGTAAACTAAATATTTTTTAAAGACCCTTTTTTAGTCTTTAGTAGATCTGTTAACCAAAATGTGGTTGTCAAATATCAGTGCTACTTTAGCCTCATTTGAATTTTATCTTTTTTCATGATTTGTGATATCTGATCTTTACCTATAAGCTGTATGTCAAATCAAATTAATTTATGATCTTTCAAAGATTGAGGTTAAAAAAAATAAAAAAACTTCCTCAGAGAGGCACCATCTACCTTTTTAGATTTTCTGGTGTGTACCAAAGCAGTGCCTACCACATATTGTTGGGTAAGCAACGAGTATCATAGGATAAACAGTTACTGAATAAAACACTGTTATCATTAGAAGCTTCCCAGTGATTTTGATGATTTATTAGGTGTAGGACCTACTAAATGAAACTTTCTTGATGACTAAGGAATTCAAGGGTAACTTTCAAGGCCTGTTATTATTTTGAACTACATTTCTACAAAAGACTCTGAGAGACAGACACCACTTAAAGCATGTAGGCACTCGTATAATTTCATTCTTTTCTTGCTCCCTCCCTCATTTCAGGCCTTTATTTAAACTTCCATTGACTTGTGTAAACCTAATTAAGAACATGAACCTACCTCAATTGGTTTTTCCCTCAAATTGAAAAGCAAGTATACTTGGAAACTGGAGAAATAGTGTAATTTTTTTTTTTTTTATTGTGACTATATAAGTAAGCTTACTTCCTCAGAGGTCATATTTCTTATAAAATGGAAGGGTAGGATGCATATCTTCTTCCTATAACTAGGCGAACTATAATAGGTGGTTTTTCTACCCTTTATCCAAGCTTTTTTTTTGTTCTTTTAAAAAAACTTTTGGTTGCTGACAGTCACTGTCATCATTCTTGAACATCTACTATATATAATCGGCACTTCCATTAGGAACTGGGTAGAATAAAAAATATATATATCATGTAAATGTGAAAATTAACATTGCATTGATATTTCAATAAATAGTTGAACATTACAGAATATATACAAAAGTTTTTAGGTGATAGTAACTTTTTAGAGCAATAAAATGATATTCCTTTATTCAGTTTTCAGGTGGGAGATTTGGTACTCATCATCCTAGACGAGCGCCACGACAATTATGTATTATTTACTGTTAGTCCAACCTTATATTTTCTGCATTCAGAGTCCCTGCCTGCCTTGGATCTCCAACCAGGTGAGGGTGGTAAGTGTCACATCTGTAACTAAAATAATAAACCTGGAGTGGAAAGAATATTGAAGTTTTTCTTTCCTGTTGTCTAATTGTATCAGAATTAAGTCACTGAGAGGAAACTCTACTTTGTTATTTGTTTTTTTTATAAAATCTGCATTATCCAGATTATTTTCTATGGACAGTGTAAAAACCAGTTATAGCGAAATGCGATTGGGTCAGATATTTCATACCCTAGCAACAGCAGATTTAAATTGTTATAATTTTCATATAAATACAGCCTATTTAATCTTACATGCTCATTTGTTTATAAAGGCATTGTTACCCTTTTTTGGCAAAAAAAAAAATATATATATATATATATATATATATAATTTCTCTTATCATCCCATATTTCTGCCTTGTTTTTCATTAAGTTTGTAAATATTTTTTTTAAAAAAAGGCAGTAAGCTGAATTACAGTTATCTACTACTTTTTAAAATATCCTCAGTGTTTAAATAATTTTTAAAAAACTTTGTTGGATGCTTTATTATGAGACGTAGCTGTGAACCAGTGATTGCTGGGTCTGATATACTGAACTGTCTTCCGCAATGAGGTATAAATCTTCTAAAATAATTTCTAGACTACTTAATAGTCTAGCCTAAAAGCAGACTCAAAATAAATAGCTGTTCACTACCGCAAGGTATGTTCCCCCCCCACCCCCCACTATTCCTAGTACCTGTTTTCCTTCCTCAAAATAGGAGAAAGAAGATGGAGAGGGAGGGGGTTATTTTTCCAGTTACCTGCTGCCGCTATACTGACCAATATGATGCAGCAATTTTCTTGGTCAGCTCAATGTAGTTAGTTATCAAGCCATTTAGGGAGGGAAAAGAATATACATGTATGTTCTACTTGTCTCCCTCTCACATTGATTTTTTTTAACGATGTGTGGTACTTGTCTTCAGGTCCAGCTCCATTAGTCTCTGTCCCATGACAGGCTGTGTTTGCCTTATAGAAACCATTCTCCGTGTTTCTGTATGGCATCCTGCTGCTTGGCTGTATTCCTCCTCATATCCATTCCTGTGCTCTCATTTGTTTCTGTTTGTTTTCTTTTTTTCCCTAGAGTCAAAGAATATAAAATTTCAGATGAAATTGTATTAGGACAAAGTTTTCATATTCAGCAATATCTTCCCTTAGTTTTAACTAACCGATTGTTTATGTGTATATGTGGGCTTTTATTTTAAAAGCCCATAGGAAATAAATGTTCACTCTTTAGAAGGAACTATTTAGAAATTGGCCAGGGTCAGGCTCCTGGAATAGTGGTGAAATCATCATTCAGTGAATGGGAGCCTCTTCTCATCTTCACCCCCAGCTGTTCCCAAAGGTTTAACATAGGTTAAAGCGGGCACGTAGAGATGTAAACAGTACTAGAACATAAATGACAGGACAAGAGATTCCCCACACCTGCTTACCTTTTTTATCCTATTACTATTCATCATCATCATTATTATTATTATTATTATTATTATTATTATTATTATTATTATTACTTTGATCTTTAAAGAATTCAAAAAGACCAGAAATGATACCCTGGGATATGTCACCTAAACAGAATTAAGGAAAAAAAAAAAAAAAAGAATACACGTCCATTTATATTGCTATTCCTATTTGAAATGATAACCTGGTCAAGTATGAATTCCTGAGCTAAGCCAGTGGCACAGGATCACTTTGTGGTGGCTGTTGGTGGTAGATTATATAAAATGTCCATAGGTATATATATTTTCGTGTAACTGAAATATTAGAGGACAAGCTTACAACTTATTGGTTTTATACCTTGAAAACAATGAATTTAATAGGTTTTTTTTTTTTTTTTTTTGTCAATAGTGTCAATGCAGTTTTCTTTTTGTGGGTTTTGTTTTTCATTTGTTTCAAGTTCCTATTTGAAAGTGATTTTTAATTTTTACCAAAAAGTTTCATAATAAGTATAGTACAAAAAAAACCCCATATACCTTTGCCCAAGTTCACCTTTTGTTAACTTTTTCCCCATTTGCATTATCTCTACATGTGTATATCTTTTAGTTTGAGATCATTTTTTTTTCCAGAAATTATGAACTGCCTGAAATGCTATATTATTCTTCAGAGTATTTTCCATATCCTATGGTTCAGAGGCTTTATTATCTTTCTGTCACAGGTAGTTTTGTGTATGTTAATTTCTGATGGTTTGTTCAGGATATCCTTTATTATATCTGCTAAATTATGTTTATGGAATAAAAATCAATTTTGGCTTCTCTTGGGAATCTCAGAGGCTTTAGTTTATTCTGAGTACTTTTGAGTTCAGCCCATTCATGACAGCTTTTCTTCTGACGAATTTAAATATTAAATAGAATGAGTATTGACTTCTTAGGTTTTCAGACTTGGGCCCTGTGAGTACAAGTTTTTGCATCCTGTCTCATCCCACATTTTTCCATCTCCCCTTTACGTAAATACTACCCTTCTAGACTTTCTTTGCTTCTTAACCTTCATTAGTGATTTATTGTGCACCAACTGTGTTCACACTGCCATGCCAGGTACCTTGTGGTCGATGTCAGAAAGGTGCCCTTTCTGCTCTGGAGCTCTGGTGCTAAAACCACTGCCCCTCAGAAAGCAGTGCTCAGCTTTGAACCTAGAAAATAATATTTTTTTCTGTAAAAAGTCATCTTTGTTAGCACTTTCAGTAGATGGCAGTGTTGAGCTAATTTAGAATACCTAGATTTATTTGTTCATGATTTGTACTTAAATTATTTGTATTTCTTGAATTTCATTAGTTCTATAATTTGACTTACCATTTATATTTCATGAGTAAAAACAGAGAATTACCTGTTGAAAAGTAAAATGAATTGTTTTGTTTTGTAAATTATACACTTTCATGATTCCAGCAGTTTTAAAAGTCTTACACATTCTTTCACTGTTGAGAACTTCATTAATCTGTTTTGAGTCTAGCAGTTATGTTTCATAGATGGTTATAACTGTACTTTCAAAAGGAAACTAACAATTTGATTCATTAGCTTCAGGTGCATCTAGAAGACCCTGGGTGCTTGGAAAAGTAATGGAAAAGGAATACTGTCAGGCCAAAAAGGTAAAAACTGCATTATATGCTATAAACCTAGGAATTAGAAGATTCTCATACTACTTTATACTTTATGTAGAAAATGTTAATAGTGCTGTCCTCGACCTTTTCACTCACTTGAGTTAGACCTTGAATTTAATGAGTGTCAATTTGAACCAGTAATTTTATAAGTACTTATGTTATTTATCTTTAGATAGTAGAGGTAGATTACCAACAATTCATTGACCTAAATGGGAAAACTACAAGTTTCTGTTCCATGACTACTGATATTAGAGTTTTTATGTACAACAAAAAAAGAACACAGAGTAGCTAGTGATTAAAGTGAATTCTTTATAGGTAGAGTTGATGTCTTCTTATTTTCATAGGCCACTTTCATCTAAGAAAGATAATGTAAAATATTCAATGGCTAAAATTGTACCTGGCTATAATATCAGCAATGCCAGTGCAATAGAATCAGTGAAATCTAGTGAACATTCTTCCTAACTCACTGTAATTTTGGGCCCCTCTGTCCCAGGACACTAATAGAGCTTAAACTGTATAGTATTGAGATTTGATACTTAAAAAACAGCCATCCCTCTATTTATGTGGGTTATCCATTCCACACATCTATTTTTTTTTTAATGAAGAAGATAACAGTGTAAAAAGAGCCCATCAGTACGAAAAAAAAATAAGCCAATATAAGTCATAACAATATTTATTTCACATATTTCACACACAAAAAAATGCTAATGAAAGTTCAGAAAAACCAAAATAAATTTTATTCATTCTTGGTGTCTGCACTGTAATCCAAAGCAATTAACCATCTCTTTTTAATTGGCACAAAATCATTGTCTTCATCGCAGAAAATATTTGAAAGTACTACTTTGGTTTTATTATTTATATTTATGTTCTTGAATGGTCTTTTTCCAACCCCATCTTTTGCTAGGTTTTCATAAACTTTTTGATATTCACTACATTTTTAAAAATCTTTTTGAAATTTTAAGGCTCGTTGGATGTTTGGATATGTATCTAGAATTGCATTTTCCAGTTTTGTGGCCAGTTGAAGAGCTTTGTAAATATTTTCTGCAGTGAATGAAACCTGTTACAAGGTCACTGCCATATTCATCGGCAGGATGGGCTTCAGATGTTAAGTGAATTAATTCATTATCGTGATCTACCAGTAATTCGTTATTATTATCTACATTCAAATTGTCAGAGCCTTCTTCTTGAAATCTATTTAATAAATTAATAATGCCAATTAATCCTCTCTGTTGTTTTAACCATATTCCCTGGTACATCCAATTCTGGCCATATTGCTTTCCAGCAAGCATTTAAAATTGATGGCATATATCACTCAAAGCTAAAGCAGTATACAACTTAAAACTATGTATTTATTCCAGTCTTCTGTAACTGACTCATTCATGTTTATTAAAAAATATTGTTAAATGTCCATTTAATATAATTAATGTAATATAATATAAGTTATATTTTAATATAATATAAAAATATTGTTAAATCTCCATTTAATATAATTAATCTTAAAGATGGAAGTAATGCCTTGATCTAAAATTGGATCAAGTAAATTGTATTCAGTAGCAAATATGTAGCTTTTACATTTGGACGTTCTAAATTGCATGGATGACCAGGTACATTATCTAAAAGTAAAAGTGTTTTAATAGGAAGACATTTTTCCTTCATGTAACTTTCAGCTTCTACAGCAAATCATTTGTAAAACCGATCCCAAAAAACATCATGCTTTTTTATTTGTCATCTAATAAATGAGAAGATCATTAATAATCATATATGAGTAGTATTAGTTCTTTGTTCATTGCTGAGTTAAATTATTATCTTTTAGAAAGTAATTGGCAGTAATGGAAATGAAAAAGAAAGAACTGCATAAAATGAGACCACGTAAATGGAAATTGCATATAAAAAGTCCACGTAAACAGGGAATATTTATTGCATATGAAAACCTCGTATAAAAAAATACCGCATAAATCAAGGAATGAGTAAAATGACATGGTTCACTTTGCACTATGTTCTTCCATCAGTATTAGTGGTTCAATATATTTTCACTGTGTTGAGGAATAGATCTTGTATAGCTTGATAACTCCTTCCCCCAGTACTGTATCATTGAGTAGGATGACAGGATGGTACCTATGTAATTTGATTTCATCATTTAAAGTGATTCCCTTTTTTCTTTTATTCTTAGGCACAAAACAGATTTAAGGTTCCCTTGGGGACAAAGTTTTACAGAGTGAAAGCTGTGTCGTGGAATAAGAAAGTATAACTTACGGAAGAAATTAATACATTCTGTGACATTTTTCTGATTTGTCCTACAGTGCTCATTTATCACTCCAGAAACATCAGGCCATACTTTTATACAAAAATCAGCGTGACAATATGCTTCATTGGTGTACATCATTTATGTTTTAACTGGCTATGTTTTAGGAACAATAAATTCATCAAAACCCTTGGCTGCATTAAAATGATTTTGTTTTTTTGCTGTTTTTTTTTTTTTTCAACCCAAATAACTCTAGAAGTGTGGACCAAACTATTCATTTTCTCAAAGGGCATACCCTGTGCATTGTGGCTTATGATTAGCCATATTAATAGCCTGTTACATATACATTAGCTTGAACTTAGATATTAAATGTTAGTTATTACCAGCATTTGTCCTTTTGTGAAATCAGTATCGGAAAACTTGCACTCTTTAACACATTCTTTATAAAATGTATAAACTCTTCAAAACTATTTAAAGAGGAGTGTTATTGCATGCAGATAATCATAATTTTGAGTTTGCCTCTGTAGATTACTAAAGCAAATTGTTTCACTTATTTTTTTAAATGCCCTTTGAGATTTCAAAATGAAAAGAACTCGATTTAACTGACTGATTTTAAAATCAGCCATAATTAGCAATCTTCAAAAGCACTTTCAACAAATTGGTCACCTGGGTTCTAAAGGGAAGAGTTTGTGCTACTGACAATTTCAAATGCAGCACTGCAGCCTTCCCAACATCTTTATTATTCTGTTTGGAATAGTCATATTGATGAAATCATAATTCATGGTTCAATTTCTGAAAAAACATTCATTGTACATTAACCATTTAGAGGTCATTTAAATAACAAAATATTGTATTGTAAAAGACATGTAGAATTTTAAAACAATAAAGATTTGAACCTGTAAATGTGTGTGCCTTTTAAAGAAAGATACATTTTTAATATATATGAGTGCTGGGATATGGGATAAACTTGTTCTGTATTATATCAAACGTTTATTACAAAAATGTTCTTTAATTGTATACTGTGTAACAGGGTAAAACAGTGTTATGTAGAATAGAATTGTGTAAACTAGATCTTTAGACAAATTGCTGTGGTGCAAAGGTATTTAAATGAGTTAGTTGAGTTGAATGAGATTTGTTTCAGGTTTGTTGCTAGAGAATAATAAAATTTTTTTCAGAAAATATTTAATTTCTTCATAAAAATAAGTTAAATATTTTTTTAAATATGTATATCTAACAGTACAGAAAATGGAATAAACATCATAGTGTATAGAAAACCGAATTTGACAACATATTAATGAATAAATGAACAAATGACTTCACATGTTTCTATTTAATCTTTCCATGACATCTTAATGCAAAGAATACCAAAGCAGTAACTTACTTTATATACAGAGTGATTTTGTTAAATAAGCAGCTTTGGTTTAGTCTAAATGAATCAGCCAGGTGGCCTATTTTTACTTAATTGGAACAAATTTAATATGTCGTCATTTGTGCTGTGGAGTTGTATTGGGCTGACACGTCAAATCCATTGTCTCATTAATGTTGCTATTTCATGTTAGATTTTGTTGCTTATAGTTTTTCTTACATCTATCCTGTCAATGTTCACATACCGGTTTATAAAGCAAAAAGACAATGCAAATTTTTGCTGCTGTTGTTAAAAAGAAAAATCAAACCTGGAAATCAAAAGTCATCAATCGAGTTGTTATCTTTGAGTGGTTTAAAGTCAGTGTCACAAGCTTTGGCATCAGAATGCCTGAGTTCCAGTTCTAGATCTAACTTTAACTTAAAGCAAGTTGCATACACTCTGAACCGCAGTATTCTCTATAAAATGGTGTTATAATAGTACCAATCTCATAAGATTATTTTGAAGATTAAGTGTTGATATAAATCTAAAATGCTTTGAACAATCTAAAAAGAAAACAAGTACTTAGTAAAAACATTAGTTATTGTGATTTCTTTACAAAACCTATGAATTCACTATTCAAATTCTAATAGAAATGTAGCTTGCTTTATTAAAATAAATATTTAAATCACATTTTATTGCAAGTAAACTTTAAGCATACATGAATTATGTGGGTAGTTCTTTTATTTTGGCAAAAGTGCCTGGATGTACTAAGAACAGAATGAGCAAAATTATTTAAACTTTTATAATTTATTTTTAAAAATTATGGTGTAAAACATAAATTAGTATGCCCCAAAGCCTTGTCATATTTCTCAGTTTTACCACCTAGAGATAATCTAACCTTTTCTTAGCCATTTTTATCTTATGTGCCAAATTATGACTATACTGCTATTTCTTGATCAATTTACATTATTGATTTACTTTCTCATGATATGAAGATTTAATTATTTCGTAAGAACTTTCTCTGCTTTCATGTATAGTGAGTTGCTTTCTAGCTGCTTCATTAACATTTGCTTTATCGTGACTGTAAATGTTATCTGTTGAGCCAAGTCCTGACTACCATTCATTTCCTTTCTGTACAGCCATAGTCTTTACTTGAAGCTTTTCTTTTTTTTTTTGTCCTGTGCTATTACCATGTAATTACCATAGCTTTAATCTCTTTAAATGCTTCATATGCTTTCAAGTCACATTTTCTCAGAGACCTCATTTCGGAACCATTAGCTCTTCAAACTGATCTGGTTGCTCTCTAAGCCCGCTACATCATTCTAAGGATATGAAGTAATGTTAATATTGTTGGAAAGCCATTGTTTCTTGGGTGCTCTTGCTAGAACTTATGAGCAAGTAACTTTCTAGGAAAGAAACGGTGGGAGATAAATTTCCTGAATTTCTGCAAATAAAATAGGCTCACACTTGACAATTTCATTGGATATAGAATTTTTCAGAAATTACTCCATTGTCTTTTAGGTTATATGTTTTTTACCCCACCTATACGGTCCCCAGAAATCTTTGGAAGCCCCTTTTTAGACCTAGAACTATAAAATAGTATGATGATGTCTTGCAGTTCCCAATCTCCTTTCTCACTGCCAGGCAATCGGTGAACCTTTAACCTAAAGATGCATGTCCTACAGCTCTAGGGTAAAGTATTTAATTTTTTGTTTTCTCCTCAAACTTTCACTGTATGTTAGACCTTTTAAATCTCCCTTGCATTTGGATTTCCTATTTTTTATCTGATATTTTAGTCTTTTCTGAGAGTTTCCTCAATGTTTCTTTCAAACTATTATTGAAATTTTATGTTGACAATTATAGTTTTAACTCTGAAGAGTTCTGATTACCCTTCATGATAGGATCCATTATCTTTTTAAAATCTCTGAAAATATAAATTATTTTTCTGTAGTTCTCTTTTGTCTCCACCATCTTTATTTTCTTATTAACTTTGGTGTTTTTATTTCGTGTTGGAAGTGTTCCTTAGTTGTCTGGTGTTCCTTGTTGATCTCCTTGTGCTTAAGAATAATGCATTAAAAAGCTAATTGCCAACTCTATTTTTAATCCCTCTCTGTACTATCCAGAAAATAGAAAAATTTTAAACCCTTTTAAAATCTTAAAAGTCACCTGTCCTAGCCTTTTTTTTATATTAAAGTGAACAATGTAAATATTCCATTCCTTTCTATGGCTATATATATGGGGAGATACAGAGATATTTTTCTGTATATATTAGGATTGGCTTTCCCATTTTGGAAAATGGCTGTTAGGGTTTTGATGAGGATCGGGAGCTTTGGGAGCAGTATTGCCTTTCTTAATAAGTCTTCCAATTCTTAAACATGTCTTTCAACTTATTTATATCTTCTTTAATTTCTTTCAGAAATGTTCAGTCTTTAACAGAAGCAGTGAGGATGTACATCCTTGTGTTCCTGACAGAGGAAAAGCTTCAGGCTTTCACCATTGTGTGCTCACTGTGGGTTTTTCATATATGGCTTTTATTAAAGAAAGTTCCTTTCAATTTCTAGTTTTCAGTGTTTTTATCATGAAGAGGTGTTGAGGGCTTTTTCTTTATCAATTGAGATGATCATGGCCTTGAACTTCCCTAGATCCTGGGAATGGATCTCCTTTGGTCATGGTGTATAATTCTGTTAATATACTGCTGAATTCAGTTTGCTAGTATTTTGTTGAGGAATTTTTCTATCTTTGGTTGCTGAAGTGGAAGCTAATTCTCTGAGGGTGCTAATTCACCTTTTTTTTTTTTCTTTTTTTGTGACATCGCTATTGGCCTTATACTTTTGAAGACAAGGAAACAGGTTCAGAGTAAGTAGTAACTTGGCCAATGTTTCAGAATTAGGAGCTCAGGTTTTTATGAGTAAGATGGAAGTCAAATTATGTCATTTATAACAGTCTAGTGGTGAAACTAAGGTGCAGAGCCAACTCAGATTCAAAGTGAAGGAATAGCTACAAAAATTCATTTTTAACCCACCACAATTTTTTTTTAAGTTAGGTCTAGAGAAGATTTAAAAGCGTATGATTTAATGATGCCTAAAGCCACAAAACTAATATTTACTTCAAAACCTAAGTTTCATAAATTTACCTATTTTACTTATGCTTACTAGTGAAAACTGGGAAGTAGTTAAAAATGTTAATGTCCACTAATTGATAGTTTTCATGTTAGTCATACTTTAGACTATAAACAAGCCATCTTTAGCCAATTTTAAAAAATGCTTTGTTTAATTTGTCTTTATGGGTAAGATGGAAATTTTTTCAACAATTCTTAACATAATGTAACTATACAGTCGGTTGGAAGCTATTTGGTTTACATACTCGGCCATTTAGGTTGAGCTCCACCTGTTAAATTCCCACCTTAAAACAGATAAGGCTTAGCAGCAGTACTGGGTCTATGTGAGTAGAAACAAGTGGCAACCATCAATATAACAGAATGAATGATTAGTCCTCCACGTACTCATCTAATCAAAGCAATAATGGAATGCACGTGTAACAAGACTGATTTAGGAATGCCACCAATTAATTCCTCCACTCATCACAGTAATATTATTACTCAGTGAATAGTTAATGTAGATGTCTCTTGTAATCTCTTTGGAATTCTGTTCCATCAGTGAATGTCTACTCAACCAGCTCAGGTATCTAAGATGAACTGGTTTCTTAAAAATGATTTTTTAAACTACAAAAGTGTAGGGCCTAATTTCAAGCATACCCGTTGCTTAAATTCTCTCAGCAATTGCAGTTATATATTACAAGCTTAGCTCTTCATCCAACCTATTTGAGAAGTATGATTTCTGGAAATGTCAACATATACACAGATATCACTTATAAAACAAGTAATACATAGCCTAGTGGAAAAGTATACTTTTGTGTTTTTATACCATCATGCGCTTAAGTAGGTTTTTAAAAAATATATATTTTCATTAATATCCCTCAAATTTAGCCTGTATGGAAGAAGGCAGGGGAGCACGAGCAACTTTTTCAGCTGTGGGAATGGCCATTACACTCTGGAAATCTTACGAGAGGGCTCTTCTTACAATTAGCACTTAAAACAATTGTATATAACTTAAAATTCTGAGATGCCTTGCAAATAATAGTATTGTAGAATGAGTAAGAGCAAGCAAAAATTCTGCTCTATACAGCAATTCTCTCACCGCTGATCCTGATATTTCCATGGAGAGACCTGGAGTGCTAGTCAGAGGTCACCTTCCAACTTTGGTACCTAATATTTCCCAAAGCACCCCCACATTGGTGATAAAAACAAACAATTGTGCACTGCTTAAAACATTGGAGCAGCTTTTCCAACGAGTTTTGATTTTATTGAAAAACTGGCTGTTTATGTTATCCATAATCAGAGTATTCTCAGTCAAGATTGCAGTCTCACCATGAGCTAAGTGATAAGTCATAGTTCAGAATATTAAGAGGTGCATCGAAGCTTGTGGATATAACAGGAATGTCAAAAGAAATGTCTCTACTCTTAAAGCATATATATGCTCTTATTGAATTATCACTTTCCTTTTACAAGCATGTCAGTGCTGCTCTTTTCAAAAAATCCTGACTCAAAACGTTCCTAAAAAATAAGGATCATGTACCAGTAGCACTAATTTTTCATCATGCTTTTGTACAAAGACAGTCCACGTCACAGAGGGTGTGATTTTGGTATAAACTAACATCATATTTATTTGTGGTAATATAGTTGCCAAGAGCATATAGTATAGAATAGATTAATTCTTTCTCTTGTTACCAAAAAGAATTATCAAAAAGTGGCCTGGCAAGCTGGAAACTGGAGCAAGGTTTAGTTGTCAGATTGCCGTAGTGGTCTATTTCTATAGTTTGATGTGGGGACGCACCTCTCAGTGCTATTCACACACTGACACATCCTCCCCACCAGTTAGTTACCTTCCCTAGCTTTCTCTGCTCATCTGCCTTCAGTTAATGCTGACTTTTTCAATTGTTCAAGTGTTACCTTTAAAAAAAAAATTTTTGTTTTAATTATAGGTGACATATTGTATTATATTCCAGGTGTACAGCATACCAATTAGACATTTATCTATCTTTTGAAATGATCACTATGATAAGTCCAGTAACCATCTGTTATATGTACAATATTATTGACTAAATTCCCTATGCTGCGCTTTATATCCCTGTAGCTTATAACTGGCAGTTTGTACTTCTTAGTACCCTTCTCCTTTTTTGCCTGTCTTTCCACTGCTCTCCCCTCTGGCAATCATTGGACAGGTCTTTATATGCACGAGTTTTGTTTGTTCATTTGTTTCTTAGATTCCACATATAAGTGAAATCATTTGTATTTGTCTTTCTCTTCCTGACTTCACTTAACATACCTTCTAGGTCCACCCAAGTTTATCAATAGCCCCAAATCATCAATACCCATAGTCAAACTTCCAAAATGCATGACTTGCATATAGTCATCCTTTTAACCTGTTAAATCTTTTAGATTTAAGCATCTTTAAAAACATTTCCTCTGGGAAATTCCAGTTTTATGCAAATCTTTCTGCTTAGAATTATAGGTTTCATAAAATGTACCATTGTGATCAGGGCAGAACATTTTTAGTTTATAAAACTGTTCAAATACAGACTCTAAAGTAAAAACTACTGGTTAACATGTAACCTTTTTTAGCCTCCATTTCTCTATCTGTAAGAAATAAACCTCAGTTTGTTGTGATGATAGCAATGAGAGAAAGTGAGAGTGTTTTGCATATTGAAAAGTGCTGTGCAAATATTTATACATTCCTAGAGAGATTTCAAAAATATTGTACATGCTTTCAAAACACTAATTAGATGTTGTAGGGTCGCTTTCCTAGGCTTCACCAATGTCATTTTGTTTAATAATAATAATAAAAGATATTTAAGCTCCCCACCCTGACCCCAGCCTACCATCAAAATCCCACAAAAGTTAAATCATAGCGCCGTTAGACATGCATATAGAGGATATCCAGGTATTTAAGGATGCAAAGGAATGCTAAAAAGATCTCTGCTCTCTTCCCTATGTTTTCCTTGGGATAAAAATTTTAAGACAAAAATTTACAAATAAAATATTTAGATTTCCATTCCCAAAGTAATGGTGTAGCAGCACTTAAAGATTATTTAATAACTGTATTTTGTATTTTAAAATTATTTTAGCAACTATGTTAAATATTTTGGTCCCTGTTTTAGTTTATATCATTTATTAGATACAATCTTTTTTATTTTCACTATTAAATTTTGGTTTTTTTTTCTAAAATGAAGTATAGTTTTCATGAAAAACTTGACATATGAAAAATATTTGTTTTGTTATTGTTTTTTTTTCTCATAGGAATTAAAGATTTCAGAAAACTAATCATATCACCCCATAAAAGAATTGAGGTATAGGTACAAATTTATTTTTTCATTTCCAAATAAATTTACTAATCATCTTAATATTTAAATAAGTCTTCCTTGGATCAATACAAAAATGCCTCAACTGTTTCTTATATCAGTTTATATGGTTCAAAAATAATTGAACTGAAAAGTGATCACTAGCTATATCACCACTTTCACATATCTATATCCTTTAGCTCTATTTGGCTTATCTTCATAGACTAAGGTCTTCATAGAAAGATCTCAGGCAAAAATGTGGTCCTTTTTTGATCTTTAATTTGCATATATTGTGACTGCGAACAAAGAGTAGGTTTTCCCTAGTTCTAATTAATCAAAATTGACTTCTGTTGAACAATGCTTTCTTATTCTGAGTTTAGTCTGTTAACAAACATTTTCTTGTCAGAATGATTCAAGAAACTATCATTTATCAATAAGCTATTGTGTTAGATTGGACCTCAAAAGGGCTCATGGAACATTTGAGGAAGCAAGAGTAAATCTAGGAAGAGAAAAAGAGGAATCCATAATTTCACAATTACAGCTGCACATATTGCGGAAACCATTTTTATAGGAGTCAGGTACATTCTTAGATGGAACTAAGAAATTTTCACAGGCATTAAGTGTTCAGTGGCCAAGTATTTATAGAGAGTTGAATTTGGTATACTAGTCCCACTAGATACATCAGAGAAACTGATCAATACTTACATCAGGAGATTGTTTAGTTGTCGGTTAATGAAGAATATATGGAATTTTATTTCATATAAATATTACAACCAAAGCATACGTAAATATTTCTTCATGTAGCTAATGTTTCCATTCACAAGGAGTAAAAATGTACTTTTCTAATTAAAAGATAATTTAAAATATCATACATTGCAAATACAAAGATTCTATAAATAAATATCTATAATAATTTTACTAAATGCCAAGATTAAAGATAAATTGATATCTTTATGCATAAAAAAATTAAAAATGGAAAATTAAAATCCCAAATTATAGTACTATCTGCTATTTCTCTGAGATCTCAAAACGTTTGTACAATATTTTTGTGGGAGTTCAGATCTACAGTCACAAACATAAAATGCATATGAATAATGCAAAATAAAGTTTCATTATTTATGTCATTTCACTTTTTATTTTTAAATTTTTTTTCTATTAGAAAAAGTAGACATAAAAAAATATATGATAAAAACTGTCTGTGTCACCACTGCCAGCACATGTCCTGGAGCTCACTACCATCTTTGTTCGTATAAAGGGTTAGAAAGTGAGTCAGGGAAAAAATTAAAAGGACTCACAAGACAAAGCCTTCATGTATCAGCCTAAAAATAATAGCATCTTGGGAGGTAATTATTGCTGGCCCCACAAATTCAGTCCTGGTTTCTGCTCACAGACTAAAATGGAAAAATAAAACAAAACAAAAAGAGAATTCAGAAATAGACTTACATATATATATAGTCAACCAATTTACTACAAAGTTTCCCCTGCAATTCAGTAGGGAAAGGATGATCCTTAATGAAGAGTAACAGATAAAAAAAGAAATGAACTTTGGCCTTGACTGCATACCATGCACAAACTATTTGAAACATGGAAAAATGTGTTTGAAATGGATTATAAAATTAAATATAAAAAGTAAAACAATAAAACCTTAAGAAGACATAGAAAAATATCTTATTCCCCTGGGGAAGATAAGAAAAGCAATTAAAGTAAAAGATTGAAACATTAGATCTCACTTTAAGTAAGAGCTCTTATCCGTTAAAAGACCCCAAAATAAGGAAAAAAGCAAATCCCAGTCTGGGAGAAGATACTTGCAATACACGCATCCAACAAGGGACTAATATCTGGAATTTATAAAAAACTACAGATCAATAAGAAAAAGACAAAGAAGCCAATTTAAAAATGAATGACGTCAATGGTCTCATAAAAGAGGCTGACCAAAGGGCCAATAAGTTACCAATAAAGTGCTTAATATCATTAGTCATTAGGAAAATGCAAATCGAAACCACAAAGTGGTGCCACTAGGTACCCACTAGAGTGCTTAAATTCAAAAGACTAAAAATACCAAGTGTTGACAAAGAAGTGGGACACTTGGAACCCTCATACGCTGCAGGAGGGAAAATATTTTGAAAACATGGCAGTATCTTTTTAAATTAAACATGCTCCCACACTGACATGGCAATCCCACTCTTAGGTATTCACTCAAGAATAATGAGTGCATATGTGTACCAAAAGACATATACGGTAATGTTCATAGTTAAAAAATGAAACTAATCCAAATACTTTTCAATAAAAGAATGGATAAATTGCAGTGTATTCACACAGTGGTATATTATGTAGCAATTTAAAAGAATGAACTATTAGTATACACAACAACATAAAGAAATGTCACTGACATAATAATGAATTTAAAATGATAGACACAAAAGATTATATATACTAAGTGATTCCATTTACATGATGTTCAAGAACAGACATTTGAACCATGATGACAGAAGATAATTTTCTAGAATGGACATGAGGAAGACTTGTGGGCTAAAAATAGCCTGTTTTCATTAGGGTGGAGTTAAATGGGTATAGTTATAGACTTTATATGTGTGTTTTACTCACTAATTTTTAAGTAACTATAATGCTTGATTTGTATATTTCTTCTCACTATTTTTTCATATGTTGCTCTGTATAATTTTAGGTTATAGTGTTAAGCAGATCTATGTTTGTAATTGTTACATTTTCTTGGTGTATTTTCCCTTTAACCTCTATACAACATTCCTTTGTTTTGTGTGATGCTTTTAGCTTTAAAAAATATATTTCATCTTATATTTAATTGCTACCTTTGCTCTTTTTCACTCTATATTTGCCTGACATATTTTTCTCCATCTTTTCATTTTTAACCTTTCATAAATTTTAAATGTCTGTTGTAGAAAATATATTGATGAATTTTTTTAAACATTTATTTTAAACGTTATTTTAGGACTTAATTTCTTCTGATATTGACAGTATTTTTTCTGTTTCCTTTTTATTTGTACTTATGTAAAAGTTATATACTTAAAAAAAAAAACTTTTCCGGTTATTATCTCTGGTTTATAAAGACACACATATATGCTTTATTTTCCCATAAATGTTTATAGCTTTATTTATATTTCTTTCTATCCATGCTTTTCCCAAATAAAACCTTTCCCCTGAGGACAGTCTTAGCAAACTCATAGCCCCTTTTGTTTCTCTTGACACTACCCATATTAGTACTGTTCAGAGCTTTAGTTGCAAATTATTTTGACGATCTATTTCTTTTCTAGAGTTTCAAGGATTGAGTCAAGAAAGCCAAATCACCATCTTTTCCAACCTTGAACTACAGCTCTCTCTCTCTCTCTGTTTTTGCATGTAAAGATACTGATACTTAGAAAGATTAATGGACAAGCTCAGGGTTAGGGCCATGAATTCTATTCATTACTCACCAATTCAGCTATTACAGACGAATGGAATTACCCTCATCTCAAATTAACTCCTATCCCTGCTTCCCATTCCTACCACAGGCAGCATTACTCTCCCTTTTTCCTTTCACTTCAACTGGGAAATCCACGTTTCATTTATACCCACACCCATTATCTGCTATACAAAAGTCATTGTGAGGGTGGAAGGATACACAGTGTGAAGGATGTGGACCCAGGCTTCTATCTTTCCAGTTGAGTCTGACTCTCCAAAGAGGCCACTAGCTTCCCTTTGGTCTCCAAAGTGTAAACATGGTAAGCATCATATTGGACTTTTACTCTAAGATATCCAATATACATGAAAAATGCCTTAGACTTTTAAATTCGTTGTCCACCTTTGTATGTCTTTATCTTGCATTTATCATCCTATGTGACTGTCACATCTAGGCTATGAGTTCCAGAAAAGCAAGGACAGTGTTTAGCAGAGCCACTCAAAACAAGTTTATTCCCTTCTTGTCATTTTGGAGTTCTTTAGCCTAAAATCCAGTGTTACGCAATTTTAGGCAACAGAACATTTTGTCCGCGTCTGCTCATGGATAAATATGGTAAAAAGGAGAACGTCAAAGGAAAAAAAAAAAAAAAAAAAGGAGAAAAGCTGTGCGTTTTGATTTTCATCACTTAAAAATTTAAAGTCATTGACACTTCAAAAAAGTGCATTGTTCCAATAGTTAACAACATCCCTAGAAAAGATTTGGGGCTCAGAACAGATGATTTGCCCTTTTTAAAAATGCAAGCTTAATTGAATTAAATTTTGTAGCTTGTAGCCTAGGAGGTATACGCATGAAAAAGAGAAGCCAGTTTTATATCTTTAACGATGCTAAAAAATATAATAAGAGTGAGATGATTTATTTTGAGTTTTTAAACCAGACTTCCCTTTACATCGTATAAGAGGCTCTCTGGGTCAACCATGCTGGTGCCTGTTAGTGCTGGATAAAACCTTACAAAGTTCATCTCAACCCACATCTCATGTCTCAGTCTCTGGCCAAGACCACCCACAGCTCTCTCTGCCCTCAACTAATCCATCATTGAAGCCCACATCACATCAGAAGTGAATCCCTTTTATAAAGCAGCAGAGAAAAGAGGCCAGTTTATCCAAATCAACACACTTTATAAATGTAGGCAGAGGAGACATCTGCCTTGCTTTAAAAAAAAACCAATGTAGTCCCTTGCCCAAAATAACATCCAGATGAATCAAAGATAGAAACTGTAGACACCATTTAAAAGTAAGAACAGTGATCAAGTTAAATATTGTCACCATCCTAGAAGGGAGAATACTTTCTAATTTTACCAAAAAAAAAAAGGAAAAAAAGAAAAAAGAAAAAGAAAAAAGAAAAGTAAAAGGTTATAGAGAAAAGAAAAAAGGTAGATTTATCTATATGCTTTTGAAAAAGTATCTTCAGTGAATGTAATAACCAAAATAAAATGGTCAACAGCTCACGAGAAACTATTATTTCTACAAATATAATAAAGGTTACTATTTTATAAAATTAAAAGTAAATACAAATTAATAAGAAAGTTACTAAGAACAATAAATAAATGGGTCAAATTACTTCAAAATATGCTAAGAAATTCTCTAAACAATTTGAAACCTGTTTTTTTTTTGACTTTTAATAGAATGTATCAAAAGAGAAAATTGAAACTAAAAATTTTAGTGCTCCATGGTCTAAATCACACATCATTTACTTTGATGATTGTCTTAACAGTTTGATCCACCTACATTGTGGGTTTTAATTTCTCTTCAGAAAAAAATTTAACTTTTTAGTAGCATCAAAGTTGTTATATCAAGATATTTAGTTTTATTTTTATTTGTGACTTTAAAACCTTTGCAAATCAGAATTTGTTACATGTAAATTTAAGCCTGCCCTTCTCCTATCATTATTTTTCTTTCTTTTTCTCTCTCTAGTCTATGGGTTTCTGCTTTGTATTTACCGTGCTTTTGTAATGAGCACTTGGTTAATGAGCACTACAGTTAACATCATGCACAACTCCTTGCGGAAACCTCAGAGCTGCAAACCTTCACTGGGCTAACAAAAATTATAATTAGGTGTCTTAATAAATTTTTAGTATTTTGGCAATCTCATCAAACTTGGATCAATCTGTGTGGTACAAGTTATTAGGTCACAGTCTTTGAAGAGTTTCAGGAAATGGCTTTTATCAAGTGTTGAGTTCTTCAGCACTTAAAGTCCCGCATCCACAGGCCTTTCTACCAAATTCATGTGATTTATACTCCTGTGTGTCAGGCAGTACAGTGAACGTGCTGGGTGAGAGATGTCCAGGCTACCTCAATTGCTTTCTATCTTTGGAAATTTAGTCCTACACCTCACCTTCCAGGTTCAGCTTGTCTCCTTGAATTCACATTATAAACTGACTCCCACTTCCTAAAGGAAAACGTCTAGAAAACAAAGATTGTCTGCTGCCCATTACTACTGAATCCAGCTTGCAGTGGTGATGGGCAGTGACCCAGAAAGGAGTCTTAGAAAGTTCAAATGTATCCTCAGATGAAACATCAGTAAAGCCTGTGCTTGTTCCTCCTGCTGAAGATGGCCATATGTGAAAATGTAAGGAATGTCTATTCTCTTCATGTCCTATATTGTTTATGAATAATTTTTAAATTAATGTATTTAAAATTTACATGTTAAAAATTGCCTTAAATTAGGAAATTATATGATAAATAAATATTACCTTGTTCCTGCCCATCTTCAGGGCAGGAACAAATCTAATCAAAGCTACTCACTAAGCATTTTAGCATCCAGTGTGATTGGCCACCAGCCTGGTGAGTATGCTGACTTCCAGCAGATGGGGCTCAGTGTTCCCTGATGGTACACGGAACCACGCACAATGACCACTGAACGTCTGCATGATGTGGAAGAGTGCTTTTGCAGGCAAATACTGCTTCTTAGATGATCATTGACCATTTCAAATTTTGGCCCTTTTGTGACTCACATTTTAACAGATAACTCTGCTTATGGAAAAGTAGGAGTTGTTTATTATCTTAGCGGTTACATAAAAATGCTTGCAGCCAAGCCAAGAAACTAATTGCTAATTTTGCAGAAATGCAGTGTACTATCTATAGATGAGGACCACCAAATTAATAACAATCTCTCAAGTGCTATCCTAAAACAGGTCAAAGGAAAAAAAAGCCTCTTGACATGCAAAACTGGTGAAATTTGTTTTGGTTTAGTTGCTTATGGTCAGTGACTAAATTAATAAAGAACGAAGAAACTAACGGGATGTCACGTGAAGGCTGAGAACATGAAGTGTAGAGCAAACTGCCTAGTTCCAATCCTGAGTCCGCCATTCATAAGTTCTGACCTTGGAGCAGTGACCTCCATAATTCAGTTCTTCATCTATACAATGAAAATAGGGATGGTAGTAATATTAGCAACACAAATGGGGTTTGTGAGGATTAAAGAAGTTGTCATGTGTTAAGTGCTTTGAATGATAGTCTACACAGTAGATGGTTAGCTACATGCGCCTCCTTTGTATAAGCACAGGGTAAATATTTTAGCATATCTTTCTCTTTTGTATAGTTAGCACATTGCCCCCAAATCCATACATATTAACAATACAAGGAATAAATTATGATTCATTTCAGTAAAATTACTCTGCATTTATACGTAGCTTTAGTGATTCAATCTTCTTAGTAACTTTAAGAGCATGATTTATTAGAAATGAAAAATAGCCTTAGATACTTAGTTTTATTTCATCAAACCTAATATTGACAACTTCTTGTATTAAACAAGATCTAAATGATGGTCATTAATTCATTAAAATTGTATACTTTATGATTCTAAAGATTATCTAAAACATAAATTATGAGTCAGTGTTTTTCAAACTAATGGTCATAGACGTATTCTAATGATTCTATTGAAGTTCTCCTTTATATTAGTGATGATACTTCAATAAAATTGTTTTACCGGTAATGATGACAAAACAGGGATAAATCACAATTGAAAGATATTTTCATACCGGATTACATTTAATACTTCTAACTAAGACCATTTTATTTTCATTATACAAAAGTTTGTGGACCAATTTATAAAAAGGCTTTAAATATGTATTCCAAAGTACATCATTGTAGAGGTGCAGCAAAGGCTTTGTCAACCATTGCTGACTGTCACAAAAAATTGTTCACACATTAGCAATTGAAATAATATTCTTGAAAGATGCCTTAAATAGAGTTAATTTAGATAGCTATCAACAATACTCAAGTATTCTGAATTCCTCTAATAGTACAATAAGGAAACAAATAAGTGAGAGGGCATTTAGATTTTGAGTGATATACTTAGGAAACACATATTATTACTGCCCATCTGCTCCTCTAAAGTATGCCTGGATTTGTTTCCTAGTGGCAGAAGGTAAGACTAGGCAAAATCTCACAATTGCTAGAGTATGGTCCCACTGAAAACAACAATAATTATCTTGCTCAAGTAAGTGTGGTGTTTCAATTATTGGTAATCAAGTTTATGATACTTTATTTCCTCTCTTCTACTTGACATCTATGAGTACTTGTTATAAACGTGACAATTGGTTTAATAAGTAGGGCACCAAAAGAGCATATGAAATTAACCTTGTTTCCTTAAAATTGGCTAATAATCACAGATGCTGAGGGCAACAAGCCTCTCTTTACCATACACCTAGCTCAAATCTCTCTTTAAGCTCAGGCATAATAAATGAAAAATATAATATAAATATGTATTTTTTACATGTTTAATTATCCAGATTTTATTCATATAATAAATAGTCAATAGTTTTCCTGAAATTAATTACTTAAAATCTAGTCTCAATTAGTGGGCAACTACTCAGGAACATAAAATTTTAATAGATATATTCTTTAAATGGCATATGATCTTTTCCATTGTAATTTAGATACAAAGCATGAAATCAAACAGTTGCCTTGGCCTCAATATTCTGAAATCCAGCCTATTTTAAATTATCAAAAGAGTTGTATAAAATCAGAAAATATCAGAGACCATAAAGGGCATCATCTCCAAAAACCTAAGCAATGCTTAAATCTTGCCTGTAATACATAAAAATTCCCTAGGGATATCCAACTCATGCTTGAAATGCTCCAGAGATGAAAAAAGTTACTACCATCCAGGATAGTTTATTTCATCTTTGCATAATCTCTGATTCTTAAAATATTCTCCTTGTAACTCTAATTCATTAGTTTTCTTGAAGGCATACAAAACAATTCTGACTTAACTTCCATAGTAAGCAAATGCATATAAGGCTCTCTGAAAACCTTTAAGTACATTTCAGAAATTTAGTTATAATATAAAGTGTTTAGGTAGCAGACAGTTTTGAAACAAAGTGAGAACTTTTTTATGAAATTAAAGAATTTCCTAGATAAAATGTGAGCTTATAGGACAACTGGGCTCTCAATTAACCTGATACAAATCATACCAGTAGATGATGATGCTCTCTCTACACGGTGAAACGATCAGGAAAGCAAAAGCCTAGCAAAACAGAAAACTTGAGATAAAAAATCACCCTACTAAAGCCAAATACGATGAAAAAATGGTCCTCTATCAGCAAAATAAAGGGATTGCCCATATTTTCACTCCTGTCTAGGTGTTAAGAGGCAACTCTTATAGATATCCTAGCTAGTCTAACTCTTGCAGATATTCTAGAGTCTTTGGATAGTTACTGCTATAGATATTTACTGGTACTTGCTTCTCTGAAATCGAATGTGTGTATTTTGCTCTTTTTTGTAGTTTTTGGAGAGTTTCCAGAAATAATAATAAAATTCTTTAAATGCCTCTTTTCCATCATCTTTAACCAAATATCCTTCAATTTTCATTTTTTTTATGTTTCACATTAATTTGTAATCATCCTGCTTAAAATATCATCAGTTTGAGAAGAAATGCATTGTAATATGATAGAACAATCTTGGCATTTTAATTTCTAATTGATTTTCTAAATTTTTTGATCCTTGGTAGAATTTTATTTTAAATAAAACAAATTTACATGGAGAGATTATAAAATTACATAAATGTGTAAGACATTAGAGAAAATGCTCTGAAATTAAGAGCAATTTTAATTTTGGGAATTTTCTGCTTTTTCAGGTAGGCACCATCTTTCTAAAGGATTCAGCAGAACTGAAGGATAGATAAGTGGCTTCAAGTCTTTGTAAGATAAAACACGACAAAAACCAACTAAACTCATTCCCTTATTAAAAGAAGAAAAGGAAAAAAGAAAACCTCAAGGTGTATCATTTGACTACCCATCCCATAAGGAAAAAATAATAATTTTAGTATAATTCAAAACTGTAATTTGTATCTTACCTCCCTAATTAATGGACATTCATAGTTTGATTTGTAAATGATAGCCGTATGTTTTTGTGTTAGTGGATATTGATTTTTTTAATATTGTCTAAATCCAAGTTGAGAAAAGAAAAATGATTTTCAACAGAAATTCATGAACAATTTTGATTATTGTTTGACCTACCAGTATTTAGTAAAAAGGGATATTTCTACAGTGTTTTTTCATATATCTTACTGTTTCATGTTTGTGAGATTTTTCCACTAAAAAGAAACAAGATAGACACAAAGTAGTCAAATCATTGAATAATGCGACAACTTTTTTGGGGGATGGGAGAGCAAAGGGAAAGCAACTCTTGAAAACATCGCAATTATTTTTCAAAGAAATAAAATAGAAAAAATCTGGGGGTAGGCAAGAAGGCTGTCATGCCCATGGGTCAACCCAGCTTTGCTGGCACAAGTTTTACAATTTTATTTTTCATCTTCACTCACCTCTATAAAGAATTTTCCTTCCGAATCTTCAGTGTCTTGTTAAAGCTTTCCAAACGCCTCTTATTTTAAGCTTCCTGGGAGATAGCAGTATGCTTTACTAGCAAAAAGTTCCCAATCTGTTCCATGATAGACCTCAGCACCCTCAGACTTCTGGAAAAATGAACTCTGTACAGCCTTCCTGTACGGACAGGGTTTGTTGGACCAGATTTGGAAACCATAGCCCAGGGCACTGCCCCACCCTAACCCCACTGCTCCCCCCACTTCCATTTCCAACTATCTCAGTTCTGAGGGGCTGCTACTCTGAGTGCTCGATTCTCAGGGTCACCTGTGCCCAGCTTCCTTTTTCTTCAAAATAGGTCTCTAAAAGCTTTAATCCAATTTGAGTTAATTTGGGGGATTGATATAAGGAAGGGACCTAGTTTTATTCTTTTGCATGAGAATACCAAATTTTCCCAGCCCCATTTACTGCATAATGCTGCTACAAACATGTATGTACAAGTATCTAAGTCTTTGTTCTCAATTCTTTGGGCTATATACCAAGAAGTGGAATCGCTGGTTTATGTGGTAATTCTATGTTTAATTTTTTCGAGGAACCATCATACTGTTTCTCTCAGTGTCTGCACAGTTTTATATTCTCACTAGCAATGCACAAGGATTCCAATTTCTCCACATTCTCACCAGTGCTTGTTATCTTCTGTACTCTCTTCATTTTGGCACTGAAAGCCCCAGGTTCTGGGAAACCCCTCTTTTCAGGCAAACCGAGGTTGTTGATGATCGCAATTCTAACATATTCTTCTTTATATCATGTAAGCTGTATCTGTGTTTATATCACCCACTGGGCTATTCTTCATTGCTGGTAAAGAACTGTGCCTTCTTAGTACGTTAGGCTGGATAGTTAGTTTCCTTTCATCCCTCCTGATCGGCCTCCCCTCTTCTCACCCAGCTATTTGCTGTCACTATGGACCATCTGATGTTCATAGAGTTCTTGTGGGATCTGTCCAATGGGGAACACAAGCCAGAGAGTGGAGCGAGATAGAGATCTTGGCTCTCTCCTGACACTGCTATCTCACATGACCTTCCAGGCTGTGATTTGGCCGCAGCACTCCCTGTCTGCAGGTTCCCTCCCCTTGCTCCCTGCAGCATTGGAACCTTGATGGTACCTTCTCTGCTAACAGCACCTGTAGTTTCTCTTCACTCTCCACTCATTAAACTCTTTTTAAATTACCCAAATTTGCTGGGATAATTATTCCAATTACCCATGCGTTGCTACTAGGACCCTGACCAATCCTCTTATTCGGTGGTTCTCACACAAGGAAGCATCAGCATCTTGTGTCAGCTTGTTAAACGCCAGATTACTAGCTCCACCTGAGAGCTTCTGACAGCCCATCTAGGAGGGGTGGAGGAGTTCTATTTCTAACAGGTTCCCAGGTGGGGCTTGTAGAACCTCTTTGAGAATCACTGCTTTGTTTTTATATCTTCTGGAAGTGACAGTTTAAGTGCCGCTTTAAAAGAAAGGCAGTTGATATGTGGGCACAGAATTGAATGAGATGAAAAATAGAAACGGCTGCCCCATCAACCTGGAGGACTAGGGGAAAGGTCAGTGTTAAGACTAGTTAAAATATTTCCGGTCATAGTAATGTGTAAGCAGATTAGACTAGATATCTCAAACCAAAATGCTGAGCTCCCAGTGCTGAAGTTCTGCATGGTAGTAGGTAGTGCAGAAACACTTATTCAATGTCAGAAAAAGGGAGAAGTCTATTTAGCAGTAATATGGCAAAAAAGCAAGAAAACATTATTTTAATCATTATGTCTATTTAATCTCTCCCAAAGAGAATTACAGGTGGGAAAGGGAACATTGAAGAAAAGTCTTCTTAGGTAAGATGTCCATGGTATAATCTTAGGATTTAACGGAATGAGGCAAAGCCGAGACGAAGGTGTTAAATGCGGACGAAACATAGCTCAGTTTTTGCCACAGGTTTGGTGTCTAAAGACAGGCTGGAGATGCTCCATAATGATGCTGAGCAGCTGAGAAGAAAAAGATCAGCCATAAAATAGAAAGTAACTAATTCCTTCATAAAACCATCAAAAATGCCCTTTGTTTAGTTGGATTTAAGTAATCATGTTAATCACCCTCCGGATATTTACAAGATTAGCAGATAAATAAGGTAACTTTTTCTTAAACTGTTTGAATTTGTTTTATATTAAAGGCTGTTTAAGAAGAGAGAAGATAGAAATTTAAACAAACTTTATAGTAAGTTTAACATGCTCAGCGATATAGGAGGGCTAGTGACCTTCCCTCTCACAGTATTCTTAGCTTAACCGTTGGTCTCGCTCAGAAAAAAATCATTAATTCAACTTGTGGCACAGAGTTCATTCATAAGAAATAAATCATTATGTGAATGGTTTACTTGAAGCAATAAATAATATTTCTATCTATATCTCTCAAATTATATTTCTCAAAATTTATTATAAATGAACATTATTTCTGCTGCTGAATAGTAAAAAATAAAACTAGAAACAGCATGTAAATTGATAGTCCTTTGAGGTAGAAAAAGCTATTTCCTCTATTATTCTAATCATATTTACTCATTTTTAATAATCTAAGTAGAATGCAATACTTCAGAGAGCCCTAAGCAATGAAGGTTAATTCCTTTTCTTTTTTTTTTTTTTTACAATTTTTGTATTTTTATTTTTTCAAATATAGTTGAATACAATATTATACAGTTTCATGTAACAACACAGTGATTAGACATTTATATAACTTACGAAGCGATCACCGATAAATCCAGTACCATCGGACACCATACATACTTATTACAGTACTACTGACGATATGCCCCATGCCATACTCTACATCTCGTGACTATTTTGTAGCTACCAGCTTGTACCTCTTAACCCTCTGCCTTTCATTTATCTCCCAATCCTCCAGTCTGACAACCATTGAAACGGTCTCTGTATCTATGAACTTGTTTCTGTTGTTTGTTTGTTTAACCTGTTCTCTATATTCCACATATGACATTTGTCTTTCTCTGCCTTACTCCACTAGCACAATACCCTCTAAGTCCACCCACGTAGTTGCAGAGGGCAAGATTTCATTCTTTCTAATGGCTGAGTAATATTCCACCGTATAACTATATTGACTCTTTATCCACTCTCCCATTGATCGACACCCATGTTGCCTCCATATTTTGGCTACTGTAAACAATGCTGCAATGAACACATGGATTCACATGTCCCTTCAAAGTAGTGTTTTGGGTTTCTTCAGATAAATACCCAGAAGTGGAAATACTGGGTCCTTTGTCTCCCATTATAGCCTTTATTTTAAAATCTATTTTGTGTGGTATAAGTATTGCTACCCCAGCTTTTTAAATTTCCATTTTCATGACACCTCTCTTTTCATCCTTTGCTTTCAGTCTCTGTGTGCCTTTTGATATGCAGTGAGTCTCTTGAAGGCAGCATATGCAAGAGTCCTATTTTTTAAAATCCATTCAGCCACTCTATTTTGATTGGAACATTTAATCCATTTACATTAAAGTAATTGTTGATAGATATATAGCTATTGCCATTTTATCATTCATATTTTTAATCTTTAAAAAAATTTTTTTTTCTTCTTCTTAAAGAAGTTCCTCTAACATTTCCTATAATACTGGCTTGGTGATGAACTCTGTTAGCTTTTTTTGTCTGGGAAGCTCTCTATCTATCCTTTGATTCTAAATGATAGCTTTTCTGGATAGAATAGTCTTGGTTGTAGGTTATTACTTTTTACCACCTTGAATATTTCATGCCAATCCCTTCTGGCCTGCAAAGTTTCTGTTGATAAATCAGCTGACAGTCTTATGAAAGCTCCCCTGGAGTTAACTAATTGCTTTTCTCTTGCTGCCTTTAAGAGTCCCTCTTTGTCATTAACCTCTGGCATTTTTCTGATGATGTGTCTTGGTGTGGACCTCTTTGGGTTCACCTTATTTGGGACTCTCTGAGCTTCCTGGGATTGTATGTCTATTTCCTTCACCAAGGTTAGGGACGTTTTCAGTCATTATTTCTTTAATTAGGTTTTTAATTCTTTGCTCTCTCTCTCTTCTCCTTTTGGTACCTCTATAAGGCAAATGTTGGAATTCTTGATGATGTTCCAGAGGCCCCTTAAACTATCCTCATTTTTTTTGGATTGTGTTTTCTTGTTGCTGTTCTGAATGGATATTTTCTGCTCCCTTATCTTCTAAATAGCTGATTCGATACTCTGCTTCATCTAATAATGTTAATTTCTCTTAAGATATTCTTCACTTAAGTAATTCCTTTTATTCTAAGGATAGCAATTAATTAACTTGTTTATGGTTCTTAATCACAAGGAGTATATGAGTTATTGTAGTTGAAACAAACAAACAAAAAATGTTTTCCTGCATCATGATCTCTCTGGAAACTTTTCAATTCTTTGTGCTATTGGCACAACAAATAATAGAATACTCTGTTTTGCTGATAAAGAAGCTAAGACTCAGAGCTCTTAGTGATTTACCCATATTCACAAGTGAAGAAGAGAAGGAGTTGCTTCTACATCTTGGTTATTCATTATCAAAACTTCAAATAGACTGTTTCCTGACTTACTATACTTTCAGTCCTCCTTAGGAATGAAATCAAAGTTATATAAACATACCTTACTCTCCTGTTGAGTCTACTTAAACATTTTAACTTTTTACAACATTTGAACTACAGTAAGTCCTCATTTAACATCATCAGTAGATTCTGAAACTTTAAGAGAAATGACTTACGACTAAATCAATTTTACAATGGGCTAATTGATATAAACAAGAGTTAAGTTCCCACAGCATCTCATCAACATTATAACAAAACAATGTTGAATGAAATGACCTTATTTGAAGACTTGCTATAAAATAATGTGTTTTATCAGTTTTTCTATGAAGATCTTCAGGAATCTTTTATAACAAGCCTCCAGATATTCAGAGTCAAAATATCAGGGTTAAGCAAAAACACCTTTTTTCAATCCTGCTAACAAGTATGATCTTAAATGAAAATCAGTGCTTTTTCATCCTCCACAAATGATTTCCTTCATTGGGCCAAGAAGTTGATGGGTTCTTGGTGAATGTTGGCCCTTAATAAAATAATCCTCCAAATACTTTAGTGGTAAGAATCTTCTGAAGTAGTGGAAATAAATATTGTAATTAAAAACATGTCAAAGTGAGTAAGACGCTCTCGTGTGTGTAGTAGAGGTTCTTAAGTGTGTATGTGATCACCTCTATTTGAACCACTGAAGAGCCATAGCAACAAATGGAGATGACCAGGTCTCTTTCTGGCCATACTTAGTGATTCTCTGGAGTGGGTCTGCATGTTTTACAAGTTTCTTAAGTGATTCTTAAGCTCACTAAAATTTGAGAGCACATGGTAGATAGTAGAAGTTCAATTATCAACTCAGTCTGGTAAAGCATGCTTAGAGAAAATAAGTTTTGCTAATCAAACTCACTTGGGTCTGATTAACAAACTAAAATGGGGCGATGAGTAAGTCCTGGGGATCTAATGTACAGCATGGTGACTATATCAACAAAACTGTATTATATGCGCGAAAGTTGCTGAGAGTAAATCTTAAATGTTCTCACCATATACAAACAAAAGGTATGAGGTGCCAATTGTATCTCAATAAGCCTGGGAAAATTATGCATAACCTAGACTTCGTGTGAATAATTTTTTATTTTAGAAATTTTAGATTAACAGAAAAACTATGAAGATAGTACAGAGTGTTCCCGTATACCCTGAATCCAGTTTCCCATAATATTAACACCTTACATTAATGTAGTAATTTGTTATAATTAATGAACCAATATTCATTAAAGTCCATACTTTTCCAGATTTCCTTAGTTTTTACCTGTCTCTTTGCTGCTCCAGGATCCCACCCAGAATGCCGCACTATGTGTTGTTATGTCTTCTTATGATTCTCTTGGTTGTGACAGTTTCTCAAAATTTCCTTGTTTTTGATAACCTTAACAGTTTTGTTCAGGAATTTTGTAGAATATTCCTCAAGTGGGATTTGTCTGATATTTTCTCATGATTGGATTATGAGTTTATAGGATGAAGACAACAGAAGTAAGATGTCATTTCATCACATCTATCGAAAGGGTACACTATCAACATGACTTATTACTGTTTATGCTAATCTCAATCCCCTAAGATAGTATTGTCAGGTTTCTCCATTGCAATTTACTTCCCTCGCCCTACACCCCCCATTTTCACACTGAACTTTTTGGGAGAGTCATTATGTTTAGCCCACACTTAAGAAGTGAAGAGTTATTTTTCTGTTCTTTGAGAGTAGAGTATTTTCATGAATTATTTAGAATTCTGCTACATGAAAGATTTGTTTCTTCTCTTTAATAAACAAACAAACAAACAAATACCAATATGGACTCGTAGATTTATTTATTTTACATCTTGGGGTAAAATTTAGCACTATCTTGTTTATTTTGTTGCTTAAATTATCCCAGCCTTGGCAATTGGGAACTCTTTTAGCTGGTTCCTTTATCTCCTTGGCAGGCCCCATCATTGTGTGTGTGTGTGTGTGTGTGTGTGTGTGTTTTAGTACTTTATTAATTTTGATACTATAAGAAATCCAGGCTCATCTTGTATATTTTCTGTCCCAGTCCTAAAATCAGCCATTTCTTCAAAGTGTCCTGGTTCCTTTTTATTAGAGGATGATATTAGAAACCAAGTTCTGCACTCTAGGCATACTTGTTGATACTGGCATGTAATTGCTTCTGGGTCCTTTAAGCTGACAGAGCCAGGAAATACATGTGTATACTAACCACTACATAAATATAGATCTATAAACATATTTAAATGTAACCATTTATATCTATATTGAGCTAAATATAAGTTTATATTGACATTTTCAACTTTAATCCATTATCACATGGATCATTCTAACCTCCTTCCCCTGTTTATAAACCCCCATTCCAATACTGGGAAATTGTTCATTACCCATTCACTTATTTTTTTCAATTCTAGTATATTATATATATATATATATATATATATATATATATGTATTGTGGTATCAGACTGTGAACCTCTAATCCCATGGGAAGCAATAATATCATCTGGAGTGCCGTGCTTATGGTTTCTTTTACATTTAGTCTTACAAATTCCACTCATTTACAAAGTTACATAGGTCAACACATTTCCCCCCAATGTTTCCTTCAGTAATGGTTGTTTCATATATTTTTTTCATATAGATTGTTTTGTTACATTCTTCAGATCTCACAACCTTTTAAATGATTTAAAATTTTATATACGCTACTCTTAAAAATCCCCTGTGTTTCATCTAGTCAATCGTCCCCTTTTTACCCAGAACCATTGGCATACTCTGATCTTCCTACTATCACTATAGTTTTCCAGAAGATCATATAGTTGGAATCATACAGCATGTAGCCTTTTCATATTGGCTTCTTCCATTTAGCGATATGCACTTAAGATTCAACTATGAACTTTTCATGGCTTGATAGTTTATTTTTATTACTGAATAATATTCCACTGTAAAAATGTGCCACTGTTTGTTTACACATTGACCTGCTGAAGGATGTCTTGGCTGCTTCCAGTTTTTGAAAATTATAAATAAAGCTGCTATAAACATTCGCATCCACATGTTGAACATAAGTTTTCAAATGAGTTGGGTAAATACTCAAGAGTGTGATTGTTGGATTGCATGTTTTTGTTTCGTAATATCTTTTTGTAAGAAATATTTTGTTTTGTAAGAAACTATAAACTGCCTTCCGAAGTGGCTGTACCTTATGCATTTCTACCAACAATGAGTGAGAATTCCTGTTGCTCCTGCAATTGATATTGTCAGTTTTTCTTTAAGTTTAGCTATCTAATAGATGTGTACTGATATCTCATGATTATTTTAGTTTGCAATTCCCTAATTAAAAATGATGTTGAGTACTTTTTCATATGCTTATTTACTATCTGATTATTTTCTTTGGTGAGGTGTTTATTCAGATCTTTTATCCATTTTCAAATTAGATTGTTTTCTTACTGTTGAGCTTAACAGTTCTATTTATATTTTTGAAACAAGTTCTCTACCAGATATATGTTTTAAAAATATTTTCTCCTAGTTCGTGGCTTGTCTTTTGATTCTCTTAACAATGTCTTTTGCAAAGCAGAAGTTTTTAATTTTAATAAAGTCCAACTTGTCAATTTTTTATGGGCCATACATATGGGCCATACATTTTATCTAAAACTCATTATCAAACCCAAGTTCATCTGTATTTTATCCTATATGTATTCTTCTAGAAGATTATTTCACATTTAGATCTGTGATCCATTTTGAGTTAATATATGTGAAAGGTGTAAGGTTCAATTTTTTTTTTTTTTTTTTGCATATGGGTGTCCAATTTCTTCAACACTATTCTTTGAAAAGACTACCTTTTCACTGTTGAACTGCTTTAGCTCATTTGTGGCAGTATTGGCAAGAATTTTGTAATTAAAACACAATGACAATTTGTTAAACATTTCAATTAATCTACTTTCTCTCTCTCCTCTGTCTCTCTTTCTCCGCCCTCTCCCACCCTATACCTCTCTCTCTCTCTCATGAACACGTACATATCCCTCCCTCCCTCTGGATGTTCACAGCATTTGGAAAGAGAGCATATATCTCTCATCTGATCTTGAAAATAGCCCTAGTGGGATAGGAAAGACTTAAAGGAATAAAATACTTTGGCATAAGGGATGTAGAGGTCAATTCCAACTGAGCAGGCTGCATGGAATAAGTAAAAATATAAATATATATATATATATTTTAATTGGTATACATATATGTTTGGAAATGCAACTGAGAAGGCTGGTTTAGCAAGATAATAAAGTAAGAGTAAAAATTACAAAGGTTCCAAACAATGACTGTTTGAGAACAAGGTTGGTTGTTGGACTTGGCGCTGTAAGCCCTGGGAAGCCCTTCAGGTCTGAGAAGGGGACTGACATGGTCAGATCAGCTTTTATGAATGTGATTTAGTAGAAATACCAGGGATAGCTTGAAAGAGAGTTGTGACTGGGAGCTACTACAACTATAACTGTTCAGGCGGTAATTACTTAGGGCAGTGGTAGAGCTGAGAGAGATGGTAAGGACATTGTAGGCTACTAGAAAAGGCAATGCAGAGAGAAAAAGTGAAATTAGGCATTTTGGGCAATTACTACTTTTTTGTTATAATAATCTGTCCAAAAATTAAATCACCACTGCCATCTATTGGTGGATAAGAATTGCTCTACACAGAAAGAGTATCATTTTATAATATATTGGCAAGAATGATGATTTCTCTCACTCGCTCTAATCTGTCTCAAAATATTCATTGAGCTCTGTCAAAAGTAATGAGAGGAATGAAAAATAAATGCTCTGTCTTCTGGCCGAAAAAGTTTAAGATATGGTTTAGGAGATAATATATATATAAACAAGTTACCTACTAATCTGTTAAAGTGCAATGTGAGAGGAAATTTGATGAGACTAATTTAGTGTGTTGCTGGCTGAAGGGGTGGTGGTATGTGGTCCACTCAAAAAAGGACACACACAAAAGGCAAGCTTTTGATAGTGGTGTTCACAGGTCCCATGTCCCGAGAGAACTTTAAATCTCAGGCCCTAGTTACGTTTCTAGAAAACAGGTTTGAGAGCTAATTATTCCCAAATTTGGGTTTGAAAGATCTTCCAATTTCCTTCGACAAAGAGCTTTTCCATCTTTTATTGCTTTGGGGTGATTGCCCAAAGAAGAAACCAACTTCAGCAATTTTAAAATAAAAAGTTGTTACAACTATAGAACAATCAACCTAGAGAACCACCTGAAGACTAGCTGAACAGAAGTACTAGAACTAGGGATATAAAGAAGAACCTACATGGAGACTGGTAGCAGGAGTAGAGATGAAAAACAGGCTGGCCCAGACTCACTTGTGGTAGTTGAGAATAGGGAGGGATATCTCAGCTGCTGAGGTCTTTCCTGAGGAGTGAGGGGTCCCAGCCTCATAGGGCTCCCCAGCCCAAAGCACCAGTGTTGGGAAGGGGAGCTCCCAAAAGATCTGCGAAAAACAGTGGGAATTTCATCTATCCAGGTGAGATGGAAGGCTGCTGGAAACCCAGGTGTCCTCTTAAAGGGGCCATGCACAAACTCTCCCTCTCTCAGGCACTCCTTCCCCTGGGCTCTGTTGGAGGAATGATGGCCCAGGAAGCATACACAGAGACATACACAGAGAAACTGAGTTGTATGGCTTCAGGGTGAGGCCTGGAGGGACAGCTGCCATTGCCCCTGTCTTGAGCCCTCCTCCTGTGCAGCTGGTGGGCAAGCACCATCCATCCTGTGTTGAGCCCTCCCATAACACAGGTAAATATAAATCTGCATTGGCCTAGTGAATTCCATTTACTCCACCCTAGTGACTCAGTAGGACCCCACCACACTTAATTTGTGCACTGTTTGAGGCTCTTTCATGATGGACAGCCAGTGTTGGCCCATGCCACAGTCTGTCTCAGGAGTCCCTGAGTGCTAGGGAGGTACGGCTGAGTGGCCCCAGGCTCAGCACTAATACCAAATCTGAATCTGCATTTACCTAGTCGATATCATTCACCCCACTCTGGAGACTTTCGGAGACTCTGCCTCACTCACCTCATATATCTCTGGAGGCTCTTTCAGCTGCTGAGCTATATGGGTAGCTGACAAACTGGTGTCTAGAACTTTTACTGAGCTGCCCCAAGCCTGGTACTGAAGGCAGCTGGCCTCAGTTTGCAGCATAGCTTCTCCCCGGCACCTCCAGGTCCAGTACAGACAGCAACCAATTGCTATCACTTTGTAGCTCCTACCGGGTAGCCCAGGACTGGTTATAGGAAGCAACTGACATTGGCCTGCACTGGAGCTACTAGATATAAAACTATAATACAAGGCTAGAGTCATCAAAATATTATAGTACTGGCATAAAAACAGACATATAGATCAATAAAATGGAGTAGAGAGCCCAGAAATAAATCCATGCCTACATGGTCATTTAATCTATGACAAAGGAGGCAATAATATACAATTGAGTAAAGACAGTCTATTCGATAAATAATGTTGAGAAAACTGGACAGATACATGTAAAAAAATGAAACTGAATGACCTTTTTATGCCATATACAAGAATAAACTCAAAATGGATTAAAGACTTAAATGTAAGACCTGAAAACATAAAATTCCTGGAAGAAAACAGAGGCAGTAAACTCTCTGACATTGCCTTTAGTGTTTTTTTCTGATTATATCTCCTTGGGCAAAAGAAACAAAAGAAAAAAAAAAATCAAAAAATGGGATTACATTAGACTAAAAAGTTTTTGCACAGCAAAGGACAGCAAAACAAAAAAACAAACTACTGAATGTGAGAAGATATTTGCCAATGATACATCTGATAAGGGGTTAATATCTATATATTTTTTTAAAGATTAAAAACAAGTTTATTGCGGGACACCCAGGCAGGCACTGATGAGTGGAATGGAAATGCTGCTTTATCGTGTGAGGATCATCCATGATTTGAATTAAAAACTGCGACCAGCGTGACTTCATCCATCACGATGCTTTCTTCTGTTTCTTCTTTTCATTTTCTTCTTTTTCTTTTTTCAATTTCAGCCACATATTTCTCAATTTTCTCAGGATTTAAAATCTTAAGGGGCTGGTCTTGCTTCATGATCGCCAATTCAATGTTTTTTTGCACCAGCAAAACACATAGTTTTAGCTGGTAGCTACAAAGGAACATTAAAAACATTGAAAAAATAATTTTTTAGAAGTGGCTTAATAAAGTTAAACTGGAAACAACTACATGAACTCATGACCTTTAAAAGTTAGACCTTTTTGCCCTGCTGATGTGTTATCGCATTTGCCATGTTTTGTCATGTTTTGATATTCACCTTCGATAAAACCTTCGAAGAATAGCCAATATAATGTCTCACCCTGATAGAAAGGAATAGGTGAAATCAACGGGTGCCTGGACACTTCTGTTGATGGTAATACAAGGGTTCTTGATACTATCACAGGTGTTTGCAGAGCATCAAAGGGGAAGGAGATATCTTAGAGGTTTCCAGCTGACCAAATTGTGTTTTCAAGCATCTAAAAGAAATAAATAATTCTGAGAATTATGAATTCTTAATATTACTCAAAAGGGGTAGGCAAAAGTATATGTGATTCTTTATATAACATGGTATATATTACTTAATTCAAAGTATGTGTGTATTGACTACAGTTTAAGTCAAATTAGATAGTAAAATATAATGTAACAATCTTGCAGTCTGAGGTATGTGTGTGTGCAAAATTCCATTAATGTAGGTAGAAATAGCTGTGAAGAAATTAATTTAAAGGTTGTGCAAGAGATGTAGTTAGAAAGAAAAAAAATAAGAGTGAAATGTAATACATACAATTCTAGAGAGAAATGGGCTTGAAAATTTTATTACTATAAGAAGGGCTCTGGTTTCATAAACTCCACAAAAGGATTTAACTGTCTTAGAAGTTCTCCCAGGTTGTGTGTGTGCGCGCGCGTGTGTGTGTGTGTGCGTGTGTGTGTTACAGTCCTGAACTGTTCCCCAAATTCAAAACTGAATTGAGGCTTTGAATTTCTAATATATAAGCCTGAATTTATAATCTCAGATTACCTGAAATAAGACTTCTATTTATACTGGTCAGGAAAAATAACCTTGTTATCCAAGAAGATTCAAAATATGTTGGAAATAATAATTTTTAAACAATTGAGTTTATATTATCAATAATTTTGGGAAAGTGAAGCAGTGGGTTTTCAATACTTGTATCTCTTAAAATTCTGTTAAAAAAAGGTTTGCGAGCCCAATAGCCAAAGAAATATTGAGAAAGAAGAACAAAGCAGGAGGCATCATGCTTTTCAATTTCAAACTATACTACAAAGCTATAGTAACAAAATCAGTGTGGTTCTGGCATAAAAACACATAGGTTAATGAAACAGAATAGAGAGCCCAGAATATATAGTCATTAATAATACATAGTCCATAATTTAAACAAAGGACCTCAAAATATACAATGAGGAAAGTCTTTGTGATAAATAGTGTTGGAAAAACTGAACAGCCACCTGCAAAATAATGAAATTGAACTTCTATATTACATCATACACAAAAATCAACTCAAAATGGATTGAAGACTGGAATGGAGGCCTCAAACCATATAACTCCCAGAAGAAAATATAACAAAAAACTCTTTGACATTGATTGCCAATGTCAGTTGACACTGGTATTGACAATCATCTTGGCAATAATTTCTTTCTTCTTTCTTTCTTCTTCTTTCTTTCTTTCTTTCTTTCTTTCTTTCTTTCTTTCTTTTTTCTTCTTTCCTTTCTTTCTCTTTTTAGGTTTAACACCAAAAGAAAAGGCAACAAATGACAAAATAAACAAGTGGGACTATATCAAACTAAAAAGCTGTATAGCAAAGGGAACTGATGCAGGACAGGTGAAATCCCCAGAGTGGGGACTCAAATCCTGCACCAAGAGTGGAAGGGTACTTGACTGAGCTCAGGAAAGAATTCAAGTGCACACCAAAGTTAGAAACAAAAGGAAAGTATATTAGAGAAAGAATGCACTAACTTTATTGTGGGAAGTGCGCTTCTGTTGGGGAGTGCAGTTCTATTGCGGGGGGCGCGCGTCCGCTTTTGCTCTTCTTCTACTCCCCTTCTACTTTCTAGAGAACCACATAGGCTCCACCCATATCAGAGTACAATAGTGACATTCGGCTACACAGGCGTGATACAATAAGCTGAATTATGGTCACATATTTTAGGCACAGGTGCCTTACTATACCAATGTAACATTCTAAATCCGGGGGCCTATTCCTAGCAGAGATCACAGCCAGACCTGGGACCAGCCAGGACTGGGACCCACACTCCACCCCTACAGGGTCATGGCACAGGATCTGGCCTGGAGGGTGTTACCTTGGGCCCACAATCCACTTGCCATTCCTGGAGAGGCTTAGCCCCACAGGGCATTGTCCTCGGGGTACTGTTTACTTGCCATCTCTCTGGGTGCTGCTCAGCACACCAGGGGCATTCTGACACGGCAACTCCTGCCTGTGCCCGCATCAACGATAGCCCTCATCATCTCTCTACCTGTTCCGTGGTATGAGCCGTCTGTGTGCCAGGCATCCTCAGGGATGGGAGTCCAACCCTCTACATAGGGACTCAGTATGTCTCCCATCTCAGCAGGCTCCACCAGCAGCTCTGCTTGCAACTGCATTGGTCCCAGTAGGAAATGCAGCTGACGTGACAGGGGGCTTGCAGAGCACTGTGCCCGCCACTCCAGGTACATCCCTCCACTTGGACATGTGGGGGTCTGTGCGATTTACATACAGGGGGGTCTTCCCCAAGACAGCAGCCACCCCTCCACGAGGTACATGGACTGCACAGTTACGAGATTAGGCCAGCGATGGCCTCACTGGCCAGAAGGGCTGCATATATGGCAGCCAGTTACTTCTCTATCAGAGAATACCTCATTTCTGCACTTTTCCACAATTGGGACCAGAAATCTATTGTCACCTTCTGGGAACTGTGCTTCTATCACAAGCCCCATCCAAACCTTGCATCATCCACCTATACTATAAACAGGAATGGGAGGGCTGGATCTACTACACATAGAGTTTGGGCTACTTTGTAGCCTTAAAGGTCTCTTCTATCTCAGAGGTCCAACCCCACTGGGCACCCTATCGCACTAGATGGTGCAGGGGTTACAGCAAGGATGCCAAATGAGGGATGAACATTCTCCAAAACCCCAGCAGTTCCAAATAGGTTTGGAGCTGCTTCATGGTTTTGGGTCAGGGATATGCCTGAATCTTACCAATCACTGCCTCTGGCATTACTTTTGTCTTACCCGACCAGACAACTCCCAAAATTTGACAGAGAAGCCAGGTCCCTGGACCTTGTCCTCTTTGACTGCTCAACCCCATTCAGCAAGAGATTCTTGTAGGGCTGGTCGCACCTGCTTCTAGTTCTGTAAGAGAATTAGAGGTTAGCATTATGTCATCAATGTAATGAAACAAGTGCACTGTGGGCGGTCATTTCCACATGGTTAAATCTTGAGCCATGAGATCATAGCACGCGGTAGGGCTTGCAGATAGCCCTAGGGAAGGACGAGGAATGACCACTTTCACCCTTCCCAGGTGAAGGCAAATGGTTCTAGGCTTTTTGGGGCTATGGCAAAAGAGAAAAAAGCATTTGCCAAGTTCACCACATAATGGTATCATCCAAGTTCACGTGACAACCAGTCCATAATGTCCTTGACGTTCCGCACGACAGCATGCAGGGGCAGTGTAACCTTATTCAGCTACCGAGGCTTTAGGTCAGCCGGTTCCCCCGCCAACCGGGTGCCCCGCCGATTCCTAATCAGAGAGATAATCTAATCTGCCAGCTGCATCTCACTGGTTGTGGCTTTCCCAGGAATAGGAGTGAATTGCTGGTCAGGGCGCAGGTGATTCTGCAAGGCTTCTTCAGGTTGCTGCTCAGTCTTTCCTGCAGCGACCCCTGCTGCGAGGAGATCAAACCGCATTTGCTGCGGCTCACAGGGCAGAAGGGGCTGGGCGCTGCTCCACTCCACTTTTCAGCCATGTCTCCGTCCCTGCACGGGCCAGTTGGGAGTGTGGCGGGTGGTCCAGTATGCACTCGGGTGGAATGCTCCTTGCATTTCACTTCCACACCCTCCCCCCCCCCCGACCAAGCTATAGCGGACATCACTTCACGGATCCGCTTATCTGTGTAAGGGGCCAGCAGTGCCGCCATGGTGCCAAAAGTACCTGCCTGGCCAGAAGTCAAAATCAAGTCCTTCATCTGTTGCATGCCCATTTCCCGAATTATCTGGACCAGATCTAAGTACGTGGTCCATCCACTCACTGTCTGGCAGCTCCTCCAGGTCTGCCTACATTGTCCACGCAGCAGACATGAGCCAATGGCTGCTCCAATTCAACCTGCTGCCGTATCACAGGCCGTGCCTGCCGTGGTATCACTGATGGGCTCCCAGACCGGATGATGGCAGTGACCCTCAGGCCCTGCAATATAAGTTCCGCTGCTGCCAGCCACCTTTCCAGTCCTTCTTCCTGATGTTGTAACTGCTGCAGCTACTGAGCCTAATTCTGAACCTCCAGGCTGGCCTGCTACAGCACTACCAAGAACATCCAGGCCACTGACCTGCTGCCTCCCAGTGAGTGGTCAGGACATTCTGCTCCAACATCTTCAGGGCTTTCTGGATGTCCTCCAGACGCGGCTTCACTGCATCTCAATCTTCTAGGGGCATCAACATAGCCAGATACAGGGCTGTGGGATACCTGGGAGGTGTGGGGGACACATGTCCTCTACCCGGGGACCGATTGCAGTGCTGGGGGCCGTACACATCTCATCCTGCCAACTACGCCAAGTGTCAGCGCTGAGCTGACCAAAAAGGGAAGTTTTCGGTGGCGAGATGCCCAGTTAGAAGAATGCACAAGGGGCTGACAGGAGAATGAAACGGCAGGCACGAACCTTACTGTGGGCCGTGCGCTTCTGTTGTGGGGAGTGCAGCCTATTGCAGGGAGCGTGCTTCTGCTTCTGCTCTTCTTCTGCTCTTTCTCGTGCTCTCCTTCTGCTTTCTAGGGGACCACATGGGCTCCATTCATATCCAAGTACAATAGTGACATTCAGCCACATATGTGTGATACAATAAGCTGAATTATGTTGACATATTTTAGGTACAGGTGCCCTCTACACTAATGTAACATTCTAAATCCAAAGTCCTATTCCTAGCTGTGAGCCAGGATCACAGCCAGACCTGGGACCAGCCAGGCCTGGGACCCACAAAATAACTCTCCACAGACAGAGATGGGATCTCCTCTCAAGTAGAGAATGAGAGAGATCAATGTGTTCAAGGAATCCAGTTTAAATCTGTTTTCCTTTCCAGATATGGCTCTGCAGAGTTAAAGGTGTGGGGAAATAGTTGTTGGTGACCTCAGCAGGAATCTTCCTGTAGGTTCCCTGTTGTCTGGCTGTATGCTGATCAGCCAGGTTCCAGTGTCAGGTAGCACATAGCAGGCTCTGAATACAATTTGATTTAATGCTTAAATATCATGTCTCTTCCCTATATCAAAACCATCAACAAAATGAAAAGGCAACCTACGGCATGGGAGAAAATATTTGCAAATCGTATATCTGATAAGGGGTTAATATCCAAAATATATAAATAAGTTGCACAGTAGCCAAGGAAACAAAAAGCCTGATTTGAAAATGAGCACAGAAACTAAATATTTTCCCAAAGAAGACATACAAATGGCTAGCAGGTACATGAGAAGGTGCTTGACATCACTAATCATCAAAGAAGTGCAATCAAAACCTCAATGAGACATCTCACACCTGTTAGTATGGTTATGATCAAGAGACAAAAGATAACATGTGTTGGTGAGGATGAGGAGAAAGTAGAACCTCATGAGCACTGTTGGTGGGAATGCAATTTTATGCAGCTATTGTGGAAAATAGCTACCATATCCAGCAATCTCACTTCTGGGTATATTCCCAAAGGAAATGAATACAGGATATTGAAAAGATACCTGCACTCACATATTGATTGCTATATTATTCACAATAGTCATGATAGGGAAACCTCAGAAGTGTCCATTATAGATGAATGGATAAGGAAGATGTGACACACACATAACACACACACACACACACACACACACACACAATGGAATATTATTCAGCCATGAGAAAGATAGAAATTCTGCCCTTTTTGACAACATGGATGAAACTTGAGGACATTATGCTGAGTGAAATGAGCCAGACAGAATAAGACAAATATTGCATGACATCACTTATGTGTGAAATTACAGAAAAGTCAAACTCACAGACACGGAGAGTAGAAAGTGATTGTCAGGGACTGGGGTGGGGGAATAGGGAGAAGTTGGTAAAAGAGTATAAACTTTTAGTTATAATATAAATAACTTCTTCAATTTATTAGTTAATTTATAAAGAAAATACAATTTGAGTTTCAAAGCTTAAAACTTTGATTTTAATCTATGCAGTGATAACATATTCAGTTATTTACAGTATTAGTTGTGTCTAAGTATCCTTTTCTACACAGATACCGCTTCTTTATATATTAAAGAACAAGTTCGCAACAAAAAAATGACGGAGAAGATGTGGAGCAACAGGAACTCTCTCATTCACTGCTGGTGCCAATGTAAAATGATGCAGCCACTTTGAAAGACAATGTGGTGGTTTCTTACAAAACTAAACACTCTTATCATATGATTCAGCAGTTACGCTCCTTGGTGTTTACTCAGAAGAGTTGAAAACTTACGTCCACACAAAAACCTGGACACAGATGTTTATAGCAGCTTTACTCATAATAACCAAGATGTCTTTCAGTAGCGAATGGATCAATAAATTGGTATATCCAGACAGTGGAATATTATTGATTGCTAAAAATAAATGAGCCATCGAAGCATGAAAAGACCTGGAGAAAACATAAATGTATATTACTAAGTGAAAGACGCCAAACCAAAAAGGCTACATTCTGTAAGATTTCAATTATATGATATTTCAGGAAAGGCAAAATTACAGAGACAGTACAAAGATCAGTGGTTGGGTTGAAGGGGAGAAAGAGGGATGAATAGGTAGAGCACAGAGGATTTGTAGGGCAGTGAAACTACTCCACATAATACTACAGTGGTTAGATACGTTTGTTCAACCTGTAGAATGCACAATACCAAGAGTGAGCTCTAACGTAAACTCTGCACTCTGGGTGGTCATGATGTGTCAATGTAGGTTCCTCGGTTGTAACAAATGTACCACTCTGGTCAGGAATGTTGATAATGGAGGCTATGCTTTCTCTGTGTGTGTTGGGTTTGGAAGGGAATGGCAGGGAGTATGTGGAAAATCTGTACCTTCCTCTCAATTTTGCTGTGAACCTAAAACAGCTCTCGAAATCTTTTTAAAAATAAGTTGTCATATATTACTGAGAGTCTATATACATGAACACTTAAAGCTCTTTCTGAACTAATTAGCAAGGGGTAGGGCAAATATCATTCAGCTGGGGCAGTAGTTATAAATAAGCAATGAACAGAACAAAGAACAAAAAGCAAAGAGTAACTTAGCTCTGAGCGAGCTCTTTATTTACCACAACCCCATGATATTGGTGAACTAGATTCCCAAAGCAAGGTGCTTCACAAAGACAAGGATCTGGTCTATCACTTTTAATCATTCTGGTAGCTCCAGTGTTTTCCACTGTGCCTGGTGTACAGTTTACTTTTAAATCATTTTTGTTGAGTGAATAAAAGTGGGTTTCAAGGACCACTTACTTTAGAACCGCCCAGGGCTTTGGAATGCAGATTCATGGGGCACCTCTGAGTGGAACTGAAAGTCCTGGAGTGTCAGAATCTGCATTCTTCACAGACCCACAGCAAGTGCTTCTTTCACAAGCCACATGCAGTCTGAGCACAACTGAAATTAAATCTCTTCACTTTGTCAGAGAGAGAATTGAGTCTGGTTTCTTGATGTCCCATGGGTAAGGACTGAACAAAAAGTAGAACTCGAACTGTCAGGCTTTGAAAAGTTAATCAGATTGTTCACTTGCTTTAGTTTCAATGTACAGAACGCAGAAAAATGGTTCTGTTTCTTGCATTTTTTTAAATCGATAGTTGATTTAGAATCCATTTCTCATTGTCATTTTGGTATTGCTTCTTCTACTAGCATTATTTCACATTTTTCTCATTTTTCAAAATTGTTCCTAACTTATTATATTTCTAATTAAATTTAATTTTCGAAATGCTTGTCAGTGTCCGTGGACTTCTAATGTGTTATTTTATTTGAGCAGAGATGTGAGAAACAACTTATTCCACCTAACTAGGGTCTTCTGAGACTCTTAAAGGTATCCCCACCTCCACCACTGCCCGCCCCCCATCCCGGTAAGATCTCCTGTCTGTGTGTCCTACGGTGGAAGCCATTCTCATAGGCCATTAAGTGTGCTTTGGATATGCCAGATTCTTATGCTTAATAGTAATGTGATTAGAAGCAGCAGTCTTCACCTGTATGGGAACTTTTTCAAAAGTTCCATTCAAAGACATGGTTTTCATAGGGCTCTTTTCAAGATTGTTTTCGTTTTCCCAATTTCCAGGATTGGAAAAAAGTCCAAAAAACGATTTGAAGGAGCTGGGATTCTTTTTCAGGGTTCGTCGTGACTGACAGGATCTTTTTGTAACTGAACATTGGACAATGAGGTTATTCCTTCCCCGTCTCACCTGTTTTTCACTACGCGAATCAGCAATCAATGGATTCATTAGATAATTAGCAATCAGCTGGTTAGGAGACAAGTAGATAATTAGGGATCAATTCATTAGGCTCTGTAGCCGCGAACTCCGCCCCGCCGCCCCTCTACTGGGCCGCGGACCCACCACTACCTGCCTCGCGACCCGCCTGCACTGCACCTCGCGCTCAGCCCTCCAGGTGCGGACACGCGTCGGGCTAAGCCAGGCACTCCGCGGTCGGCGCTCCTGCTCCTGCTGGCGTTGGCTCTGTCCCTGCCCGGGGCCCAGGGGGAGGCCGCGGGGTCGCAGGGGAGCGCTCGTTGCATATGAGAAGCCAAAGCCCTGCCGTTTCTCTCCGTGGTGGGCGCCAGCCGAGCTCCAGTTCCTCGCGAAGCGCAGATAAGTCCAGATCCCAACCTGTCCTTTGCGCTGAGCCTGGGTCTGGAGGAATTACTGTGGGGGCCCAGAAAGGCGCTCGCTTTTTGAAGCTCGTGTTAAGCGCAGTATAGAAACACACCACCACTGCAGTAACCTCTTCTCGGGAAAGGAGGTAAGGAGTTTATAGATTTACCCATCTCGCAAAGGAACTGCTTGATATGCCCCTTCCCAGGTGTGGGAGGCCTTTTAAGGAGGCTGGTAGGGCAGCCAAAAAACCCGGGTTTCAGACCCAGCTGGCGAGGCAGAGTGCACAGGTGATGTGCCTGTTACCTGTCAGCGCCTCGAGGAGGATTACTGCTGTCACCCGGCCGCCCACCCGCACCTGCTCGGGAAAGCTCCTTTGCTTCCCCTTCAAGCTGGCCGCAGAGAATGGTAGAGGGCCGCGCGGATCTCAGCAGGCCGCAGTGGCTTGAGCTAAGCCTGACCTTTTCCAGGCAGTGACCGGAGCTATGCGGGAGGAGGTGATGGGAGGCCTGGAAAGCTGCGGGGATCAGCCGAGCTCCCCTGTCTGGGATCTAGGCAGAACTTTTCAGGTGATGGGCTTGTACAGGGCTGTCAGGGAGGGAGGTGGGGTGGGAAGGCCACCTCAGCAGTGATGCAGTGAGGGTGCTACACCTGTCATATACTTAGACTTGAAATTATTGTTAGTCCAAATATTTCTCTCAGAGAATAAAATGTCACTTTGGAATGTGAAAGAGTGAGAGTAAGTCTTAAAATACAGAAACACAGACCTATTTAACTTAAATTGAACAGATCTTTTTGGTTAAAAGATGGTGAAGACTTACTGGAGTTACAAGAGAGAAAACAGAATGTTTTATTAAAGTTAGAAGTGGTAACAATCTGAAGTTTTAAAAAACAATATAGCTTGACAGAAAGTGATCTGTGAGTCGCCCTCAAAGTCCATTGCTTTCTGCTGCTGTTTGTGATGGTCTCATCTTTTGATTACTGTACTTCATTACCGTGAGGAGAAAGGGTGGCTTATTACACCTGCATCTGAGCCTGTAAAGGGAACGCCTGGTTGTGGATCAGGGACCAGGAAGGACATGAGAGCATGGGTCACTCTAGTTGTTCTCACGGGACAGGCTTAGGGGATGATGGTGGTGAGAGTGTCACAGTTCATTCAGAAATATCTCCTAGGTTCTGGAGGCCAGTAATAACTCCCATCCCTGCCAGATACCCCTGGAATTCTGCCCCTTTAATTCTGTGACAATAAGCACCATCACCCAGACCTAACATAAAAGGTCTGGGCTGTGAAATCCTTGTTGCCCATGCTCTCCCACGTTCTCCCTTTTCTATAGGTCAGGCAACCTCCCTAAATACAGATGCGAAGCTTGAGGTGTGTGTGGGCATCATTCCAGGTAGAGGGAGCAGTAAGTGCAAAAGCCTGAGGTGAGAGGATTACCAGTGGGGATGCCATTAGGATTGTGGGGATAGTGGTGGAGAGCAGGTAGGAGATGTGAGTCTTATGTTCTCAGGAACATGCAGGATTCACCATCCTTGTCTCTCCTCCTCTCCACAGCCTGCCCTGGGGCCCATGCATTTTTTATCCATTTATTTAGTGATCCAGCACACATCTGAGGTCTCTCTGATGGGTTTGGGATTATGACATTAACCACTATTATTGACTCTTTTTCTCAAAGAGACATCCTGCCTTGAAAGTCTCCAGAATTTGATCCTTCCTTTCTTATCGTCATTCATATCACCTTAGTTCAAGCTCTCATGAAACTCTCACTGACCTTCTAGATTGTCTGTGTAGCTCCACGAGTGCCCTCTGTCAGTCTATTTTAATGGGATAAGAATTAGAACGGATGTGCTTTCATAGACGACTCCTCTCTGACCATCACACCAGCAGAATGGAGCAAAAATTCTTATCCAGAACAGAGTACTCACTCACTGAAATAAAGACAAGATCAGGTGTCTGAGAAATGGGCAGTTTGGAGGAATTTGGGACAGAAAAGGAATTAGCCTGAAATGTGTGAGATAGAAGTACTGTATGATAAAGACTTAGAAGTTTTGATGTATATTATGTCCGCTTTACCTTCTCAACAGATTTTAGTAAACATTTATATTACTCTGCAGACTTACCAAAATCAGATTTTTTTTTAAATATAAAACTTTACTGGCTTGGAGCTGAAGGTGAGAATGTGAAGGTTATTTTTGGAAGGTTATTCTGAACAATTTCAGAAGAATATTAGTAAGAAATATTGGCTGTTTCCTCCCCAGTTACAGGTCTTCAGTGGCTTCTCTTGATTTTTACAGAAAGTTTTAACTTCTCTTTTGGGCAGGATACTCAAGTCTTCCTGTGGCCTGCCCCAGCTAACTGTCTATGGTTCTCACAGGACACCTCTGTAAGCACCTCTATGCCACTCACAGAGGCTCAGCCTGCTCTGTGCGGACGCCATCTGCTTCACCTCTGCTACTGTGAGGTGGAATGCACTTCTCTCATCTCTGCCCATCAGAATTCTAGGCCCTCTTCTTTCGTGATGTTATTGCAATTATTTCATGTTCAAAAATATCTAAATCCTAAATTCACTTTGCAAATATCACTACAGTTCTGAAAAAAAAACTTAAAAAAAATAACCCATATATACCGAACACTGGCATTTGCGTAATACTAGAATTTGATGTGTACAGCCAAAATTCCTTCTATTGCAAGTCTGTTACTATTACCTTTGCTCACTTAGCCAGTCCTACCTGGTGAGTAAGAATTTCTTCCATATAAATAATAAAAATAATTTTCATTATTTTGCATATCACCATGAGGTGTTATGGATGGTGCTTTTTAAATATGTTTTATTTGCTTGAACTATTTGTTTTACTGAAGACTCTTAGTGGGGAAGAGGTCAAGGTGGAAAAGTTATGCATGATATTTTGCTAAATCTATTTGACAAGTGCTATCACCAGGAGAACACTTATTATGAGGAGCCGTAGCTAACTGACATGAATGAATTTCTGCCCATTCACAGCTTCTCTGAGTAGTAGTTGTTACCTCTTTTCAGGAGCTCATTTGTCCTGCTGAGTAGGGAAACCCTGTGGAGGAAGTTGACAGAATCATTCAAGGTGGCTTCTCTCTCCCTGGAATGACACAGTCCTAGGAGACTACTTTTTTTTTTTTTTAATTATTTTCTTATGGTGACATTGGTTAATGAAATCCAATATGTTTCTAGGAGACTACTTTTCAAACATGTATTGGCTAGGAAAACTAGGATTTTAAAACATCTTTTTTTTTTTAATAACTTTTTTCTTTGGCCTTCACTTTTAGTGCTGGACACGAGCTCTAAAGCATTCAATAATAGATTTCTGAGATTTTTGTTGCTCTGTAGGAGGACAGAAAAATGTGGCCAGAGGACTGTTGCAAAATCCACATGTTTCCCTCCTAATCTGATGCTGTGAAAACATCAGAGAAGTGAGAGATAGCACATTCAACAGTTTAGGCATTTGTTATAACTCTAATTCTATACCTGTCAACGTAAGCTATCAGGAAATAGTAAAGTATATCATGTTTAAAAATGTGTAGTCTTTTACATTTAATTTTATTAAAAATTAATATACTATTAAATATGATTTACTTCGAATTATTGTTAGCCTTTTTGGCTAATCTCAAATACCTTTGATGTTATATTTTTCTGAATATAAGCCTTTTTTAGGTTGAGCATTGAGGATTACTCAGTTTAGCCAACCAAAGTAACTGTACAAAAGCTGACATTTAGCAAGAATTTTTTTTTTCCTTTGGAACTGAAATTTTAAAAAGAAAACTTGAGGCCTTTTTTTAAAGTTTAACTTTAAAAGTAAAATAATTTGATTTTTAAAATTTGTTCCTCAAAGCCTAATTAGACCTATCGTTTTATGATTTACTCTGTGCCATTCTAAGTAATGAGCTAATCTCTTGGCATTATAAGTTTAGACAATACAACATTTGCTGCCCTTGATATCTTCTAGAGCAATGGTTCCTGAAATGAGGTTGCTCTGGCCACATGCCTCAGAATCAGCCAGCAGACAAGTTTCAGTTGTAATTGTTGCTCTACACCCTGGACATCCTAAATCTCTGACTGTAGCCCACCCATACGTGTCATGGTATTTAGGGGTTCTTGTGTACATTGAGATTTGGGGACCACTAGAGATTTTTAACTGGGGAGAATGGGGAGGGGACAAACGGTACATCAGAGTCTTCTCTGAGATAAAGACAGTCCGCAACCATGGCCGTGCTCTATTTCAATAGCTCATTGCCTCCTCTCTCATCCCCGCGTGTGCTCACCACTCTATAGCTACATTTTCCAGTGTGTTTTGAAACATAATCTTAAAAAATAAATAGATAAAATCTTCCTTGGTTTATCAGCTTTGGGAACATGGCTATTAAGCCCCTTGTTAGAGAAAAATATATAAGAACTGTGAAGGCCTGGCACTTTATGTGAACTTCATGTAAAGTAGTAGTAGTCAAACTTCTTCCTCCTTTCTTCCTTCCCTCTCTTTCTCCCCGCTTCCCTTTAAAAAATCTAGCATTTATTTGCATCTTGTAGAACTAGTCGCTTTGGGAAACATTATTTTGTATGAGCCCAATTCTACTTCAGCACTTGAGACACACTAGGAAGAAAAGGCCAGGCCAGAGTAAAGTAACAAGAGAAAGAAGAAAAGGTGACCTGAGGAGGGCAAAGTGGTGGGTGGGGCCTCTGCAGGTGACTCAGGTTGCTAGTTGCTTAAGAGTGTGATTACAAAAAAGGCTACTATTGTTCAATGGACAAATAAATAATGAGATAAAATGACAAGTTATTCATCTAAAAATTAACTGTCATTCCTGAATAGTGTGCTTACTGTGAACATTTTGTAGTTTTGTACTATTTAAAAACAATATATGAGTCTTTAACTTTGCTTAAATTCTGCAGAATGTGTGACTATTCACTTATTGTGCTACATGGCTGCTTTGCTTTTGGCTGACTATGTCTTCTCTGCATGTATAAAGAAATTGTGTGAGCTAACTGGTAAAGAAAATGTCTTATCTTTATTAAGTGGTAGTGACTTGTGAGAGAATAAGAAAACAAAAACAGTAAAACAATTAAACTCCGAAAAGCCAATATTTCAGCTTACGGTTTGAAAAAGGACTATGATAATATTGTGGCCATCGATCAGGGAGCATACTGTGGGACAGAGAGCACCGGTTCTGGGCTTTCTTCAGTCACGGAGCTGTGGGCCCTGGACAAGGTGCATCTCTGAGCTTTGGGTGTCTCGTTTGTGCCACAGGGAAGAGCCCATCATGGAGATTCAAGTCAAGATTAAACAGAGGAGATGAGCAAAGTACCTGCCAGGGGCCCCAGTCTCTAGGAGGAAAGCAAGTGTGTTGGTTTCTTGTTTGCTAAGTCAGAGCAGTGGCAAATCTGTAAAGGTGACTGTTTTCATGACTGCTTCAAAGCTTGATTATATTTATGAGAGATTTTCTGTCTCCAGAAGACCTGCCTGTTCCTAAGAAGAGAAAAACAGCCTACATGCTGGGTTTGGAATATTATCTATTTGTGTAACTCTTTCCTGTGGCTATCTCCTATGTTACATAATAGATTTGAAAGTAAAGTCTTCTTTGCAGGCAGCAGATTTAGAGTTTAAATTTTAAGTAAAAAAAAAAAAAAAAGAAATTAATTACCACATTAAATATTTACTCAGTACTACTACATTAATTGTGAAGTGTTAATATAGTCACTCCTTGAAAAATTCTTCATGGATAGCAGTGAAAATAAAAGATACTTCCGAAGAAAAAAAAAAACAAACATATGGGCTAGGTTATAGGACAATAATGAGTAGTAAACTTGCTTATCTTCTATGTTGCAAATTAAATTTTGGCTTAGTTGTATTAATGTTTGTGACCTTTATTGATTCAGTTTTCTAAACTTAGGAAAAATCTTTCCTGGGAATGCTTTCTGTTTTAATATCTAATTAAATACTTTGAATTGCTTTGGTAGAACTTTTAACATGACAATCAGGTAGTAATTATACAATTCAAATATGTTCATAGTAAGGTATTTTGAAATACAGTTTGTCAATTATACTGAATTAAAGCTAAAATTAAAAATATACATACATACATACATACATACATACATACATACATACATACATACATACTGGAAAACTTGCTGTGCAAATAATTTCTTTGCTTCATCCAGGAAGCAGCATATTTAGAAAAAGTTAGTTAAAAATTATTATGGACGATGATAAGGAGAGGTATAGGCTTTTCTTTCTTTCTTTCTTCTTCTTTCTTTCTTTCTTCTTTCTTTCTTCTTTCTTTCTTTCTTCTTTCTTTCTTTTTTTTCTTCCTTCCTTCCTTCCTTCCTTCCTTCCTTCCTTCCTTCCTTCCTTCCTTCCTTCCTTCCATTGCTGTATTGTTGCCAGATGATATAAACCAATATGATTAGGTTATCATTTTGTCCAGTATGTACCACCACATATGTTTTAAAATGCACCTCAGATTTGTTTTAATCAGGTATAGCAAGAAATGTAGACCGGAAATGACTGTCGTGAAGGAAGAAGTTTTACTTACAGTTCCCTAGAAACTGGAGGTACGGCATGCCAATTAGGGCCCCATGAGGAAGCAAAACAATGTATAATGAAACCAGTTTAACCATGGGCTAATTTATATAAACAAAAGGTAAGTTCCTATGGCATCTCATCAATGCTACAATGAAATGACGTTATTTGAGAACCTGCTGCATTTGAGCAAACTATAGTCTTTTTCTCTTTAGAGCTTTCTTTTTTCTTCTTTTTTTTTTTCTTGGTGTAGAGTACTCTTACTATCTCTTCTTACCTACATATCTCTTGCTTTTCACTACTGGGGTGTCAAGTTAAACATCACTTCTCTGTTTTAATTGAATCAATATGCTGTATATTTCTATATGGTTTGTACTCTGAAATAAAAATTCAAGTGTATTAAAAATATGTTTTTTTTGTGGCCAATATTGAGCCCAAGTGATTGGTTCCACCTTGAAGGTAACAACCTACTTGAGGGTCATCCTCTTAGCTTTCTATTCCCTAAATGTTTGCTAGGTACCCTTTCCACACAGCACTGTTGTACACATTACAGGTGATAACAGATGAACAAGAAGAAGCCCACAATATTATGGTGGAGGCAGACATGTGCACAATTTACTATCATGCTTATCAGAATGTATAATTGCTTTTACAGAAGTTATAAAATGTTAATGAAGTATAAAAGAGGGGGTTACTTATTTAAAATATATACCTTATGAACCTGTGTGTCATCATGGTGCTAAATCTCCAGATTAAAAGGCTTTTAGGAGTAGAATTATTTATGCTCTTTGCAGACACTTTCGCCATAGTACTTCTATGGCACTCAGCTGGCTCAGATTTCAGAAAGGGCCTCAGGGTTACCTTGCTAGATATAATGTGGAGTACTGATGCCAGCCAATTTTCCATGCTTGGTTTTAGAGAGGTATGGGGGAAAGAGCCCTGATCAGGCTGGACTGTACTTGACGAGAACACCAAAATATCTATCTAAAGAAATATTTTCATCTTCACTTCTGCTTTGTTTTTCTGGATTAGTTTTGATTGTAAAGTAGAAGTGTTCATTGCCAATGGAAGGGGAGCTTTGATTCAGCCATCCTCTTGCCACCCTTCCCCCACAAATCTGTCCTGCTCACATGGGCTGCCAGGAGCAGGGAAGGGCTTTTACACCCCTCTTTAACATCCAGGATGTGAAGGGCTGTTAGAATTCCATGTCTTCATTTTCTATCATCTTGCCTCAGTGGATCACACAAGTCAATGTGGTGATTCAGACTCACCTATAGGAAGGTGACAAATGTTCACAGCCCCATCATATTCATATAATGTCTGACATGCACTGGAGTCAATCCATAATAAGGCATTGTAAGTTTAAATGTGTAATTGTCAACAAACATTGAGGTAAGGCTTATTAAAGTTTTAGTTTTTTTTTTTCTTCTAAGAGAGTTGCATATGCTCTCAAATTGTTTTTAATAAATAACATTTTCTGGATGGTGTATTTACAATAAGCACAAAATGAAGTCTGACACTCAGTTTGATTTATTTTCTTTTAATTAAGTCCAAAGCTTCTAAGTGGGAGAGTATTATGACTTGAAGTACATTTCAACTTGCTTTCTCTGGCTACTGTGGAGCGAATGGATTATAGGAAGAAGAAGACCAGTTAGGAGGCTGCTGCTCAAGTACAATCACAAAAGTATGATGGTTTGGACTAGGTCTGTATTAATGAGAGGAAAAAGAAGTGTGTGGGTCTCAGGTAATTTTTGGAGGTGGAATATATAAAATTAAGTAATTTATTGGATGTAGTAGTGAAGGAATGAGGGAGTCAAGCCTGAACAAGGGGTAAAGAATGATGCCATTTATTGAGAAAGGGGGGTATGGGGAGAAAGAGGCTTAGGGGACAGGAAAAATCAAATGCTCAGTTTTGGCTGTGCGCTATTGAAAGGTCTGTAAATTCCCTAACAGACTAGTATAGCTGAGCAGTTAGCTCTCCTAAAGGCCTGCAGCCCTGAGGGATGAAGATGCAGATTTGTAATCAGCTGCATAAACGGCCCTGAGTTCATGTGTTTAGTGTTTGTCACAATAATCTATTTGTAAGGATACTTTTAATGGTGGAAATGTATTCAAGAAATCCTTTTTTCTTTTCAGAAATATTCCCAAGAGATTTGAACTTAAAAGACAAATTTATAAAGCATTTCACAGGTAAGCATACAATTTATCAGTGATTCAATTAAATAAAAAGATTGTATGCAAATTGCTATGTTAGGCACTGGGGATATGAAGATAAATATCTGTAAGAGGCTCGCGGTCCTGTTAGGAGAGAGACAAATGCTATAAACTTCTATTAACCATAATGTAAACCAGATGTCCATGAATAGAAGTAGTAGAAGTACAAAAAGTGTTAGAGATACACTGGAAATGAATAATTATAGCAAGAACTACCAGGAAAGACTTGTGGTGGACCTAATATTAAAGTTGAGCTCTAAGGGATGAATGGGATTTTCCCAGAAGAGAGAGGCATTCTGGTCCAAAGGAATCCTTTGAGCACATGGTATGGTTTGGGGGCAGGACAGGTAGATGGTATGAATCCACTGTGGGTTAAGTTTAGGTTACGGTGTGTGTGGACATTGGGCAAGAGTATGGTGGAAAAGTAAGTTGGAGTCATAGTGTGAAAAATCCTAAATGGTATGCCAAGGAATTTACACTGTGCCGAAGGGAGCAATAGCAGTTTTTTGAATAGGGAGAGACAGACTTTCATATGCCACATAGTATGCATAGTTGAAAATCTCTTTTATGATACTGTTTTGTTCTTCATTCAACTTTGTGAATCATTGGAAGTCATCCTATGCTCAAGTTTGGGCAAATCACTAAATTATTTTGATCCATGCGCCCCCACCTTTATTGTTGCTGTCTTCTCTCTGTCCCCAATTATCCCAGCTACCTTTCATTGTTTTAAATCTCAGGCCTATGAACTGGAAAAAATGTTTTTTTTTTTATCACTTAACAAAAGCCAAGGGCCATCTTTGTTAATTAACTTCAAATGGATGGAGTATCCACCCACTTAAGGCACAAGGAAGTGTAAGAACTTCCCATGGTGAGTGTCTCTAGGCAGTCTCTTAGTGGCATGACTGGGCTCACCCACTTCTACCACTTCTAAAAAAGCAGACTCCAGATGTAGAGGTAAGTTTTGGTGGAGACTGTCTTGGATTTGTGAGGATATATAAAGGAAATGTCATGGATCTGTCCACCTTACAGTAGTGCTTGATACTAATAAGACATAAATTCCTATAATTAGGAACATCTGCATAGAAACATTTAATTTCTATTAAATAAAAACCTGGAGAACAGAAAATAGAAACCAAGGATATTTATTTTTTATTCTCACAACTACTTGATTTGCTCTCTATAGATTTTTTTTCAGTCTAGAGCTTTTCTCTCGACTATTCTAACACATTCTCCTGAAACCAAAGATTCCATTAGTGAGATGTTGAGAATGTGGAATGAATTTAGATTATTTTTCACAGAGTCTGGGTGAGAAGAGGAGCTCTCAGGCAAATTCTTTTAAGGGTATGGAAGGAGATAAACTTCCCTTATATTATTCCCATCCATAATGTGCCAGCAAATGTGTTTGGAAAACATGCCCACTTATCATAAGCATTCTTTTCCAGTCGTATTTTCAGCTGAATACAGCCAACACTTTCATTGACTCTATCACAATACCAGAGATTTCTCAACAGCAACTTGAAAGTAGCTTGGACAGTCTTTTTTTTAACCTTTATCCAACAATAATTGCATGTAATTTTAAACCTCAGCTGTCTATGAATTGAAAGTAATAGACTAAACATTGTATAAAGATGCTATTTATATCACTGACAGTACTTAAATTAAGTATCTTGACACTATAAGGAACGAAACCACATTGTAATTGGGATTATGCCCAAATCAGAAAACAGCCAGATTTCCTTAAGGACCATAATGTTTGTCAGGATTTAAAACTTTTATCATTTTTCAAATTCCTTGATATAAATAAGGTGCTCTCTCATGAATATGTCAAAATTTCTCGTGAATTATTTTAAAGTAAATATTTTCAAATCACATCATTTATACAATGAGTGATAGATTTTTCTGAATAATGGTAGCAAGTGTTTTTAAAGTTTGCTTTAATAAATTCTTTTAGACACAAGGTACTGAAGTTAATATTTCAAACATAACATTTAAGTGCTATTGTTTGAACTGCCCGAATCATGATTATGTGTGGTAACTCAGTGACTGTTTTAAATTCATTTCTAAATCTAAACTTTCCTTTTAAAGAAAGTGAATTTTAAGCATTTTTTTTTAAAATAAGATTGGTTATCTTGAAGATTACTTAATTTTACTCAGGATACTGAGTCAGAGTTTTATAATTTTTTTTTCATAAACAAGTTATGTTTAATGACTAGGGAAGATGAATTGTGTTGGAATCAAAACAAAATGAATAGTGGTAGCACAGCATGGCCAAGCAAGTACAAGCCTTGTGATCAAACTACTTACTAGCTTTGAAATTTTTAACATTTTGAGGCTGTTTTCTCATCTCTTAAGTAATATATTACCTGATTGTGTTATTAAGAGAATTTACAAGAAAATGATGTTAAACGCTTAATATATTAAGTACTTATTAAATTATTGTTATGTTAGTGGCCATAATTAACATGATTTCCCCATATTTGTAGTAACTATACATAGAATTTACCTCTATTTTTTCTAGGTTACAAAAGATATGCTAGATTGTTTAAAAGATTAGCAGTGAGTCCACTGTGCTCATAAACCTAGAAAAACTACCCTGTGAGTATGCATTTTTATATTTTATTAAATAGCTTAACTTCCTTAAGAAATTTTGAACAATTAAAAAACCAGGAAGCTGATTTTAATCTGTGGATTTTTCACTTAGTGTTAAAGCTTGTCTCGTTTATTGAATTAATTAAAAATACCCTCAACAGTGATGAATTAAGTAAGATAAAGAGCTTTTGGAAAGCTTTACTGCTCTTGAATGATTTAAAAAAACATTTCAACATTTGGTGTTATAAAAATAATTGTTCAGAAACCATATGCAGATAAATATTAGATGAAAAAAACTATTTAAAGGTCAACCTTTTCTTAGTTGGCCAGAAGATATAATAAAGGTAGAACCAGGTTCTAAAATTTTAGTATTGGAAGAGTAGAAGAAAAACAAAATGAAAGGATCTAAAATATAATGAACACGTAGTCATCATCCACTCTAATATACACTTTGACAGAGTGAAATAGTAAGTCAGAATTTTTCATTCTGTCTAAGTTACCCTACAAACCGTAGGGCAATAAGGTCTTTGTATAACCTAAATAAATCTAATGCAAATTGTAACGTTTATATATAAAAGTTGAATCTATACAATAGGTTTAAAAGGTATTCATTTTTTTGCAAAGATCTTTTAATAAGTTCCCCCCCCCCCCAGAGTACTACAAAGTCAGCATTTTATAGTCATAATTTCAGGACCACGGACAAGTCCAATTAATGAAACTGGTTCCACAGATTTTTAGGGTGGAAATGAAAGTCATAGAGTACCTGTAGTCTAGAAGTATCCATGAATATCTTGATCTGGTCAGTGTAACAATATATTCCAAATAACTACATAGGTATTTATTTAACTCATCTTAAATTTGTTGTGCCAGTATCTGAGATAATCCTAATCTATTGTTGTTGCTATTCTCTTATTTAAAAGGCAATTTTAAATTAATAATAATAATTGGCATTCTTAATCTGCTAAATTTATATTTCCTCTTTTCTTAGATTAAGAAAATGAGCTAGATCATTTCTGTGTTCATTGGCAAGGTACTCGAATCAATTACTCTCAATCTCAAACCTTTTGAATAATGTAAAACATGAATAAATCAAGAAAACTAATTATGCTTTTGAAATGACTTAAATCAAGCCATATTTATTTTTTCTTTGTTTTAATATTTTTATGTTAATGAGTAAATTTACATAAAGTCCCCCCCCAAAAAAAAACAACCTATAATAACTGGAAAAGTTCTAAAAAAACAAATACTAGATTATACCTTAAAATATTGTATCCAAACTTATATTCTCCTAGGAGTAGATGCATAGATGACAGGACTCATAAATGTATCCCTTAGAAATTAGTTTGGAGATTTAGTCATTTCCTCTGCAGAAATCATCTATGATAGTATCTGAGTCTAATTATTTACTTAACAAAATATCATAATCAGTATTATGGATTAATTTTAGGAATATCTTTAAGTTATTTAGGTTATGTCAAGTTGTTTATTTTTTTTGGTTTATTTAGGTATCATAAAACCTTAATGGGGATGTGATCATTTAAAGTCTCTAAAAGTGCTGATTATCCCCTCCCTTCTCACACAGATTAGTCTACAATCTTAAATTTAGACTACAAATTATGAGTCTGTAGATTCTTTAAGCAAAATAAAATAAAATATAACTATTGAATCAATATATATTTTAAAATATGTAAAAAACCAGGTAATAAATAACACTTTTTTCCCCCACACAGGCATTTCTTAAGAATGTACATCTAATTTGAAGAAAAAAGTAGCTGGTAAATATGAAACTCCTGTTTTTATCATATTAAATTGAGTAAAATAAAAGACTTCTCAGAAATAACTAATTTACTGTTCCTATCATAGAATGGAGTTTTTCTTGGTTTATCTTTTATGTATACAGTAATCTAAAAATTTTTTAAATGAAGTTTAATTCACATATTATACATAGAATATTAAAATTATGTTCTTTAGTTTTGCTATATATTCTTTCCTTATATGGTTAACATTTCATATATATTAATTATATTGAATTATGTAAATTATGCCTGAGTGACAATAAGAAATGATTTTTATATGATTTTTAGTAATATATGGTTGAATAATCATCTTTGAAGTCCACTTTTATAATTCTTTTTTTTTTTTAGGCAAGGAAACCCTTGGTTGATTTCACAGATTGCAAGGATCTTGTCAGCTTACAATCCTTTATTTTTTATTTTATTTTTTATGCCTACAGCACCTGGTCTTACTAGGTAGTCTCCTATCCAAGTGCTAAGCAGGCCCGACCCTGCTTAGCTTCCTAGATCAGGCGGGATCGGGCTTGTTCAGGGTAGCATGGCCATAGACCAATAATTCTTATTTAATAATATTTAAATACATTTATTCAGAATTCATTGTCTTTATTTGCATTATTTTGAAATATAATTTTTTAAAAAACTGAAATATGAAAAATCTATGTTGCTTTTCTTTGAATTAAAGGCATTTTTAGCAGAGGGTATACTATTAAAATATGACTACTATATGTGTATATATGTGTAAATACGTATTTTCTTATCCTGAAACAATTTCTGTTTTTTTTTTTTTGAAGTTAGAATATGTGATATTGCTGTCTTAAATAAAAGGAAGTCTAATTGCACTTGGACTGGGAAGATACTTGTCACGGAGTGAGAAGAATGTATGGGTTGCCTGGATGCTCTGTTTAGAATGTAACAACACACACTGATACATTCAATTAGTTTCATTTCAAAACAACAGTGAGAAAATGAGGAACCTACCATAAAATGATAAAAATAAATTTATCCTTTTAGAATAGACAAAACATGAGTTGCTTAACAGTGAAAAGATATTAAAATCATTGACTTTTTTCATTTCTTCACTGCTTGTGTTGGTGTCATGAAGATATATGTGTGTCTGAACTAGCAATAACTTTCCTTTTTCAAGATCTTTGGTCTTTCCCGTAAAGGCATGTATCATATCTATTTCTGTATATAAACATATGTACTCCTTTGTCCACCAGAAAATCAAGCTTGAAAATGCCCTTTGACTTCAGGAACATTGTGAAGCTACATTTTCAATTTTTAGCTTTATTTGTTTTGGACTGTGGGAAAAGACTTATAAATAATTATGTTTAAAAAACCTGTGGTGGTTGAGAGGGGGAGGAATGGAATTTTGCAATAATGCTATGCAATGTAGAATGAGAAGAACAGCATATTTTCAGTTAGTTGCACTTAGCATAGTAATTATGATATTTACAACATTTGGAAAAGTGAAGTAGTTTTTGCTCATAATTATCTGGAGAGCTAGAGAGTTATTTTTATAAAAGTGAAGAGGCTATTGAATAATGGCAAATAAGAACTTATCAGTGATACATATTTGGCTAAAACACAGTAAATAGCCTGAAGGGGTTTCATGATTAGTATGGTTTTAATAAGGTAATTATTTCAGAGGGAATTCTATGAAATTAGATTTTAAACATTCTCTTAAATGATTAATGCGGCTCAGCAAGGTATTTTATGCCACATATATACATAAAACTTATACGCTTGATTAAAATATCTCTAGTTAAAATGATGTTTACTATATAATATTCATTTTCTCACTGTATTAACTTCAACAAAGAAAGGTTGAGAGGGCAATGAATTAAGAGACTTTTAATTTGTCTCCATAGAGAAAATTTTCTCACATGGAGAAACAAGTGATTGATGGATGAATAGGGTAAAATACTCAAGGTTACTTAGTAAAGGTGACGTCCGCACATCACAGAGATAATCTTATTGTTTAAGCAGCAAGACAGGAAGTTAACAATGTTTACTCAAGAATACTGAAAGCTAGATCAATTTAGTTGGCTGTTCTTAACTAGTCACCTAAGCAATTTAGCAGACAGCCCAGGTAATCTCTGAACTATCTGAATTATGTGAAATTCCACTTTGCTTTCTATTATACATCCTTTGCTTTGAAAGACAAGATGTGGTTATTGAAGAGAGCACCTAGAAGACAGGAAGTAGTTTAGTGTGTTGTTGTGTGGTTGTGTGGTGTGTGATCAATTTCTACAAGTTTAAATAATGGTTCATATATTGGAAAATTTACCCCTATCTAAAGTAGTCTTTCCCACATTACCTTGCTTAATTTGCTTCATATTATTTATCACTCGAATAAAAATATTGTTTCTTGTCTCTTTACAAGAAAGTCTATGAGAGGAGAGACTATCTTCTGAAGTATTTCTAGTCTAGATTAGTGACTGGATCATAGTAGCTTTATCTAATGAAAGAAGAGTTATCTCAAAACCCAGTGAATGAGATTAAAATCATTTTAACTCATGATAAATAGCAATCATTGATTTATGAAACATTGAGTCCTAGCCACAACAATCAGACAAGAAAAAGAAATAAAAGCCGTATTGGAAAGGAAGAAGTAAAACTATCATTCTTTGCAGATGACATGATACTATAGAGAATCCTAAATATTTCACCTAAACTATTAGAACTGATAAATTCAGTAGAGCAGCTGATACAAAATTTATATTTGGAAATAGATTGCATTTTTATGCACTAAAAAAGAACTATCAAAGAAATGAAGAAAACAATCTCATTTACAATTACATCAAAAAATACCTAGAAATAAACTTAACCAAGAAGGTAAAAGACCTGCACTTGAAAAATTATAAGACACTAATGAAAGAAATCAAAGATATAAATATATATATGTATATCATTAAAATGTCCAACGCAATATATACCGTCAGTGAAATCCCTAAAAAATACCAATGGCTGTTTTCAGAGAACTAGAACAAATAATCCTCAAATATATATGGAACCACAGAAGATCCCAATAGCCATGGCAACCTTGAGAAAGAAGATCAAAGTTGGAAGTGTCAAACTACATGATATCCAACTATACTACAAGGCTATAGTCATTAAAACACCATGGTACTGGCATAAAAACAGATGTATAGATTAATGAAACAGAATAGGGAGCCCAGAAACACACTCATACCTATATTGTCATTTAATATATGACAAAAGAGGCAAGAATATACAATGGGGTAAAGACAAGTCTATTCAATAAATGGTATTGGGAAAACTGACAGATACATGCAAAAAACGAAACTGGATGGCCTTATTACACCATATACAAGAATAAACTCAGAATGGATTAAAGACTTAAATGCTTACATTTAAATGCTCCTAGAAAAAATATAGACATAAACATGTTGACATCAATCTTAGTAATAGTTTTTTGAATAGGAGGGAAGGAAACAAAAGGGAAAAAATCGACAAATGAGACTACATCAAACTGAAGTTCTTACATAGAAAAGGATATCAGCAAAATAAAAAGACAGCTTGCTGAATGGGAGAAGATATTTGCCAATGATATATCTGATAAGGCATTACTATCCAAAATTTATAAGGAACTCATACAACTCAACACACACACACACAAAAAGAATCCAATTAAAAAATGGGCAGAGGATCTGAATGGATATTTCTCCAAAGAGGATGTACAGATGACCTATAGACACATTAAAAGATACTCAACATCACTAGTTATCAGTGAAAAAATTAATACTGCAATGAGATATCACGTCACACCTGTCAGAATGACTGTTATCAATAAATCAAATAAGTATTGGTAAGGATGAGGAGGAAAGGGAACACTCGTGACTGTTGGTGGGATTACAAATTGGTAGTCACTATGGAAAACAGTTTGGAGGTTTATCAAAGAATTAAAAATAGAACTCTCAAAACACTAATTCAAAAAGATATATGCACCCCTATGTTCACTGAAGCACTATTTACAATAGCCAAGATATAGAAGCAACATAAATGTCCATCAATAGATGGTTAGAAGTGTACATGTATACAATGGAATGTTATTTGGCCATTAAAAATCTTACCATTTGCAATTATATGGATAGACCTACAGATTGTTATGCTCTGTGAAATGTCAGACAGAGAAAGGCAAATGCCATATGATCTCACTTCTATGTTGAATCTGAAGAAAAAATAAAACAGAAACAGGCTCATAGATACAGAAAACAAAGAGATGGTTGCTACATGCGAAGAGGGTTAGAGGGGCTGAGTGAAAAAGGTGAGGGGATTAAGAAGTACAAATTGGTAGTTACAAAATAGTCACAGGGATGTGAAGTACAGCATAGGGAATATAGTCAATAATGTAATAGCTATGTATAGCGTCATATGGGTACTAGACTAATCGGGGCAAACATTTCATAAATTATATAAATGTATAACCACTATGCTGTACACCTGAAACTAATATAAAATAATATTGAGTGTCAACTGTAATTGAAAAATAAAGTAAAAATTAAAGACAATCAAATCACCATCTAGTTATACATTAAAACTCATAGGCATGAGGTGACGAACTGAAATTATTTGAATGGACCACAGGAACAGTGAAGGTGTTCACTCTCTGAAAGAGGTGGGCAGGTGTCAGCTCTGGCCATCATGCCATGTCAGAATGCAGGCTCCCTTTTGATTTTTCTAGGGAAGCCTGGAATCTGGACTTGTATGTGAAATATCTCAATTTCTAATGTTGGAATTTAATTAGTAAAATTTAAATACACTGCTATTTAAATTAAAAAAAAATAAGTTCTATTTGGCTCAAATTCCTATTATTTTATATCTGATGGAATTTTTAATTTGGGAGTTTCTTCAGTTTCATTTCCTTTTATCTGCTTTGAGGAACCTTGGCTTCTTTCTGGTCCTCATGGAGACTTAATGATGAATTTCAGAATTGAGAGATAAACAGTCGAAGCCATGATGTAGATTATTGTTCAAGAAGTTTGAACCACCTGGCTGAGGAGAGAGAGAAGGTATAGTTGGAGGGGAATGCAAGGTTTAGGAAACATTGGGTAAGAAATGAGATGTTTAGTCCTACTTAACTATTAATGAAGGAAGCACAGATCAGAGAGCAGGCTTCTGAGGAGGTGGGAGTCATTGATTCTGGAACAAAAGAGGAAAAACTGAGGTTCATAGTAAGCAGTTGAATAAATCAAAAAGTTAACACATATACATTTATGTTAATTGCTATTTAATTTTGGATAACTTTTTGGATAGATAAATTATTACTAGCTGTATGACCTTGGGTGAATTATCAAACCCATTTTCTTGTTTGTATGGGGGTAAAAACGGTAGCTTCCTAACAGAAAAGTAGATCAACTAATATAAAAGTACATAGAGCACATTGAGCACCGGATATTGTTGAATAAATAAATGAATCATGGCTGATATAGAATGCATTGCACCTACCATTGTGGCCTTATGCTCTCATCATCTGGTCCCTACAATACTGCTGTGATTCTGACCGGAACTGCTGGTCCCAGACTTGTGCTCCCCTCTGTGACTTCATTCTCCATTGCTAACACAAGTGAGTTCCAGTAGCCTGTATAGATGTTAGAAGACACACACACACACACACACACACACACACACACACACACACACACAAATCTTCTTCAACTGTAGTTAGTTGCCTCTAGTTACAAAACCATTGTGTTCCTCAATTATATACTCAGAACTGAGTGATAAACTTACTTTTAAATTTCTCTTGTGATTATTAATAATTTAATGTTCAAAGTAATATGTAAACAATGTCAGTGAAGTAGCTCTGAAACTCTGCCACTTTCCTTTGAAAAAAGAAAATAATATAAACTTATTTCAAATGACTATCTAGGCCAAAGAAGATCAGTTGGGAAATCCAAATAATTCTTTACAGAAAAATACATCAGCAGGAGCATGAATTCCTGTTGTGTTCAATGCTGACTAATATCACCAAATCAGCTTCATCATGGGCAGGAGGCAGATAAATGCACTTTCTGAGCCAAAATTGAACGGAAGTCTCCAGATGTTTAGAGGACAGCTCTTAAAAATTGTGTACCTTGTTTGATAATTAAATGTTCCACTCCAGAAAATAAAAGTAAACTTCCTTCAGAATGTTTTAGAGGCTTATCTTTAAAAATTAGTTTAATCTTAATGAACATTTATTGATTTTTCTTTATGAATCTAGAGTGTTTTAGGTGCCTCACCACTTTGCCTGACTCTGACTTATCTTTCCAACCTTAGAGCAGATTCCACCTTCTCTGGGAACACGTCCCTTCTCTCCCCAGTTTGTTAATCTCTGCCATCAATTAGATTGAAGCTCGTATGGGAGATAAGTTTGGTATAAATATATTGACTATTCTTCAACAAAGATAATTATAACTAAAAAAATGGATAGAAAGAAGACTATAAAGCCTTAGAAATTAAAAGCATTAAAGAATATTTTCTCATGAATTTCTCATTTTTTATTATAGAACAATCTGTATTTAATTATGTGTGTTCTCAAAATTTAGGAATTTCCTATGGATTTTGTATTTTAAAACTTAATTTTAATTCTTCATTATTAAAATAAAAAATTATTTAAATGAATTTCATAAAACTGGAAAATTTGGAAAAATATGGAAAATTATAAATAATTTCCTTGTCCAACATAATCATTCTGAAAATTAATTTGTATTGTTTATATTTTTTGCATAATTGTGTCCTGCTTTACTCTAGTTAGTATTATACCAAAAATTTTTATTCAGTTATAATGTGGCCTCCCTAGATATATTAGGGATGTCCTATTTTAGTTAAAAATATTTTTTTTATGTAAGTTATTTCAAAATTTTATTTAAAAGCTTGAAAACATGCTTGAATAGGGTTCAAATGCTTTTCAATAATGAGTTTAGGCCTCTTCTAAAAAGTATAATAATGAACATTCCATTTGATTGAAATAGAACTAGTTGTCTAGTTAAAATTAAGCACAAATATATTTGTGTGGTTCGCTTTTCATGGATTGGAAAACATTCAGCTGAAACCTCACTAGTAGATTTTAATGCCAAAACAACAGAAAATATAATATATATAATTTTTGCAGCAAAATATTTTACACAAATAAATGCTTAGTTTCTTCTATTTTACATTTATTTGTGTACATGTTCAAAATCATCTACATTCTAAATAACAGAAACAACCTGATTTAGGTTGAAAGAATGCTAAGGTAACTCATGGCTTCAGACTTTGTCCTTGGGAAGGATAGGAACCAGCGTCCTGTGCCTTAACTATAAGAATTTGTGGAATTTCTCTTGGCCATTGATGAGATTTAGCTCTTAAAACATCGATTTCTCTGTTTTTGTTTGTTTGTTTGTTTGTTTTCTTAAAAAGTTAAAGTTGTTGGTAAAGAAGACTTGATCAGCCCAGACTGGATCATGTGTTGAAATCAAAGAGCGAGATTTTCCTGGGCAATAAAATTGATATTCACTAATTGTTTCGCCTCCTAGTGGTTACACATTTTCAACAGTCTGTCAAAATTTCTCACTTCTGTGAAATATTGAACATCTTTTTAATCCATTTGTTTGAGTTAAAGACCAAGAAGAGAGGCTGTAACAGGGTCAAGAAGGAGGAGTTGGATTCTGTTCATTATACTAATTCCACTGCATCGCTGATTTATCGTCAGTGTGGAAAAAGGCCTTAATGAATTCAAGGAATGTACTCGGTTTGCTGTAAAGTATTAGGATATCCCTCCGACATCACTTGGAGTTATGTCATTATTATTAAAATAACAGCTTCCAGAATTAGAATTTTAGTTCAGTAGCTTCAAAGCACTCGTCGAATTACTTTAAACATGAAAATATCAATAAATGAATTTCTGAACTGTGTTCTAATAGAAACTGTTTTATGTGTATTAGCAAAACAGAGACAATAACAGTTTATTTCAAATGTTTGCTATGTGTAAAACATTAAACTAAGCAGTTTATCATATTATCTTATTTTTTATGAAATTAAATTATGAGGTAGATCAGTGCTAAGCCTTATTTTAGAGACAAGGGGACTGAAGCAAAGACATTTTTAATATCTTCCTCAGGTGTGTACAGATAACAAGTAGCAGAGTTAAGATTTAGCCCCAGGTTTTCTGGTTCTAAGTCTGATAGTCTTAGAGCCATGTTGCATTGCTTAAATAGTTTGAGTCTTTCTCAGTTGGTTCTAAGTTTACCCAGTGGTTTGTCATCATGCCAAGGTTGGGACAAGGGTCCTGGTGTTCGTCAGGCAGACCATATAGGCAGGAGAGTTCATGAATCAGCCTGGACAAAGAAGATGAGATACATTTTTAAAAAGCCAGAAAAGCCAAAACATGCAGCAAATCTTAGATAAGAGTCTAGAATACAGCAAAGATATAAGCTAGGTGCCTGAGAAAGCGAAGAGAGAGCAGAGGAGATTTGATGAGGCTTTAGTTTAGATATTTAAGAGGCAGTCTATGAATAGGAGGAGATTAAACATATTGAGATGCAGGAGAGGCACAGAGTAGGATTTGCTGCTTAAAGGAGCTACATGGAGCAGGTTGCCTCCTTTCTTTCTATCCCCTGTAACTTGCCAAGCTGCACAGAGCCAGGTTTTTCTGGGGCTTTTGGTTCTATGTTATGAGTCTATGTTGTGTCTGGAAGGATCTGTGAAGTGAAATCCCAGTTATATGCCTCTCAGATGCAGCTGTCTTACTGAATCAGGTACTGGCAATTGTCAGTGGTGCTTAAAGGCTAGAATTTCTTGTTCCAAGGATTTTGGTTGTATTTCCAAATAATGATATGGGTCCTGGGACCAAGAAATAGAAATAACGTGGTTCAAAATGTGTTGTCTAAAGCAAGAAGTGGTAAAATGGGTTAGCTGTAGATGGAGTGGGAAGTAGTAAGCTGTGGGCTGATAAGTATATGATTTCAGATACTATGATGTCCCCAAAGACTGATGCTCCAGATGGTCCAAAGCTGCCTCCTGTTGCCTGGGTCCAGCCACCTCTGGTTTAAGCCTATGTGACATGCAGACTCATTCAGAGACCAGATAATTTCTCTCTCTAATGGTTAAGTAATACCACCTGTCCTCTACCATTGCAGAATCATATTATTCCCACTAGATCATATAAATTAATTTCATAGTAATATCCTCCACCATTATCTCTGCCTACAGAGCAAGGAAGCTCTTCAAAGCTGTTCATGGTCCCTGTGGCAATGCATGTCATATGTCTTGTGAATGGAATTTCTTCAGGGCTCTTACAAAGGATAGCTAGCAGAGTGTCCCACTAGAATCATATGAAATACCCATTTACTCTAGACCATTGCTAAATTCAATCAATCAGTAAATAGACTTTTAATACTGTTTACTGTTCATAGGGCTTAAACCAATTCAGTAAATCCAGATCCAGATTAGATTGTACCAATGAATTTAGACAGGCTGAGTCTTTCATTTCAGAATCCACTTCCACAGATGTCCCCAGGCTGACAGCAACTTTGGCAGTCTTTTAACCCTTTGGTGTATCTCTTTCTAAAGCAGGCCTCATTCCTCTCCATCTATGATACTTGGAGATCTAATTATAAGGGCCTGGAGGCAATGAGAGGTAGTGGGGTGTGTCCTGAGCAGGATCTGCATTAGTTTGCAAAGCGACTTTCACAGGTGTATCATTGAAAGACTTGGATGTAGAGAAGGATTGGTTCCTCAGAATGAGGGATGGGAAGGGAGAGAATGTAAGTTCAGCGAATTTGGGAGATCAGTTTTTAACTTTATCCATTTCTTCCTAAATTTCCTCACTCTATAATTCAGAATCCCACTTTTTCTAAATAGAGCCTTTATTTAGTAAAAGACCTAAAGGGGTCAAATATTTGCTTGGTGCTGTATCTCTGATACTATTGCATTCAAACCCAGGCTAACTTATATCTTAGTTATGTTCACTCTGTGATTAGGGGTTATGGGACCCATTTAAAGTTGCCAGGAAGGATTTTCTGGTTCTTCTTCATGAATGCTCCTAATTGTATTCCTATATTCATGTTTATGTTCAGATTTGAATTCATGTTTATATTTTTTAATTTCCATTTTTCCTCGCTATACTCTGTATGGCTTTCAGGAGAAGCAGCATGGGTCGATAAGCTTTATCATCACTACTGTGTCCACAGTACACAGACACTTGGTGTCTTAGTAACTGCCTTTTATCTGCACACCATGTAATGATACCTACAGTGGCAATTTGCATAATATGAATGTGATAGCATGTTGTAGATCACCTGAGTCCCATTTCTGCCTGTTCAGGAGCTAGTTCTTAACAGTCTTCAAATATATGATCAAGTTCCACCTAATTCCATTATCCAGTTTTGAGAGTCTATTTCTTGGAATTTTGTCATGGTCAGTTAATATGTAAACTTGGCTAGGTTATATGGTCCCCAGTTATTCACCCTAAAATTAATCTAGGTGTTGCCATGAAGTTATTTTGTAGGTGTGATTAAGCTAAAAATTTTGAGATAGGTAGATTATTATCCTGTGTTATCTAGGCAGGTTGAACATAGCCATAAAGTTCCTTATGATAAGGAGGCAAGAGGATCAAAATAAATAGAAGGAGATGTGACAGTGGAAGCCTCCTTATCATAAGGAATTTTATGGCTATGAATCAAGGAATGCAGATGGCCTGCTAAGCTAAAAAGGTCAAGGAAGTGAAATCTCCCCTGGAGCCTCCAGAAAGAATGCAGCCCTGTGACACCTTGATTTTAGACTTCTGACTTTTGGAACTGCAAGAGAGTAAATTTGTGTGTGTGTGTGTGTTAAACCACTTAACAAGTGGACACTTGTTACAGCAGCAACTAATACAGACTTTGTATCAGAAGTGTGTGCTACTTTCATGTATATAAATGACTATATTTATTATAATGCTAACAGGAAATAGAATACATGGTCAAAATAAGATAATTTGATACAAAAGGAACTATTGATAAAGGTGTAGTTATAGAAAAACCACAAGTGATAGTGCAGTAATCAGGGACCTAGTGCTTCTTGGATTATAGCTACTCTTAGGATAAAAAATGAGGGGATGGAGCAGTTATCAGAACCCAAAGGGAAAGTGTTATACATAGTTGGTTGCCTTTGAAAAATGTACACTGTCAGCATAGAGGGAGTTGAAGGAATAAGCAAATTGACCTCACTCTCCTTTCTAACCTCCTGCTGGATTCCCCATTGTGTAAGCCAAAGGTTATGCCTGTTGATGCATACCAACCTCCTGGGCCAGAGATCATGGTGGACAAAGATAAAGTGTAGTTCTGGAAGGGGTAAATAGAAGATTTCTAATACATCATGCAATGATTTTCACTACCTCCTTAAATCACATACAAGAAATGAAGTCAACATTCCTGTATATCATTATACAAAAAAATTATTGAGTCAGCATTTGTTGTATGTGTGTGTATGTGTGAAAAAATATGTACTCTTCTTTAATTCTAAAATTATTTGTAAGACTCTTTATTTCTGTTTGTATCTTGTGTTGATTGCTCTGAAAAATGAGTTCCATCAATAATGGGTTATATTAATTCTGACCACAATCATGGAAACAAGAATCAAGAAATGCGATAAGCCTCTAGGCTTTCACTTCTAAATAATTACAACAAAGAGGACCCGAAGACAGACCCTCACACTACGCGTGTCCCCAGACCACTTGCTACTTTCTCTACATGTTGGCCTTATGAACTGTACAAACATAGCTGTAGACATTAATAGAAGCAAGAAAAAACCCTCACTTACTGACCATGAAGACTTGACTTAAGATATAGATAATCTTAACAACTATGTTACCTCTCTTCTGAAAGAAACAAGGACCTTAGAACATTTCATTTCAATCACTTTTTTTAATGACTAGATTTAATTTTTGTTCAGTATTTTAGTTTCATCTTTGTATATGCCCAAATTAGTCATTATCATTATTGATGCTTTATTCAGCCAATGCTTGTTTGAATTCTCCTCGTGTTCACCATTACATTTGGACATCACTATTCTAGCATTCCATTCATTCCTCCAGGTTTAATTTCTCTATCTATTTTATAAATACAGATGTTTAATAAAACAACTAAAAAATTTTGAAAAAGAGGTTATCTATATCAGCATTTGGTAGACTACAGCCTAAAGGCCAAATCTTTCCCGTGCTTATTTTTATGCAGCCCACAAGCTAAGAATTGCTTTATATTTTTAAAGGTTTGTGGCAAAAAAGAAAAAAAAAATGACAGATCCTATCACAAAATCTAAAATAATGTAACAAGTAAAAAGAGACCAAAAAAGTGGGGGAGAAAAAGAGGTAGAACATAGGCAGTATACGCAATGAGATGAGAATCTAACATCTAACATCTAACATGTCTAATAAGAGTTTCAGAAGGAGAGAACAGAAAAAACATAGAAGGGATAAAACCACCAATTAAATAACTCAGAAAATATCTTAGGTGGAAGGACGTGCACTCATAGGTTGGAAGGTTTCACTGAGTGTTCAACATAGAGATTACGATAGATCTAGATACATTATGAAATTTCAGAACACTAAGACAGAGCAGAAGTTTCTCTAACTTTGTGGAGACTAAAACAATTCATGTTATCTATAGAGGATCAGGATGATTGTGGATTTCTCAGCACAATACTTGAAGCAAGGAGACAATAAGAACATATCTTTGAAATTCTGAAGAAAATTATCTCCTTCCTTAAATTCATTCCCAATAAAACAGATATTTTCAGAACTTCAGGGCTTCAAAATTTACCACCATGCCTTTCTCAAGAAAGGTAAAGAGTAGAAAGATAAAAGCATCCCATTCAGGAACAGAAGATCCATCTTAAAAAAGAGGGCATGAGAATTCCCAAAATGATAGTAAATAGAGATCCCATGATTATAACTGTGAACTAGAAAAAGAGGGTGATAAGTATAGATTAAGGCAATATGACTCAAGTGACAGAGATATGGAGAACTGTTGTCACTTGACATCTCAGCAGCCATTGTATCCTCTTTTTAACTTGAAGATATACTATCCAGTTACATCTAGCCAAAACTTTTATCTGTCATTGGCTTGCCTTGACTCTATGATGATGAGGGTCTGTAGTCCTCTGCATGCTCTCTTGCTTAGATCAGTTAAGACATTCATTTCACCTCATGGAAGTCTGTTTTGATCTATTTCTGAAAGATGTTGGTAGGTCAAAGTGAGCACTGAAGCAGGGTGCACTTAGCAACCCACTCCATCTGACATTTCTACTAGACATCAGTAGGTCCACAGTGCAGCCTTGCCAAGTGCCTTCAGCCCTTGCTTCTCAGGTTTCACTCAGGAATTTGCCCAATGACTTCCCAGGAAGGGGTCTTACAAGATCACAGTGTAGCTCAATCAGACTATGGGCTAGAGATCCTAACATTTTATTCTCTAAGGAAATTTTAAATACTATGAGAAGTATTGACTTTTCTTAATATGAGCAAGTTCAGTTTTTCTCATACTACTTAGTTATTTTGAAACTGAGTAATTTTTTTTTATGACACTAATCACATCATGGTAAAACCATGAAGAAAATAAAAAAGTCAAGATAGTGAGTACTCTAGGGGAAAGGAAGAGACGCAACAGGAGAAGGACCACAATGGCTATTAAGTTTTTGTAATATTATTTTACTTGAAGTGGATAATCTGTAAATGGTATTTATTTTCTTTAAATTATTTTAATATATTTTTATTTCAGACAAAAAGAGGCTAGATATAACAAAGACTGTTTTTGCTTAGTATTTTGTGATTCCAAAGCTGATATCAATTTGAAATTTATGGGAGATACAGTCCTTGAACAGTGGGTCTTTTGAAATGGTGTTATTATTCAAACTCTCCTTTTTTGTGTGAGAATGGTTTACAATAAAATAAAATAAATAATTAGTATTTCCTATGTTACAAAAATAATCAATTTAAGGTTTTATTCAATATTTATTATTGGGCAACTAGTATGTACTATCTTCCTGCTGTGAGCTGATAATTTATTATTGGGCAACTAGTATGTACTTCTTCCTGCTGTAGAGGGAGAAACAGATGAGCAACTTAATCAGGCCATGGATTGTAGAAAGATAGTCGATAAGCTAATGCATAAACCCTCTTCCATATTTAGAAATGTTGAATAAAAAGTAGCCAAAATACTCTAAAATGCATAGCTTGGTTTAAAAAAAAAAAAAAAAAAAGAGGAAATTCTCAGATGGTAGAAATGAAGAAAGAACCAGAAATTAAAAATGTAAACACATGAGGGGGTACGGTAGCTTCTTTTTACTGATCTCCCTAATGAGGGTCTTGGGCAAGAGGAAACCTTGGGTCCATGCAAGGTGGGAAATACACATACCTGACTCAGTACTTACACCCTGAAATCTTAAAACATTAAGAGTCGACTAAAAGTGAAGATAGAGCAGGCATCAAACCAAAATTCTGAATTGGGGCAAAAAAAAAAAAAAAGAATAGCAAGATATGGGTGAGACAAACTATTTTGCTTAGTATCCTGTGACTCCAGTGCTGATACACAGCACTGGAATTTATGAGGATATAATCCTTAAACAGGGCATCTTTTTTAGGAGTTTGGTCAACCTGAATGCCATGACCATGGATGCTCTCTTGATCTTGCATCTTATATATTAGAAAATGCAGGAAGATACTTCTCCTAGGCTCAAAGATCAAAACAAAATATCAATAACAGCTCCCTATTAGCTTAATCTCCTCTAAATTTGAAGTTTCTGAAGTGAATGTTTATGTCAAACTGATTTCTTAGAAGGTACTATTTGTACAAATTAATTTGTACAAATAGTAATAATTTAAGACCATAAAGCCCTTTGTGAAACTTGATTCTTTTCGTTCCCTTTCTCATAAGTAAATTTATTTTCCTTATGTTATATTATAAAATTAGAAATTTAGATTAAAATCCAGAGTTTCATAGTTAACAAAACATCCTTTAGGATGAAAAAATAAAAAATCACTTAGAACTTTCTCCTTTTTTCCCCTTAGCATACTTAGTATTCTTTGTCTGCTGGTCTATGATCAGCAAGTATAGCAGAGGATATGAGGAGTTGAAATTCTTGGTGTGTATCAGTTAATCACATCTCAATTACCTCAGTAAATGAACCTCACAAAGTCCTTGCTATAAATTGTAACTATAATAATAATGTATAATTCAGATATGATCAGCCAATGTTTTATCATATTTTTAAGTTATGGAAAACTCCAAACACACAAAAATAGAGAAATAGTATGGTATAAAGAATTACTATGTATTCACCACTCAGCGTCAATAATTATTGACATGTTTTCTTCTCTACTCTCACCCACTTCCTCTGTTCCTAAGTTATTTTGAAGCAAATTTTAGTCATATATTTAATTAACGCACAATCAGTATGCATTTTCAAAAGACAAGTAATCTAAAAGAAAAATTGATGTAACCGTAATACTACCACCTTTAAAATTTAATAATTATTCCTTAATATCATCAAATAGAGTTAAAAGTTCTTCAGTTGATCAGCCATTCTTAAGCTGCACGAGGCTTAACAACAACAAAAAAAATAATTATAACCTGTATTAGAAAGTTCTACAATTATGATATAACTTTTTGGGGAACACAGGAGAGTTCATTTAGTGATGGAAGATTGGAGAACCAGACAGAACCTAGGAAATTCAAGCAGCCTAGGTAGCAGACTTGTTAGAGACCAGCTATTGGAATAACAAGATGGCATATGGTTTGTCCTTCTCTCCATCTTTCAGATTCTAGGGAGACAGTAGAATTTTGGCCTTGTGACTTGCCTTGGCTAGGGAAGGCTCCACATCTTGAGTCACTTCTAGTGCACTAGACACTTCTCAGTGGGGCAAGGTAATTCTCCCAAACGATTGGGTACTATTGTTGAAATAAGTTAGAATGAATACTGGAGAGCCAAAGAGCTACAGGGAGAGTAGAAATGGTCCTGGTGATAACTGATGGCTTTCTGAGGCAATTAAGAAAAATCTAGAAAGAAAAAAAAAGAAATTAAAAAAAAATGTCTGCTTATGACTGAAGGTAAAACGCCCAGAAAAAGAGCTGAATACTCTAATAAAATAATAAAAGATGTCATTTGCTTCTAATTGTGCTGAGTATTTATTTATTTTTTTATCAATCTATTCTACTTTCTAAATTTGTCTTTTTTTCTTTACATTAATTATAAACAGCTAATGCTATGTGTCTTTTCTTGTTTTCTTGCTATTTCCCAATTATTTATTCAACTTCGATAAGAGCAGACTTTTAAAAGTAAGCTTTTTATTTTAGAATAATTTTAGATTTGCAGAAAATTTGCAAAGACAGTATAGATTTCTCATATACCCTTCATGTAGTTCCCCCATAACTAAATTTTACATTACTGTTTGTCAAAGCTAAGAAATTGACATTAGCGCATTACTATTAATTATTACATTACTATTTAGTTTCAGACATTATTCAGATTTTCATGAATGTCCTCTTCCTGATATGAGGTACCACATTGTGCCCGCAGTCATCATGTCTCCACAGTCTCCTCTGGTCTGTGATTCAGTCTCTTCTTCTTCTTCTTCTTCTTCTTCTTCTTCTTCTTCTTCTTCTTTCTTCTTCTTCTTCTTCTTCTTCTTCTTCTTCTTCTTCTTCTTCTTCTTCTTCTTCTTCTTCTTCTTTCTTCTTCTTCTTCTTCTTCTTCTTCTTCTTCTTCTTCTCTTCTTCTTCTTCTTCTTCTTCTTCTTCTTCTTCTTCTTCTTCTTCTTCTTCTTCTTCTTCTTCTTCTCTTCTTCTTCTTCTTCTTCTCTTCTTCTTCTTCTTCTTCTTCTTCTTCTTCTTCTTCTTCTTCTTCTTCTTCTCTTCTTCTTCTTCTTCTTCTTCTTCTTCTTCTTCTTCTTCTTCTTCTTCTTCTTCTTCTTCTTCTTCTTCTTCTTCTTCTTCTTTCTTCTCCTCCTCCTCCTCCTCCTCCTCCTCCTCCTCCTCCTCCTCCTCCTTCTCCTTCTCCTTTTCCTTCCTCTTCCTCTTCCTCTTCCTATAACCTTGACAGTCTTGAGGAGTAACAGCCAGGTATTCATAGAATGTCCCTCAACCTGGGCTTGTCTGATGTGCTTCTCATGATTAGACTGGAGTTATGGACTTTTGGAATGAAGAGCACAGAGATGAAATGCTCTGCTTATCACATTGTATCAGGGAATACATCACATACTGGGACATCACAGGTGATGTAAACCTTCATCACTTGGTAAGGTGGTGTGTGCCAGGTCTTTCCTGTGCAAAATCACTCATTTCCCCTTTCTCTGTTACTTGGAAATAAGTTTAGTCACTAAGTCTAGTCCATCCTTAAGGGGTGGGGTGAGGATTAAGCTCTACCTCTTGGACAAGAGAAAATTCACATACATTATTTTGAATTGTCTTGTTAGGAAGATTCGTGAGAGAAGACTTCAATTCCATTTTTGAATATTTAGGAAAGATGGTATATTTTAAGAACATATGTTTTACCCAGTGGCCTCCATGATCGATAATCTGCTGCTCTCTCCCTTTCTGAGTCTATCTTCATCAATGTACACATGCAGTGGTTAAAACAAGAAAAGGTTAAATTCATCAGTACTTTATGGTCATTCAATAGTGTCATTAAGTGACTCATAAGTATTCATCATAGGTCATGTGTAAATGATACCATAATAAATGGTTAGAAAAAAAGTTGAAAATTTCAATCTTCTGTAAACATCAAATAATTAGTATGATTACTTTTGGCAGGAACAAGTTGACCAGTTGGGTACATTTTATGTCATCTCATAAAAAACATTTTTCATGGGAGAAGTCTGCCCTAGGCATTCCATCTCCTCAATCATAAAATATAGTCAACACTGTAAGAACCCTGGTTTATGAATTTCTTCCTTATTCTACAGCTTTCCTTATTCAACAGATGGGCAAACCCAATAAACCATTTTAAATGGATTCTTGTCAGTCAAATAATATTTGAAAAAGGAACATCTTGTTTTAACTACAACTACAAATTATTTCTAATTTGTCTGTCTGGGACTTGAAGGTTTTGGTCTTCCTTGAGGAGGATCTCCTGGCCTTTCCCTCTCACTCTCAAGGCTGATCCATTCATGATCCTCACTGGACTGGAAAGACAAACAGATTCACCACTGAGAGTGCTGACAAAAATCAGTTTTTCTCCTGTGTGCTGAGATTGCGCAAGAATGGAGTTTGGAGTTCCAATAACCATTCAGGGACAACAGGCGTCAGGTTTGGTCAATCAACTGAAAATGAAATACAAATGTTTGTCTTTTAGTTTTTAAATGTTTTCAAAGTTTGTTCTCAAATACTCTCATGTGTATCTCTTAAGCTTGGCCCAGTGTGTGTGTGATACAAAGCAGGAGAGCCATATGTCTTGGATGAATGAATGCTCTAGCCTCATTCTCAAGGTAGGACCAGTGACAAACTGAAAAGAGAAAGGGTGAATTAAGTGTATTTAAAGTGACATAATGAGGTCCTTTTTTTCCCAGAGAGATTTAAGTACTTCAAAGAGAACATAATACACAAAGGAAACAGCAGATAGGGTCCACTTAAAATGAAATCTGAACCTTTAACTCTATATAAAAAGGAAGGTGTTGGCTTACTCTTCTTCAAACTCTAAGAATCAGAATCAGAATAATTTGACTTAGAATTTTGGCATCTACACAATTAAGCAAATATCATTTTAAGCTTCTGAACACAGCTTGTGGTGATATTTGATGCTGCTACACATTTTAAACTCCCCGAGGAAGCAAAGGCACATATTTGTTAAATAGTCCTTAAACACATACATATTTACACTGACAAATTTACAAAGATGCAACATTATTATGACAATTGATTTATATGACAGATAAGCGAGCTTTGCCATACAGGATACAGCCCCCAGAAGTTGACAGCCGAGAAAAACATAAAATATTTCTCAAGTGGTAAGTTTTCAGAAAATACAGATTTTTTGAAAATACCTATGAAACATAGGTAAAGCCTCTGTAATTAATAGCACTTCATAAAGACCAGTTAGAGCTATAGGTTCTATTGGCCTCAGTGTTTATTATTTTTTCAATCACAAAATATAAATTATGTTCTTATATTATAATACTTTTTCTGTGACAAAAGTCTACCTTTATTTGATTAGAAACCACTCACCATTTCATCTGTAGTACACAGCATTATGCCTGACATACAGTAGGCATTTAATATATTTTTATCAAATGAATAAACGAACTGTAAAAAGGTGATTTAGGAGTAACTTATTTCTAGCTTTGTTACTTTATGATTGTATGTGAATGCAGAAACTTAAAATAATTGTTACAATATCCTTAATTATAGATAGAAATATATCTTAGTCTTTTTGAATTTAAATATTTTCTCACATTTAAATTAACTGGCAATTTTTCCTAATCAAATGTCATGCAATAGATATTTAATGAGAGTAATTTTTGAGCAAGGCACTCTGGCAAATGTCTTGGAAGGTGAAGGTGAAAAAAGGCATTGTCTCTGCTCTATAGAGGTTCAAACTACTCCAAATGCCTCCTCGCCTTCCCATTGTGTGTGCACTGAAACCTGATCCTTTCAGACATAGATTATTGCCATCAAGTTCTACATAACACAGCTGGTGGCACTTCATGCTAGTCCTCTGACAGCCCATGGCTCACCATTCCATCAGCGGAATATTACCTGGTAAGACTAGAATCCTGTCCTCTGTAGGTTTTTCTCTTACAAATCCCTTTCTGATCACAGAAACTGGAAGGTCATCCCAATACAATAGTTGTTCCAAGATTCTGCTGATCAATACTGTATTCATCGTCAAAATCTCACAGCTTAGGCAATTTCCCTTTGAAAGAACTTGGAAAATATCTCTATTTACATTCTGGTTTTATTGTATATATGTATTATGAGGTACCATTTACCCCTAGCTGCAGGATGAAAGAGTCAATCCTTCACCTTGACTTTAGGGGTAACTGTTGCTGTTTCTATTTACCTTAAGTTGACTAATGTTCCTCTTCAGTTCTGGTGGCCTTAATATAATCCAACTACTATTTTCCCACGTGAAAATCCAGCCTCAGTGTTCCAGGTGTCTGAAGACTCTTAAGTTCACCAGGCTCTCAGTTCTCCTTGTGTTCTGAATTAATGCATGTACATTAATTCATAGAGTAAATTTAATATATTTTTTGTTTTAGCAAGAATTATATAAGAATTAAATATAGTAGTATTTAAAAATATTTAACCCATTTATCTAGAAAATCTCTCAGCTTCTATATTGATATACTATTTACTCCACAGTTACTTTTGGTTCTATTTTATTTCCACTATTAGCTTATTATTTATCTTCTTTTAAAACACGTTATGAGTTGTAGCCCTTAGGTTTTACAACACACAACTTTAATCACAGTCTAACTTCAAATAATATCATGACATTTCATGTATAATAAATAAATTATATTAAAATTTTTCCTCTTAACAAAATTTATATATTTCATGGTACATTATTTTAAAAATGCAAAGGTAAAAAAAAGAACAATGAAAAGAAATAAACATGTGAGTTTGTTTAGTTTTATATTCTTTGCTTCAAATGCAAATATAGTACAATATACTTTATCACTACTGGTTGAAGTTATCTTTTCAGTTTTTTTAATGGTTTAGATTAGGAGTCAGGAAACTTTTTCTGTGTAGAGACTGATAACAAATATTTTAACAAATATTTGTGGGCCATACAATATCTGTCCCAAATACTCAAATTCTGACATTGTAGCAAGATAGCAACTGAAGATAATACAAAAAGAACTAGGTGTAGATATTTTCCAACAAAAGTTTATTTACAAAAAACAGGCAGTGGGTGGGATTTGGCTTCCAGCTGTAATTTGCTAGCCCTTGGTTTAGAAGAGTTATTAAGAATACCAGGATTAGAAGCAGGGCAAGATGGTGAAGTAAGAATATCTGAGCTCACCTCACTCTATGTACACATCAAAACTGCAACTACTCGTAGAACAACTATCACAGAGAATGACCTGAAGACTAGGAGAATAGATTTTCTACAAGTAAGGATATAAAGAAAAAGCCACATCAAGATAGGTAGGAGGAGAAGAAATGCAGTCTAGTCAGGATCCACACCCCTGGTGTGGCAACCCACAAGTGGAAGGGATATCACACCTGTGGAGGTTATCCATGATGAGTTAGCATTCTGAGCCCCACATTGAGCTCTCTAGCCCAGGGGACCTGCACCAGGAATAGGAGCTCCCATAATATCTGGTTTTAATATCAGCATGGCTTATGTCCAGAATTGCTGAAGGACTTTAGGAAATTGAGACTCCACTCTTAAAGGGCTCTGCACAATCTCATTTATTCTGAGTCTCAGCACAGAGGCTTCTGTTAGAAAAGTGCCTGAATCATACCTGTAGAGGATATGTTGACTAATTTTAGGGTGAGTGCTGAAGGTGCAGGTATCAGTTGGAATTTTCTTTGGAAACAAAGGTGCTGGGTGGTACTATTTAAAAAGTTTAATTAATACATTGATTAATTATTTTAAAATTCTCCTTTCACCTAGCTGAGCTTTGCTGGTGTAAAACCACTTTTGACATTCTGCATTGATCTTGTTAATACTGTTTGCCCCTCCTTGATGTGTGCCTGAGGTCTCACCCTGCCCAAACTGCTTGCCCCACCTGGGGCCCCTCCAATGCAGCTCCTGTTTCCTTCATGGCCATATCTGGTGGATGGCCTCAGCCAGCACTTCCAAAGTGGTAGCTTATGCTCTGGGGGCCTCTCCTGCACTCCAACAGACCTGCAACAGTCCAGGCCAAGCCTTACAGCTAGCTATACCAGAAGCCTGCCCCACAAACCAGCATACCAATAGCAGTTGTGGCAAAATCTTGCAGCCAGTTGGCTAGGGGTCAGTTTTGCTTACCAGCGCACCCACAGCAGTCAGGGCCAGGCTTCTTAGACAAGACATGCTGTGGGCCAGCCCTGCAGGTACAGCTGAACCTCACAGGCATCTGGGCTGGAAGCCAGTCCTGTGCAGCCCACAACAGTCACAGCCAAGACGCGCAGGCAGCCGGGCTGAGAACCAGCCCTGCCCATTAGTGTGTCTATGATAATCACAGCCAGATCTCTCAGCCTGGGGCCAACCCCACCCACCAGTGAGCCTGCAGCAATTGCAGATCAACCACAACAAGAGAGTGCATGAAGCCCACACAGAAAATACCCATGGAGCATCGGGCTCTGGTGACTAGAGGGGAGGTTCACCAGAGGGCCCCACAGGACAACTTCTGCATAAGGTCACTCTTTTAAGACCAAGAGACACAACTGATCTACCTAATACATAGAAACAAACACGACAAAATGAAGACATAGGTATATGTTCCAAACAAAAACCGTAAAAAAATCTTATTGAAATGAAGATAAGAATTTTACCAGATAAAGAGTTCAAAGCAATGGTCGTAAAGATGTTCATCAAACTAGGGATAAGAATGAATGAACACAGGGAAAATTTCAACAAAAAGATAGAAAACATAAAAAATAAAAGAATTAATCAGATCTGAAGAATACAATAATGAAAATGAAAAATGCACTAGAGGGAATCAACAGCATATTAGATGAGTTAGAAGATGAATCAGTGATAGGGAAGACAGGGTACTGGAAAGCAGCCAACTGGAATGGCCAAAAGAAAAAAGAATAATAAAGATAATTTAATGAATCTCTGTGACAACATCAAGTGTACCAATATTTATATTATAGAGGCCCCAGAAGAATAAGGAGAAGAGAGAAAAAGGGCAGAACACCTATTTAAAGTAATAATGGCTGGAAAATTGCCTAACTTGTTGAAGAAAACAGATATCTAAGTCCAGGAAGCACAGAGAGTCTCGAACAAGATGAACCCAAAGAGATCCACACTAAGAAGCATCATAATTAAAATGCCAAAATTAAAGATAAAGAGAGAATCTTAAAAGAAGAAAAGACAACTAGTTGTGTACAAGGAACCTCCCATACTACTACAAGTTTATTTTTCAGCGGAAACTTTACAGTCCACAAGGGAGTGTATGATATATTCAGAGTGGTAAAAGGGAAAATCTATAACCAAAAATACTCTACACTACAGAATTATCATTCAGAAATGAAGAAAAGATAAAGTTTCTTACACAAGCAAAAGCTAAAGAAGTTCATAAGCCAGCATTACAAGGAATGTTAAAGGACTTCTTTAAGCAGAAAAGGAAAGACCAAAAGCAGAAATAAGAAAATATACAAAAGAAAAAGTTTCACTAGAAAATGTAATATAGGAAAGGAAGTGGATCAATTATTTATACAGTTAGTATAAAAGTTAAGAGACAAAAGTAGTAAAATCATCTATATCCACAATAATTAATTAAAAGATACACACATAGTTGCAAAATATGATATCAAAACATAAAACATGGGGAGGGGTAGTAAAAATGCTTTTAGAATGCATTTGAACTTACGCAAATATTAACTTAAAATAAACTGCTCTACATAGGTTGTTATATATGAATCTCATGGTAACCACAAACCAAAAACCTATAATAGGTACACCAAAAAAATGAAGAGAAAGGAATCCAAACATAACACTAAAGAATGTCATCAAATCACAAGGCATGAGAGCAAGAGAAAAACAAAATAAAGAGATACAAAAACAATGACCAAAAATCTATGGGATACAGTGACAGCGGTCCTAAGAAGAAAATTCATAGCAATACAGGCAGGCCTGCCTCCAGAAACATGAGAAATCTCAAATAGACAATCGAACTTTATATCTAAATAAACTAAAAAAAAAGAACAAACAAAACTCAAAGTTAAAAGAAGAAAGTAAATAATAAAGATCGAGAGCAAATAATGAAATAGAAAAAAAAAAATAATCTTCCAACAAACAAAAGTCTAGGATCCAATGGTTTCACAGGTGAATTCTAACAAATATTTAAAGAAGAATTAATACTACTGTCCTCATATTGTTTTAAAAAATTGAAGATAAAACACATTCAAACTCCAAACTCATTCTATGAGGCCTGTTTTACCATGATACCCAAACCAGACTAAGATAAAAAAAAAAATTACAGGCTAATATTTCTGATGAATATATGCAAAATTCTCAATAAAATATTAACAAAATAAATTCAACAATACTTTAAAAAAATCATATGCCATGATCTAGTGGGATTTATTTCAATGATACAAGAATGATTCGATATCTGCAAATCAACCAACATGATGCATCATATTAACCAAAAGTATAAAAATTATATGATCATCTCAATAGAAGCAGAAAAAGCATTTGACAAAATTTAACATACATTTATGATAAAAACTCTCAACAAATTGGGCATAAAGGGAATGTACCTCAACATAATAAAGGCCATATATGACAAATCCTCAGCTAACATCACACTCAATGGTGAATAGCTGAAAGCTTTCCCTCTAAAATCAGGAACAAGATAAGAATGCCTACTCTTTCATTCAACATAGTATTGGAAGTCTTAGCCACAATAATCAGACAAGAAAAATAAATAAAAGGCATCCAAATTGTAAAGAATAAAGTAAAACTGTCACTATTTTCAGATAACCTGATGCTATAGATAGGAAAACCTAAAGGCTCCACCAAAAAAAACTATTAGAACTAATAAACAAATTTCATAAAGCTGAAGGATACAAAATTAATATATAGCAATCTGTTACATTTCTATACCCTAATAACAAACTATGAGAAAGAGAAATTAAGAAAACAATCTCATTTACAATTGCATTGAAAAGAATAAAACACTTAGGAATAAGTTTAAACAAACTTGTGAAAGACCTGTATTCTGAAAATCATACCACCGATGAAAGAAATTGAAGATGACACAAATAAATGAAAGAATATATTGTGCTCATGGATAGAAAGATTTAATGTTTTAAAAATGTTTATGCTACCTAAAGCAAACTAAAGATTTAATGTAGTCCCTTTCAAAATACCAAAGATATTTTTTACAGAACTGGAACAAAGAATCATAAAATTTGTGTGAAACCACAAAAAAACCTGGAATACTCAAAGCAACTTTGAGAAAATTCTCAAAAAAGTGTTAGCAAATTAATTGAAAGAATTCAACTTTGGACAACAAGGTTGGAGTATAATACTTCTTGATTTCAATCTATACAATAAGGCTATAGTAATCAAAACATTATAGTATTGGCATAAAACAGATATGTAGATAGATGGAACAGAATAGAGAGACTAAACATAAACCCACACTTAAATGGTCAATTAATCTATAACAAAGGAAGCAAGAATATAAAACAGGAGAAGATAGTCTCTTCAATAAGGGAAACTAAACAACAAACATGCAAAAAATAAAACTGGACCATTCTATTACACCATGTACAAAATAAGCTCAAAATGGATTAACGACTTAAACATAAAACCTGAAAACCATATATATAATATATAAATATAAATGTATATGTAATGTATAAATATAAATATGTATAAAACTAAACAAGGGTAACAAAAGAAAAAAATAAATAAATGAAACTGCATCAAACTAAAAAGATTTTACACAGTGAAGAGAACCATCAACAAAATGAAAAGTCAACTTTCCAAATGGAAAAAGATATTTACCAATAATATATTTGATAAGGGTTTAATATCTAAAGTATATAAGGAACTCATACAACTCAACAAACAAACAATCCAATTAAAAAATGGACAGAGGACCTGCACAGACATTTCTCCAGAGAAGACAAACAAACAGCCAATATACACATGAAAAGTGCTCAGCATTACAAATTATTAGGGAAATGCAAGTCAAAACCACAATGAGATATCACCTCACACCTGTGTGAATTGCTGTTATCCAAAAAACAACAAATAACCAGTGTTGGTGAGGATGCAGTAAAGGGAACCATCATGTGCTATTGGTGGGATTGTATACTTGTGCTGCCACTATGGAAACACTATAAAGCTTCCTCAAAAAGTTAAAAATAGAACTACCATATCACCAAACAATTCTAGTTCTGAGTGTTTATTTGAAGAAAATGAAGACACTAATTTGAACAGATATATGCTATGCTATGCTATGTTCATTGCAACATTATTTACAATAACCAAGATATGGAACCTCAGTGTTCATTGATAGATGAATAAATAAAGAGATGTGGTATATTTTTGTAAATGAAATATTACTCAACCTAGGAAAGAATCAAATCTTGCCATTTGGTACAACATGGATGGACCTAGAGAATATTATGCTAAGTAAAATAGGTTAGAGAAGACAAATACCATATGATTTCGCTTGTATATGGAAGCTAAAAAACAAGACAAACAAACAAAACAGAAACAGATGAATAGACACAGAGAATGAACTGGTGGTTGCCAGATGGGAGGGAGTGGCAGGATGGGGGAATGGGTGAAAAACATGAAGGGATTAAGAGGTACAAAATTCCAATTATAAAATAAATAAGTCACGGTGATGTAAAGTACAGCACAGAGAATATAGTCAATAATATTGTAATAAATTTGTATAGTGACATTTATTAGGCTTACATGGCTATTACTTCATAAGGTATATAAACGTTGAATCACTATATTGTACACCTAACACTAATATAATATTGCATGTCAATTATATTTTAATAAAAAGTTATTAAAAGAATAATATTCTAGAATGATTCTATAAGAAATGATAAAATATTATTAATAACAATATTTAGTTAGCACAAATTATAGGCATTATAGTTCAGTAGAACCAGGATAAAGAGAGATCCAACTATAAGTAATCTTTAAAGATAATTATGAAAAAGACGTAAAAGAAGAAAATATCCAAAGTCAGGACATCTGTTCCCAGTAAATGTTATGTTATAAACAGGGATTCCCTGCAATTGAGCATTGATGTTAAATTCTTCACATCAGTAACAATGCAATAAAATTTATTTTGATAAAATATTGTTTGATAATTGGACAGAAATAAATGTCATATATGTGAGCTGAGCTGTGAAAAAGTGTGTCAATTTTCTAACTTCTTGATAGAGTTCCCTTTGAGTGGTTATGGGAGTGCCCTTCCTCACTGAAGCACTGTGCTGCAGAGAGCAGCAGAGCGGGGGTCAATGGCTGCTTTCCTCTTGTTTGGAATTTGTTTAAATCATAAGTTAACAAAGTGTTGAAAACAAGAGAAATATCCCACAAAGTAAATCAGAATCTTAATAAAGTAATAACCTTCTCTCTTAAATCTTGTTGCTCATAATTTAACTCTCTCATAACACCTTTTGAAAAGTTTAAAGTAAAAATGCCTTTCATCTCAAATATGAAAAATTAGCATTTATTCCCTAAGAAATTTTCCTAAAAGCAAATACTATATATCACCGCTAACTTGGGTTAAACTCATTTGAGTACATTTCGAACTTCATTTCAATAACCAAAGCTTTAAAATGATTTAAAAGTACACTCTGGCTTTTCCTGTAATGCATATTTGTAATAGATCTTAAATACTATTATGTATAGTATTGTATAAAAGTAATAGAGACAAATAGAAAGTCATAGGCTGAAGTAGTCACAATCATATTAGTCCCTGGTACATAATAAGCATTTAACAGCATTTATTTACTAAATACCTTTTGGACAACATTGACAAATTTATGAGTTCCCAATTTAGTTTATGGTATACTTCCAATCCAGTGATGCATGGTCCAAATATATCATCTCAATGTAGGATCACTTGTGATTTAATCATTTTTGCATATGTATATATTAATCAGGGTTTTTAGTTACAGACATCCTCATTCCTCTCTGGCTAGTTTAAGCTGAAAGGAACTTAATAAAAGGATTTTTGATAGATCACTGAATCATTAAATATCCCGAAAGTAGCCTCTGGGTTAAGGATCCAGGAACAACATGAGAAACCAAGCTGTGGTACTGGCCTGGTTGAGAAAATCGTTCTGGTCACTGCCTGTGCTAGTTCACAGGGCTGCCATAACAAGGTACCACAGACTGGTGATCTAAACAACAGAAATTTGTTTTCTCACAGTTCTGGAGGCTAAAGGTCTGAGATCAAGGCATTGGCAAGATTGGTTTCTCCTGAGGCCTCTCTCCTCGGCTTACAGACAGCAGTCTTCTTGCCGTGGTCCCCAACAGTCCTTCCTCTGTGTGCTCATTCCTGGTGTCTTCGTATGTCCACATTTCCTCTTATAAGGACACCAGTCAGATTGGCTTAATGTCTTCATTTTACCTCAATCACTTTTTAAAAATCCTGTCTCCAAATACAGTTATATTCAGAGGACTTTAGTGTGTGAATTTGACGGGGACAGAACTCTACCTGTAATACTGCCTTACCCAGGAATAGAAGCTACCATTTGCTTTGTTCCTGGGGACTCTGCTTTCTGGCAACTGACTCTGTTGCCAGCACTAATGCTTGGCAGATACCTTGTAACAAAAACCTCTATTGTAATTGAGCCAGCCAAATGCATGTCCTGTGTTGAGCCTCTTTCCTTATCTGCCCCCTTTCCAGTCAGCCTTGCATGCGTGAATCTGATTGGGAGAGCCATGCTCATAGGCCGAAGTTTGAGCTAGGATGAAAAGCTGAGTTTAGGTTTCCACACAGAGAAGATGGGACTCGAAATGCAAAGAGATCTCCAAATATAGAAGGTTATTCATAGGGATGGGCAGCCTCAACACTACAATACATAAAATTATGCCACTAAAATAGAGCATAAAACAGAAGAGGATCTTTCATAATAGCCAAAAGGTAAAAATGACCCAGTGTCCATCAACAGATGAGTGTGTAAACAAAATGTGGTATATATGTAAAATATTATTAAGCCTTAAAAAGGAAGGAAATTCTGACACATTCTACAACATGGATGAAACCCAATGATGTTATTTTAAATGAAATAATCCAGAGACAAAAAGACAAATATGGTATGGTTCCACTTGCATGAGGTACTTAGACAAGTCAAATTCACAGAGACGGAAAGTAGAATAGTGGTTGCCAGGGGCTGAGAGAAGGAGGGAAGAATGGGTAGTTATGTTTAATGAATACAGAGTTTCAGTTTGAGATGATGAAAAAATTCTAGAGATGGATAGTAGTGGTGGTTGCCTAATAGTGTGAATGTGCTTAATGCCATTGAATTGTTCCTTAAAAATCATTAAAATGGTAAGCATTATGTGTATTTTACTACAGTAAAAAAGAGCAAACAAACAAACAAACAAAAAACAAACAAAACCCAGAAGAGAGTTGCCAGAGATCAGGTGCTGACTCTGTCTAGACAGGAGTCTTCCTGACAGGCTTGCGATCAGCGTGGGGAAAGCCTGAGGGAGCTTGGAGCCCTCTCAGTGGGAAGACTCCCCCACCTGCTCTTGCTTGCGTTTCAGTAGATAAACAGCCTCAGTCCTTACTTTGCTTTTTGTGAACTTGAATGTCTTCTAGTTATTTGACTGCCTCTATTGCCTAATCTGGCATCCAGAGAGTCTGTTGGTTAGGACAGCATTCAGCTGCAAGATAAATAAAACGTAGAATTATAAAAGTTATCAAAAAGTCACAAATGACCTGAACAAGTAAGCATGTTGTCTTAGGCCCGTTTCCCTGGGTGGAGTGCCAGCACTGTCCACTGCACAGCAGGTTCACCCCATGCCATGAAAAGTCAGAGACGGAGGTGGCGAGATGGATTCATACTTTACGATTTTTAATGGTACCCCCATTTTAGGATAAAGCTGCTGTACTTCAAAGCACTAAGTTTTCATTCTAGAAAGAAAGGTGAAGAAAATAAGATGAAGGGCAAAGTGTTAAATGAAAACAGCAAAAACTGTTACTTTTCAAAGCCCCTGGAATTTCTTCCACTTGTATATCATGGGCCAGAACCAAGGAACCCAGACACTTGTAGAATGTGAGCATCTAGCTGCACAGAAGAGGAAAGGAGGGCAGGGAGGGTGTGCAAGGCTACCTAGTGGCAGACCTCAGGAGCGTCTCACCCAGACTCTCCTACTTCGCATGCCACTTTGCACCAAGCGCCTTAGGTTATCTTGTCTTTAAGGCCCCGTGACTTGAGACATAAACGAACAAGACAGTGTCTCCTCTAGTATGAATGGATTGAATATAGAATTGATTTTGCCAGGAGGAGCTCCTTGTTTCTACATGATATTTTTCCTACGTGATTTTTTTTTCTAATTCTTTAGATTTCTTAAAAGCACAGCTACAATGGGACTTCGCTCCAATGAGCAAATGCTTAGTGACAATTTTTTTGATTAGTGTTGGATTAATGTTGTCAGATGTAAATATTTCCCTGCAATCATTTTTTTTTTTTTTTTGTTTGTTTGTTTGTTTGTTTTTTAGCTTCTTTAACAGTCAGATGCAAGGAGTTCCTTGTAAAGTCTTATTAATGTGAGAGTCTTCACCGGCATTATAAAATAGTGTCCTTATTTCTCTCTCAACCAATAGATTTATTTGAAAAAGACTGTCAGTGTTATTAGAACATTTCTGTCAGGTGCTAAATAAAAGTAAGCTGAAGTCTGTGATGGCAGATGTTTGACTTTCTTTAAGCAAATATTAGAGGAAGGAAAAATCCAGTAACAGATATTTTCTTGATGAGTTTTCTTCAAGCAGAAAAATTTATTGGAATATATTGTACGTTATGTCAACCTCATGGATAGAATTAAATTAGAGCTGATTGTCTTGCAAAATTATGTCACCGTAGAGTTGTGCCCTTTGGATTTTGTGAAAAATGAGCCCAGTTGAATGTCTTTGTCATGAAGCGCAGGGGAATTAAACAAGACAGAGTGGCAGCTTTCCCACAAAGCGTTTCATCTAAAAAAAATATTTAAAAAGTTTTTTGAATTGTGGAAATATATACATAACATAAAATTTACTATTTTAACCATTTTGAGTGTACAGTTCGGCCGCATTAAGTACATTTACATTGTTGTGTAACCATCATCACCGTCCATCTTTAGAATCCTCTGATCTCAATTGACCTAAAAGGCACCTGAAATAAGTGGGATTGTATAATATTTGCTCTTTTGTGTCTGGTTTGTTTCATTTAGCATAAAATCCTCAAGGTTCACCCATGATGTAGCTTATGTCAGAATCTCCTTCCTTTTTAAGATGTATACATACAATAATATGTCATTATATGTATACACCACATTTTGATTATCCATTTATTTGTCATTGGGTACTCAGATTGCACACAGCATTTCATAGTTATGTGCCACATAACGACATTTAATATATGACAGTGATCTCATAAGATTATATGGAGTTGAAAAATTCCTAACATCTAGCAACTTCATAGCTGTGATAACATTGTAGTTGAGCAAGGCATTACTCACATGTTTACAGTGATGCTGGTGTAAACAAACTGACTGCTGTCAGTTGCATAAAAATATAACACAATTATGTACGATACATAATAATAATAATAATAATAAAAGACTTACTGGTTTATGTATTTACTGTACTATACATTTTGTTGTTATTTTATTCAAATAATTACTTGAAATTTATTTAAATATAGTTGGTATACAATATTATATTTGTTATATTACTTTCAGGTGTACAATATAATGATTTGAAATTTTTATACCTTACAGTGTGACCACCCCACTAATTCTAGTAATCATCTGTTACTGTGAAACTTATCACAATATTACTGGCTATATTTCCCTTATCCTTTTCCACCCTTTCTTCACCTTCTCCCCTCTGGTGACCATTACTTTGGTTTGTTTTTGTTTTGTTTGTTTGTTTGTTTGTTTATTTGTTTTTTAGTTTCCACATGTAAGTGAAATTATATGGTATTTGTCTTTGCTTGTCTGACTTATTTCACTTAGCATAGTACCCTCTAGGTCCATCCATGTTATTGCAAGTGGTAAGGTATTCAAACTGATTTCTAGGAGCCATAGATAGATTGATGTCTTCCAGTTTTCTCTGTCTTAGAGATTTGAAATTCTTTTCTTTTAAACTTCACAGAATTTGCCAGCAACACAAATCTCCAAGAAAATTAAAGCACAAAGACTTCATTAAAGAGATATGTAAATGGCAATAAAATTGATATTGGGATTGGTGGTTATATTTCATCAAGTTGTAATTAACTAGACTGAATTCTGGTCTAGTTTTTCCTTCCTTTTGGTACTGAGTCTGCGAGTGAGTGTTGAAAGGCCACAGCTGGGATAGAAGATGTGTTTTTCTGGCTTTTACTGATTTGGCAATGTTGCTAGGTGGGGGGATGTCATTAGTACTTGGGAGAATCACTTTCCTGGGGCTAGTGCCTTCTACATTTATTTAAACTAATAACTAGTTCATGTTACTGAGGACCTGCCACCTGCCAGGCATTCTACTAGGTGCTTTCATCACAGTGCTTGGACATCCTCGCCAAACCCTGAAAAGCAGATGTTACTTGCATTTCTAAATGAGCAATCTGGGCTCAGAAATGTGGAGACTTGCTCGTGACCTCTGAGCATTCAAGGTGAAGGAGGAGCTGGGCTCTGACTATGACACCAAGCCATTCCCATCGACCTTTCAAGGTTGCCTTGAAGCAGGCAGAATAAGCATTAAGAGGGAGTAGTGGTCTCAGACACAAACAAGTCGGACCTATACAAATGCTCACTATGGTTCCTCATTGCTGATCATACCTGGAAATAATTATCCACTCATTTCATTGATCCCCTAACTCAGACTGTGTCCTCCATGAGGGTATCCTCTTGGTGGTTTGCTCCCCACAACCTTTCTCTGCTTTCCCCATGACACATGCCTCCTCGTCAAGCTCTACCATCGGGATCCTGTTGACAGGATGGTGGGGGATTGTGTGACCATTGTAACTCCACCTTCCCATTAGCCATGTGACCTTGGCAAGCACTCAACCCCACCGGAATTCAGTCTCTCCATCAGTTAAGTTGGGGTGATAATGGTGACAGCACATTTCATCAGGTAGTTTTGAGGTTAAATGCATTAATAGTTATAATAGTAGCTAGTACATAGCAAGCATGATATTTTTGAAATTGAAATATGTGTTTTAAAATCGAAAGCACATTGCAGTTTAATTGGCAGTATTTTTCTTAGTGGTCTACAAATTAATGGTGTTTTTTTTTTTTTTTTTAAAAAAAACAAAAGCCTCCTAGGCTTGACGAAGCAACTGGGTTTGTTAAATCATATTAATGTCTTGCTTTTCTTATCCATTAAGAAACCTCCCATATTAAACCAGATTCCTTCATCGTGGCCTTCCTTGGAACACTCTAGAACATACGGGGTGAGGAAAAAAAGGGGAATGTATAATGCAGTTAACAGCTCTGTGTAGACATGGCTACATTTTGTTTTATGATCACATCATTCTTTCTTTACCACTCTGAAGCTTTGCATACGCTTTCTTTTTTGTTAGAGTGAAATTCTCTTATTTGTGATTGCAAACCCAGCCTTCTTCTTACAGGTTAAATGCCGTCTTCTCTGGGAAGCCCTCACTGACACTCCCAGAAGATTTATGTCCTTGTCAGTGCCTTGTACAGATTGCTGCCATAGTGTTTTGTAGTCATCTATTTACTGGCAGTTATCTCACTGTGTTCTGTATCTTTGAGCACATCCACTAGGTTCTAAGCACCCAGAGGGAGGCATGCAAATTTAATATTCGTGCTTGTGTCTGTTCGTGTCTATAACCTTGGCACTGATTGGCATTCAATTATTTTCAATGAGTGTTAAATTAATAACATGGCTCATGACCTTTCAGAATCTCAATTTTCTTTTCTAAAAAACTAGGCAATTAGACCTATTGATTTTTGGAAAGAAAAGTATCACCCTCACTTTCCAGTTGCACTAGATAAAACTCTACAAGGAAGTTTGTATCCCTGAGAACACCTTTGTCTTTGATATCAAATCACAATACAATTTTCACAGATTTCTATAATGATGGCAGAGAGAGATATGAAGAAAAACATGTATTCTTATAGCTAGACACTTTTGTAAATAATTAATATTTTGAGAAACCGAAATTTGTCAGGGCTTGTTAATGGTTCACGACAACAAAAAATACTTTTTCCCAAAAGTCATTTCCTTAAATAGGGTGAATATTGATATTCCTTAAGATTTACAAACAATTAAAAACTAAAAGAAATGGCATTTTGACAAAAATTTGTTACATCTGCAAATGAAAAAATAATTTAAAAAAGAGAGAGGATTTGTTCAATAATATTGTATTGTAATTTTATGCAATTAAATTGTGGATAAGCAGCTTGGGAGCTTTCACTCTTCTTCCAAAAATGCCAACTTTGAAAGCTGTGAAATGTTTGTGCTTTAGAAATGACGATAGGAAGAAAATTCACTTCACTATAACTCGAATTAGAGTCATAATAAATTTTATGTTTAACTAATCATCACATGATTGCTTGTAATTTGCTTCTGTTATTTTTTTTTCAAAAATCTTTTAAGGCAATTGGTTAATGGTTGATTTTTATTTCAAGTTTTAATCTTTTTTTATTCTTCTGGACACCATTTTAACATTTAATGACACAAAATAATGTTTATATCTGTCTTTCATAATATTGCCTGAATTCCTGCTTTCTAGAACCAGGCAGCTGATTGGTCAATTAGATTAAAAAAATAAAGCTTCAAACACTTATTTTTCTTTAACCATTGTATTCAATTTTTAACTCCTCACCACTTAATCGTTGTTGTGATATTGTGCAATTGGTACCAAAACGTCAAATGCAAACTATATATTGAAAAGGAAAAACAGGTGTGGAGAGTTTTTTTTATTATTATTATTTAATATCTTCATGTTAGCTCATAGCAACAAATCGTTTTAGGAATATGAACTCTTTCTCTTTATAAGAAAAATATGAAACAAAGCAAAACAAAATACGAACAGCAATAAAGCAAAAATTTTAAATAAATACCATAAATCTCACGAACGCATGATAATTAGTAAGAGAAGTCTCTTAGGCTCCACGGCAGTCAATTCAAAGCCAATGGAGATCTATGTTTGCATTTAGACAGACATGTTTGTTCTTTTGGCAGCCTCACAAAGGGAACCTTTTCAACAAAAATAAAGATTCTTAGGAGTACAAGTTGCACATTAAGTCGTTCTGCTACTCGAACAGCGGGTACATGCTGCTGATCTGCATATACTTACTGCCCAAGATGAGGACAGAGATGAGGAAGTGTTAGGAAATTTACAGCAATTGGAATCTATTTTGTATGTTTTGCGCATTTTTCATGTGTTCAAAAAATAAGATAGAAGGCCCAAATGGAGTCACTTATGCTAAGTCCCATGTCAACCAAACTCAGAGTTAATTACAGTTTCTGTGCTCCGAGAAATGGAACCTTAAACCAGTCAGTCAGGAAGGAGTCACCACTCAGCACTAGTTAGATCGTCTGCCTGACAGACCTCTGTCATCCTAAAGGAAAGTGAACTTGCCATAACCAATCGTTTTTGCTTATATCTTCCTGGTTCCTCCTCCCTTCTGCCTAGTCTTTCATTTTGCACAGCACCTCAAGGCTGCTTTTTACCTGCTAGATTGGATACTGTCAGATTCATGACTTGTTGAATAAAGCCAATAAGACTTTTAAATTTCCTCAGTTAAATTTTGTTTTTAACATATTTTCTTCATTGTATTTTTCAAAAACTTCATTATGTTTTTAGTTCGTGACAGATTGGAGGAAAAGGAAACAACCCCAAACCTTGTCCACATTACTTGCCTGAAGTGCCCACATTTGTCCACAAGATGTCGCCTCATTGCCAGAGTTGCTCTTGAAAAGGACAGTGACGTTCGGGACCTGAGCAGCCCCAGGTGGCTGGCTGCACACTAACCATCCCAGCTGAAGATTTAGAACAGAACGTCCATCCTTGACAACAAATGCCAACAGATTGCTACTTGGTATAATTCTTTATTCTCAGGAAGCAAACAGAAGGTATAATTCCCCTTATGAATGAGTGTCCCCTTGGTGCAGTAATACCAGGGGCGATCATGACAGATTGTGATGGTGCCTTTGATAAAGAAGGTTGGTTGATATAATCATTGCTGGGCTTCCAGACCAGTAGTTTTAGCATATTTTATGGCAGCGGTTCTCAAACTGTAGCGCATCAGAATCACCTGGAGAGCGTGTTAGTACCTGGAGTGCGGAGCTCCAGCCCAGACGTTCTCATGCGGCAGGTCTGCGTGTTCCCAGGGAATCTGACGCAGCTGGTCCAGGGCCACACTTCGAGAACCTCTTCCTCATGACAAATTACTGGAGCCTTGGAATTAGACGCTGGTTCAAATCCGAGCCCTGTCTCTGAGATAACCGAGTAACCTGTGGCAAGAGACCTGCCCATTCCAAGTCTCTGTTTCCTTATGTTCAAATAGATGTGCTGATAGTGGCAAGAATAGTTTGGGGCTGTCTGTGTGGCACTTAGCAAGAGCCTGGTGTTCATGGAGAATCTGGATTTTGTGGAGCCTGAAGTTGATACAATTTTGAGAAAAATACAAAACTATTAATGTAAAATTGGGTTAAAATTATGTACTTATTTAGAATAAGAAAAAGGTAAAATGAAATATTTAAAAAACTTACCAATGCCACAATAATCAGAAAATCTAGTAAACTAGCACATTTTAAAAAATTTCCTGACTCATCTTTTAATAGTTTTTCTTTTCTGCACTTTTCACCTTCATTTTCCATAATTGCCTCTTCATATGACTATTATTCTGGACTCTGATTTTCTATATACAAATTAGAGAGACAATTCAGTTTTACCTCTTGCATGGTTGAGCTAAATCTGATTTTGTTTTGTATTGTTTTGTTTTGTTTTTATTAACAGTTCAAGAAATTTCTTTCAACTTCACAGATGGTAATGTCATGTAAAGTTTTAGGATTGTCATCAAACTGGGGAAAACCTCTATCATCTCTTTCATAATCAAGCTGTAAGATTTGGGGGCATTTCAAGCTTTCCTGTGCAGGTCATCTTAAATGGTCTTTGAATTGTTGATTCTCTAACCACTTGGTCGTGGGTATCCTTGTTGCAGTATTTCAAGTTTTATGTTATTGTATTAGTTTCCTACTCTTCTATAGTAAGTTACTACAAACGTTGTGCCTTAAAACAGCACAAAATGATTCTCTTCCAGTTTTGGAGGTCAGAAGTCCAAATGGATCTCAGTGGGCTAAAATCAAGGTGTACACAAGGCTTTGTTACTTCTGGAGGTCCAGAGGACAATCCATTTCCTTGCCTTTTTCAGCTTCCTGTTACTGCCTGCAGCATTCCTTGGTTTATGGTTCTTCCTCCATCTTCAAATCCCACCACATAGCATTTTCCAACCACTCTCTGCCTCTGCCTCCCTCTTTCACATTTAAGAGCCTTGCTATGGGACTGGGTCCTGTCAAATAATCCAGCATATTCTCCCCAACTCAAGGTCAGCTGATGGGCAAACTTAATTCCCTTTTGTTATGTTACTTCCCATATTCTCTGGTTCTGAGGATTAAGACATGGGCATGAACACCTTTGAGTGTCCCATTATTTTGCCTACTACAGCCATCTTCATTAATGTTGATATTTTATGTCAAAACAGCTAAGCATGTAACTCTTTTTCACTGTTCTTATGATTCACTCCTCTACACAATGAAGGAGTTGGTTTCCTATTTTTCTTTAAAATTTATTTATCTTAATGAGTTATTGCTTTTAATCTGATCTGAAAGTTAAAAAATTCTTTTTAATATCAGTATATTTTCTATTAATTTCATAGTTGTTCTTTATTAATATTTCACTGGATATAACTTTATTTGGCTATTCACTATACAAATAAAGATGACAAAGGTAGGTACACTTAATATATGCCAGAGCAAGAAGCCATATATTTTCATTTCTTTAAAGGAGTACTCCAAAGCTCTTTTGAAATTCATATTGAAATGTCATCAACTTTTTGAATAAATTTAGGCATGTTTTGTGTTCATGTTTTTCTCTTGCCTTAGAAGCTACGTCTTAGATATGTAAAACATTGCTGTTGCCTCATTGCAGACCTCAAAGAACTACAAAATAAGCAGATTGTCTTGTCTTGTTATATTTCAATTCTTTAAAGTCCTACTTATATATAACTATGAGATAGGTCCCCAGAAGAACATATACATCAACTGCAAAATACCAAAGTGGCCAACATCTTCAGGTGTTGTGGTGACAATTTTTGTCCGAAAGGATAAAGAGACTACATTGCATAAATCTTTTCAAGTTTCATGACAAAGGCCAGATAACAAACCCCTTTTGTAAATGTTAGAACCCAACCAAAATCTAGGTTACTTACCAAAATTCAGAAAGGAGAAAGAGAAGGGCTCTTAGAATTGAGGATGCGAGCTTTCTTTACTGTTCTTAATAAATATTCATTCTCATGATTTATCCTACTTGTTAATCCCCAAATTCCAAGAATGGATTCTATTTAACTTGTTTTGTGTAATATCTGGAATGGCTGACACCATAGCCTCAAAACATGTGGAATTATCTAGAAAAAACTCAACAAAATTTTGAGAACATGGATATATTTCCAAATGTTTGTTATTACTTTTATGTCAAAGAATTGGAAAAAGGCCTGTAACAGTAAGATGTTTTGCAGATTTTGAAAGGCTTTTTTGAGTGAAGCCCATGCTGTTTTTCTTTCCTTTAAAAATAAATTTAAGGTAAAATATACGTGACATAAACTTTACTATTGTAATAATTTTAAAGTATACAATTCAGTGGCATTAATTACATTTACGATGCTGCCCAGTCATCACCATTATCTAGTTCCTGAACTTTTTCATCACCCGAATGGGAACCCCATTAGGCAGTCACTTCCCATTCTCTCTTCGCCTCAGTTCCTGGAAACCACTGAACTGCTTTCTGTCTCTATGGATTTGCATATTCCGGAATCTCTTCTTATTTCCTTTATTGTATTTTTTTTTTTAGTTATTTTCTTAGTGTTACCTTGAAGAGTACAATTAACATCTTAAACTTAAAACAACCTAGTTTGAATTAATACCAACTTAACTTCAATAATATACAAACACTTTGATCCTATACATCTCTGTTCCTCCCTTTGTATTGCTGTCATGGATGACATCTTTATACATTTTATGTCCATTAACAGATTTACAATTATTGTTTTATGCATTTATCTTTCAAATCACAGAGGAAACTAAAACAGGAGTTACAAACCAAAAATAAAATAACATTTGCTTTTATATTTACCTTTGTAGTTACTTTACCACTGTTTGTTATTTCTTCACATGGCTTTGAGTTACTGTATAGTGTCTTTCATGTCAGCTTGAAGGACACCCTTGAGTATTTTCTATAGGGCAGGTCTACTAGTAATAAACTTTTGTTTATTTGAGAGTCTTAATTTCTCCTTCATTCTTGAAAGATAGCTTTGCCAGATATAGACTTCTTGGTTGATGTATTTTTATTGCCTTTGTTCAGTACTCTGTCTATATCATTCTATTGTCTTCTAGCCTCCATGGTTTCTGAAAAAAAAGATAGGTTCTATATTTTATTGAGACCCTGTGTGTGTGATGAGTCATTGTTTCTCTCATTGCTTTTAATACCTTTTATTTATCTTCAGCTTTTGACAGTGCGATTATAATAGCAAATTGTTTTTGGTGTGAACTACTTTGATTCATTCTACTTAGAATGAACTGAGTTTCTTGGATGTATAGATGTTTTTCTGTTCCTTTATTTTTTCTCTCCTTTGAGACCCACATTATGTCTATGTTCGTCCACTTGATGATGTCTGACAGGGCTCTCAGGCTCTGTTCATTTTTCTTTCTTTTTGCTACTCACAGTGGATAATTTTATTTGATCTATCTTCAGGCTCAGTGATTCCTATTCTGTCTGCTTAATTATGTTCTTGAACTTCTCTAGTGAATTTCTCATTTCAGTTATTGTACTTTTTAGCTCAAAAATTACTATTTGGTTCTTTTTATAAATTGTATACCTTTATTGATATTCTCTATTTGTGAAGACATCATTTTCCTGGTTTCCTTTAGTGCCTGGCTCATGGTTTCTTTCAACTCTTTGAGTATATTTAAGGCATGTATCTTTGTCTAGTAAGTGCAATGTCTGTGCTTCCTCAGGGACAGTTACTGTTAACTTCTTTCCCGTGAAAAGGCCATATTTTCTTGCTTCTTTCTATGCTTCATAATTTTTTTTTAAATCAAAACTGGACAGTTGAGTATTATATGTGCAAAAAAAGAAAATAGAAAGAAAAAAGGAAGAAAAATAAGAAAAAATAAAAAAGGAAGAGAAAAGAAAAGAAATACTCTCCAGGTATTTGTAGATTGGCTCTGTGTGGGGACACTCCTTCAATACTTACCCAGATCATTTGTAACTTTGCCTTAGCCTGCACTCCCTATTTGCACTGGGACTGCAGACCAGCCAGAGGTAAAAGTTTGGAGGTTTTTAAGGCCTTTTCTCAGCATATGTCTTGTTCCAAACATGTACTTTCTGGGTTTTCCCTTTCAAAGCCCCTATTCCTATTCTAAATGTTAATGGATTTCCTCCTAGGCTTTTGGTATTTCTATTGTTTGCCCCAAGTGCTTTTTTTTCCCTCAGGTGTCAGTGGCTTCCCTTGTTTTTAGGAACCAATAGCTACTGGGTACGCTGGTATTCCAAGTCAGGCAAAACAGAGGAAAGTCCCTTGCAGGGTTCCCTAGGGGAAACCTCAGTTAAATCAAAGCAGGTGAACACAGGTCTGCTTGGCTCCATCCAGAACCAGGTAACCCCACTGGGAATGCAAGTGGCTACCTTCAAGACCTCCACCAAGCTGGGGATAAGGGGAGGCTAGGGTAATACCACAACGTTTCTTGCACTATGGCACCGTGAACACTGGCTAAGTCTTGACTTGGTTGCTCTAAATCTTTGACTATTGTCCAGAGTTCTAAAAAGGTTGATTCTGACAGTTTTTGCCAAGTTTCTAGTGTTTCTGTGGAGGGATGGCCTCTGGATGTTCCTACTCTGCTATTTTGCTGACATCACTCTAAGTATATTTTCAATAATACTTTTAATATCTATTTTATGATCTATAATTAATTTTAGTAGCACTAATGAAACAAGCATAGTGCCTAAGTTTACATTTTACATGGGGAAGACCACTGACACATATCTGAATGAGACCTATACCCAGACATGTACCATCATCAGTTCAGCTAGGTGCCTTAATATGCATCTCTTTACAAGACTTCTGCCCTTTATTCCCTAAGAAAATCACCATGTATTATTGATTTACTTAAATTGTCATTTCTTCATTATTTGGTTGATTTCTTTAATCTTCACATAGTTCCTTGCAATAGATGTGAACTAACTCACAAGGAATCCACAGAGAAAAAAGAACTGTTTGGAAAGAAGGGTGGGAAAAGATAATTTCAGTGTTTCTGGCTGCACACACCTGTCTGGCAGCCACGTGGGTTTTTTTTCTGGCATTTGAAGCTGTATGGGAGAAGATGATAGATTGTGAATTTAATCCTGTATGATACTACTCCTTCAAGGAATACTCAGGGCCATCAAGATTGCTATGAGAAAGATGAATTCTTGGAATACAAGACTTGTTAAAAGAAAAACATTTTCCTTGAGAAATTTCCATGTTACATTGAATTGTTTTTTATAGTAACATAATGCAGTGAGAAAATGGAGAGCTTTCAGAGCAAGAAGTCATTTGGAGCTTTGATTATCACTACTAAGTTCAACATGTTATGCCTCCTCTCAAGGTTAGGAGAGAAAGATTTTCTGCTGGTCCATACATCTTTAAGGGCAGGCATCACATCTTTTGCTTCCCTTCACCCATCCAAATGCCTACACCAATGTTTCATAATTAATATCTGCTTAATAAACTCTCTAAATGCATGAATATGCAAAATGTCCTCATTTGTTAAGAATAGAGTTTTGATTTAATGATCTTAGAGTCTTTTCAGGTTCTGATAGTCTAACAAAGCATTTTAAGCAAACTATTCTGATTCATTTGTTACATATTCAATAAAATTACTAAAATTTATTTTTCTTTTATTTAAGAAACAGTGTTAAATGTTATGATCATGCAGGAGAGAGACACTGGCTCTGGAGTCAGTCCTGACATTGAATCCTGACTCCACCTTTACTGCTGGAGGCTTTGGGCAATGGTTAAGATAACACCTCTCTTTTAGAGTTGACATATAGAGTAAATAACAACAGAAAAAATAATAAAAACAAAAGGTAATAAATTTTAAGCCAGAAACTGCCACACACTATATGTTGTAGATATATACGTTATATGCCATACACAGTTACCCAGTGAGAAGGAACCATTATTATCCCATTTTACAAATGGGGTCACTAAGGCACTGGTAGTCTAAACAACAGACCCAAGATTGCACAATTGGTGAGTGGAGAATAGGGGATTCCAACCCAGGCAGATTAAAATGAGGCTTCGTATAGTACTGAGTATGCATGGTAAGTGTTTAGTAGATGACAACGAGTCAGAGCAGCTGTCACAGCAGTGGGAGGCATGGTGGCAGCAGTAGGAGCCGCATAGGATACAGATGACCCTTTGTGTATTTGTAAGGCTGCATGCCTTTTCTTAAAGGTTTGCAGACTAATAGGGAAGGGAAACATTTAGACCTAAATGATGTAATGAAGAAATAATTTCGGTGATGTTGGGGAACAAAAGGGAGTGATTTGGACTAGTGACCGGGACTGAAGGAGTCTTCAGGGGGAGTGGCCTTTCAGCGGAGCTTTGGTGGATTTTGACAGGTGGTTAGGAAGACATCTCAGGCGGAGAGATTGCAAGGAGGTAGAGAGAGTGTGGAAGAGTACAGAATTGTGATTACTTCAATGGAGTGTAGGTTTTAGAAAATGAAGTGATAGTGGGCCAACTTGGAAAGATTGTCTAAGTCTGGATTGTAAAGATCCCCAAATGTCATGCTAAGGAGTTTGGATGTGATCCTGCAGGTAATGAGGATTTTAGTACCAGTCTGAATAGCATCTTGTGTATTTTCATACAACGTCCTGCCTTTGGCTAGATTGGATCCACTGTAGCTATTGGCTTAGAATTTGAGTTAAACAAATGGGTGTAGTATAGACAATGGCTGCCAGGACACACAGGCAGACACAGACAGGGAACAGGGGAGCATCTGCTCCTCCTTGCCATGTTCTATCCGACTGCCCCCCAGCTCCACGGTTTTAATACCAGAATCATTTGGTATTGTTTGCCACCTGCTGAAAAATCTCAAAGTCAGGTTGCTGTTCTCTCCTCAATCTCCCCTCCCATATCACTACTCCACAGGCCACTTGGCTTTGCAGGATCATTTTCAAAAATGTTTATAATGTCTTACTACTGCCTGTTCCATCTGCTCCTCACTCATGGAGGCCTGGATCCTTCACAAGGCCTGGAAGTCAGGCACACGACACCAGGAAAGGTTAAAAAATGCAGCTTTGCTCTTTCTCTCATGTGGTTAACTATCTTTTCATCCATCTTTCTGCAAATGACTGAATGCAATCTTTCCTTCAAATGAAGCCAAGCCTTAAGTTAATTCTCAAATTAAAAAAAATAACATGGATCATTTTACCATTAATATCAATGGACCAGCATTATAGTACTAATACAGACACACATAGGAACATGTTACACACACACACACACACACACACACATACACACCAGTTCAAAATAAATCTTCCATAGATGTATTTTGCTAAAACTCTGTGTGTGAGAGCTTATATGTGTATACTTTATTTTTAATAGATGCCGAGTTAAAATTCTAAATAATAAAAATCATTTTTACTTGAGAGATGGAGAGAGTCACTACATTCACACATGAAATGTCAAGGTCATCTGAGTAAAAATGATATGAGTATTCAGATGTGCAAAAGTGTTTGACAGGAACACATTTGGCCAATATGGTTTAGAAACTATCTGAAAATAAAAATGTGATGATTTTGAACAAAAATATTTAATTAAAGTTTTAAGACAATCTCAGCTATATACTCCTATTAAAATATATTATTCCTTTGAAGATATTAGTCATGTTTAATTGTCTGCAGATGCACTTTTTTTTTTTTTTTGCCTTAACTGGTAATATACGTTTTGTGAAAGTTATTCTAGATTAGCATCCTTGCTTCTTTGATTTAATACATCTTGACTTGAATATTTCTGTATCTGCATCTGCTGCCTATAGAGAGTGCATTCTGTCTGCTAATTAAAGTATACAGAAAAATTGAAGTTCTCAATCAGCAAATAGCAAAAGAGTGGTCTTGGTTTTATAGTTGTAGTAAGGACTCCTCCTAGTGGACTTTCTCAGAATTATTTACTACATTTGTAGAAAAAGGCATGAGGAAAAGTAATGGCATAAGATCAATAAATCATAACAGCTGATATATTTCACCAGTGGTAAAAAAAAAAAAATTCTTTCTGCCTTTATGGAATAAATTAAAAGAACTTATGAAGTACAGAAAACAAGTGTTGGTAATAAAAAAAAAACTAGATTCAATTTTCTGTTGTTATCTACCTAACATCTTATTATGTACCTGGGAAACCAAGGTGATTTTATTATAGAATTATTCAGATGCATAGATAAATATGTTAGAATATCCTAGAGGTCCTCTTAATATTTGTGAAATTGCTTGAAAAGGTATTTTAAATAGCACAAGATCAAAGTAAATGTCTGTTATTTATTATAATAATATATATATATATACATACATAGTGATTGCTGGACCTTATTAAAAATAATTTGTGTCAAATTATAGAATATAAACACAGGAGCAATAAACTAAAGTTTATAATTAAAGAAGATATTTATTGGATAAGTTCTGGTGTGTTTATTCTGAAAGCAACGAAAGAATTTAGCAGAAGCTAATGAAATTGTAGTTATCAGAATTACACAAGACACTATTCTTTTTAACCTCGTTCGCCAGATTCTGTTTATTTGCTTCCTGGAATTCTGTTCTGTATAATTTTCCCCAAATCCTATTTACTGGATACACATGTGAAGTAAGATCTCAAAGATAATTGTGAGTCCTTGACTAGAAAATTTACTTTTACTGTGTTTGCTACAACACTTTTGCATTAACTTCTTCTTCTTTTAGTATCTACAAAATATTCTTGAGCAGGGAAACGCTTAACTTTTAACATTACCACAACGTGAACAAACACAGATTTTATCAAAGAGTTTGTTTCAAATAATAAAATGAGACATTTTTAAAAAGTAGTATTCTTCCAGTTCGCCAAAATTAAACACTCTTTCATTGGGGCACAGTACATCCTTGTTTTTGCTCTTACAAATGAATTAATTATAGTACTTGACATTACCCCATACGTTTGTAATATGAGAAGTTGTAAGCCACATCCTTGACTCAAATTATTTCTTACTGGTAGTTCAAATAGCTTTTTGAAATAAAGCTTTTTGTGATTAATGCACCTCTATTATGCAATTTAATGAACTCATTTTCATGTTTTTTATGACTAACCGCAACTCCTTTTTAATCATGAGACACTATTCTATACATATAACATATTGGATACACAAATAGTTTATTAAGCACTGCTGTTTTGAAACCTGTTGGCTTATTACCGCTTTCAAAGAACACACTCTTTTCCAGTATCTGAAAAAATTTATGATTTAATTGGTACAGATGGAACACTAAATGTAAACTAAACAAACACTGCAAAACATATCACCATCTTATGGAGATCTTTATATACCAGTCATGATTTATTCCGATGGCTATGTTTTAAATAGGAAACCGTTAAGAGCAACTGTTCCATCCAGACTAATTTTTTACTAAGGCATATGACTGTGAGTATGACAGACAGCCAAGGGTCATGATAGGAAAAAGGCTGTGCTTTACAGGTAACTGCCATACAAAATAATGGATTAGCATGGCTGGAATAAATCACTGGTTTGGCTTGTTTATAACACATATTACTTTTAATAATTACCTGCTGTCCTCCAAAGGCATCATGCATAGTCTGATTCTTGGATCAGATTTCCTGACTGTTCCACAGGCCCTGGTTTCTTTCTACCTCAGTGGTACTCAAACTAGAGCTGAAGGTCTTATCAAAACACAGTTTGCGGGGCCCACCTCTGGAGGTTCTGATTCAGTGGGACCTAGGAAGATGTGTTTTCTAACGAGTGCCCCAGAAACGCTGATGCTGCTGGGTGACGACTGCCTTTGGAGTAGCAGCGTTCTGCCTGAATCTTTCCTTCCTCAGGCCTAAGACCAGTCTCTCAATGTCCCCATACCTCTCATTTTCTTCACTTTATCAACATTTGTATACCTTGGTATTTAGTGCATACCCTATTATATTATTTAATGCGTATTTGGTTTGACTTTAAACCCCTTGAGAGTAGGGGATAGGACTAACATTTATTAGAACCATGTATCTCAAAGTGTGGGCCATCGAATATCCTTGTTAATATCTCCTGGGAAGTTTGCTAAAAAGCAAGTTCCCAACCATACTCCAGAAAAGAGGCTTTGTGGATGGGGTTCCAAAATCTGCATATTAACAACTCTTCAGTTTACTCTTCTACATGCTAAGAATGAGGAACAACTTCCTGGAAACAAAACCCTGTACATCAGAGGAACTCATGTCACCTCACAGACTGGCAAGACGCTCATGGAGTGGCACACAGTCAAAGAAGCTGAAATGCAGGGGCCACACTAAGCAGAGCCAGGGTGCAGACCCACCTCTCTTTCCATTCCCAGGGGGCCTAGAGAATGTGTTTGAGATTCTGGCTCAGGAGCACAGCAATTCCTCACAGCACTGAGCTGAGCTGGCCCATTTCCAACCTCTGCCTGGGAGATACATCATGGGATGGTAAAGGAAGAGGGACACCTTAGCCTGGCTAACCAAGCATGCTGCAGCAACCAGGAGGTCAGTTTACTGGAAAGGTCAGAGTCAGATCTCTCAGAGATCAGGCTGCATAATCAGACCTAGTAATCCCAAGCTGATCTCTGTAGGAACACAAGCAGTACAGGGAACAGACTGGGCTTGAACTCCATGATGCCCTAGCTGTTTATACCCATTGGCCTGGGAGCTATTCTCTTTTGTTCAGAAAAGCTTAGTGGGAATGAAGAGGAAAGGACACATTCAAGGGCAGCTGGGGTTGGAAGATTATCTTCCAAGATGGCTTCTTCACTTGTACTCTTGGTTCCTCTCTGTCCTTGATGTGTTCTCCCTCTCTACGTGTGCTACCTCAGCTTCTAGGTCCCCCCACATGGCTTGGGCTTTTCATAGTATGGTGGTTTCCAGTAGCCATACGTGGCAGCTGGCTTCCAAGAGAGTGCTTGGAATCGTGGCATCTTTCTCCTGCTGCATCTATTGGTCAAAGCAGTCCCAGGGCCCCTCTCGCTCAGGGTAGAGAAACACACTCTCCATCTTGATGGGAGAGTGGAGAGGTCTCATTGCAGAATAACATTTGGGGTGGGGAATGTTGTTGTGTCCATTTGTGAACAATAAAATGTATTACTTTTAGTAATGAAAATTGGTAAAACACGATGATTGATTGGATATGGAGAGCATGAGAGCAGTGAGTTAGGGATTATTCCAAGGCTTTTAGGTTCGAGGATGGGAGAAGATGTTGGTTCTATCAATCCTGCTTTATGCAAAAGATGAGTTTAGTTTTTAACATGTCAGAATGGCTGAATATGTGGTGTTATGGAATTATTTTGATGGAAATATTCAGTAATTAGCTCAAGTCTGATATTTGTGTCTGGGTTTACTATGTAGATTTAGTGATCAGCATGTATTTGGAAATCTTAGAATGAATAATGGTGCATAGGGAGAGGGCACAAGTTGTCAAAATCTATAAACTGAGGACAGAAAACTAGGATAGCTGTCATATAAGGAGTAGCAAGAGACTGAAGGATCTGTCAAAGGGGAGGATTGATTGTCCTAGAAATGAAGGTAGTGAACCTCTTTAAAGAAAAAACTGATCAACAGTGTGACAGAGACATGAAATCAGATCAATTCTGAAAATATTCTGATATTTTTGACTAAAGTTAATTGAATGTGTATTTGAATACATAGTTTTAATAGAGCTGTGGGAAGATGGAAAGATGCCATAAATTGAGAGATGAAGAAGAGAAAAAAAGTGGAGAAACGGCTTTTTGGAAGTCTGGAAACAAAGGGGAGGGAAAAAGATAAGCTAGGTAGCAGCCTGAGGAAAAGTCTTTATAAAGATGGAAGATAAATATACATATTGATGGGCCAAGCAGACACAGCTAGAGGAGAAAGGGGAGAAAGGATGTGAGCACAGGAGAGATGGTACTGTGTGGAAGTGAGGGGAGGTGGGAGGAAGTCAGCAGGTAGAGGAGGAGCCAGCACTGGCAAGAACTCCTCATACCCTGAACGTGAAGGAGGGGCCTTAAGCAAGTTTGGCCAGGAGATAGAAGCAGTGTATGGTGATCTCGTCTGTAGCCTCTGTTTTGTTGAAACATTATAGGCAAGTTAATGCTCTGAAACTGAAGAAGTTAGAGACTGCTGGCATTCTGAGGAAAGTAGTCAAGATTTGAAATATTTAGTCAATGTAAGAAAAAGAATCAAAAATAAGAAAATTACCAACTAGTGGTGATGTGTGCCTGGTGGAGTTGGAGACTACCCATTTTTAATGGCATTGTTCTGTGTGACTTTCTGAATTTCTTCATTAGTACCGGGGACGTATGCAAGGAGGAAAGGGTGTGAAGGAATCAAGGGTGTTTTTGAGTGAAGAGTTCTCACCATCAGTTATGGGATCCAAACAAGATAGCAAAAGGAGAGAGGTGAGCTTCACTAGCTCAATAAATAGTATATAAAGTAGGATCTGTTATTAATTCTTGAATTAAATGATTCAATTACTGATTGAAAAGTTGGCTGCTTTCTTTCTTCTTATTTCCTGGATGTAGAGTTTTATAGCATAGCTACTTTGTGAATCAAATGAAGTCATGCATGTAGAGTATGTGAAAAATACAATGACATGCAAATATAAAAAAATGAACAAGGATACCTTATAGTTACTTAGTATTTTACAGTTCACAAAGATCATTAAAATGCTTTTATCCTTTTAAAACCAAGTAATGAATAAACATATTCAAGTTATAAGATATTCAAATGATGTAAACAGATCAAAAGATACAAGTCACCTGCCAATAATGTTTCCCACCTTGACGGGAACCACCACCTCGTCTGTTGTGCACATAGCTCTCTCCTGAGTCTAGAGATGGGAGATTTCAGGGTGGGCAGTGGAGCAAGCAGGGCTTTGGGGTCAGGGAGTTCTAGAGCTGCCCCTGTGTATCTGTGTCATCATAGACAGTCTTCTGAAATTACCAGGTCTTCAGTTTCCTCATCTCTAAAATGGGTAAGGGGGAAACTTTTCATTGGAATCTGTTTTCAATTAAAATATTTTTTGTTGTCTTTTTGCAAAATGTATTGAGTCAAGATAATTTCCACTCTAAGAAAGTATGCCCTTTTTGAGCTTTAGTCTCTTGTTATGAGTACCAAGCATCAACAAGAGAATACAAATTAGAGTCACACCAGTGTCAGGGTTTTTTAATTCTCAAAAGTGCCAATTCAATTTCTCAGGCTCATTTCTTTAGTTAAGTTATTTCAGAAAAATGGAAACTATACTACTTGAATATAGAAAAAAATGAGACAATGCAAAACAGCAAAATGCACTGTAATAGCAAGGAGGACCTATGCCTTCCAGAGAAGAAGGCTGATTCCATCCCACTGATCTCTCCAAGAGTAACCCTAGATTTTCTTTGGGTAAAGTTGACCATTTTTTCATTGCAAAGAAATTTTTTTTTTTTTCTCATGCCAGGGCAATTGTGCTGTTCTTGACCAGAGAGTTAACCTTTTAGAGGCCTAGTTACAAGTCTCCCACTGGCTGTTTTTGTTCAGGAGAATTTTTGTCTACATTTGCTATAACAGAGTTCAAGGAAAAAGATGAATCAGTGCCATTGAAAGGGCCCTCCCAGCAGCCAGCCCCTCCTCAGCCCCCTGGCGGGAACCTCTTCTGAAGAACTTGCTCAGGAGATTGGGTTTAAAAGAAGCAGAGGACCCATGGCTCAAGAGGGCAAAGGAGTCACGCTACATACTGTGAAAATCCCAGTGTACAGTATTTTAAACACAAAACACTATTCGGTAGTTTTTCAGAATCAGCTCATTTGAGTGATGGGTCAGGATACTAGGTCAAGACTGCTAGTCCCCGAATTTAGCAACTTCATCAGCATATCCAGTTAGAATTTCAGAGGGGCATGGTAATATGCCAAAAGTCACATAAATTTCATTTCTACACATAACCCCAAATTTTAGGAAAATGAAATAGAGTCTTAGACTTTACCTAATTTGCTTAACAGAGTTTCAACTATTTCCATCTTTAAATTCATTAAATTGATTTACAATATTCTATTCCTGGGGAAATGCAATGCTCTTAAGGTAGAGCTGTGCCTTATGTTTACTGGGTGTTTCTTTTTTGGGACAATATGCAATAACCTAAAACTGTATTTATTCAATTAATATTCACTGCAAGAGTCAGGTTATAGAACTTAAAACATATTCAGTAGTACCTAAAAATGTAAGTACACCCAAATGTGATTTTAGGGTGTTTTTGCTTGAAGTAATAGAGAACCCGGCTCAAAGTGGCTTAAGCATTAAGGCTATTCAATGAGTCATAAAAATGGAAATTCCAGAGACAAGAACTCTGCAGAATGATTCACCCAGTGGCTCAATACTTTGGTAAAGGGACAGGCTCTTCCTGACTTGCCTCTCCCCCTCCCCACCCCCCAACGTGTCTCTTCACCTGAGACTCCCAGGATCTTATGCAGGCCTCTTGCTAAGGGTCCGTGCTTTCCTGTTTTTTCCACTGCAGACTTAGCCCCTGAAGCCTTTATGGAAGAACTTACAATCCTTCCTGGAAGCCCATCTTCAGGTATAATTGATACCAACTGCATCATAACCCTGATCCTGAGCCCATCACCAGCAAGATGAACGGATCTACTCAAACTGGATTAGACTGATCGGGGTCCAAACCCTCATCTGGGAATAGATTTGGCTTTTTCCCAGAGTTGCGTGGACTCCATTAGGAGTGGTGAGAACAAATCCCAGGAATGGCTACTCAACAGACCCAGAAGAAAACTGTTATACGGCACATCTCAATTGATATTCCATTTCTTCTATGTTAGAGTGAGCTCCATGACTGGCCTTGTGTTTGTTATATATGAAATAATCATCACTCAGAATAGTTTTTGGGTGGTGAGGAGGGCAGCCCTCCAGTAAAACGGCAGACTCCAGACTGGGCAAACCTGGGCTGAACCCGTTTTTCCTCTTATAAGCAATGTAGCAATTACTTAGTCTCTGTAAGCCTCTATTTCCTAATTTGTGAAGTGGGATCTTCCATCTCTCAGTCCTCCAAAACGACTGTGTAAAGCCAGTGTAAATTCTTGGTTCAGGTCACTTTGTTACTCCCTGTAGAACAGTGAGTACATTTAATAAGCCCTATACTACAATCTTGTCAAATTAGAACAAATGTCATGCCGTCAGACTTGTTAATCTTCTTAGATAGCAACTATCTTCGATGTTTTACATGTGGTCTTACCAAAAAAACATTCATTGAACAAGTATTTATTGAACACGCAGGGTGCACCAGGAAGCTTTTCAGGCACTGAGGCTACAGCAGTGACACATGGCACATTTGTCCAGGTCACAGTTTAATTTCCTGTAAGCGACAGGAAATCTTGGGGTGATAGCTTGTGAATGGCTTCAATTCCTCGAATAGTTTTATGTATTTTAAACTCTTAACCACAATCAGTTTTAACTTAAAAGTCGAACTCAGGTCTCCTGCTGTTTAATATAATTTACTCAATGAGAAGAAATCACCAGAGAGAGCTCAATCTGAGCTTCCATTCTTGAGGGCTCCCCTTGTGCTGAGCACCTCCCAGCTCCTTTGTTTATAAGGACAGAGCTTTGGGGGAGGGACAGCCCTTGCTCCTGCATTTGCATCAACAGCAGGAGAGGCACTGGCATTGCTCCAGGAGCTTGGGGCTAACTAGGTAACACTAAGCAGAGCACGTGGAGGAAGGGGAGCAGGCTGGCTATTATGGCTGGAGGATCTGCACCGAACATTGGCCACTGGCCACTGTATCTATGAGAACTCTCTTTCCTTTTATCTGCTTGCTAACTCATCAGCCGGAGCCCTTTGACATTTATTTTGCTTTAGAAATTGCCTCTTCTTCACTTTCCATGTCATTTAATTTATGTAGTATCTTCATCTTATACTTTTTATCGGACCATTTTACTGTTCAAATTTGGCTTCACTAAGAGGAGCTGTTTGGAGGCTTTGCTGTAAACTCTTAGTACAAGATTATGTGGTAATGTGTCATTTTAAAAAATCCCTGATTCACTACTTGCTAAGATAGATGGTATAATTTAAATACATGGATAGTGTCTCATGACACTGGTGAGAAGTGCAATTTGAATCATGCCATGACTTATGAAATGTCCTGGTCCTGGGTTGAATAGGACAGATCTTTATGGCATTTCCATAGTCAGAAGCTCAGACTGTTCTGGGCTCTAGGTGGTGTTTATATCTACACAGAGGAGAGTTGTCCAGGTCTTGGATGCCAAGAAGCAAATGACTTACAAAATGGACAGGAGCCATGACCAGCATGACATCTCATCATTGGTTCCTAAGCTGGAAGCAACTTCCGGTCACTTCCACTGGTTCTTGACAATAGAAGTTAATTCTCTGCTGCTGTCTAACTTTTTTTTTACAGACTTTTATTTCTAGAAAAGACATGTGGCACAGCAGCAAACCATTAGCAAGAATAGGCAGAGGACTGCGTCACACTCTTGTGTATATTCCTCCCATTTTTCTGTGCCATTTTGCCTACTCTCATTTCAGAACCGTCACTCAATAACAAGGCTCAAAAGTATCAAAACGCTAGGCTTGAATCAAAGGGCCTCCTGGCAAATATAATGTTAGCTCTAGTATTCTTTCTATGTGTATCAGTTTGACCATAAAAGTAGAAAACAGGAACTATTATGGATTATATTTCAATTATTAAAAATCAGTCTGTCGAGGAGGACATTCCTCTACAGATGCCTTTCAATAGGTTTTATTTTTTGCTATGTTTACTAACACATGACTTGCACTCTTCAACAAAATTCCTTGATAGCTGAAAATATTGTGGATACAACAGAGCCCAAAACAGGAATGGTGAGAGAAATTCTTATATACCCAAAGACAAGAGGAAAATAGATAAGAAGTATATAAGAAGAATAAGGATAATTATGTGAACATTCATTAAGAACGTTAAAGCTTATTTAAAGAGCTTTTATTGTCTTCATTAAATGTTTTATTTAGTTTTTTCCAGTTTTATTTAGATATAAGTGACATAAAACACATAAAATACTGTATTAATCCAAGATGTACAACAGAATAATTTGATATATGCATATATTTCAAAATGATTACCACAAGTTTAGTTACCATGCTGTACATCACATCCCCAGGACTTATTTATTTTATAACTGGAATTTTGTACCTTTTGACTCCCTTTATCCATTTGTTCACCCCCACTTCTGGCAACTACCAATCTGTTCTCTTTATCTCTAAATTTTGTTTTGTTTTTTTTTTTTAGATTCCATATATGAGAGAACATACAGTATGTCTTGTTTTCTCTGACTTATATCATTTAGCACAATGCCCTCAAATTCCATCCATATTGGCTCAAATGGCAGGATTTCCTTCTCTTTCACGACTGGATAATATTCCATCATATATACACCACAATTTCTTTATCCAGTCACCTGTACGCTTAGGCTGTTTCCATGTCTTGACTATTGTAAATAATGCTGCAATAAACTTGAGGGTACAGATATCACTTTGAGATAGTGGTTTTTGTTGTTGTTGTTGTTTTTTTTCCTTTGGGTAAAAATCCAGAAGCGGAATTGCAGGATCATATGATAGATACATTTTTAACTTTTTGAGGAACTATTTGTTTTTGATTTCAGGGTTTTTTTTTAAATCACCAATCAAGTAAATCTTCACACATATAGAGACCAGAAAGCAAAACTAGTCTTACATATATTCATTCATCCATTATTTTTATTTTAACAAATATGTGTTGCATGCTTCCCAAAGGCCACCTTCTGTGAGGCTGTGAGGATGTTGTCAGTGTGCTTTGTAACTGTTTCTTAACTGTTTGTAGCCTCAATTTCTTCCTGTGTAGAACAGGAACAATAGTGTTGAGAGGGTGCTGCCTTCACTTGTTAATTATAAATGTTTTCTCTTTGAAGAATTCAGGTACCAAATACTCACCAGGCACACTGGCAACAACCTGCAGTAAATAAATTTGCTTAACTGCACTTAAGACAGTGTTTCCCAAATTTATTTGGCCACAGGCTACTTAATCAGGTTCCCTGAATCTGAGATATGTGGCTGTACAAAAGAGGTGGGAATCATGCTGGCACATCCTGGGTGCAGTGACTGTAAAGGGAGCTGATCTTAACTGCTCTAGGATTAACCTTAAGGGTAGTGAAGGAGCTGGGAAAGAGGGACTGGTCAGAGAGGGGCCTGGGGCAGGACAGACAAGCCTGGCAGGCAACCACAAAGACCTGGGACTGGATCTGAAGAAGGTACTGTATCCATGCGAGGGTCCTGACCAGAACAATGTCAAGTTGGGTCTTTGTTTTAACAGGATCCCCTCGCAGGCATGAACAGGCCACAAGTGTGTGCAGGGAAGACCAGATAGAGAGGAGGAAGGAAGCCGGGAACTGTTAGGAGACTTCAGCTCTAATCTAGGCAAGAGGCCCCTGGGGCTGGACATAAGCTTATGGCAGTGGCTATAGTAAAAGGGTGTTGAATTCTGTAGTGATTTCTAAGGTAGAGCTGATAGAGTTTGCTGATTTGTTAGGTGAGAAATCAAGTTAGGATCATGGATGCTACTGCCCAGAGAGGTTTGATGAGCAAAATAGATGACATAAACTAAATGGTTTCCCAGGACCAGTCAGGGTCAATCAGGCTCTACCAGTAACAAGCTGTGTGACCCAGCACTTCTCCAAGAGAGTTCAAAATACCACTCCATGGGATGAGATGAGACAAGGTAAATCCAGGACCTACAAGGGTCGAACTACCATAATTTTTAGCATATATTGTAGGCCCATTTAGAAATGATTGCTATTTAAATAATTAACCATAATTTTAAAACATGCATATCGATTAAATAAGTAAAATTAAAGAAATGGATATTGGGGAAGAGAAAAAGCTGAATTTTTAAATATAAGTTTATTCTGGTACATGAACATGAGAATGTGGGTATACAAGGAACTGAGAGAAAACGGTGAGAATGCATCTGCATTAACAAACATCCAGTGAAACTTGTTGGAGTCTGTAAGCAAATGGGCAGCACCAGGTGTGCATAATTAATCTTTTGTTCCAATTCCTGAATGCAGTACAGGAGTCAGCTCTTTAGAAACCCTCTTCTCACTTGCTGTTGAAGCTGTTGTGGCCAGGTGTCCAGAGTCTGAAGTAATTAAAACCCCTCACTCGGCAGCAGAAACCCCCTCCTTGAAAAACAATGCCAACCTGTTAGCAAAGAAATGCTAGGAGAGGAGGAGGTAAAATAAAAGATCTTTGTGAGGTAGGTTTTTCAGGGTTTTCATGAATAAAAGGGAAGATGTGCTATAATCACATGACCTCCTTGGCCCAGTAAGATGGCCGGTGGTCAGTTCTTCCTGGAAGGGGAGACCAGGCGGCAGTCCCAGGAGACTGGGGAGGCACCTGGGGGTATATGTGTTGTAAGGTGCCTCAGGGCGAAGACACACATCCTGTGGTGGGCATTTATGCTGCATGAATATGTGAGCACTTGCACTGCTTGGCAATCTTATTTGGACAATGTGGTTTTACAAGTCTGGCAAGCTCTTCAGATGTGAACTTTACCTAAGTAAATAAAGCCATCTGTCTCGTCCAAAGTTTTCCTTTGTTTTGTATTGAAATGGCTTCTTAGGAAAATGACTAAGGACTCAGCTGTTTCAGGAGAAACAAGAAACCCTGCTTTCTTTTCCTTTTTTTATGTTTAAGGAAAATAATCACTTTAGAATGAAAGAGTAAAGAAAATTCTACAGAATTCTAGTTCAGCAGAGTGTAAATTTATTTTAAAGAAAAATGCTAGGGTAGTTTAAGTTTTTTTTTTATTATTATTGTTGAGTTTTTGAAGAATGGTACAACTTAAGGTAACTAAAAAAACTTTTTTATTCATTTATTTATAGAATTGCTGTGCTATATATAATTTATCTATAACTTTAAAAACAGATCTGACTACAATTAAACATGTAAATAATCATTTGCTTTACTCTGCATTGCAAATTAAAATTTTTCTCCCTGAAATAATGCAATTTAAAATTCTTTAAGTCAATTTGTAAAATGACTGAGAGGTTGTTTTCACACGTAAAAAAAAAAAACTACCTAGTCATCACCATCGAGAATATGTGTCACCATAGATATAGTGAGTGAGACCATAAATCAAATATAGGAAGCTGTGGTAAGCTGCTCAAATAAAAAGCAGTTTTTCATGAAAAGACAGTTTTCAGTTTCAAATTGAAATTAGCTTGTGCTGAATTTGGATTCAAAATTATAAAAAAACTAATTTTTTTTTAAACAGGAAAATTCAAACTTTAAAGTTGTTACTAAAACTTAATCCCATTTGGAAATTAGCGTATGCTGATCATATAAGGCTTGAAATAAATGGCAAAAAAAAATTATTGTTAACAAAAGTACTTTTGAATAGATCTACATTCAGTTAATTGGATTAAGATTTTAGGTATTAAATTCTTTATCAATTGACAGTGACAAATAGACAATTTGATAACTTACCTAAAATAACCTAAATTTTATCAGCTTCCAAAGAGAAAGAATATTAAAAAGAAAAACTATTGAGGAACATATTTTTCAATGAGGTCTTTCAAATTCGCCTAGAAATAATCATTTTAAAGTTTGTTGATAATTTTATATGTTGGATTTGATACATGACTGTTTTGATAGAATGCTGTCTGGTTTATTAATGTATGTTATTTATAAAATTTTATGAATTATGTTTTGTATCTTTCTTGATTCCAGTGCTTTATGATGTAGTGAGAAAGCTGAAAAGAGAAAATACCACATTGAAATGAATAAATTGGCTTCATGCTTTAGGAAATTCACATTGCCTTGACTGGCATATAGTCACTGAATGGCAAGAAAAATTGATAAGAGATATTTTAGCATCGTAGCTTTGAGTATTATTCAGAAGTGGCACAAAGTGATACAAATAAAAGAAAAATAATGTATTAGAAGGATAATGAATTCATACATTATGAAATATTAAAGTAATCATTCACAAGTTTTGACTCTATGTTAGTAGCAAATTATTTGATATGACTTGGATTTGTATGTTACAATGGATATCAATGTATTACATTACTATCTACATTTCAAGATTGAGAACCAACAGCTTAGACAAATTATTTAATGTTTGTTTGCTTCAATTTTCCTTTGTATGGTGAGTCTTGGGATATTTTCAGTGTGTGAAACAGAGATTTCACTATTGAATACTGAAGGACTTACTATTGATTGTTGATTATTGAACAGTCTTCCTTTTGCCCAACTGAATTTTTGGATACAATTTAAACACATTTTCCCCCTTATTCTTTGCTCTAAAAATATCCGTGTGGGAGAGATAAAGAATGGACTTTCTTGACCAAAAGAACAGAAAAATTCTTAAAGGTCATCTATCTGGTCTATTCTTCTCTCTCCAGTCTACATTTTATAAACTATTGAAAAATTGTGTTATTCTTAGTGCTTTATGTAACTTTCACTTTATTTACTTCATTATTTTAAAGCAGAAACAAATGGCCTGTATATGTATTAAGTACATTTATCTTTTTTGTAAGATATTTCCAACTGTAAATATTGTTTTTCCTGCCTTCAAATAGTATGCACACAGGCAGGTCTAAAGTGCTGGGATCAGTGGGCTGAGAGTGTATCATGTGCCCATAGCCAGTGTGGGTGATATGTAGTGAAAGACAAGCCTAAGAGGATAAAGTGAATTGGATTATGGAATGGATTTACCAAAAGTTTGAAAATATGTGGATCTTATTCTGTTGGTGAGTGACCCGTCTACATCATTGTTAGATGGAGTAGTAGAAAGGTTAAAATGTGAAGAGGCCAGCAGGCCAATTAGCAGATTCTTGTAAAGTCTTAGGCAAGAGATTTTGAGTGCTTGAATCAAGGCAATTAAGATGGGAATGGACAGGAAGAAACAAAGTTGGGAGAAATTTATTTTATCAATGAAATTTGTGGGCTTTTATGGAAATTTTATTGTTGACTAAAATGGGAAAAAAAAGGATTGAAAGCTCTGGGAAGTTTATCCTGTGTACGTACATGATGATATGATTAACTACAAGAGGTGATGTGGAAGAACTGGGATGAGGGTGGCATATTAGTGTGAAAATTACTGAAAAAGTGCCTCTTACTGTCATACCTCCTGGAAAAGTTTTTAATGCTACAAGCCACAAGCTGTGGGGTCCAACAACCCTATCCAAATTGCAGCCAACACTGAACCACTTCCTCCATCGTATTTCACTTCTTCATCCAAATGAGCAAATTGAAAATCTCGAAAATCTGTCTACCTCATGGATGGAAATTTAGGTCAGGTCCTGTAAGAGTAATTAACCTAAACATAAGCTTTTACTGACAAAATGCATGTAATTTTTACCTCGTCCATTATTGGGTAGAATGTGTTAGAATACTGAAAGGTATGATGTCTTTTAGTACATATGCCATTTAAATCATGCTAAGAGTGTTAATTCTGAAAGTTGTTTCTGGGTTTGATAAACAGAGCCTTTAGGTAAGGAAACCAAACAGGTTGTGAGGCATTCTGACATAATCACTCATCTCACAAGCCCTTGTTGAGTACTTCCTGCAGGCTGCCATTTCAGTGGGCCAGAGTTGGCTCTGCCTCTAAAATGTGGCAATGTTTATTGAGTATGTATAGCATTTTGATAACTTGAAGAGAACATAATATAGAGCATATTTTGTTAGCTAAACCAATCCGTGGCAATTTTACCAAATGTTAAAAAATTTTCTACAGCATACCAGATCGGATACATTTCATGCTTAACTCGTTTAAATTTATTTAGGTGTCAGTGTGTTAATGTCCCTACTTCCTTAAGGGTAGAACATCTCTGTCAAGGTAGTATTGCCTAGAATTCTCTTGAGTAAAAAAAATGTGACAAAGGCTCATTTTGACTATTGGATTTAATATTTCTTTTCTCACTTATGATGGAATTCTAATTCCTAACCATGTAGCTGAAAGGATAACTTTGTGCGCGTAAACCAATGCAAAGTTGCTCATGCAAATATTTTTGAAATGTTAGGGTATTGCTCTGGCTGATTTGACTGCTATTTTGGATTCTCCCCCATTCTGTTTTATTGATGCACATGGTTTCCAAGTAAATTTACAAAAGTCAAATACATTTAAAGTTTAACACACCTCAAAGTGTTTTTCCTTGGTTCTAAAATAACATGTTATCCACTGAAAAATTCTAATTTAATAGATGTTTCAAAAGCGTTTCAGGCAGCATTCAGAATTTCAAGCCAAATTTCAGAATTCGTTATAGTTTGTGAACTGATTTGAATCTTTGCCAAGGAGTGCTATAAAAGTTGACCTTTAAGTTTTACAAATGTTGTAACTGTTCTACTCTTTTGGATTATTGCTTGAAGCAGAAATAAAGCATTTTCAAGAGCTTAACTAAGATGTTTGAAAGAGATCCGTATCTTTTATTATGGTTCATTTTCTTTCTATAGCAATAGGATGCTGGAATATTTGCTTTTCAAATAGATTTGGTTACGAGTATTAATACTATCTAGAGCTAGTATCAAACTGTTTGATGCTAATGCTAACCATGAACACCTGTCCTAAACTTTAATGATAATAACTTTCCTTGTTATTTTCCAGACTTCATTAAATAGGACAATGTGAAATTGCAATTGAATAGAGAAAAAAAATAGGTTGCTGTATTTTTGGCAATTTTGCTTCTAAATGAAAGTTGCATTACCACATGATTGAGACTAGTAATGAATATTTTTCTATTGCCATTTTCCTAGAAATTACTTATATCAAATTTATTCAACACTAACAGCTATTTTTAATACCATAGAATCTATCTAATTATAAGATCCCCAACTAAATTCTTTGGTTTGGCTTTTAAAGACCTTCCAGTTTATTTGTTTGCTATTGTATTTAAATCAGAGAGTCTCCAAGAACTATTTTTGAAAAATGAATTTAACATAGTTTTCACAATCTTTCCGGAAAAGCAGTCTTAGATTTTTAAAAAATGGATTACCTGTAAATTTTATTACATATGTCAATAGATATTAACTATTTAGCTCTATCATTTACCATTACAATTGGGCCTGAGTTTTAAAAAAATTCTATGCTTTAAAAAACAAAAGGTAAGGGAAGACTTATCTTTTAACTTTTTTTCTCCCAAGAAACTCCTTGAACATTTTGATCAACTTGAAATGTGGCTAATCTTTATTTACAAGCCAAATTTATTAACATTATAAGCCTGACTCATACAGCAAAAGGAATTTTTTTAGGTTTTGTTTTCTCTCTTAATTATTTATTTAACTAGACAATAATAATATCAGTCCACTTTTGAAGATGAGAGAGAAAGGGATTTCTCTATTGGTCCGTACAGAACATGGTTAGAACTATTTTGAGAAATATTAAACACAGAGACCACAATATAACAATAGGGTATAGGTTTTGTTTGTCGTCGTTGTCATTTTACTTTTGCTTTTCCATGAATACTAATTTCTAAAAAAAAATTGATCCTATCTCGTTCATATGGGTCCCAAATAATTAAAGGTAATGTTAAAACCAATGCTGTGTCAACTACTGTTGAGATAGTGCTTTATAAATTAACTCTTTGGTATCTTTTTTTTCTGATGGTCCTTAGCAGCCCCACCCCACCCTGGCCCCTATTTAGCAAATCTAGCAAAGCTGGGCATGCTAGATTTTCATTTACTGTTCATATCATCGAACAATGATACCTTTGGTGAATTAGGTGAAACTAATGGCAAAGAGCAATGAAGAGCTTCACCTCTCTAAACAGTGACAGTAGATTAGTCCTTATGGTAATTAGCAGCCGTAGAAAAGATGTTCAACTTTCACCTAGAGATGTTACTTAATTTCCGATTCAGTCTTACACAGAGATGAACTAAATGCAAAACACCTGCTTATAATAAATAAATCTGTGTACGTTAGTATAAAAGTTTTGAATATGAACAAACAGGGAAAAAGGAGAAGTTGGTACAAAACTAAAGTTGGAGTCACATGGTTTCAAAGTTTGTGGAAAGTTTTTTCCTTTTTTTTTTTTTTTGTTCTGGGTGTGCGTCAAGGTTTTAGATGTGAGTCCTTCAAAGTTGTCAGATTACATTTCCCTTCAGCTGGTTTGGAGCTGATTTTCGAGCTTCTTTCACAAGTAAGATTTTGAACAATTTTAAAGATATTGTATACTGGCTTTTTAATTCAAAATTCAGATATGTTGCTTTGGTTTTACTGCTAAGAATTCCTTTTCCACCTTTCATTTTCTTTCTGACAAATTTATTAGGACGTTTTAAAATTTTACTGCTTGTGTAAAAAACGGCCTCTTTTTAGTGTAAGATTAATGTTTGGTTTAGGATGCTTTTATTTTCTGTTTTATTTTTAACTAGTCTATACTTACTTTTAAAGGGAACTCAATAGACACTACCTTGTAAAAACCTCAGTATAGTTCATATTTGGTAACTAAAGCTAAATGAAAATTGCTAGATGTGTCCATAAAAGCATATATTTGTACTGAGATACCTGACCCATACTGGAGAAAGAGGGTATGGGATAGAGTATATCCAAAACTTTGCTACTCTTATTAAGTCATTAAATACATATTTTTCCAAATCCCAGTGAGTCACTCCACTCTCATCAAACTGTCCTGTGTTACTCACCGGCACATATGCCACAAGGCTGTCTAAAAACCTAAGGCAGAGTCTAAGGTGCACCTACCAGGGGCTTCATTGCAGCTGGTCCCTTTTACCCTGTTTCTCTTCAGTACTTGTGCTTGAAATGCAGAGCTCATTGTGACCATCATGGTTGTATGTCTCTTCACACTTGTTTTCAGGCATATTATAGATTTGTATCGAGAATCTTATGGGACAAATGTGTTGTCTTCTGCAAAACTATTTTTTTGTCTGGGTATCCTGAATGGTGCAATGTTGCATGAATAGCAGACATTTAAAGCATTATTGCTAAACGAATGAGTTAAATGTCTATTTATAGAAAATAATTGTTATTTTTTGGTATCGTAAAACTTGTCTCATGCTGTGAGTTCTATGTATTAATTTCTTGATTCTGATGGTGTAATATCTGTCCCATAATCCACATTCAGTTTTTGACAAAAATATCTTTTCTATAAAGATGTGAGCTGACTACTTTGTCTTTAAAACAACAATCCACAAAAACAGTTGGTGAAGATCATATGGTGTATGATCACTAACACAGGTTAGAAAGTCTTAAATCCATTCTCTTTGTTTGTTATGAAGATTTTAGATTAATGGGTTGCTGAATGCAGGTGATTAAATAAATTTATATTTGATTGGATTCCAGGGAGTCAGCAGAAAATGACATTTTATTAACATTTTACATCTTTCCTGATTGACAGGAGTTCTAGAATGTCCTCTGATGAAATATCTTCTTACTTCTTTACAATAAACCTCACTTGATTTTAGTTACTTCAAGTTATGTTATGAAACATAAAATGTATAATCAAAGGTATATAGCTAGTTGAACAGAGGGATACTAGTGATAAACAAATTAGATTATGATAACTATTATATTAGAAACAAAAACTATTGTAAAAGCTAATTTGAGTTAAAATAAATAACTATCTCATTTTAAAAAGATCCATTACAATGAGAGACATAACATACTACAGTAAAGAAAAATGCGGGTAGAAAATCTGGAGAAGGGAAAATAGGGCAGAAACTTTTTATGATTCCAGGGTGCTTATCTAAGGGCAATTATCACTGTGTTGTTTCTAGAAGTATACTACAGATTTGACACTGAGCTTCTCTGTAGCAAATAAGTAGTTACAACATTCATTCCATTGTATAAAAATAAACCAGGCACTCAAGATAAGAAAAGCTTTTTCTTTAATCTATTTGTGGATCCTTATGTAAGTGCTATGCTATCCTAAGCATTGAAACTTTACAGTAATTCTTGGAGTCAGATGGTTGTAAGTCCTCCAGCTTGGTTATTCTTTTACAAGATTGCTTTAGACATTTTAGGTCCTCTATTATATTTCTGTAAAAATTTTACAATCATTTTGTCAAAATTTACAAAAAAAATGCTTGCTGGGATTATGATTCTTTTGAAACTATAGACCAATTGGAGGAAAACTGTCATAACAAATTTGAGTTTTGCAATTCTTGAACATGGCATAGCCATTCATTTCTTTAATTTTTCTTAATAATGTCCTGACGTTTTAAATGCAGAGTTCTTATCCATTTTCTGTTTTATTTATTCCTATTTCATATTATTTCATGTTTTTGGTGGTATTGTAATTGAATATTAAAATATTTAGATTTTGATTGCTTCCTGTAAGTATATAAAATGCATTTGACTTTCATATATTAGCCATGTATCCTGCAACCTTGTTAATGTCATTTATTAGTTCAGTTATTGTAGACTATTCTCTCTAAACAATCATGTTACATGCAAAGAGTTTTACTTCATTCTTTCTGATCTTTCTGTCTTTTGTTTCTCTTTCTTGCTACTCTTCAATAGCTAGCATAGCACCTGTAGTACAGTGTTGAATGAAATTAGAAAGAGTGGGAACTCTTGCTTTGCTCCTAATCTTGGGAAGAAAGTGTCAATATTTTATCGTTAAGTATGGTATTAGCTGTAGAATCCTTTTAGGTGTTATTAGATTGAAGAAGTTCTATTGTATCCTAGTTTTCTGGGTATCCTTTTAAAATTGAAAGTAAATTTTTTCCCTCAACTATTTTTTCTGTCTATTAAAATAGTCATTTTGTTTTGAATTTTATTCTGTTAATGTGATGGATTATGTTGATTCTCAAATGTTAAATCAAACTTGCATTACTAGGATTAACTTTACTTGGTCATAATTGCTGTGTTCAATTTACTAATTTTATAAGGTATATTTGCATCTATATTCATGAAAGATGTTGATCTGCAATTTTTTCTTCGTAACGTATTTTTCAGGTTTGAGGATTGAGGTGATGCTGACCATATACAATGAGTTGAACAATACCTGAAAGAGTTTATGTGAGATTGGTTTAGATTTCACCAGTGAAATCATGTGAGACTAGAGTTTTCTTTGCAAAAAAGGAGTTTTGATAACAAATTTATTTTCTTAATAATTATAGGGCTATTCAGATTTTCAATTTCATTTTGTGTCAGTTTTTGTAGGGTGTATTTTTCAAAGAAATTTTCTATTTCATCTAAGTTTTTACATTTGGTGGCATAAAGTTGTTCCTAATATTATCTTATTATATTTTGATGTTTGTATCAGTAATCTCTTTTTCATTGCTGATATTGATCATTTGTATTCTTTATCTTTTCTTGTTCAATTTAGTTTATCAATTTTGTTGGTCTTTTCCAAGAAACATCTTTTTTCTTTGTTATTTTTTCTATTTTATTTTCTTTTAAAAAAATCTATTGATTTCTACTTTTTATTATTTCCTTCTCCCTACTTACACTAGGCTTACTTTTCTTTTTAAACTCATAAAGTGAAAACTTAGTTATTGATTTTAGAACTTACTTCTTTTTAATATAGGTATTTAAAGCTACAAATTGCTCTCTAAATGCTCTTTAGCTGCATCTTATTTCACAAAGTTTTGTATGTTATATTTTTATTCTGATGTAGTTAGAATATTTTCTAATTTCCCTTGTAGTTTCTTCTTTGATCAATGGATCACTTAGAATTATACTGTTTAATTTTCAAATATATCAGAATTTCCTAATTATTTTATTTATTTCTAATTATAGTCTATTGTGATCAGAAAACATACTCTTTGAAACTTTAAACCTTTTTAATTTATTGAGACTTGTTTTATAGCCAATATGGTCTATTTCTTTTTTAATGTATTGAACTTGTTTTATAGCCAATATTCTATTTCTTTTTAATGTATTGAACTTGAAAAAAGTATATCCTGCAATTTTGCTATAAATATTAATCAGGGAAGTTGATTGATAATCTTCAGATCATCTATGTACTTTTTTTTTCTAATTGTTTTTATCAATTTGCAAGAGAAGAGTGTTAAAATATTTAAGTACAGTCATACCATCATTATTAAAAATTGTTATTTATCCTCTAGTTTTCTTTTCCTGTGTTCCTTCTTTCTTGCCTTCTTTTGGACTTTTAAATAATTTCATTTTAATTTGTCTATTGAGCTCTTTTCTCCACTTTGTGTTATTTTTAAAGTGGTTGTTCTAGGGCTATACATATCTTAACTTTCCACAATTTACTAGAATTGCATTCTTTATAAAATGTAGAAACTTTATAACCTTTATAACCTTTACAACCATATAGGAGTATTTACCAACTCCCAATATTGTTTATGCTATAGTTATCATATGTATTACATCCACATAAGTTATAAATCCCTTTGAATGTTGTTATAATTTTTGCTTTAAACAATCATACGTATTTCAAAGAAATTGAGAGTTAAAAGTCTTTTTATATTTACTTAGATTTTTACCCTTTCTGACGCTCTTCATTTTTTCTTGGGTATGAGTTTCCTTTGGTATTATTTCACTTTAGCCTGAATAACTTTCTTTAGAATATCTTGTAGCACATATTTGTTGTCAACAAATCGTTAGTTGTTTTCTGTTGTTGTTGTTTGTTATCATTGTCTTCATCCTCTTCCTTTTCCTGTTTGCTCTTCAATATCTTTATCTTCATTCTTGAGGATATTTTCACTGGTTTGACAGGTTTTTTTTTTTTTTTCTTTCCTCACTTAGATGTTATCCCATTATGTTTTGGCTTCCTTAGTTTCTGATGAGAGGTCAATAATCATTTGAACATATTTCTCATGTATGTAATGTGTTGTTTTTCTCTGGGTAGTCTCAAGATTTTGTCTTTGTCTTTGTTTTTGGCAAATTTGTTATGTGTACTCAGGCATGAATTTGTTTGTATTTATCCTGGCTGAGGTATACTGAGCTTCTTGAATCTGTAAATTCATACCTTTCATCAAAATTGAGAACTTTTCTGGCCATTATTTCTTCAAGTGTTGTTCTACCCCATTCTCTGTCCTCTTTTTCTGAAATTATACAATACGTAAGTATAGTATATTACACTTTTGAATATTTTCCCACTGGTCTTTGAGGCTCTATTTTCATTTTTTCTCTCTTTTTTTTCAAGTTAATTGACATTTCCTCTATCTCCATTCTGTTGGTAAGCTCATTTAGTAATTTTTAAAACTCTTTCATAATTAAAAATAGTTTTAGAATTTTCATTCAATTCTCTTTATATTTTTGTCTCTGTGTTAAATATTTTTGTCTTTTTATCCCACTAGAGGTAAATAGGCTTCTGGGAATCTTTTTTTTTTTTTTTTGAACTATAGTTTTATTACTGCTGTTTCACTTCTGTGGAAAAATTTCCACATAGAGGATCATTTTCCTACTTACCATCTTCCTTCTCTCTAGTGCATACTATTTATCACACTGGGCTATCACGTCTTTAAAATATATGATTTTAAAATAGAATACCAACACTTGAAACTAATATATCTCAATAAAAATTAATGCTTAGGAAAACTATCAATCACTTCTGCTAATGTGCAAAATTACCTAAAAAATACCCTCCCGCTACTATTTAATAAATAATTATGATAAGGTTATTAGTGATAAATCATAGGAAGTGACCCACATGTCTCTCATTAGATTGTTGAACCCTTAATGATTTTCTGGGTCTGCAGCCCAGGAGTTAAAGAGGGATAGGGTGAATAGTGAGAGAATAGCGGAGACAGAGAGTTGTGTTAGCTAAAGAGCCATGCTTTTTAGGCAGACACGTCTATAAGTGACTGCCATTAAAAAAAAGTTTCAAAATCCATTATTTTTCTCAGGTCGGTGTTATCTGATCTATCAACAAATCATTCTCATAGATTCTGATGCTTATAATGATAGTATGGGGCAGGTAGTAATCATTAGCCTAGGTGCAAGGTGGGTGTATCAGAGGGGAAGAACAAAGGAGAAAGTCTTACTGTGCACATACAATATGGCCATTATCATTTCATCTCAAACGATGGCCAAGATCTTGTTCTATATATTGTCCTATTTAATAACCAGTTCCTAATATTATGAAATCTCAGTTCCTATATTTGATTTGAATCTTTGGTTTGATTGGCTGGAATGTATTTCCAAATTTTCTTTTTTTCAAATACACAGGAATATTTTCTAAGCCATTTTTTTTAAAAACTGAGATATAGTTCACGTACCATAAGATTTACCCTGTCAAAATGTGCAAACCAGTGGTTTTCAGTATATTCAAAAGTTGTACAACTATCAGAATTATCTAATAGTATTTAATTCCAGAACATTTCCAATATCCCCTAAAGAAAACCTGTACCCATTTGTGGTAACTCTGCATTCACCCTCACCCCAGACTCTGGCAACCTGTAATGTACTTTCTGTCTGTATAGATCTCTCTATTCCAAACATTTTGTATAAATGGATTCATACAATATATGACCTTTTATATCTGGCTTTTTTCACTCAATATAATGTTTGCAAGATGCATTTATGTTGTAGCTAGTATCAATACTTCATTCTTTTTTATGGCTCAATAATATTCCATTGTATGGATATACCACTTCCTGTTTTCCATTCATCTGTGGATAGACATTTGGGTTTCCTACTTTTTGAACATTCATGTATAGTTTTGTGCCAATATATGTTTTCATTTCTCTTGGGTATATATGCCTAGGAGTAGAGTTGCTGAATTCTAAGCCTTTTCTTAGAAATTTATTCTATTATGAGAGATAACTAATAATAATATTTTGGGGTTATAACTCTTTCCTTTAAAAACAAAGTGTATATTTGTTATCATTTTTATCTCTACATAGATATTTAGAGAAATTTTTTCTTTACCATCAACTCAGGTAGCCAGCCTACAGTGGTATGGTCTTGGGGAGAAAAAATGTTGTAATACGCCTTCTGACTTGCTCTCTTTCCAGCAGCTTTTGTTTATTTTGAGTTATGAGCATGTACTTGAGTATGTATATTTTGAATTTGTTTTCATCAACCTTACTTCTAAAGTGGAAAAATAAATCTCTTTAGTGAAAAGTCTTCTAAGATTCTAGCACTAAGTTTTGGAGATAGTGTACATTTTCATCTTTTCAGTTTTTTCCCTTAGTTTTTTTAGTAGGAAGTTGAGTGAAACTGTGACAGGGATGCATCTTAAATATAGTCTCTTGAAACTAGATGTTTGGGTTCCTCTTTTTTTCCTGAGGTTAGCCCATTTTCTGAGTCATATAGTGGATCTATACTTACAGGATTAAGACAGGTCCCAGCAAGTTGGCAAGAAGCAGAGCCCATTAGTCAGAGTTTACCTTGAACAATGGAAGTTAGTACTCAGTTTTCATGGGATGTTTCATCTGGTACTATATGAGAGCATCTTACCTTTTTAGTTGTAATTGATCTTAGTTTTTAAGATTCCCCAAAATAAGAGCCTCCATAATGGAATTTGAATTTCTGGATTTCTAGCCATCAACCGTCTGTCATTAAATATAGTTTAAAAAACAATACACAAATTAAAAGGATGAGAGGACAAAGAACAAAGTAATGGCATTATACTGCTCTGTTCAAAGTCTGGAAAGGAAAGAGCTCAAGAGGGCTTCTGAATGCTGAGTGCAGAGCCAGAGTTGAGCTGGTGGTTGGCAAATCTCAAGTGGTCATTGTTCATTTCACAAATTAGTCTGAGACATTAAGTTATCATTTAGATTTACTAAGCACATTTATTTTGCTCCCCCACTAGAAGTGTTTTTTTTAATATTCTCTTTTATTACATTAATATATGTCAAATGTAACCGCTGTTAAAAGAAAATATTTCTTGATCTTTCCCAGTTTCCCATATCAGATATGTTATATGACCTATATTTTGTATCACTAGAATGTGAACTCCCTGAGGAAAATAATCTTATTTATGCTGGTGTCTTCAGGGCTTGGTATGTCACCTGGCTCATTCTAGTTCAGTAGATGTTGTTGATTACTTACAACATGCCAGTCCCTCCTGCAGGCCCTGGCAATAAGGAGGTTACCAAGATAGTCACATGACAGTTACTTTCAACCAACTGTCTACCAGGGAACAGACCATGAAACAAGCTATAGCATGAAGCTGAGATGCTGTTTTAAGTGGAGCCCTAGGGACAGAGTATGACGTCCAGGAAGGGCTTTCTGGAGGAATTCTCTTTTGTGGTGACATATGAACTAAGTGTGTGAGAGTCAATTAGGTGAAAAGGGATGGGATAGGTTTCTCAGCCAGAAGGAAGCACACGAGAGAGGCTTTTGACAGGTTTGAGGAAATCAAGAAAAGTCCAGTGGGATGGAGAAAGAAGTGCTGAGGAAGATGTGGTGCAGAGCACAGCAGGCAGAGGGCAACAGAGCCCTTCCATCCTAAGAGGATCCCTAAGCCATGGGGGAGTTGGTGGTTCACCCTAAGAACAAGATTGTGCTAAAGGTTTTAATCTGGGATGGGATATGACCTGTCTTGTATTTTAAGAAAGGGACACTTTAGTTGTGTGGTGGACAATGCCTTGGTGGGAATAGGAGAGGCTGCAGAGTGTCCATTTGCCACATTGGTGGCTTAACCTCCAGTGACAGCAGGAGACATGGAGAAAAAACACATTTAGAGACATTCTGAGTGGAAATAGCAGAGTAAAGACATTTATGGCCCCAAAACTAGTCAAGGCAAGAAAAAAATATATATGAAAAAAAAAATCACATTTTTCGTAATCTTAAGTCAAAAGTGATGAAAATATCTGCCAAATAAGTAAAGTTTGAGCTGAATGAGGGGAGAACACACAAAATGGAAACACATTTCTGCAATTTCATGTTAGGCTATGTTTTCCAGCAGTAGGCAGCACAAATCAGATGGGTCCAATCAATAATTCCTTACGTGGGCTAGCATAGTCCGGAGGCTGACCCCACTACATATCTCTGTTTGGAGGAGTGCTGGGGAGACATATTCTTTGTATAAAACAGATTTCACAGTGTTAATCAGCTTTGAGGTTGCTGTTCACAATATATACATACACTTGCCTAGGTAAAGTCTGAATCACTACCCTTATCATATACAGGGGTTTTCTTTTACCCTCCTGTGACCCCAGGAAAAATGCAGGGCAGATCTCAACTGAAGCTTCCCGAGGCTTTAATTCACACCCCTTGTTCTTCTCCAAACATTACCCCCCGCCCCCCCCCACCAAAACAAATAGCTTGGCTAGGAATAATGAATTTCATAAGTTATAGATAAAAATTGGATAAAAACCTAGCATGCAGCCTAAATGAAGCAAGATGTCCCCAGTGGATGCCTTGAAATTGCAGATGGTACTGAAACATATATACCATGTTTTTTCCTACACGTGCACACCTGTGATAAAGTCCAATTTACAAATTAGGCACAGTAAGAGATTGACAATAACTACCAATAAAATAAAATGATTAGGACAATATGCTGTAATAAAAGTTATATGAACATGGTCACTCATTTCAGGGATCCCTCGCTGAAGTCTTCAGATAGGCTCAGTACTTTCTGGTGCAACATGTTGCTGTCATTCAGAACAGGTTTTCCGTTTGTGTCTTCTACCCACAAACGTAATACTTCTTCCATTTTAACTAAGTCCTATCATGCACTGTGACTGTAACTTTTGTAATTTGAGGTGTGATGGCAAAACGAACATTTCTTTTTCCTTTTTTACAATTTCATGAATAGAAGATTTATTCTTACCTTAGATCTTAGCAACTTCAGCATATGATTTTTTTTTTCTTTCCTTATTGAGAACTTTTACCTTTTTAGTTTCAGGAAGTACTTTACAGCTTTTCTTTGGCATATTCAAATTGCCAGCATCATTATTTTGTGCTTTGGGGCCATTAATAAGTAAAATAAGGGTGACTTGAACTCAAGTGCTGTGACACTGCTGCAGTATATTTGATAACTGAGTCAGCTACCAAAAGACCAACAGGCAGAGAACAGGCATAAACTAGGCGAAGGGATGGTTCGCATCCTGGGTGGGATGGAGTGGGAGGGTGTGAGATTTCTTCATGCTATTAAAAATGGCACGTTTTAAAACATAAATTGTTTATGTCCTGAATTTCCCATTTAGAGCAGTTGACCTAAAGTTATTGAAACTGTGGATAAGTGGGGAGCACTGTACTAATAGGAAAAAGGCAGAAATTTACATAAGAAAAATTCAAGAACATATGTGAAAGGAAACTATTAAAGTGTAATTGCTTGATATTTCTCCATAATATAAAATAAAAATTAAATTAAGGTTGGCATTACTCAACAAGAAGACATGGAAGAAAATGTAAAATGAACTGGCATAGTTCAGTAAGGACCTGGACTTTAAAAATAAAATGTTAAAAGTGAAAATCACTTACAAGCAGAATTTAAGATACTTTTGACCATGGAGTTGTGGTCATGGAAGACAGATAAACAAAATGACATAAAAATAATAATTAAAAAATATTGAGCAAAAATTGTATTAAAGACACAAAAGAGAATCAATATCTATATAATTGATATCCTGAATATAATACTTTAAAAAAATCTAAATAAGGAACATTCAAGTACAGAAGAGATCACCCTTAATAAAGAAGCTTTAAGTGCTTGGTGCTAAAAAAAAAAGATGTCTATCCCAGAGAGGGGACTTGCTAGTAATAGACCTAGGATAAGTTACTTAATTCTCCACACTCATTTATTTTCATCTTCTTTAAAATGAGAATAATAGTAGTACCTGTATCATAAGATTTGGAAGACCAAATTAGTTAATTTAAATAAAACATTCAGATTAGCGCCTGAAAAATAACAATACTTAGATAAGCATGAGCTCTTTCTTTTTTCCTTCTTTCTTTCTCCCATTTCTCTTCTTTCTCTTCTCTTCCTTCTTTTTATTATTAACATTACTATTTAACAACTTACCAGAAGTTTTGGACAAAGAAAGAAATAAACTATTAAAATATTGAAAGGAAGTGAGAAATTGTCATCATTTGCTGCTGAATTGGTCTACTTAGAAAAATCAAGAAAAAAAATACTGCTGTAAATCATACAGCAGTATGTAGGAAAAAACATGGTATATTTTAGTACCATCTGCAATTTCAAGGCATCCACTGGGGACATCTTGCAACATAATTCTGTCAATAAAGGAAGCCAGCTGCATGAAAAAAAATTCAGCCAGATTTCTACATATAAGTGAACATACAAAAATCAACCATGATCGTATATACTGCTGTAAAAAAAATAATTGAAATGATATCCATTAAAATAATAATCAAACTATAGAGTTTATAGGAAATTATCTAGTCAATGATGAATCATATCTTTAGAGGAAAAATAAAGATGATTTAAAAAAAATTTTGGAAAGGCCTGAAAATGATATGTATTAAACTCAAGGATAGGATAACCATAATGATAAAAATGTTAATTTCTCAAATTAATCTATACATTCAATTCCATTTTAATTAAAACTCCAGTTGATATGTGTGGAAACTGGAAAACTGATTCTAAAATGATATGAAACAATAAGGGTCTACAGAAAAGTTAGACAATTTTGAAAACATGGAACAAGGATAAGGAGTATGTTCTATTTACAAAGCTAGAATAATAAAAGCATGGTTCTCTGTGAGAGCCAACAAGGGGTCCCGTAGAGCAGAGAAAACCTGTTTTAGAGAAAGTTGATATGCCGTAGCAGAAGCAACAAAAACTGATGGAAAGCAGGTTTTATTTGCTAATGATACATGGAAAATTTATCACTATTTGGAGAAAACAACATTAAATCCATTTTTACTTTGAGTGCAAAAGTGAACTCTAGGTGAATTAAAACCCTAAATGTGAAAGGTAAAATTATAAATCAAATAAAAGGAAGTGTACAAAGATATCTTTGTGACTTTCAAGAAGAAATAACTAAAAGGGGACCAACATAAAAACTGTAAGTGAAAAAAAATAGGTGGATTTTATTATATTAAAATTAAAAATTTCTGTTCTATGAAGGACATCAAAGATAAAATTAGTAAATAGATGATGGACTAGATGAAGATACTTGCAATGTCTAATTCCAACAAACAATCAATATCTAAAATATTAGCAATTAGAAAGAAAAATGCAAGAAACCCAATAGGAAATGAATAAAAGGGTATACATAGACATTTTATGGAAGAAGAAAAGTGTTTATTAAGTACATGAAAAGGTATTAGCTTCTCTAGTAAATGAAAAACGCAAGGTGAAACAATAGTGCTATATAAATGTAAACCCATGTGGTTAGCAAAAACTAGAAAACTGACACATATTAATTGCTGATGAAGATATGAATAACGACCCAAGAAGCCTATCTTGGTTGCACATTTTAGGAAAACTTTTGTACAGGTCAATAAAGAGATGTGTTTAGAAATGTTTATTGAATCATAGCTTGTTTATCAAAGTGTCCATAAGAAAAAAAATAGAGAGAGAAATAAAGCCTGGGGCACATATGTAGGGTTTTAGGCAGCAAGCCAAAGTAATGAACTAGGATTTACATGCAGCAGTGAATAGATCTCAGAACATATTGTTGAGTGCAAAATAGCGAGAAACAGGATGAAATTTATTTTATAATGTTATTAATGGAGGTTAATATATTCACACAGGAAAGCACTATATATTTTTAAATACATAAATTTATAGAAACATAAAGAATTTATTAGAAGTATATATAAAATAAATATAATAGAGCAAGTAGCTGAGGAAAGGTATAATAATAATAAAGGGCAGAGGAGAGAAAATGATAAAATAAAACAAGAAAGAAAGGCCTAGTGTGACAAGATTTATGAAAGGAACTAAGGAATATTATCTTCCAGTTCTAGGCACCTGAGATATGCATAGAAACACATATCAAATAAAAAGAAAACAAAAAAGAAAATCTCAGAGACATAGTGAAGATGAAATTTTCTTAAAGAAAAGTAAGTCTGTGGATTAAAATGGAACCCCATGTCTCAGAAGGAAAAGGACAAAATGATCTCTAAAATATGGTGGTCCATATTACTGGGCTGCAGGAATAGAGGCAGAATCTCATGGCTCAAAACAAACACATGAAACAAAACACAGAGGAGAAAAATCATGTTGGGTTCAGACTTCATGGAAACTTTTTTTTCCTTTATCAATAACAGTTGACATTCAATATTACATTAATTTCAGGTGTACAGCATAGTGTTTAGACATTTCTGTAATTTACTAAGTGATCCCCTGGTAAGTATAGTACCCACCTGGCACCATAAATAGTTATTTGAATATTACTGACTATATTTCCTATGCTGCACTTTACATTCCATGACTATTTTGTAACTTCCAATGTGTACTTTTTAATCCCTTCACCTTTGTCACCCCATCCCCCAAACCCTCCCTGCCTGGCAACCATTAGCTTGTTCCCTGTATCTTTGAGGTTATGTGTTTTCTTTGTTCATTCCTTTTATTCCTAAAATTCCACATACACATGAAATCATATGGTATCTGCCTTTCTCTGTCTGACTCATTTCACTTAGCATAATACCCTCTAGGTCTATCCATGTTGCTGCGAATGGTAAGATTTTATTATCTTTATGGCTGAGTAATATTCACTTGTATATATGTACCACCTCTTTATCCATTCATCTATAATGGACACTTAGATTGCTTGGCTATTGTGTATAAAAAGTCCTTTTTTGTCTCTTGTTATAGCCTTGTTTAAAGTTTATTTTGTCTGGCATAAGTTTGCTACCCAGATTTTTTTTTTCATTTCCATTTTCATAAAATATCTTTTTTTATCCATTTACTTCAGTCTATGTGTGCCTTTACAACTGAAGTGGGTCTCTTGTAGGCAGCATATGTATGAGTCTTGTTTTATTATTTTTAAACCAATTACATTTAAACCATTTACATTTAAAGTAATTATTGATAGGCATGTAGTTATTGCCATTTTATTATTCATATATTTATTTATTTTTCTTCTTCTAAAAGAAGTCCCTTTATACATTTCTTACAATACTGATTTGTTGGTGATGAATTCCTTTAGCTTTTCTTGTCTGGAAAGCTCTTTATCTCTCTCCTTTGATTTTAAATGATAGCCTTTCTGGGTAGAGTAATCTTGGTAGCAGCAGGTCCTTGGTTTTCATCACTATTTTGTGCCAATTCCTTCTGACCTGCAGAATGTCTGTTGAGAAATCATCTGACAGTCTTATGAGAGCTCCCTTGTAGATATCGGATTGCTTTCCTCTTGGTGCTTTTAAGGTTCTCTCTTTGTCTTTAGGTTTGGCATTTTAATTATGGTGTGTCTTGGTGTGGGCCTCTTTGGGTTCATCTTGTTTGGGACTCTGCGCTTCCTGGACTTTTATGTCTATTTCCTTCACCAGGTTAGGGAAGTTTTCAGACATTAGTTCTTCAAATAGACTTTCAATCTCTTGATCTCTCTCTTCTTTTTTTGGTACCCTATGATGAGTTACACTTGAAGTGGTCCCACAGGTCCTTTAAGTTACCCTCATTTTCTTTGATTCTGTTTTCTTTTGATGTTCTGATTGGGTGTTTTCTGCTACCTTGTCTTCCAAATTGCTGATTTGGTTTTCTGCTTCACCTAATCTGGTATTGATACCATCTGATGTATCCTTTATTTCAGTTATTGTATTCTTTATTTCTGACTGGTTCTTTTCATGTTTTCTATCTCTTTGTGTTACTTCTCACTGATTTCGTCTATTCTTTTCCTAAGCTCATTGAACATTTTTATAGCCAGTGTTTTGAATTCTGTATCTGATAGATTGCTTGCCTTTATTTTGTTTAGTTCTTTTTCTGAAGTTTCATTCTCTTCTTTCATTTGAAATATGTTTCCCTTTCCCCTCATTTTTGCTGCCTCCATGTGTGTATTTCTATATATTAGGTAGAGGTGCAACCTCTCCCAATCTTGACAGGATAGCCTTATGTAGTAGGTATCCTATGGGGCCCAGTGGCACAGACTCCCTGGTCATCTGAGTTGGGTGTTCCAGGGGTGTCACTTACGTGTGCCTTCCTATTGTAATTAAGCCTTGATTGTTGTTGGCGCACAGTGGGTGAGATTGACCCTCAGGCTGACTGGCTATGAGGACTAGCTATGAGTAGAGCAGATGAGCTGCGGTGCGAATGTTAACACCATGGAGCAAGATTCACTTTAATGGGGCCCTGGTGCCTGCTGAATTTACCCTTTGGGTGTGCCATTTGTGGAGCTAATTGGTTGATGCTCTGGTGTGTGAAGCCAGCTGCCAGGTGTGTTGGTTCTGAGGCCTCCTGGGAAGGGTTCTGTTTTAGGCCCAGGTCCGTTGCTTCCTGTGCCAAGCTTGGGGCCACTTGGTAGGAGCTACAAAGTGATCTGCAGTTGGTAGCTATATATGCTGGGCTTGGAGGCATCTGGGAGTTGTTATGCCATAAACTGAGGCTGGCTAGTGCTGGGCTTAGAGGCTTGAAGGTGCCTAGGAGAGGCTGGGCTTCAAATTGAAGTTGGCTGCTACTAGTGCCAGTGACTGCAAGAGGCAGGACATGCTGAGGCCAGCAACTGCTTGTTTGGGATTTGTGGACCTTGATATATTTTAGGAAGTCCACGTCATGGGCCAGGGTAGCAGTTTGTGAGAAATAGGTACTGAAAGAGGTTAGGACTGGTCTGTGGGTTTGTCATGGCAGGGTCTAAAAGAATTAGACCCTGGGTAGGGCGAATGGTGTTAGCCAGGTTGATGGAGACTCATATATGATGCCCTCCTGCACCTGCCAGCTATGTGGAAGAAGGGCCCAACAAAGGAACAGTGGCACCTGCCAGCACTCTGTCCCAGCCAGAGCTGCCCTTCCAGGCCTCGCCCCAAAGGCAGATAATTCAGTTCTTCCCTCTATGTCCCTGGTGCTTTCCTAGCTCCATAGCACTGGAGCTCAGTGAGTGAGTCCATCAGCAAGTTTATGTGAGGGCCCTTTAAGAGGAGCACCTGGGACTCTAGCAGCCCTCCATCTTACTCAGCCATAGTTTCCTCTGGTTTTGGTAGCCAGAAGTAATGGGTGCTCTGGGGCTGGGGAGCCTGGTGTGGGACCCCTTGCTTCTCAGGAGGGACCTCTATAGCCGATATGTCCCTCCTGATTCTTAACCAGCTTGCGTGGGTGTAGAACCAGACCATTTTACGTCTTTGCTCCCTATAAGCCTCCATCCCTTCTACCAGTCTCCACATGGCTTCTTCTTTATAGCCTTAGTTATAGGAGTTCTCTTCAGCTAGACAGCAGGTGGTTCTCAAGGGTTGTCATGGGAGGAGGCAAGCACAGTTCATGGTAACTTTTAATGTGAGAAGATAGTGGAGAAATGTTGAAACATACCTTTAGAGAGAAAGAAATTTGCATGGAGCTTAGCACAAGTACAAATCAAATATAAAGGCAACAGACAGGCAGACAGATATTTTCAGTTATTCAAAAACCCAGGAAATATAGCATAAGTCTTTCTTGGAGAAAATATTTAAAGTCATTTAGTTAAACAAGAGACAAAAAAGAAAAAAAATAGATTTCAGGCTAAATATCCATAGGAATTCTGAAAATAAAATTAAATATAAGCATCATACATCCCATAATGTGGAAGTAATAATAGAACCTATGAAAAGCAAGGGGTGAGATGGGAAAAACTGGGGAACAAGAGGTGAAGGCTTTCCTTAGGCTACATTGTGAGGACAAAAAAGATAATATTTAAAGGAAGTAAATCAAATATTTAAAAACAATAAGAATATAAAATATAGTTTATATAATCAAAACTAGAAAGGGAGGTGTGGGAGACGATGTAAAGCGACTTTAGTGTGCACATTTATTGATCTTTCATGGTTGAAAGTCAAGAGAAATAATTTAACATTGAAAAATCAAGAAATGGAACTTAAACATATATTACCGAAAGTTAAAATAGCGACCACTAGAAGAACTAAAATCAGACTAAGTCATCGAGCGCGTGGAAGATAAGGAAGTTGTGGTTAGACAGCGGAATTTCAGAAATAGTGATTTCAGAGGTGATGTCTACTTTTTTAGTTATATAAGGAGGATTATAGGAAATTTAACCTTTTACAGTGTATGAGGAAATGGCGATTATTTTTTAAGATGGGTGCCTCTGAGTACTTATAAAATGTATCATCCCTTTTGATGTTGGGCTTCTTGGTGTGCAACAGACAGTACAGTTTCCAGTCACTAAGCAGTTACTGCCTCCAAATCTTGAAACATAATAAAATCAGGAGACAGGTGTTTGAAGAATGACCTTTTCTTTTGGGACAATAGGAGGAGGTAAAATGAACAATGAGATGAATAAAAAGTTCCACTGATGTCTATAGATTTGGATATATATTCCTAATCTATTCCTAATTTATTAAAGTATTTTTCAGACAGGCTTTTCAGATAACTAGAATTCCAGACTGGTGAGCTTTTCCATGTGTTCAATGAGTGGAGGGATTAAAATCCCTGTATGAGATTCTTTTGTAGTTATTTTGAGTTTACGGTTCCTAGATCAAATATAGGAAAGCTAATTAAATATAAACTTCAGATAAACAGAGAGTAACTTTTTTAGTTCAGTTATGTTCCATGAGATATTTGGGATATACTCATACTAAAAATTATTTATTTGTTGCTTGAATCAAATTTAACTGGGTGTCCTGTATTACCATTTGATAAATATGGCAAGCTTATTTAGGATAAATGAGCAGCTGCCAGAGGAGACAAAAAATGATGTCTTTCTTTAGAAACATAGGCTATAGTTTCTAAAGCTGATCAAAATTATCAATTGCTTTGGGAATATATTTTCCTGGAAATGAATGAGATTTGTACTACATAAACATGAAGTCATCCTGTTTAATCTTGGGCACCTTCTGATGCCTCCATCTTCTCAATTAGATGAAGCTACACACATGGAAGTAGAGTGGTGCTTTCTACACTTTTACAAGTTGACTTTTTTCTCTGCAACATGAATCCAGTTGCACCTTCAAGTATTCTTAGGCATGTTATTGTCTTTTTAATCAATAGAACAAATGATGTTAACAGGGCATATGTTAATAAGGGAAGGGCATCACTGACTAAGCTAAATCAATAACAGAAACAGTGATCAAAATGCTAGACTATAATCTCCCCCCCCTTTTTTTTTTTTTTGTTTTTTTGTTTTTTTTTTTCTTGGTGGGAGAGAATATTGATAGTTTGGTATTATCTTGAAGTATCTTACTAATTCTTTTTTTTCTCCATGTAGCTTTGCCCAGGCACCTTACTAAGGTGTTCGGTTATTCATAATTTTTTTTTTCAATTTCAATTACAGTTGACATTCAATTTATATTAGTTTCAGGTTTACCGCATAGTGGATAGACATTTATATAACTTGTGAAGTGACTCCCAGATAAGTCCAGCACTCATCTGGCAGCACATATAGTTATCACAATATTATAGACTTTGTTCCCTATGCCGTACTTAAGTTGTTGTGGTTCTTAATGCTTTAAATTTTGAGATTCATAAAGTATAATTGGTCTTGAACTTTTTCAGGAATTAAACTTTAAGAAAATCAGTTAAGTGGAAAATTGTTTTCCCTTCCTCCTGTTCCCACTGGAAGAAAAATAAGGTTTTTGTTAAAATTCTACTAAGGAAAAATAATTTCAATTATAAATCATAACTCTTTAGGCATAAAGTTTTTGTCACATTTTTATAACCCTAAAATAAATACTTATTAATGGCTTTAATACATTTTAATTATCAGCAGTTCTTAAGACCACTATTGAGTTGCAGTGAAACGGTACTGTATCACTTAGGATTAAAAGAGAGGTTTGTTGTAGGTATAGAATTAAACTAGTCTAAGTTAAAAATTCAGATTTTTATTTTTATTGTAAGAACAAAACTTATCTTTTGCTTAAAGCATGTTGTTTTCTCTCTAAAGAAAAAAGGATGACAATTATTTATAGATGGATTCTATCATATATAAACATGTATCTCTGAATAGTTTTTGGTGAGTGTTCTATGTCTTAAAAAGTCCTTTGTCATCATTCAGACTGATAATAATTTCAAGGAAGGTAGTTGAAATGTAGGTGCAGCAGAGCCAGAAAGGACTTGGGCAACTCTAAGAGATAATAATGACAATAAGAAAAGATATTTTAAAGTTAACATGTCCAAAAATGAGCTTCCAATATTTCCCTTCAGAACCTTCACCTCGTTTGGTTTTCCTATATCAGTAAGTAAATAGGAATTTTATCCTTCCAGTTTCTCAGGTTCAGTATCTGGGTTTTATTCTTCACTGACCTCTTCTCTCATACTCTAGTACCCAAACCATCCTGGCTGCGGGTCAGCACTGCTTTCAATTAATTGTACTAGGACTTTCCCCCTTCTTAAAGCCCCAATGTCACCGCTTGGCCCAGGTCACTGCACCCTTTCCCTCCCTTAGCTTTTCTTCTGCTTTACATTTGCCTCCTAGGTGGGTTCTATATATAGAAGCCAGAGAAATTCTGGTAAAATAATAGTTAGATCCTGACATTTCTTTGCTCAAACTTTTCATTGATAAATACAAATTAAATGTCCAGTTTCTTAGAAAGTAAAGGGTCCTTACATAACTTGCCTTCTTTTGTTCTCTGACTTCTTTCTCCTATTACTCACCCCGCTTGCTTTATTCCAGTTACTGACTTCCTAGCTATTTCTTCAACATATCAGCATGTTCCTGCTGCAGGAGGTATCTCTGCCGGGAGCACTCTGTCAGTAGCTCCCAGCTCTCTCCTTTCCTTTAGGTCTTTATTCAAACATCACAGTCTCCATGAGGCTTTCCCTGCAAGTACCTACAACTGTAACCCCATGCCCCGAGCCCCCACACTGCCATCCCCTTCTTGGCACCACACACTGTGTTACCTAGTTATCTTGCTCATGGGTGTTTCTTTCACTCACTAGAAGGGAAGCACTGTGAGGACAGGGATTTATGTCTGTGTTGTTCACTGCTCTCTCTCCAATACCTAGAACAGTGCCTGGAATAAATGAAATAGCAGCATTTGGTAGTTACTATATTATTTATGTTTGGAATCACAGGGGCATGCAGGGGAGTAGGCTGGAGAGTTAAAAGTCTCCACTCCCGATAAATATGCTGATTTTCTCATCTGTTACCTCAATTTAGCAATTTTAAGCATGTTCTAAGGAACAATAGTCATTAGAGAAATTCCTTACATATATATCTCTATGATACCTTGCCAAGTTAAGAAACTGAGAAGTTAACAATGAAAAACAATTAACTTGACCTAACATTTCCCAAACGTATAGACCATGGATACTGTTTTACAAAAGACTCATGAAAACCCTTAGAACAAATATATGAAACATGCTTTGAAGAAGAAAGTATTCTGTCCTATGAGAATTTATTATTCTCAAATGTTTAGTACTATGTGAGTACATTCAATATCATTCAAAATAGGAAAACTACTGGTTGCTGGGAGACGTCACTCTAGCATCTGAATCCAGAATTTGGATTGAGATTTAAATATCATTTTGTTAAAAAGTATTCCAGTCAGAAAGTGTTTGAGATGCTATAACAGACCAATGTAGTGGCGTTCATTCAAAGCAAGAGTGAAAATATAGACAGTGAGAAATTTACCACAAGACCCTTGTCCTGGATGTTTCCTCAGGACACACCCTCTTCATCTAATTAAAAAAAAATTTTTTTTCTTTAAACAAATGCTTATTGATCACCTACTTCATGCCAGATAGACTTTTATGTGTCAGGGGTAGAGCAGTGAACAAATCAAGAGTCCCTACACTCACGAAGTTTACATGCTAGTGGGAGAAGGGAGAGGATAAATAAACAAGTGTGTCCTGTGTCAGGTGGTGATGGTCATGAGGAAAGTAGAGCACCCTGTGGCAATGGGAGGCAGGGGACACAGGGGCAATGGGGACCTGACAGGTAACATTACTGCTTGAGGTGCAGCAGAGAGCCATGCGCATGTCCAGGGACAGAGAATGCCAGAAAAAGTAGGAGGAAAGGGCAGAGGGGGCAGTTTTAAATACTGTGCCAGGGAAGGCCTCACTGAGCATGTGACATTGGAATGAAGACCTGACGGGCGGGAAGAAGAAAGTGGGGGTGTGCTGGGTAGAGCGCACTTGCTGGAACACAAGACTTGGGAGGTGGAGGGAAAAAGCGGTAGGATGGCCTTGCATGGACAACATTCTTAGGTTGCTGTGTGTAGACCCAGGGGAAAGGCAAAGCAAGGCGAGCGCACAGGAGACAACGATGGAGTGGGAGTGGCAGACCCTCTGGGTGGGGCGTCAGGATGGACTTGGAAGGGGGCGCTCCCAGGACTTGCCGAGGCATTGGACTGGAGGACTAAAGTAGACAAAGCAAAGAGAACACGGAAGTTGTGGAATAATGAAATTAAATTTACTGGAAGGGCAATCTGAAGAAGCAGATTTTGGGGGTGGGGTGAGGAGTGGGGCTGTGGATCAAAAGTTGAAATCGGGCTGCTTATTTTTAGAGTGCCTATCAATGATTCAAGCAGAGATTTATTCAGCCAAGATGTACACATATTTTCAAATATGATCTTAAATGCCTTTTACTAGCTGATATTTTGATGAAGTTATACCCCATATTAATGTGCCTAGAAACTTTTATTCAAAATGATGCATGGCACATATACTGCATGCCCTTATGTAGACCAGCAGCAGCAGAGCAGCAACAGGGTGGGGTATTCGCATGGAACTGATGGGTGCATTAGATTACTTTGTTTCCCCCATACCCTCTAAAAACACCTGTGTGGACAGGGCTTTTATCCTAAGGAAATGAAGTAGGCATGAAGAATGTTCCCCCAAAATAAAATTAATAGCTTTGTAAAATGGCGGTCGTCTATAGGTCTAAATCCAGTTCTCATCTTTGGGAGAAGTAGTTGGTTTCGGTTTTTGATTGAATGTTCCTCATTATACTGATAGTTACTTGGTTTAACACTTTACATTTGGAGGAAGAGAATTCCAGTATATCTCTGTAATTACCACTATATGGATTTATTATCTGGGAAACAGTGAAGGGAGAGTAGTATGAGATAATGGAGATACGCATATATTTTTTAAAATGAAGGTGCGTTATATTTACTTAATACTTTTTCTCTGAATCAGAAGAGTTATCGAGGTTTTGGAGAATCTCGGGGTCTTATGAATATTAGTGATAAGTATATTAGCAAAACTCTGAAGGATTGATTTAAAAAGTTTAATGGTAAAGCTGGTCACCGAGCTCTGAATGCCTCTGAAACAAGTTTTGGCATAAGCCAGGGCAGATTCTCTATATTAAACCAATTTTTTTATTACCTTCTTCATGGCATTATTTTCTCCCAAATATTTTCTTTCTCCTTTAGAAAAAAGAATGGACAAGGTTGCCGATTAAGCTACTTGTTTTGAAATAAATACATTTTCAAAACTTATGAATTGTAAATTCAACTGAAAGTAGATTTACTAAGTCAGTAGCTATTTGCTGATTCCATATATCAAGGAACTGGGTTTACTTTTTAAAAGAATATGAGGATGGAGAGGTGAGGCTACAACTGACGTGATGTATAAAACGTAAGGCTGCAACTGAGCTTTGCCAACCAAGCCTCCTTTGTTACTTTTCCCCCAAAGCCAAGATGACATAGAATATTTTTGCACCTGGGATTAATTTTTACTTGAAATCCGTCCTTTAATAAACAAGAGGGGCAGTTTACTTACTCTGAAAAATCTGGTAAAGGTTAAGTTATCAATGATTCAAGCCAAGCCATATTACACATGGTTATTCAATTGATAGAAATGGCCTCCATTAAAATTTTTTTTCTGTGTGCTGCTAATTGCTATTTTCAGCCTACAATTTCTTGCAGATGATTTGTTTGAAACCATGATTGTGGCTTTTCTGCTAAATCCTTTGAAATTCAGGCCTTTAATCCTATGCTTTACAAATTGTTTTAAAAGTACTGATCTAATTAAGCAAATTGAGCAAATATCACTTGCCAAGACCAAATTCTTCTTGTCTAATGGACACTCTTTGTTCAAATCATAACTTTAATTAAAACTCGTGAATTCTGACATGCATAGTCAAGTGTGTCTCAATACATAGCATCAATGTTCATGAAATTGGAGTGCATCTAGGCTTCAGGGCACAGTGATAGCCCTGACTTTCCAGCTTAAAAATATCACTGGCAATGTGCTTTTTTTGCTTGTTGAGTCATTGGAGAGTTTTTGTGTTTTATGAACAAAGATGGTCCAATGACATATTTAATGGTTAAAGTGATACACTGAGAAATTATCATAATTATCCTTTATACTCATTTAGTGTATTTTTCATTTCAGTATTTTCATCTCCAGAAGTTTTATATGGGTCTTTTTGATATCATCCTCTTCTCACTAAATCACGTTCATGTTTCTCTTTAAATTCGTGAATATAGAAACCATATTTATAATAATTATTTTAATATTCTTATTTATTAATCCCATTATCTCTGACATTTCTGAGTCTATTCTTAATTAATTTATCTCCAAGTTATGGATCATATTTTCCTGTTTCCTTTATGCCTGGTAAATATTTTCCAGCTTTATTTAAGTATGATTGTGAATGTTTAAGGTACAAAGCATGAGGTTTTGACATACATATGAATTGTGAAATGATTACCACGATCAAGCTATTAACATAGATATCACCTCACATAGTTACGTTTTTTAGTCCCCTGTGGTAATAATACTCAAGATCTACTCTCTTAGACACAGCCAAGTATGCAATATTATTATTAACAATAATAGTCACCAACTGTACATTAGATCTCCATAACGTTTTCATCTTCTAACTGAATGTATCCTTTAACCAACATCTCCTCATCTCCCCCACCCCTAGCCTCTGGTAACCACCATTTTTCTCTTTGTTATTACTCCCCCACATAAGAGTGAGATCATGTAGCATTTGTCTTTCTGTGTCTGGTTTATTTCAATTAGCATGACGTCCTCCAGATTAATCCATATTGTTGCAAATCTCAGGATTTCTTTCTTTTTCGAAGTTGAATAATATACCTGTGTATGTGTATCACATTTTATTTATTCATTCATCTGTTGATAGACACTTAAGTTATTTTCACATCTTGAATACTGTGAATAATGGTGCAACGAACATGGGATTACAGATATCTTTTTGAGACAGATATAACAAATAGAATTGCTGGATCATATAGTAGTTCTATTTTTAAGTTTTTGAGGAATCTTCATACTGTTTTTCATAATAGCTGTACCAATTTACATTCTCACAAACAGCATGTAAGGGTTCTCTTTTCTCCACATCCTTGCCAACACTTATATTTGTCCTCTTGATAATAGCCACCCTAATAGTATGAAGTGATACCTCATTATGTTTTTTTTTTCCCTGATAATTAGTGATGTTGAGCACATTTTCATGTTCATTGGCCATTTGTATGTCTTCTTTGGGAAAACGTCTATTCAGGTCTGTTGCCAAATTTTTAATCTTTTTTTTTTTTTTTTTGCTATTGAGTTATATGAATTCCTTACATATTTTGGATATCAATCATTTATCAGATATATGATTTATAAGTATTTTCCTCCATTCTGTTGGTTGTCTATTCACTCTGTTAATTATTCTCTTTTTCTTTTTTCTTTTTGGTTATACAAATATTTTAGTTTAATGTAGTCTCACTTGTTTATTTTTGCTTTTGTTTCCTGCATTTTTGGTGTTAAGTCTGAAAAATTATTGACAAGACCAATGTCAAGAACTTTCTCCCTTTATTTTCTTCTGGAAATTTTATAGTTTCAGGTGTTATATCTTTGATTCACTCTGACTTAAATTTTTGTATATGAGTTAAGTTAAATTTTCAATTCCACTCTTTTGTATGTGAATATCCAGTTCTTCCAAAACTATTCATTGTGGTGATTGTCTTTTTATCATTGGGTATTCTTGGCATCTTCAATGAAGATTAGGTGACTGGACTTATTTCAGGGCTCTTTATTCATTCCATTGGTCTATGTGTCTTTTTTTTTTTATGTCAGTATTATGCTGTTTTTTTTTCTTTTTTAGAAAAATTTATTTATTATTCTTTTTTAGATGTTTTATTCATTTACTTTTTTTTAGGCGATGCTATCCTTGTTGACCTCACAGATTGCAAGGACCTTGTCAGTTTATAATCTCTTATTTTTTATTTTTTTATGTCTACGGCACCTGGCCTTCCTAGGTGGTCTCCCATCCAAGTACTAACCAGTCCTGACCCTGCTTAGCTTCCAAGATCAGATGGGATTAGGCTTGTTCAGGGTGGCATGGCTGTAGAGTATTATACTGTTTTAATTAGCATAGCTTTGTAATGTATTTTGAAATCAACAATTGTGATACCTCTAGCTTTGTTATTCTTGCTTAAAATTGTTTTAGCTATTTAGGGTCTTTTGTGGTTCCACACAGATTTTACAATTTTTTTTTCTAATTCCTCTGGAAAATGGCCTTGAATTTTAATAGGGATTACATTGAATTTGTATATTGCTTTAGTAGTATGGACATTTTAACAATATTAATTTTTCCCATCCATGAAATGGATTTATTTCCATTTATTTGTCTTTCTTTCAATTTTTGTTTAACGTTTTATAGATTTCAGTGAACAGATCTTTCACCTTCTTAATAAATTTATTCCTAAATATTTTATTCTTTTTGATGCTATTGAAATGGGATTGTTTTCTTAATTTCTTTTTCAGACTGTTCCTTGATTGTGTATAGAAATAAAACTGATTTTTTGTTGTTGTTGCTTTTGTATTCTGCAGCTATTCTGGATTTATTAGTTCTAACAGTTTTAAGGTGGAGCCTTTAGGATTTTCTATATACAAGATCATGTCATCAGCAAACAAAGAGGAGTTTACTTCTTTCTTTCCAATTTGGATTTCTTTCATTGTTTTCTTATTATTTTTATTTATTTATTTTTTATTATTTTCAGGTATATAGTACATTTATTAGACATTTATATAGTTTATGAAATAATCCCCTGATTACTCTATTTCCCATCTGGCTCAATTGCTCTGGCTAGAACTTTTAATACTATGTTAATAGAAATCATAATAGTGGGCATCCTTGTCTTGATCCTGATCTTAGTTGAAAAGCTTTCAGCTTTTCAGTGTTGAGTATGATGTTAGCTATGAGTATGCCGGTAAATTTTGATTGGACGTTACTCATCATTGACCACTGTGAGTGATGCTGGGCACCAGAGTTTGTATTCTTTAAATGGTGTTTTACTTTCTTCTGGAATACAGTTACTTGTAATAAGTTAAATTTTTTCAAGCCTTGCTTTTAGGCTTTGTTAGGGAGTACCTAGAACATTCCAGCATTTTGTCTCTATTTTGTCCCGTTACTGAGGCAATACTCTTTTTGAGAATTTTATCCAGATTTAAAAAAATCTTTCCACTCTGGCTGGTGGGAACACAAACTTTTCCCAGTCTCTTTCTTTCTGGCAGTTTGCTCCCTTGTCTCAGGTAGTTTCTTTTCATGTATATACAGACCAGTTCTCAGCTGAGGATTTGAGGGGTGTTTATTTAAATCCGCAATTCTGAGGAGCTCTCTCTCTGCAGCGTCCTCCTTTCTCTGGTGCTGTCTTGTGAATTCCACTCACCTTGTCCTCCCAGAGTCAGATTGTGTCTTCTCAGCTAAGCCAAACTGTCAGGCCCTGCACTGTGGCTAAAAAGTGCCATTTATTTGTACCCCTTCTCTCAGGAATCACAGTCCTGCACACCTGATGTCCACTCTCTAAACATTGTTATTTCATGTGTTTTGTGTGATTTTCCAGTTGTTAGAAGAGAAGGGTGAATCTTATTTCTGTCATTTAATCATGGCCGTAAAAGGGTTATATGCTTCTTATCTAACCATCCACTTCACGTATTAAGGTGATAAACTAGGAAATAAACAAATGTTCATTGAGTACACACTAAGTGCAAGCATCTAGGGTAAGCACTCTGAGGAATTAAAGAAGAATCAAATTTACACTTATCCTTCTAATAGTGTATGCAAATGGAGGCAGTATGTGACAAATGTCATAAAAGAGATATGAGCAACATGTTATAAGGATTAAAAGATGAATCAAGTAGGCTTGTAAGAATAAGAACACAGCATGAGTATACAAAAGAATGGGAAGGAATTGTAGGAGGTAGGTGTACATGGTGGGGGGAGTGGTAGAAGTAGGGAGGAAGCTATCAAGGTGTCAAAGCAGGTGAGGATAGATGGGATGTGGAGGGGCTTGATTAGAGCTGAGGTTGGTATCTGCCTCTATTTTGTATTATAACATTGTGGTCAAGGGAGGCATCAGTTTAATTTTAGTGCTATCAACAATCATAACAAGTTATATATACTCTAAGAAAATTCTCTTTCAGAATTTGTGGTAGGCTATATAATGGCCCTCAAATATGTCTGCTTCCTAAGCTATGGAACTATGAATACTAGTTTATATAGCAAAAAGGACTTTTTAGGCATAATTTAATTAAAGATTTTGAAATGGGGAGATTATTGTGGATTATCCACGTGGGTCCCGTATAATCACAGGGTCTTTATAAGAAGGAGACTGAGGGTCAAGGTCAGAGAAGGAGATGTTATGATAGAAGCAGAGATTGAAGTGACACACTTTGAAGATGGGGAAGGAGTCACAAGCCAAGATATACATGCTGCCACTAGAAGCTGAATAAATCAAGGAAATGAATTCTCTCTTTAGAGTCCCAAGGAAGCAGTCCTGCAGACACCTTGACTTTAGCCCAATAAAATCCAATTGGAGTTCTGACCTCCAAACTGTAAGAGAATAAAATTGTGTTGTTTTAAGTCACTAAATTTGTGATAATTTGCTACAGCAGAAATGGGAAACTAAAACAGAATTATATATTCAAAATAACAAAGCGTCTGTTGGATATTTTTTTCTTGCTATCCAAAAGGAAATAGAGAAAAAAAAAGGTGGCAAAAGAACATATTAAGTTGCTTTTTACTTATTTCAGTAGTCTCCTTTGAAGACTCTTCCGGAGTTTCTGTACAAGATGTATTATTGGGCACAAAGAGAGATAGAGAATTACTGATACTTGTTGCCCATCTTCTATCTCTGTGAATTTGAGCACTGTTTAAATTGAGACACAATATTCTGATCTTTTAAAATCAATAATCATCATTAGCTATAAGGCGCCTAAACACATGCAAGGCAATAACAATACAATTAAGAAATAATAGTGGTTGACTACTCTGGGGGCTGGGCAGGATTATCATATTTAAGCATCACAACACTGTGGATAGGCATTATTATTTTCTTCATTTTGTAGATGTGGGCCCCAAGCCTGGCTGGTCCCAGGTCTGGCTGTGATCCAGGCTCTCAGGAACAGGACCCCGGATTTAGAGTGTTACATTAATGTAGTAGGGCACCTGCACTCGGCTCATGTAAGCATGATTCAGCTTATTGTATTATGCATGTGTAGCAGAATGCCACTATTGTTCTCTGACATATATTGGCAGGAGCGCATGGGCTTGATAGAGAGAGAGAGAGAGAGAGAGAGAGAGAGAGAGAGAGAGAGAGAGAGAGAGATATAAAGCCCATGCGCTCCTGCCAATAAAATTGGTGCCTGTCGTTTCATTCTTATGTTGGCCCCTCGTAAGTTTTTTCAATTGGCCATCTCACCACCGAAACTTTCCCTTCTCGATCAGCTCAGTGCTGACAACAGATGTAAAATCTGAAGATTAGAAAAGTTAAATACCTCATTCAAGTTCATACAAATGAACAGTGTTAGAGCTGTTCCTACGTTTGCACCTACATCCCCTGCTTTGAGAGCCCAAATGAAGTGGCAATCAGAAATCTATCTACTTGTCATGCAGTTTGTCTATAGCCTCTGGGGACAAGTTTTATGCAGAGATAAATAATCATGGGTAACCCTAGTAAGTCTGGGGACTTTTTTATTTTTTCATACAATAGGAGATCTCGCTTCCGAAATAGTAGAACATTTTCCAAACTCTAGCTGTGTATCATGAGATTCAACTGTTTGGACCAAGTTGATTTACTACTTGTATTAAAAGAAAACTATATTTATTACTTAAAAGGAGATAAAAAATTTCATTAAATCAGACACACTGTGTAGACTCAGGTAGAGGGAGGACTTGTTGATCCCTAACTCTACTTATGTTTCTAGAGACCCATACCAACGTAAGTCTCTACCAATATGGTTAGACAACCATATAGATTAGTGTTGTTCAATAGAAATATAATTTGAATCACAAACATAAGCTACATATGTTTATTTAAATATTTCTAGTAGCCACATTAAAAAATAAACAAGATAAAATTAAATATTTTATTTAACTCCATATATCCAAAATATTAACAGTTCAACACATAATCAATAAAAATTGAGTTAAATTAGTTTCTTTTTTATTAATACCACATCTTTGAAATTCAGTGTATATGTTACATTTACAGCACACCTGAATTTGATCCAGCCACATCTCAAGTGCTCAATGGCCTCAAGTACCAGGCCCATGAGACTGGACTATGCAGATCACTTGACACTCAGGTATTTACTGATACTCTAGAAATAGTAAAAGCTAAAAGTTCTATCTCATTTTCAGCTCCTAAGAAGGGGGCTATGGGAAATAATACTGAGACCCCAATATGTGCTTTGCAGTGCCCAATATCCTACCCAGGGACTTTGTGTTTGGGCCACTAGGGGAAAGAGCCTTTTACTGGTTCAGGTGAGTGAAGTCAGTACCTTCATATGCAGCTCAGATTATAGCAATGCCTAGGCACATAGTTCAACCTTGAAGAGAAATGAGGTGGTATATTCTGCTAGATTTCAAGTTTATCTTTATGTTGAGTATATCACAGTCATTGAAACTGGCTATTCCAGCAGCAGGACTGGCAGGGGGTATGTATGTGATTTGTGCATGACACAAAAGTGAAAGATGATATATCTAGTCAGGGTTTCTGATAGAGTATCTGGGAGCAGCAGTAGATAAAGCAGTATGCCAACATGATAAAATAAAAGGCTTTTCAGCCAGGAGGCCCCCGACCTGCATCTTTCTGCAGGTCACTTTATTCAGTGAGCCTACTTCATTCATTTCCTGTCGTGGTTGACTTCCACCCCAGGCAGCCTGTTTTTCTAACTTATGTTAAGAGAGCTATATTTTTGTGCCTTGAAAATAATGTGTGTTTTTTTTTTTTTCATTTAACACTTTTATGAATAGCCCTTCAATCTTTCTTTCAGCAGTTAGGCATTGAGCACCGTCACAGAGCACAGATACTATGGCAGAATACAAAAAGAACAAAGTATAGTTTTTGTCTTTAGTTTACTATATAGAAGTAGAAAAGTAAGAATTCCAAAAGCCCCACTTGCTATAGTTGGAACAAGTAAGATTACAAGTGTTTTTCTAATTAAACCTGATGTAAAGAACATTTCTGAATAAAAGTAAGGGGTAGAGTCATAGGATCATAGAGTTTGAGAGCTACAGCTAAAACATTTAATAGCTTATGCCAGAGGAGATAAACAATACACAGAACGAAATGAAATACCTAGAAATAGGCATGGATTCAAAGAAAAAATCAAGAATATATTAAAAAAGAGCATTTGAAATTCTTGGGGAAGAGATTGTTTATTCAATGATGGTTAGATACTTGGAGAAAAATTAATCTGGATATCTATCTTGCTTTTTATATCAAAATAAATCCTTTCTAGACACAAAATTTCCATATTACAAGCAAAGAAACAAACAAAGCATTGCTCCTGAAGTATTCAGGGAATAATATGTAAATTAATTAGGGTGTGTTCTGAGATGAAGACCTATGAAACGAGGGAGGTTGACTTTGCAGGGCCCATCGATGAATAATCGTAAATGTGGAGCTGAAGACTTGAGATCTGAGCTGTTGTCAGTGAGAGGATAAGATAGTCCTACAGCTGAGGTTTAGAAAGATGATCGTTATCGTAATGTGTTAGCTAAGCGTATTAAATTCTTACACAGTATTATGAGTCGCCTAACCACATCTTGATCTCTTGTTCTTGTGCTAGAGCCTTTCATTTTTCTAAATGTTTGAAATACACTCATATCCCCTTTCTCCACAGCTCTAACCTGTTAGCAACTCTCCCCAGAACCTTCTTTTAAAAAATCATTCTGACTGAATTCATCCAAACTCAGGCTCCAGCACTGGTCATTTTTAAAAGCTCCCCAGGTGATTGTAATGTGCACCCACCCTTGGCCGTAGACCAGAGGTCTTTACCCTTTAGCTCACATCAGAATCACCTGGAAGGCTTGAAAAAACACAGATTGCTGGGCTACACAGCCAGAGATTCAGAGTCAAGAGGTCTGGAATGGAGCCTAAAACTTGCTTTTCTAACAGATTTCAGGTGGCGCTGAAGCTGCTGCTCTGGGACCATATTTTGAGGACCCCTGGCTGTGATATTGTGATTTAAAATTAGAAATCTATGTTTGGTCTTCATCCCATTTCTGAAACAGTGCTCCCCAAACCCTTGTAATTTCCTGAGTGATAAAGCTGTAAGAGCTATTATCTTTGTTATAATATTTGGCGTCTTGTCTTCAGTTCCTGAAATGACTTCAGAGCCCAAAGGTGAAATAGTGTCTTTTTGCTCATAACAGGGTCCCAATCACAGCTGGGTTTATGTTAGTAAGGTGACTTTTAGAAGAACCAACCACATCATTAGAGGGTTGGAACTTTTAGTACCATGACCCTTGAGGAAGAGGAGAAGGGCTGGAAGTTGACTCAACCACCAATAGCCAATCATTAGATTAATCATACTTATGTAATGAAGGCTCCATAAAATCCAAAAGGACAGGGTTCAGGGAGCTTCCAGGTTGGTGAACATTTGGTGGAGATTTGAGGAGAACAGAGTACTCAGAGAGAGCCTGGAAGCTCCTCGCCTTTCCCCATACCTTGCCCTACGCATCTCTTTCATCTGGCTGTCCCTGAGTTATATCTTTTTATAATGAACTGGTAATCCAGTAAGTAAAATGTTTCTCTGAGTTTTGTGAGCTGCTCTAGCAAATTAATTGAACTTAAGAAGGGGTTGTAGGAACCTCTAATCTATAGGCTGTTGGTCAGAATCCCAGGTGACAACCCAGACTTGCAATTAATATATAAAGGGGGGACTGAGCCCTTAATCTACAGAATCTAACATTATCCCCAGGCAGTGTCAGAATTGAGTTGAATTTAGGACATCCAACTGGTGTTGGAGAATTGCTTGGCAGTGTGGGAAAACTCCCCTTTCATACATTGGAATTGGTGACCAGAGCCCTCTTACTGGCCTAGACAGCCATCACACATGAACTACCATAGCCTCCTACCTGGTCCTGCTCCTACTTTTATCACCCTACAGTCCATTTTCCACTTATTTCTTTTAGAAGAGTAAATTTAATCACAGCGTCCTCTATATTGCTGACATTGCCTTGCTTCAAACTCCCCAATATAATCAAAGTCCAAAGCCTTTAACCAGCCTACAAAAGTCCTCCACAATCTGGCCCTACATCCTACTTGGGGCTCATCTCTTCTGTCTTTGCCCTTTGCCATTGCTCTCACATCCCGCTGGCCTTCCTCTGGATTCACAAACACAGTCTGTTACTGCTGTGGGCTTTTTCCTGGCTCTTCCCTTTACTTGCAATGTCCTTTCCCAGCTATTCACTTCACTATCTCCTTATCACCCAGGACTCAGCCTAAATGTTGCCTCCATGTGCCCCGACTCCCTGAAGTCAATCTCTATTATCTGATTTTATTTTCTTTGTGACACTTGTCTATTTTAATTGTTTGCTTGTTTATCTTTACCTAGCTCACTGGAATGTTAAGCTATATAAAAACAGGGAACTAGTCTCTCTGTGAAGAAAGGGGTGACTTCCCAAGGAAGTCAAAAATTTGATCAGGCAAATGAGATCCTAAGACTGGAGAATGGTCTTTAGCTTGATACATTGCCTTCCAGAGCCACTGGTGTGGTAGTGTTACCCCCATGACTTAGAGGGGCAGGCCTGCCACTTTGGCTGCCTTATTGCTGTATCCTTACATGGTGGACAGAAAGAGGCTCTGATCTTTTCCTCTCCTTATAATGGCATTGATCTCATCATGAAGACTCACCCTGATGACATTATCTAACCCAAATTACCTTTAAAAGGCCTCACCATCAAATATAGTAGCACTGGGAATTAGGGCTTCAATATATGAATCTTGTGGGGACACAAACATTCAGTCCGTAGCATGGAATTTCTTATCTTACGGATTTAGACTATAAGAATGTTGAGAACAGAGATATGTGCTTAGTCCATGATCTGGCATAAAGGAGGCCTTTGATAAATAAGTGAATAATAAATGAATAAATACAACAGTCCTTTCGAAGTTTGTCTCAGCACTTCATTAAAGACAAATCATGTGTTTTATTCAGTTAAAGAGTTGAGTCATTTTTTCTATTTGTAATCCAAATAGTAAAAATATAGATGAATGTTCCTATGGGTCAGATGTAGCTCCAGGTTCTTCACTCTTATTCTCATTTGAAAACAGGTGCTATTATTATTCCGTTTTATGGATGAGAAAACTGAAGTATATGAAGGCTAAGTAACATGCCCAGAGAACCCAGCTGACAGTCCAACTTCTGCCAGTCTGATTCCAGAGCTAGGTCCCAGATCTTTGTCATTTATGTAAAATATGACTTAAGACAAGTGACCTGGGGTCTTTCTTCCAGAAAGATTGAATTAAAAATTTTTCTCTACTTAGTGCGAAGTGCTTTTGTAGTGTTTGAATGCTCTGTATTGGTGCCAAGTGGTAATTTCTCATATTTTGAGTGATTTTATCATTTTTGAAACAAATATATTCATCACTGTTTTGATGTAATCAGGACATTCAGGTGTCATAACAGAGCACACTATACTTTGCATGAACTGTCCTTCATGTGCATAATCCCCTCTTTGGCCTGTGGCATCATTTAAAAAAAAATTATAAAGCATTAGTTAAGGGGACTGCTTTTTAAAAATCATGCTCAAAACCAAAGCATTTAAAAAATAATTTCTCAACTTCAGAGAAGTCCAGCATATCAAATACAAGTCTGGCAATTAACACTCATTGTTTGAACAGTCTTGAAATGATTACAGGCTCCCATGAGGAAAAATTTGAAGTGACCATGTTTTGTACCACGTGTTTGAGCAAAGAATGTTATTTTGTCTTAAGGTGTAATTGGGGTCAGTTATGTAATAAAGAGGTTTTAAACTTATGCCTCAGCTATTATTACTGGGCCAACACCAGTCTCTTTCATCAAACCATGGTTTTATTACCTCCACTAACAATAGTTTTCTCACTGCGAGTTATCAATAAGATTATAGCTATTTCAGAATCTGTTAGCCAAAAATTACTGACTCAGCATTTGAAGTTCAACAGCTGCATGTCATTCAGCACAACAGTTTACTCTGTATGTGAGTGTATATGTGAGAATTACAGTAATATGTAAATGTATGGATGACATAGTATATACATATATACAAAGATAATTTTTTATGGCTTTCCAAGAAATTGTTCAACTGTTATTTAGAGGTAGAAATCACCCTGTCAATGGAAACTATGAGAATTGGCTACCATTTCTGTTAAAAAATGCCTTGTAAAGAAAGGAAATATGTATGTAGTTTAAAACCCAGAAGTCATAAATAACATTATCATATTAAAAAATATAATATTGTTCTAAGTATGAAATAAGAAGTAAACACTAACATATAAATGAAGACTAATAATTGGAGATTTAAAACTGAACAATTATATAATCTGAGTAAAATTTTGAAGAAAATAATATGTAGTAGTATCAAAATTTTTGTTACTCTCTTGGTGACATTTCATAATTTTGGTATTCTGGCATAATATAAACATCTTGGATGTATTTATTACATATCTGAGTAGTATATGAAATATAATTATGATATAGATTCTCTTATGATATGGGTCATTTTAAAACTTTGCTTAAACACTTATGGTTCATGAATTCCTGTTATGGAAAACTCTTTCCAGTTATCATTATTTTAATGGCTCTCACTTTAAACTAAGTCTTTACCATCTGCTCTTCCTTTATTCTAAATGCTAAAAGAAATTAATTTAAATGCATCATAAAAGAGCTATTTTATGGTTTTAAAATCCCTGTCCGTAGCTTAACTCTGAGTTTAAATATATGTTGGCGATCTCCAAAAACATCTGGAGGAAAACAGCTGTCTTTGACATCTAATTTGGAATATTTCCCAGGGAGGATAAGAAGTCGTTTTAAATGGATGCATTATAAACTGAAATGTCCCCCCTTCTCTTGCCCTATCTAAAGTCTGCCATTACTATTAATCTAATAAAGGAGGGAAAATCTTTAATATAGTGCTACCATAGTTTTATAAGTAGAGTTTTTATATTCAGGTAAAGTTTTTTTCTCATTATTTTCTAAAATATTAGCACTTAAACATTCTATTGATTGATTATATTTTCCTTTTAGCCAACTCCTATGAAACACTATTTCTGCAGTATAGAAAACAGTGCTGACAGAGACTGGTATACTGTCAAAGCAGTAAGTTTCAAACATTTGAGAATTAACAGGGAGGGGAATCCACACCTCCTCTCACCTTAGTACAAGGCAGCATCAGGAAGCAGGCAGCGATAGCCGATTGCAAGGGGAGGATAGCCAATTGCAAGAAGGAATAGCTGGAACTCAGCCTACACAGTAACTAGTGCTGAGTTTACTTTCTGGTTTCCTTTCTTTCTATACTTTCTTGTCACAAACTAAGATAAACTACAAATGACTTTAAATGTATTATCATTATTCTTACACAAATGACACTGACTCAGTTGACTTTTTTATGACAGTGTTTGGGGAGATGGGCCATCTGTCCTTGTTACTGTGGTCATTCTGAGAAATCCAGCATCAGTGTTCAGAAGTATCTAGGAGAAAGTGTTCTCTGTAACCGTAAAGACACTGCATGCTACATGCTATCCCAGGAGCTGCTCCCTCTGCAGGACTTGCAACATGGCACCGAAGGTGTCTGTGTTCTCATCACTGGGTATGCCAGCTTCATTTGCAAGTTCTCCAATTACAGAATGGTATTTCTTTAGAGCTGCCTTCTAGGTAACAGGGCTTTCATCATCCATTTTTTCCTATAGAATCTCAAGGTACTCAAAGACATTTACTCCAAGAATAGCCGTGACTTGGGGTGCAACGGTGCTACCACCTCTACTCAAATCCTTGTATTTCTTTCTAGGAAATACAACGGCCTGAAAAAAACATGAGTACAACTAAGAGCAACAGGAAACTTAAATGTCAGACATAATTACAGGAGTTTGGAAGAAGGCGTGGAGGGGTAGAACTGTTTTTATTGAAGATCATTGAATTATAGAAGAAAGAATCAGTTGAAATCACATGCATAAGTGGAAATAAATTTAGTGTTTAAATGAGACATATTAAATGCCTAACCAACATTATTTTAAAATGAACAAGAGAATATTATATATTTAATAAGTAGAACAGATACTAAGACAAAAATATTGTATTTCATTAAATATAGAAAAACAGTGAAGAACAGAAAGATTTGAAGAAAGAGGATAGAATTGGTTTAGGGAAAGTAGGAAAACACATGAACAGTGGTGAGAAGGGATAGGAGTAGAGTCAAAGAGAAGGAAGGGCAAGGACGGAGGCCTCTGAGTGTCGGTTGAACTTTAAAAAATTTAAGTTGAGCATTATAACCATTGTTCACTGGGCTTTGGATTGTTATCAGTTATTAGCCAAAACTTTTTGTCTTTTGTGAGTTAATGTTGTGTACAGACACTGAGTTTCTCCAAACCTTATATTTTTAGAATGGGCATTAAAAATTCAAATGTCTTCAGAGGTCAGGTGGGAAATGTAAATGAATTAAACTGTCTAAATGTAAAATACAAAACAAAACAAACACAAAGACAAAAAACAAAACAAAATCAACTCAACTGTCAGAATAATAATTATATTTATTTTTACCGAACTGTGATTTAAAAACATAAACCCATTCATAAATGCACACATCACACACACACACACACACACACACAAAATGTATGATGCTTTCTGATCTTTTGATTAAGAACTAGAATTCTGACATTTTATTTCTCCAGTAAGATCTTAGTGTCAGATTTGGCATTTTACATTGTGATGTGAATACAGAATTCAGCCTTGACTTTAACTGGGAGGGAAATTTAAATTAATTCAATTTTATGTTGGAAAAGTAGCTGTTCACAGAGGCAGATACTTACGTAAATCTTTGTATACTGATTTTTACTATTAGAGTGACTGCTCCTGAGATAGTTGGAAAATTCTAGTATTTCAATGTGATCATATTTGGATTTTAGTATTCTACTACAGTTTGGCAATTTCCATTTCTGCCTTTATATTCACAGTTTAAATGTTACTTGAGAAAGGAAAAATTAACCTATTGGTTCAATAATTTTAGGTCTGACTTGTTAAATTCACAAAATGATATGCATATGTAACAATACATAGTAGCTTTACTTCTTGGTGTCTTATTCTTTCAAGAACTGGTTTTCACTTCTGCCTGATAATAGCTTTTTGGCAAATGGTGTCTCCCTCTAGCGATACAAATCATTATTCTTTTTAAAATGCAGTGAAAGTTGGATCCTCTGGGGAAAAAAAAGTTTTTTAATCCAGAAAAAAATGCGTATTATTAAAGAATAAAATTAACATACTTATATCTGGAGTTTTCTTGACTATTGTAGCAAGAGATGTGGAGACTTTTATATTTTATTATGGTTTTGAGGTGGGTGCTCAATCTAAATGATTATGGTCACTTTAGAGAAGTTTTATAGAGCCCCGCACTCCTAATGTATGCTATTTTATTAAATAAAAGGACTTAGCGATTTACATATTAATTGCTCCAATGGAAAGAGGGAAGCCCCTCAGCTGTTGGACTCCAAAAGATGGAAACAAAAACACAATGTGCCCATGCCTCATTATGGTCTGTGATAATTAGCAAGGTAAACCCCTTCCCTGCCTCCCTCGCTCCCTCCCCGCCTCTCTCCCTTCCTCCCTCCAATATCTGCAGAGTATCCACTCACTCACTACAAACTAGTTGCTGAAGATAATTTAGATGAATAAGCCATAATTATTTCTCACAATTTATTGTTACACCCAAATTATTGTCTCAAAAACATTTCACAAAATGTCATATACTATTTCAACATTCAGGTATTTTTGTTGAGTCTTTATTTTCAGGATGGGGACATGCTCCTTAGTTCAGGATAGGCAAGCTCAGAAGTGAAGTGACATCTGCTCAGAGGAAAGCTTCCACTGGCTGAAAAGACTTCCCCAAACAAACCAAGAGCAGATGTCCTGGCTCAGGTTGCTTTTAAGTGAAAAAAAAAAAAAAAAAAAAAAAAAAAAAAGCAGATTAACGGGGTCTGCTGCTTTAAAATTGAAGAAGACAGTTTCTAAAGTGAAAGTAATAATTCCCCAAGTGTGTGCCCACTGGTTCATGGGTCTGGGTTGGGCCTGTGGGTTGGGAGTGATAGTAGAGAGAGGGGAGCTTGAGATCTGATTTCCGAAACGCCCCTCGGCCTGCAGCACTAAGGCGCAGTGCCTGGCTCTTTGGATGACAAAGGATGGCGAGAAGGAATTGGGGCAGGGAGTTTCTTGGCTGTTGGCTCACTCCTCCCTACACAGAGCTCAGCTCAGCACCTTCAGCGAGTCCCACATGTAAACGGGTGCAGAGGGCTGAGGAGCACGCTGTGCATTTGCACAGAGCAGAGTTAGAAACTGGGTGGATGTGGGAGCTCATATGGGGGAGCCCACCACGTGCTCACCAACCCTGGGCTCTCATCTTCCGTCCTTTAGAGGCTTTTCGGGAGTGTGGTGACTCTTGTTGATTGACTGACTGATTGATTGATTGATTTTAAGAAATTGACTCACTGGATTGTGGAGGCTGGAAAGTCCAGAATTTGCTGGGCAGGCTGGCAGGCTAGAGACCCAGAGAAAAGCTGCTACTGTAACCAGAGCTCGTAGATACTCTGGAGCAGAATTTCTTCTGCATCTAAGTTTTCTCTTCTTATAAGGACAGCAGTCGTATTGGATGAGGGCCCACCCTAATGACCTCATGTTAACTTAATTACTTCTTTAATTACCCTATCTCCAAACACAGTCACATTCTGAGATCAAGGGTTAGGACTTGAACATATGAATTTTAGGGGATAGATTTCAGCTCATAACACAGCCATATACAATATTTTGCTTAAAAAATATACACAGTCAAACTACAGTGATTTCTCTACACTGGCTTTAGGACAGCTTAATACCTATGCCTGTACTGCATTAAGGCTTTACAATAACTAATTTAATAACCTATTATTAATCGGTTACTATTAATGTCTGGTTTGCAGATATTGACATGAAGGCACACAGAGGTGAAAGGACTTGCTCTGTGGTATTAAGCCAGGAAGCAGCAGTTCTGGGAACTGAGGCCAGGCAGGCCAAGCCCAGGTGTACATTTTAGCATCCAGACCATGCCAGGAACTGTCACATACCACCAAAGTGATCTCCTCAACTTACGCTCAAAATCCTTTGACGCCTTCGTTAAAATGCAGCTTCCTGGACTCAGGAGCAGATTTACCAATATACTTGGAATCAGTGAGTGGGGAAGAGTCTGCATTTTTTAGGAAGAAACCTCTAGGGACTTTAACGTCCATAAAACTTAGGGGATTGCCAGAATTATGTTGTAAAACTTATCTAAGTCTGCTTCTGTCAGTTCCTGTATTTAACAGCTTTCACTACCTTATGGGGTTTTTTTGGGGGGAAGGGGTAATTTATTCATTTATTTAACCAATATCCATCAAGGGATATTGCTAGGATTTATGGGTTTACAAAGATAAAACAGACATGAAATTTCTCTTCAAAGACTACAACATTATGTTGATAGTATTAGGTTTTAAAAAGTTCTTTCAAATGAGGAATATTTGTACTTTATTCTTGTTTTAAAGATTCATCCTATTTTCTGTAACTGTGAATGCTTCTCTTATTTTCTATTCATAAATGCCTTTATAACTCATGTATTTTAATTAACTCTTAATTTTCTGGTAAAAAAAGGTAAATAACATACATTATTATCTATAAATAATTGGGACTATGTTTCTGAGAGGAAAATAGTAAAAAAAAAAAACTGTGTATGCCAGTTGCTGCTCTTATTCGTGTCTTTGTGTTGCTTTTGGGTTTTTATGAATGTATGGAAGTGTGCATGTGTGTGTGTTTATGACCTAGATCAAAACGTTAAGCCTCTCACTAAAACAGTTTTTTAGGTAACACATCATTTTTTTTTTATGATAGGTAAAAATAATTTCACTTGTTTCTAATGTCCTTCTTCCAAATATTTGGTGGGAAGGACGTGGTTGCCTTCTGCTCTTTCCCTCTGGATTTCTTTTCAATGAAGGCACTTCTGAGACACAGAGGCACAGCAGCAGGGCTCTAGGTCTACTCCAGGAAGACTTATCTAGACTAGCCATTGATGATACCTTTTCCACGGCTCCTTTGGCTGAGCATCCCTGTGGTTTCAGAGTGTGTTCCAGAACTTAATGGATTCATGAAGACTCCCCCTCCTGTTTCTTCTTTCCCTCATCTTTCCCTGTTCAGTTATGATAAATTAAATACCTGAGGAGATGTCAGCCAAATATCAACTTCCCATAGCATAAGGGAGCAAAGGTTATGAGATGATTGCTCTTAATATATAAATTCCTTTTTTCTTCAGAGTTCGAAGTGTTGTAGGGAGTTGGAGGAAAGGTAGGATATGTGAGTTATCTATCTTCTTTTCCTAAGATTAGAGACTGCAGAGATTTGGAACAAGTCCTGTTCTGGTATAGAGAGCGTGATGTCTGTGAAGAGCGTAGGACAGTACAGTCGTCCCTTTTATTTGCGTGGGATTCATTCCGAGACCCCCCGTGGATGCCTGAAACCATGGATAGTACCGAACCCTATATGTACTATGTTTTTTCCTATATCTACAAACCTATTATAAAGTTTAACTGATAAATTAAGTACAATAAGAGGTTAACAACAGTAGCTAATAATAAGACAAACCAATTATAATAATATACTGTAAGAAAAGTTCTGTGAATGGCTTTGGGGCCCTCACTAAGTAAAATAAAGTTTATTTGAATATAAGTGCTGTGATATTGTGACAGTCGATCTGATGACCCAGAGGGCTACTAAGGTGACTGAGTGTGTGGGGAGTGTGTACAGCATGGAGACACTGGAAAAAGGGAGGATTCAAGTCCTCGCAAGACAGAGCAGGAGAGCATGAGATTTCATCACACTACTTAGAGAGGTGCACACTTTAAAACTTAAGAGTTGTTTATTTCCAGAATTTTCCATTAATAGATTCGGACCACGGTTGACTGCATGTGACTGAAACCACAGACGGCAAAACCGTGGATAAAAGGGGGGACTGCTATGGCGGGCATAGCATGGAGCTGGTAAATGCTTTTTGTACTGAACCTAGGCTCATTTCAGGCTTACTTGTTTTTGTTTTTGTTTTTGTTTTGTTTTGTTTTTTAGATTTTATACTTAAATTGAGAACAGGTCTGTTACAGTCATATGTACTCAACAGTCACCTACCTAGTCAGTGGCAAAGGTCCTGGAACTCTCTCTTGGAGCTGGTTATGCAATTCTTCCCATTGCACGCCAACACAGGTGCACAGTTTTCAACTGTCTTCACTGTCAATTGCTTATAAAGACAAAGTAAATTATTTGAGCTTACAACAAATAAGTAAAATAAGGAAAAATAAAAGTATAAATTTTTTCTATCAGTGCTATTTCATTAGTTCAATGTATCTGTGGATAGGGTATGACTCAAAATATTAAATATTTGCTTTACTTATGCTTGTGATAGTTTCAAGATCTTGAATGAAAATCTTAATTCATAACCCAGGATGACTGAATTTGCCTTTAAAAAAAAATCTTTGTTAACAAGAGACTTTACAAAAAAAAAAAACTGAGCAATTTTGGAAAATATTAATGCTTCAGATGCAGAGATCAGGAAGCCATGAACTGCTAAGTAGCCCGGCTCGAGGCCTCCAGGCTCTGACACTGGGGGCTCTGCTCTTGACCTCACTGACACCTCGGCAGCCGTCTCCCTCAGCCCCGACTTTTACCTCTTTCCTGAGCTATTTTTCTTGACTGAGCCCTTTTTGCACACTGTTCCTTGGTCAGGAAAGAATTCTGTTCACTAACTAGTTCTTATTGCCGTTTTTGCCATGTTTTTCCAGGGAAGCCTTTTCTGGTTTCACTGACATGAGGGAGAATCTCTTACTATTTGCTCCATAGCCCTTTATGCTTTTTTTCCCCAAACTTACCCAATGTTCTATTTGTTCTATATCTTGGCCACTAGACTGCAAACTCCACGAGTGAGGGAATTTGTCTTTTTCACCAGTGTGTCACTAGGAACCTACACATTGCCTGGCTCATAATATATGTTATATATGTAAATATTGGTTTATTGATTGATTGACATTGATAGATGTTTCACAAAACCCAACCCCTTGTAGCCAGGCGGCCTCTGACTCAACGGATGTTTTGAGTAGCCCTAGGAGGTCTATTAGTTCAACTTATCTTTGTTTTTAATGCTAAACCTGAAATTGATGTTTGATTCTGGGATGTTCTAGAGGATCCTGAATAAGCATAAGTTTGCAAGCTGAGTTCTAGAGCTTAAGGGCTCTTCAGATGTGGTTTAGGGCAACTGCAGGATGAGAGAGAGCTGCATGTGCTGGGCCTTCTTCGTATCCTTTAATCTCAGTGTTAATAATAGATAGCACCTACAGTGTGACAGGTGCCATTCTATGCACTTGCATAAATCAATTATCATGATGCTAAGTGGAAAGTAGGAATTTAATCACTTCAGGAAACTGAGGCACTAGACAGGCAAGTGCCTTGGTCAAGGTCACAAAGACAGTAAATGTGGAGTCGGATGGGAGCCAGCAATCGGGCTCCAGAGTCAGGCTCTTAACGGCTACCATTTAATGCCTCTTTCTTATCATGGAAATTTGGCTTTTATATGTTTTGAGGTCACAGTTCAGCATTTGAGGAAAGGCTCTGCCACTATAGAAACTTTAAAACTACTGCTGTGGCGCACTTGAACACCCAAGGTCTTCCTAAGCAGCTTGCAATGCAGTGTGTTTTTATTTTAGTGGTCCTGGTACTGAGCCATGAGTTTGCCTACAACCCATGTTGGTCTACGCTGGTGTGTAGAGCAGCACTCGGTAGGAAGAAGGCCCGGCTAATGCAAGAGACCAGGAAACTCCTCCAGGCGCATCTCCATGGGCTGTAGTTCTGGTAACTCCTCAGTCCTCTCAACGGCCTCTGGTGGCGGTTTGTTCTCCCCACCAACACCAAGGGCGGTGAGCCCGAGTTTGGGAGAAAGTCCTAACGACAATGAAAGTGATGAGGGAGCCTGGGAACAGTTCACAGAGGGTGGACCCGTAGGCAGTTTCCTGCCGCTTCCGTTTAATCCTCCTCCTCCTCAATGTGTCTCTTAACAAACAGCAAAAGCATAGATACCATCAAGGGCCACTGTGAGCAGTTCTCTTTGAGTAGCTAACCTTGAAGAGGACAAACAAGTCAATACTCGTCGCCCCCACCCCCTCCCCACCCTGTAAGCTTTGAAAACACCCGGCTCTGAAGCCCAGCGAAGCGTTCTTTCACAATGCCTGACGGAATTACTGGATCAGTGCGCGCACACACACACACACACACACACACACACACACACACACTGAACTTCGCCTCACTTTTTCAAAGTTCATGGCATTTGCTGCGAAATCTTTAGGAAACAACCGCACTTTCATTTTCTGGACGCAGGAAGGAGACCCCTTCCCTAAGCAGAGTTCAGTTTTACATGAAGGTGGGACGTAAGGAAGTTTTTATAAATGGCATTAAATTGTACATGTTAAACAATGATAATGCAGCAGCTCTTCACATTACAGAGCAGCTCCGACTTCTTTTTTTGTTTGTTTGTAAACTGGTTGTTCTTTTTAAATGTCTCGTGTGCATAGAACACTCTATAGGCTACATGATGAGCGGTGGCCCGTGGGTTTATTGGAAACAGACAAAAGGGGGCAGCTGGGTCTCAGTCCCCATTGCGCTCTGCTGGCAGCGGATAGGGGGCGCTGCGGGGGCGGCTGAGACGGCGGTGCCAGGCGGAGACAGCGCAGAGTACGGTGCCATCTGGGTCCGCGAGGACGCGCCTGGAAAGGCGCGCAGGCTCTGCGCTCCACTCCAATACCGTCTTCTTCCCTTTTGCAGCTTCCCACTTCCCATCTGTGCCCACCCACTGGTTTCTCAAAGAATAATAAAAATATTTGGCACGTGGTTCAAGGAAAAAAACTCAGGAATCTGTGGGTTCCCCTATCCTAGGTTCATACAGTGTTGGAGACACATGGCCACCGTGGCCTCGCTGGCTTCTCGCACCCACTCTCGAAGCCGCGACCCAGCTTGACCAACCCGGGATGTGCATTTTGCTGCACAGTGGATATCGCAGTGCTAGCTGTACTTTACAAGTTGCCAGGAAAACGTTTTCTTTTTCCTTTCATCTTTGCCAGTGCTACATGCAGGCTCCAAAAGGCATCTTCAGAAAGCTGATAATTAAAGCTATGGTATCCGGCAGGAGTAATCATTACCTATTTTGCTTGGGTGCAGTCCTTCAGAGAAAATGATGTCCTTGCCAATAATTATTAGGTATCACGTTGTCATATTACTCCTCCAGGAGCCTCAATTTGAGGATAAATGTTAGGCCAAACTTTGCTGTTCAAACCTCTGATTTAAATAAATTTATTATTCCAGGAAAAAAAAATAAACAAACCAAAACCCTAAGCAGCAGTTATTTCTGAATAGAATACAACTATATGACTGTTTTAAGGATAGTTTAAAAAATGAATACTTAGTAAAATGGCAGTTTTTTCCATTAACAAACACTTCAAAGCAGCCAGGAATTCAGATTCTCAAAGCTCATCTTGTGGAATGATGTCTGTACTCTGCCACCTTACTAGGATGCTCCTACATTTTTCATAGTGATAACTTTGTATTGACTGACGAAAGAGTCTTTATTGTCTATAGATGGATTACTGCTAAGTCAACTTCCTCAAAGCATACAGTCCTAAACAATAGGTACCAGCAGATACGATGTTTTGCTGGTGGGCTCTGGAAGGAGAGGGAGGGTTGATGGACAAGCAACTAGAATTTGCGTCTGGACTGACAGGCAAGTCTCTTTATTTTGGCCTTTTTCTCAGTGAGGAGAGGGACAGAGGAGCACTCAGAAAAGCTAGTTCAATGGTTCATCTTCAGGTAAAAGGTCCTCAAGGGTGTTTTCCCCAAGGGTTGTGTTCCTGAACCGGCCCTAGTGGAAGTTGCTCAGCTTCCTTTGCCAAGGTCATCTAGTTTGGGGCTTCTGAGATGTTAGCTCCTGTGTGAAAAGACTCTTCATTATAGATCTAAGAAATGACATGGTGAGAAGGTGCTTCCTATGTGAATGGATGAAAAGCTTTTGGTAACAATGAGAATGAATAATTTAATATTTCATTGGCCTCAAAAATGTGTGTTTTAATACTGATATCTTTGACACCACTCACTCCCTCTCCATACACACCCATTCCCACTTGATGAAGGGGCTTTGCCTTAGCTCTCCTTGAATTTTCTTAAGCAACAACTGTTTTTGTTCTAGGCCCATATTTTATAAGGTCAGAACCCCATTTTTCCAAAAGCGCCCTCGGATTATTCATTTTTACTCAGCAAGTGAAAAAAAATTGTTCAAAATTACATGTGAGAAAATCTTCCCATCTGAAAATTTGAAGCCGTAGAAGTTGGATTTTGCAAGTTTGTTTTGGGTGAGCAGCAAGCATATTTCCCTGGGTTGGTTCAGCAACAACATTTCTGTCCCGTCATCTAGTGAGGGATGAATGGCATATTGTGGTTTCAAAAGCGGAGACTACAGATGCTACACCCAAATTTGCTCAGTTTGGGAAGCTCACAAGTAGGCTTGCCTTTGATTTTTTTTCCTTCCCCTGAGTTTCTCTTTTGGCCAAAGAGAAATTGCTTCTGCGCCATTCAGAATACTTGAATTTATCTGCAACCCAGAAGAGAGGAGTAGCTAGTGCAGGGTCTTGTCAGCAATCAACATGTGGGGTAAGGTGGGGGTGTAAGGAGCAGGAAGGTCACAAAAGGTTATGGTCCACCTCCCCCCTCAACCCCCCGGAAAAGGAGTTGATGTTGATCCACAAAAAGAAGCTCACAGGGAAACTGACGATGGATTTCTGACGTGCCTTGAGCTTCTCAGATAAGCTTGTCGAGGAGAGATATTCTTTGATTAGTCTTCTTTTAATGACTGACAATCAAAACTCACATAAAATTCATCTTGTGTCTTCTGTGTAAGGTATAATGTTACAAATTTCTAAGGTTCTCTGAAAGAGACGGGCAGAGAAAGGTAGCATTTGAGAAAGTATAGAAAGATAACAAATTAATAAGAAGAATGTCTTAAAGGTGATGAAAAAGTTTGTGAGGAAATATATTCATCTAAATTGCTCAGAAAGACATGAAGAATAGAAATGGCCTAAAATAAAAACAACCAACCAAAAACAAGTAGGACAAGTAGTTGGCAGTCATGGTCCAGGCACTAAATTAGTTAGTTGCTGGGAAAACCTCAAGGAGCATAGAATACAGGGTCCCTGCCCTCTGGGAGCTTCTAGTCTAGCAGAGAAGTTTATCATATGTAGCTTAAATAATTGAAATGTAGAGAAAGCATTACTTTGGACAGAACCAAAATACAACTTAAGTTTTCTCCTGTCATTTTTGTAAAATTTAATCAGTGGGATGAATACCCTTGACTCCTGGAGAAAAATCTGGCAGTTTCCCCAGCGCCTCTGATCATTCTCAGGTGATACGAATGGCCCCCTGATCAATTTGAGTAACAGGAAATTTCATTTCAGCATTTAAAATGTCTGGTTCCCTGCAATAGTCAAAAAGTGACCTTGACTGGCCTGACAGCCTACAGCCAGACTTACAGACTTTCTGCTCTCTCCTCTGACTTCTTTTCATTGCCCCCTGCATGTTCGTAGGGTACTGTGTGTCGGGGGAGTACTGGAAAGGGAGGTAACCTGGCCTGCTGACATCCTGTTTTCTGCCCTGACAGAGAGTTTGAGCTAACTGTCTTGATGGACTTTCTATAGCACCGAGTCTCTGAAAGTTCCCAAGGCAAGTCTCCTTATTCTTGGAGTTCATTTGATTCCCAGGTGGATGCATCATTCTTCCTTTCTGTCAGCCTGACTGCCTTCTCAGTCCTGGCCACCCTTGGGTCTCCTTCTGGTCCCTTGCTTCCCGGGTCTCCTCCTCCCCCCAGGAAGCCCTTTGGACAGAATTTCTCCTGTTGTCCCAGGGAACATACCTGGTCCTGGGAACCTTCATTCATCCCTTCACCCCCACCAAGCAGGTGCAGCTCTTGCTGCCGGAATGGTGCTGCCCTCTGCTCCAGCTCCGCCCAAAGCTGTTTGCCAGTTCCTCTGTCCTCGCAGACTTTCTGCGACAGACCCCATGCACGGTCAGCTTAGGCCAACCTTCTGGGGCCGGCTTCCATCTCCCAACGGGAACTTACTCGGAAGCCGCTCTCCACCCGGCCTCCTGGTTAGGAGGTAGCAGCAACCCCCCCCAGCCCCCCGCCCCAGCTCCCTAAAAGGCAGTGGGGGGCGCGGTATGTTGTAGAGGAGGTCTCTTTCTGGCCTCCTCTTCATTCTCTGTCTAATCTTTTTCTCTATTCTTAAGGCTGGGCGGCAGGGGGGAGGGGGTGGCGAGGCACCCAGAACCACAGAACAAGTCTGGGCAGCTTTCTCTGCACATCTGTGGGCACCGTGGGTGGAGGGTAAGATTCACGCTGAGATTGCGTACTGGGGCCTCAGATAGGCCGAGAGAGTTCTGTACTAAATAAAAATCCCTTATGCTTCCGTTCAGGGAGCTCTAATAACACTCCGCATGAATTATTCCACTTACGCCTCAAACCTAATGAAATAGGTACAACCAAACCAGAAAATGATCAGAAAATAAAAAGAATATAACTTGCCCAAGGGTAGAACTCAGTAACGAGGAGGTCAGGCCTCAAAACCAGGCCAGCAGACGGGATTGTGTATTTATAATCTAGGGATTAGCAGAGTTTTTGTCTGTTTGTTTGTTTGTTTTGCCAAAGTATATACACATTTTATTTTAAAAAGTTTACAGTTTTCATCATACACAACTTTCAGAGGTTATAGTCAGAGGAAGCCTTTGTCCTGCCGACAGACGTGCCCACTAGCTCATCACAATGCAAGGAAAAAGGTGGAAGGGAGCTAGGGCGAGGAAAAAATAAGTGATAAAAAGCTTAGATTTCAATGAAGGGCTGGGGAAGAAAGAGAATAGTAGCCTGACAGAAATTTAGGGCAACCAAGCAAAGAAACGGGGTGAGAAAGGAAAAGACCCCTGCCCGCGCCACTTTCTCTTACTCCCACAGTCCGTGCTGCCTGCGCCCACGGCTTACAACGGCCCCTTGTCGGCGGCGGGGGCAGTGCCACTCGGCGCCGGCCCCGCGGCAGCCCTGGGCCGCTGGAGATGTGACTGTGGCTCGGGACATGAGCCCGCTTGTTCGCTCACTCTCAGTGAAAAGAGTTTTGAAATGAGTTCTGAATAGACAGCATTTTCTTTGTGCGGTTGGTAAATAACACAGAGCAAAGTTAGCAAGTTGCAGCGCTTCTGCATTCTGATTCTATGGAACCTTTTTGTAGGGAGAAGGGCAGGATGTTTTTAACAGAATGTGACCTCACTGGGTACTAGAGGTAAGGAGAAAACGATTATTGAGATAACTGAATATTTTACTTCTTGGAAAATATGGCTTTTAATAAAACTTCATGAAGAGAAAAGATTTCTACATACTACACAAAAAACCAATGCCTCACAGAATTTTGAAAGGTGCTTTTCATGTTGGTTTGGTATTTGTTTAGATTTGGTTAAAAATCAATGATTTTCTTATGATAATTTTCATGTGAACATTTTTTTTTCCTCCTCTAGAAAGTAATAAAATTTCTGAATGGGGCAGTGTGGAGAAATCCTAAGAGAAATAGCATAAGAGCATTTTGGAATATATCCCGGAAAAGATAACTGTCTGCACATCTGTAGAGATTCACCAGGTAAAGGTAAGAAAAATATATTGTAAAAAGAAGGCTCAAGTTATTTCATTATGTCACACTGGTTTGAATTTGGGGACAAAAGCAGCTACCACTGATGCAGGATGGAGGAGGGGGAGTTAGGAGGGTCCACCTTTTGCCCCTCCTTCTTTCAGGCCTAGGCATGGCATGGTAACCCTGGGTCCCCTGTGAGAATTGGTGGTCACCAGGAACTGTTTCTAAAGCCAGCTGGAGAGCCGTAGAGAACATGTGCATGTTGTAAGGGGGAACTGACAGATTATGACATTCACAAGGCACTTCTGCTAAAAAGTCAATGTGTTTAATACTGCAAATGTTATGTGTACAGTATGGAATTTCTTTTAGGTTTACATTTGCACTGGGACTGACTCATTTTCTATTTAGGATTCTTAAAAATCACTTTCACGGTGCTCAGATGAGAAGTACATCTGTTGCTTACATATAATAAGCATCAAACATTAAGACGTACTAAATGCTGGAGCCGTTTGTTTGTCGCTATAGGAGACCTGTAACATATGCATGCTGTATGTCTCTTTACTGGAACGTGGCATTGCAGAATCCAACTTTATGGTTCTTTGCTTGAGCAATTAGATTTTTTTTTTTAAATCTCCAGCTAATTTAGGTTTCTGAAATGAACATCACTTAGAACTCTCGAATGGGTACTTTGAATAAAGTTCAGAGACAAAGATTGCATTAGTCACTATGTGGTGTTTGGGATTCTGAATGCATTTCTAAGCAAACATAGCTAACATTTTTATTTGTTGGTAGGTTATATACACATGACATAAGCACTATAACAAGATCATCTTTCCAGCAGGCATGGAAATCAAGCTGTTGGTTCCCAGGACTGTGTCTTTTTTGTGTCTCATGATTGTGGGTAAAATAAAGCAATAATATCCAACTCTAGTAGAAGTTGTGTGGGAGCGGGAGCAGGCTTTCAGATGGGGAAGAGCTTCTGATTTTCAAACAATTGGTGGGATACATTTGTTGCATATGACTTAGAGCCTTGATCTTTCTATTTAAGATGCATCATATTCAAATTAACTGAAATGGTCCCTTTAGATCAACTTAGATTGAGTAATGCAAAAAAAGTGATTCTCCTACAAAGCAGTGTTCACCCAGTTGAGATAAAAATTATGCCCTTCCTAATAAAACCATCCTAGATTAAATAAATTAAAAATTATATATTGCTTTCCTTATGGACTTTAAAACCAATCTTTTAAGATAAAATAGTGCCTTTGTTTTGTGGTAGTTTATTATTCTGGTAAAAACTATTATCTACAATATCAAAATTAAAAAAATAAATCCAAATTCTGAACTTTAAAAAAGTTTTACTTTATTTTTTTGCATTTGAATTAAAATACAGCTGTGTACATCATCCCATAAGAAACAGAACCCCTTGAGCAACGTTATTTGTGACGGTGGCGATGTGGGCCAGTGGAAGCCACAGCAATACAGAATTGTTTCCTGAAATCTTTACAAGAGATCACCAGCAGAGGGCAGCGCAGAGCAGCGAACTCGGAATTTCCAATAGACGTCTAAAAAATTAAGTGAAAATATCTGCATGAAGTAGTACTTTTTGGACAGCGTCCTCCACTGATATCATAGATCTTTAAAATGCTTTTCAAAGAGCCCACACACGTTACTCCCTAAATAAGCCTCTTACCACGAAAGTGTTGAGGTGTGAGGACAAAACTTGATTTCCTTGTCGTCATTATAGGTGTTTGCACTTTCATTTCCCTTTTGATTTATTTTATTCCAAAAGACGATGTGAAAGTAAGTACCAGTGATGTGCACTAATTTTCATTATAAAGCTTTTCAGGGTGATTTTCCTTTTGAAAAATATTGAAGAAATCGTAAACTCAGATTCATAGAATAAACCCTTATCAAACTCAGCATTTGAAACAAAATAGAGCTTAGAACGTTTTCTATTTAATACACATTTCTTGATACAAAAGAATAAAATATTGTCCTACTTATTTTTTCTTCTTAGAATTACTACGGAGAATATTTTGAGTTCTATAAAAAAAAAGCACACATGTAATAATATATGACACACACTTTACACTGGAAATCTGGGTGGGGGGAAAGACATACTAGACTGGAACAGAATCTCAAAGAACTAAGATAAACAATTCTCTGAAAGCATGTTACATTTTGTTACAGGGTTATTATAAAAACTCTAGTTTAATAATCTATGCATAAATGTTTAGAGAATCTAAATGTCTTTAACCTAAATATTCTCCTGTAATCTGAAAGTTAACATTTAAGATTATTATTTTTATAGGCTAATTAGGATTATAAAACACTTTTCTCTTTTCAAAAGTTCATGAGCACATAACAAATTGAAACTACTTTTACAAGCCAAGTGTCCCTCTTGTGCCATTAGCTTTCTTGGATTTACCTTCTAAATGACTTTGGCTCATATTGACTTGAGATATTTGACATATAAAGTATTGTTGTCTTCAAAGGTTTCCCAGGCAACTGCAGCGATTCATCTGGTGCCAGTCAAAAGTGCCCTTGAACTCTCAGCTCACTTCACTTCCCAGTATGAGTAATGTGTGTAGCAAAAAGAAAAACACCAAAGACTTCATGTAATAGGCTAATGTGAATGGTTGGTGAAGAGGTGGATGTATTTCACAAAAGTATTTACTTGGATGTTAAAACTTCACCTGGCTGCCTGCAGGTTTGCTTTGTCAAGCCCTCGTTTTCATCCGCGGGTGGGGACACAATCTATACCCTGTGTTCTAGGTTCTGTTTCATTCTTTAGAGTTCTCAAGCAGCTTCCTAAGAGCAGTGCCCTAAACTCTTACCCTAAGTGACCGCAAGAACTCCTTAAAGTACAGATTGCTGGCCCACTAGGGAGTGACCACCTCTGAATCCCTGACTGGTGCCTCAGGATTGGCTGACTCACACACTGACCATTGAGAGTCATTGTCTTAGACTTAATTCCTTGTTAACCCATCATAGAGAGTTTTGTTTCCCTATGCTTATTTCCACACCCAAATAGTTCCTGAAGAGCAGAGAAGAAGGGAGAAATTGAAGTCACCGATCCTGTGATCTGTAAAAGGTCCCTCTGTTTAACATAGATTACATTCTGTGTTTTGTTTAAAATAAGCAGACAATGCAGTTAGAGTGTCTTTCCCCCCACCCCTCTACCTTTCATCTTGGCTCTTGTTCTTACAACTGGCTGAACAGTGACTGAATTGATTGACAAATAAGGCAATATAATACATATAATACATATAATCCCACTAGTGGAACTCTTTAAATGGGAGCAGATTGCTTTCTAAGTGTGGGGTTTCTGCAAAAGTTTCCCCATCATCACCACACTGAAGTCAAAGTCTAGAGAGCTTCAATAACTAATCATCTGCCCTTTACATCCTGCCATAAAATCAGAGTTTACCACCCCTCTCCCAAAACAACCATTCATCTTGTATTTGTTATATTTTGTTCTGTTTGATATACTCACAGGGACATGAATATCCATCCCATCAAAGTGTGTCTAAGTAAGCAGACTTTTAAAAATCTACTTTTATGGGTCTATATGAAATTTCAGTAAGTATATACATATAACTATGAAAGCATATATATATATATATATGAAACATCTATCTATCTATCTATCTATCTATCTATCTATCTATCTATCTATCTATCTATATTTATCTAACATCTATCATCTCTAGTTGCTTTAGCTACCAGCCCTTTAGCTACAATAACCATTGTGATTATCACATTTTATAATCCTTGGCTTGTTAAAATTAATGTAGATAAATGTAATTTTATAGTAAGAAATGCAGTTTTTGGAGTGTGAAATAATAGTAATCAGTTTGAATAAATATTTACTATTTGTTTTCATAAAAGTTTAAATCCTCAAAAAAGAACTCTGACCAAAATAGGAATATAGCAGGATCAATGAAACAGGTGGCATGAGTCATATCACTGGTTTTTAATTAAAAAGGATGCTGTGGATGTTGGCGTGGACTGGGCTGCACACAGGCACTTTTAGAATTTCTTCAACTGAAATCCAGCTGGAGAGTTCTTCATCAGAATAGACTCGTTTTGCTGATTTATAATCTATCTGTGCGTTGACGATGTATTTTGATATCTAAATCACAGTTTAAAATATCCAAAGAGGTATGTGAATCTCAGACAGGGACAGTTATTCCTGAGCCAAAGGATTTTTGTGCAAAGCTAATATGTATAATAGAGAATCAGTCTTTCACTCTACAGCTTTGTTATCATATTTCAATAACTGAATGAATATTCTGAATTAATAAGCATAACGTTTGTATAAGCTAAAGACTAGTCTAAGCTCTGCATTCATTGATGGGAACCTTAAGTAAATGTTTCTTTTCATCAGCTTGCTCAAAAGGCATAAACATAATTATGGTTCTGAGACAATAACATATCAACCGGTTAAATAGTAACTGGGTCTGGCAAATGTAACTAAAAGTTCGGAGTTGCATGTTCTTTTGAGGACTTGGAAGATCCTGAAGAAACTTACACACACACACACACACACACACACACACACACACACACACACACACACGCTTATATGTATTCATACTTAGAGAAAAGAGTCTAAGTATAAAACATATCAGTAGGATTTTTGACTTTTGTTTTTAACCAATGCTTTGGTTAAACATAAAACATAAGTTGATATTCATAACTTAATAGAAAATGTAGAAAAGTGCTAGAAATATTAAAGGATTAGTTTTAAAGTTCTTAAAATGCTAAGAGAGACAGTAAGGAAGAAAATGAGCTTTGCTTGCCATTTCCCCCCACAACTCTGCTTGGTATCTTCTGATACATTTAGTTCACAAAAACATGATGAATTTTCTGGATCACAACTTGTTTCATCTCCCCTTTCTTCCTCCTTCTGCATCCCTCACATTACCTGCTATTTATCTCTTAAATATTAGGATGTCATAAAACCAGAGAAAGAATGCTAGAAAAATTTGCACTTCTAATCATTCATTCTTTCAAAAAATATTGAAACACTTTTATGTGTCGGGCACTGGTTTCATCTGAATGTGTTGTTTCATTTAATTCTCTCAAGAGCCCCGAGAGGTTGTTATCACTGTCTCCATTGTACAGGTGATAAAACTGAGACTTTCAGACAAGTAAGGAAAAAATTTAAAAATCATAAAATTAGTAAATGCTAGAGTAGAGATTTAAACCCCAAACCATAGCTTTCACTACTGCTGTAGAAACAGATCTGTCTCTAAGGAGATGATGCTTTAGTACTGACATTTCAAACTCTTTGTTGTGAAATAATTTTAAACTCAGAAAAAGTTGTAAGTACAAAAGTTACAAGTATAAAAGAATTCCTGAATATCCCTCACCAAATTTCAATTAGCATTTTAACCAAGTTTGTTTTCTCTCTCTCTTTCCATATTTAGGTTCACAAACATATGAGTATGTGTATGTATGTGTATATATAATATAATATATATATTACATATATATAATATATATTACACATTATTTTTCATGAAACATTTGTAATAAGATGTTTTGATAAGATCTTTTCCACTAAATGCTAGAGTGTATATTCCTAAAAACATGCAGATTATCTTACTTTTCCACAATGTAAGACCAAAATCATGAAATTAACATGATACAATCTACATAGACTTTTTTCAGATTTTTCCAGTTATCCCAATAATGTCCATTACAGAAAAAAATAATTGTTCAGGATCCAATCCAGGATTATGTATTGTATTTAATTGTCATGTGTCTTTAGTCCCTTTTAATCAGGAACATTTTTTCAGTCTTTATCTCTCCTAACACTGACATGTTTAAAGAATAGAGGCCAGTTATTTTGTAAAATGCACCTCAGTTTGGGTTTGTCTGATATTTCCTCATTATTTGATTCACATTATTTATTTTGGGGAAGAATACTACAGAAGTGATATTGTGTTCTCGGTGTGTGATATCAGGCACAGATATTGATTTGCTTTATTACGGGTTTGTTCACTCGGGTAAGGTGGTATCTGTCAAAGTTCTTCATAGCAAAGTTACTATTTTTTCATTTTTAAGTGTTAATACCACATAAGAAGATATTTTGAGACTATAAATGTTTTGTTTTTTATCTGATTTCTCACTAGTTTTAACAGTATTGATGATTTTTGCCTGTATCAATTATTATTATGATGATTGCCAAATGATAGCATTTATCTTTTTTTGAGCTTCTTTAGTGGTTTACTATTAATCTAGAGAGACACAGCAACTCTAGCATTTAGTCTCTAGTTAAGTGGGTAGTTCTACTATTAGCCTAGGACCACAAACAATGCCTTACAATATTTATCTCATTCGACTTTTATCACTTCTCCATTAGGTAGATACCATTGTGTCCACATTTTATAGACAAGGAAACTAAATAGCAAAACAAACAAACAAACAAACAACAAAAAACAAACCAAAAAAACCAAAAAACAGTTGGCAGTATTTTTAGGAAGAAAATACTAAAAATTAATCTTCAATATCATTGAAAATGTTCACAGTAAGATAATAGAATGAAATATAAAACATACAAAAAATAAGTTTAAAAGAAAACAGAAGATTCATACACAACATTGTGGTATAATTTTTAAACTTTGAAAGTAGAAACCAGGGAAAGAGACAAGACTCTACTCACTGCAATTTTGAGCAAGGTGAAGTGAATGAAAACTTGAAATCTCATTACCATTGCCCAGCTTGGGGAGACGACTTGACGGCTATATAAACGCCGAAGGAAAGGTACGGATGCCACCTGAGAATGGAACTTCAGTGCTTTTTGTAGTCTGTAAAGAGAAAGGGAGAACAAAAATATTAAAATCAACCAAACCTATCTTTATCTTAACAAATAATAGCAATTCGGTAGAATGGAAGACAAAAGTGAAAAGAAGACATAATTATTTAGGTAGCAGGAGGCTCGAGGGATTAAAGACAGGAAGAGCCAGGTGAAGGTCTTTTCCTTTGCTGCAGACTGAAAACAAGCACCTCAACCAAGGCATTTTCCTGTCTTTATTCCACCAGTGAAGAAGGCACTTCCACCAGGGGAGGAAGCCTGAAGTGGGGTATGCAAATGCTTAGAGTGGACTGTGTGTCTTGTGGCTCCACTGGCCTAGGGGAACCATGCAATGTGCCTCTCAGGGTGCAGACTGAGCACTGATCCAGAATTTTCAAATGCGTGGTCTTTGGTAATTTTGAAGGTGGAGAGAGAAGGAGAGCCGCTAACATGAGGGGGCCTGATTGAAAGTCTTTATAAATGGAGTTGATCTGCAGTAATCATTCCCTCCTTCCCTCAGTACAGCTTGGAGACTAACCCCTCACTGGGACAGAGGACACGGGTTTATTTTTTGAAGTTGGTAATACAAGAGGCTCTCTCTACCAAAGGGCCAAAGTCACAGCTGAGTTTATACACACTGAATTCAAGTGAATCAAGTGAATATTTGCATTCTGGAGGCTGAGCCTCCCTCCCATCCCCACTGTATTCTCTCACTAAGCTCCTACAATACTAATAGCCAGGCTTTAATGTCCAGAAAAATATTAGAGACATTTTCCCTGGGATTCAGACCAGCCAGAGAAGAAAGATCCTGAGATACTTATGATGAAGGACCAGCTGCCTGTGCAGCTCACAGTTAACGAGCCCCACTCTTAGGCTCTGGGCCAAGTCAGCCCTGTAATCCCTCACTCTTAAACATCCACAGCTAACCAGAGAGAGGAGGAACATCTCTGACCAAAACTGGCAAATGGAGCGAGCAACTTGGAGGAAATGATAATAATAAGAGGAAGAAAACTTTAAAAAATAGACTAATGTTCAATATTTCCAAAGAGGTACAGTCATGAAACAAGATATTTGGAGAACAAAAGGGTCTTGGAAATAAAAAACACGATAGCAAAGTAAAAACCTCATAAGAGGGGAAATGAGACAAGGGGAAACTAAAGTGAAATTTTATGGTCTTAATCAATTATGGTTAAACTGCCTCATTTTTTTTTCATTTTACAAAAACATTTAACCCTCACAACTCTATGTGGTACTACTGTTGTTGACCAAATTTTATACCAAATTTGTATGTAAACGGAAGCACAAATTGGTGGGAAAATTATAGTAAAATGATCTTAGAGAATGGGAGTGAGATCTTACATGTGCTGTGTGTGAGAGGAGAAAGAAAGCTAAATTCTTAAACCCGAAGTGAAATTTCCTAAAATCAATTCGAACATATTATTTGAGTATATTAGGATAAAAAAGACAAAATAGTTAACTAGAAGGAAAAGTGGTAGCATCTGAGGAGGGAAAAGGCTGGATATAACCACTTTAAAAGAGTGAAACTGTTTCTGATTTTCCAGACTATGTATATATGTAATTTTGATATAAATAAAGATAATTTAAACATTTTGAATAAAATAAAATAACTTAAATGGGCCATTAATCAATCAAACAAGATATTAATCAAGTTGATTAACAAATACATATAATTAATTTAATGAAAACCGAGTGTGGTGATAAGAAAACATATCAAAGACCTAAAAATACCACTAAAGAACTGATAAATGCATTAGACTAATCAGGAAGCAGAATAGCAATTTATTTGAAAACCAAATCAGTGAGGAAGTATTTGAAACAATTCCTTTGAATGCAAAGGAAAAAAGGGAGATGGATGCAATTAGCCAAATCAAATAAAAATGGAGAGTAGACAATGCTGATGCAAAATAGGAATAATGCTATCCAAAAAATATAATAGAAGAAAAAATCTCTACAACAAAGAGAGGACTAATATAAGTGTAAAATAAAATTATTCTGGCATCGGACTTTACAGCATGACTTAAGGAAAAACAAATGAAGAAAGTTTTAAGAGAAAATAGAACTCAAGAATTTAAATACCTAGCCAAGTTGTTGTTCACATAATACATATGACAAATAAACATTTTTAAAGTTTCGCGAAATAGGAAAATTAGTTCCTTTGAGCTGTTCGTGAAGAAACCATTTGATAATAAAGGTCAGCAAGGGAAGGGACTTGAGGTAAGCTTTTAATCCCTTTATAGACAGAACAAAAATGAACCTGCTGTGACAACTGTGTTTACAGAATGAAATAGAGATGTTTTAAACTTGGATCAACATAATACTATTAGTAAAAATGGAGAGTTTAGAGAAGAGAACATGAGAAGAAAGACAAGGGAGAGATTCCTTCATTGTTCATGACAGTGTGTAATAGATTCTGTTCAAGATGGCATGCCCAAATTAGATATTTTGGTTAGAGAGCGCTTCCAGTTTTGTAGAGAATACTGTCACTCCAGGCACACTCACACCCAAGGAGAGTTTTCACTAATAGCCGGGCAGTGTCTGAAATACCACTGCACTTAACACAGTCTCCCAAGATTGAATCTCGATCAACATGCTGGTCTTTTCTCTCCCTTAGGAAGGGGTTCTTCTCATGGACCATGCAGTTGGTCTCTGTAATTGTATTCTGCCCTGTCTCTACTGTGGAACCTTCACATTCATTAAATACGGTCCTAGTGTGCCTGAGCCACAGTCCAGTTCTCCTTGTGGGGTTCTGGACCTTCCCTAGATGCTGTTGTGGCTCCATTGCCTCTTCCTTGCTGACCAAAATGTTGCCTTGGCCACCCTGTGAGGCTGAAAAGCTCAGTCTCTGCTCCCACCAGCTCTCCCCACTCAGTTCTGTCTTCTTTCCCTGCTCTCCAAAGCACTTACCATGCTTTGATATAATGTATATGTTTTGCTCATCCTCTTCGTTTATTTGCTCAATAAGTCTGTATCTTCTCTGTTCACTGCTCTAGCCCAGCCCTTAGAACATACTTGGCACATGCCAGGGCTCAGCGAATCACTGTTGACTAACCATACAGGGAGATGGTGGTTCTCATGTGTCGGAAGAATGTGTTGACTTAACTCTGACTCAGCTTGGATGCTCGGTGACATCCATGGCTAGAAACTTGCTCTGATAGAATTTTCAAATGAAAGGCTTTTCCAGGAACTCGCTTTACAGTTCCTGGCCACGCGTTTCAAGACGCGCTCTCCTCTCCATGCTTATCTACTCTTGCATCAGGAATCGTTGCCTCTGCTGTATTTTCTGCAGTTTATCTTCCCTTCAATTGATCAGCATGTTAATTTTCAAAAGCTGACTGTTTATATATAAGCACCTTGTACTGGTTTTGAGAAAGGTAAAATATTCATTCATTTAACAAGTGTGCAAGTGTTCTCCAGGCTCTTTGCTTAAGGAGTCCCGCCTCCCCCCTCCCCCCTTGTTGGAGGGGGATAAAAGCTTGTGGGTGAGCCATCCGATGAAGAGTCCAGACAATGTAGCAGTTATTGAACATGAAATTAGTTTTCTGGCTTCCCTTCCCCCACCATTTGAAAAAGATGGACCTTAGAAAAATGTCCTTTTTGTCTGGGAGAGCTCGATGAGCGTAGGAATTCAACTTTTAAACATCTGAGAAATGAAGAAGCAAAAGGAAAGTAAAAGCTGAAGAAGGCACTAGGATTCTGAATAAAGGCCACTCAGCTGGGACGTGAAAAGAACGGGTGAGGAGGTTGAAGAAGTTCTCATGAGATGTGAGAGATCTGGGGAGAGATATGACTAAAGAAGATTTTGAAGACATTTTTCTGTACATTTTAAGGCTTACTTCCAATTTACATCGTGGACTTTTTCAGAGTTTTGTTTTGATTTATTTTTTAATTTTAAGAAAACTGGAGTGGGGAAAGCCGATTTATAGCAAGATCCCAAACTTAAATACCCACAAAAGGACAATTCGATAGGTAAAACTGACAGACATTACTGAGGGAATGGCTGCAGGGGAGGTAAGAGGATGACGTAAGATGACACCTGTGTTTCTAGCAAGACTGTAATGCCCTCTGCTGAGGCCAAGGAAGGAAAGTGGTGGCTTTGGGACATTATGGCAAAGAATATACCAGGTGTTAATGAATGTTGTGAAGATTTGTGAGCAAAAGATAATATGATGGTGATTACATTTAAATTATTTTGTCAGTAGCCTGTAACCTCTTTTTTGGGTGAAGAGAGACAGAGTTGCACATGTATGTGTGTTAAACAAGAAGTATTATTAATGATTTTATGAATTTTTTCAATTCCCTTAAATATGTAAAATTAGTAACCTCTTGGGCATAATTTGTTTTGTTTTGTGGTATCAGTTTTTTTCTAAAGGAGCATATCTGCACGTTCACATGTTAACTCAATAGAAAATAGGATTTACAGATTGAAATGCATCTTAGTAACTTATTCAGGACTATGATAGTGCCCTCCACGACTCATGTCCTGTCTACATGTTCCTCTCCTGTCACAGGCTCTAAAAGGTCTCTGTCACAGCTCTCAGCAGCACTAACCATGTTTTCCAAAAACAACAGAAAAGGATACATGATTCTTAATATCTGCCCCTCCTGAGTCGATTAAATCAATTTTAATAGATGTCTGAGTTGTACAGAGAGCTGGCCTTGGGAATGAACAGAAAGTGACATTCCAGGATCCTGGGGAAAACCTGTTGCCCGCTCAGAACTTTGCCCTTCCAAAGTCAATTCCATGTTAGAATCATATCTGTCATATTAAGGCCATTAATTCTGCATTAGAATTATTTCCTTTGTATTAAGGCAATAACCTATCTATTCTTAAACTCTGAGACGTCATCTCTCTTGCTAACCTCCTGCCGCATGCTCTACTTTCCCAGTAGAGTGAACCCCTCCTCTCCACAAGCACCTTTCCCTCATCCTCACCCCCATCACCATCTGCACCACCACTACCATCCACTTCACTATGTCTATCACCACCACACCACTACAACCCCACAGGCATCGGCAGCTATTTGTTAGAACTTCTCCTTGCTAGATACTGCGCTAAGTTCTTCACATATGTGTTCTTAGGTCCTAACATAAATCCTCTGAGGTAGATATTCTTAATTCAATGGTACTCTCAATACCAAGCACAGAGCTTGGCCTGCATAAGATCTCAGTAAATACGTATTGGGTGGATTTTAATCTTGCAGATGAGGAATCAAGGCTAGAGAGAGGCTAATTAATTTTTGAGTTCCAACAGCTAGTCTTTGGTGGATCCAGAATGCAAAATGACATGTGATCTCCTTCCTTTCTACCACTACCTAAACCCTCCAAATTCCTTACATTTGCTTCTACCTTCCCTTTATTGGAGTGTTCTTCCTCCTCTTCTCTGCCAAACAAAATTCTTCCCAGCCCCTTCATCCTTCAGGCTATAGTTCACATTCTATTCTCTAGGGTTTTTCAAATTTCACCATTTGGAACTAATTCTTCTTCCTCCATGGTTTCATGGCCATTTTATTGCACTTTCGTTAGATCACTGAAATGTCTGTGCTTTGCTTACCAGTGTCTGTGTTCATATCCTACACTAGCATGTCAGCAATACAGACAATGGCTGTTTTACAGCTCTTTCAACCTCTCACCTCTCATTTAACATAGTGATTTGCTAAACATAGAGATTAGGTGTTAAACAAAGAAATATGTGTGAAATAAGAAGAGTGAGAGAAGGCTCAGAGAGAGGGTTTTGGCCACAAGAAGTGGGCCCTGACACCTGCTGGGAGGGAAAGGAAGCAGCATGAGCCAGCTGGCCAGGGAGGGCACCGAAGACAAACTTTGCGTAGTTCACAATAGGCAAAAGGCTGGTCCTGGTACATGCAACATCTTTTATAAATAAAACTGTTTTATTCATGGTGAACCAGAGAGAGGAAGAAACAACAGGTGCTAAAGATGAATAGACTGTTGTTATCCCATTTATTGATTGGAAACCAATCCTAGATTTTGCTTCTTTCTGTTCTATCAAGTGGCCTCTGCTCGAGTATAATTTTTACTTTTTAGTACCGCCTGCACCTGTGGCCTTTGGACCTAATGTTTATGACAGATGGGCCAGGCTGTGCTTGCACCATTTAGTGGTAGCTTTCCTTCTGCAGCACTTCATGCCACTGTCGGCTGTGGCTTGGGCCCAGTGGGCATGTGTGTTGGGAAAGGCCCATGTCTGCATCCATTGTTCAGCTGCTGTCCTCAGAGTCTACCGCTCCCAAGTTGGTCCACTTATTGCCATCACTTCTCTTTCTTGCCAGGTCATTGTCTCTCAAAATATAGTGCTCAATGGCAAACAAATCAATGGGGATGGGAACATTTACCTCCAATGTCAGAATCAGACATGTTTCTATGACTTTTTCAATCTCCCTCTTTATGGCTTTTATTTTAAGAGATTTCCTGATTATATTTTGTTTTTCCCTTTAATGAAGGCCTAAATGCACCTGGTACATTGACATGTGGTCGATGACCTTCTTTTTTGTCTTGAAAAAGAGAGCGATGTGCATGTAAATAGTACACTTTGGACTTTCTTAGGGAGATTCACCTGCTGACTTCTTCCTTTTCCTCTTAACATTTTGATAAGTCAGATTTCAGACCAGAACAAAGTAAATGTTTGCCTCATGGACAAAGAATAATGAAGGGAGGTGCTGCAAGTTGAAGCTATGTCAGCCTAGAGAAGTAGATTGGATGTCTGAGTCTAAACAACACCCACATTTTTTATCCTGTCTTTCTGCAAAGCATCATGCTTGCAGGAGGAAATGGGCCCCCTTTTTTTTTTTATAACCACCAATTATTTTTTCCTAGAATGGTACAGTTGCCATTCAGTACCTATACCTAGCCAACCAGAAGAGAACATTTTATTTGGACAAGATAGGAAAGTGGTAAAACATATTTACTTACCTATATAAATTTCTCTATATATTACCCATATGCCTATAGGTAATTAGATATCTATATTACCTATATAGCTGTCTATTTATATATTACCACCACAGGAGGGCAGAGCCAGCTTTGACAGGTTTTCTGAATGGCTTCCTCACACTGTGTACACATGTACTTGAGGGGCAGAAGGCCAGCGTTCTGGCACCAACCGGTTTTGTTCTCACGCTTTCACTTTCTAGATGCAGGACTCAAAGCAACTTCCCCTCTCCCTGCCCAGGATGGAAGGAGTTACTGTGCATAAAGCACATACCAAGTGTCCAAAGCCTTTGGGGAGGACCCCGATCGAGACTTTTTTTGCAAGTATATATGTTGATGCCAACTAAGGTGATAGGCTAGTTCATCCCTGCATCCTTGATTTCTCATTTCCTAACATCATACTGCTATTGAATTCAAGGGGTTTGCCATTTTGGGGTGCTCTATTCAGAACTAGATGTGGTTGTCATAATACCTGTTTTGTTTACTTCAGTAAGCAAAGAGATGAAGGATTCACCTCCAACGCTCTGTCTCCCCAAAGGGAGGCTTCGCCATAGCTTATGTACACTATTTGGTTAATTATATGTTGATTTCTTCTTTGCAGTTGGCTAGGCTTATTCTGGTCGGGTTCCTGTCAAGGTCATCTTGTTTATAGCTGTGTTTGCAAAATACTGTGCTATGTCTTAACATCTAGCAAGAATAACATTTAGTAAGAACTTTCCACACCTTGAGACCTTTGTCCTATCTAACAGCAATATCCCATTGTTCAGAAGATTTTATCTAGTCTATTTTTAGAATATATCTATTCAAGAAAAAAAAAGCAACTTTCCTGAAAATGTGCTGTGAAAGATGCTCACTGGGTTCCCTAATACATTCTCTTTTCCTTTCCCTGCATTTTCCATGCATCCTTGGAGTGCTCCCAGCAGGAGAGCATTTTCTCACTGCTCCTCTGTTGGGAGCTCTGGGTGCTTCTCGTTCCTCCTCAGTCTGTGCAGGTGCATGTTGCTGAGGCCCCGGGAGCCTGCGCCACTGGGCTGAGGTCCATATCTCAATCTCGATTGCCACCTCCTGGCTTCCTCTGGACTGCCTAGCACTGAAGTCTTCATCCAGGTCATCCAGCCTCACACTTCAGTGGGGCCTCGGTTTCTTCCCTTCCTTCTCACAGACATCCAGGACCCAGTACTGATGACTCTTTCATATCCTTTAGTTTTTGTTCAGGGTCACCTTTTGAGAAAGGCCTTTCTTGGCCTGGCTACTAAGTAGATCTACTCATTCTTTTCTCTCTTACCCCCTAACATCTTTCCCTCCAAAACACTAATAACTATAATAACTAATAACTATGCAAAACCACCCCCCCAAAAAAAATACTGCAGGGCTTATAGGAGATGGGGGTCAAGGCACAATACTCAGAAGTTTTTCAGTGATGCAGCAAACAAAATCAGAAACTGCAAAAAAAAATGCTAACACACTTATATATGTGTTAAATGGTTAAGCTACATAAATAAATGCTACACAATGATGGCACTTTATCAGACAAAGGTCTGACGTTCTCTTGAGCAAGTGGAGTTGGAGGTCTCGTGTGTTGCTGTCAAGTGGGGGAAGAGTTTGTTGACATGGAAGGAAGCTGTAAGGTTAGATGTGGGTGGGTGGCTCAGCAGACAGCTGAGGGAGGTGGTAGACATCAAGGCGCGTGAGTCTTTGTGTTTTCCTAGTTGGCCTGGCTCTGCTGCGTGCAGTTTTTCTGTGTTCACCTGGTGTTTCTCACAGATAATATTGCACATAAGCAAAACAAAATTTGCGTTATGCTCCTTATGCTCAAATTGCTCCCTAATATTTCAGTCATGTTGGAACAAACTCACATTGTCAAAACAAGCTTTGTAGCAAAACAGACTGTACCTATAATAATTTTATTTATTTGAATTATTTCATGCTTCTTTGCACAAGAATATTCCCTTCTTGAAGGCAGACTCCATGCCAGCTTTGTTGCTGTTACATATTCTAGAATAGTGGCTGGCATAGGGGAGATGGCCATGACTGTATGTCAGGTAAATATGTAAATGAATGCTCTGTCAGTGTTGATTAAGCTAATTAAAAACAGTAAGTTATTTTTAGTCACTGATAATGCTATCATTACTTAAAACTTTAGAGGACACCTGGGTTCAAAAACCCGTGTTTATCTTCATTTTTTAAGATTATTGAAAGCATCTTAAGTTGACAGAGTATCTACCTAAACATCTCTGGCCCGCAAGTTAGTATAATTGTTTCTCTGCTTATATCATGGTAACTTCTAGGAACAAATACTTTTTATTCCTCTTGCAATGCTAGCCCTGAGAAAAATCAGCATTTTGTATATCTTTAAAGAGTGGTAGAACCATGAAGGTAATGAAATGAAATTTTCTCCTCCACAAAATAGGCATGACCTATAAAAACAGCACAGTCTTTTAGAGAAAGGAATTCAAAATAAAGAGAAAAACAACTTAAGAGAAGTTTGGCATCACATTGCCCAGGGCAATAAAGATAATGGTAATGGTTTCACATTTACAATTTAGTTTAACCCCAAACCTAGGGGATGCTCTAGTAGAATGAACATGAGGGTATAATTAACAGGCTAGTTTAAAGATTTTTTTTTTTTTACCTAAATATTCCAGCAAAATTGTCACTTGAACTTTCAGAGACACAAAACAAGATACTGAAGATAACTTGGCTGAGAAATCTAGAATATTTTAGTTTTTCATTTTATCTTCCATCAGTTGAATTTCCAAAATTTCTGTACTGTCTCAATTTACAGATAGAAAACAAAAAAGTGGGGAAGGAGGGAAGGGAAGGATGGAAAGATGAAAGAAAGAAAGAGAGGGAGAGGGAGACACACACACACACACACACACACACACACACACACAGAGAGAGAGAGAGAGAGAGAGAGAGAGAGAGAGAGAGAAAATGAATTATCTGTAAACCTAATAATATAACTTTTCATGGAATGACGGTGATAGATTTTCATTGAATCTTTTTTTTTAATTGGATGCATTTTCCAAAGTGCTTTCATTTAAGAAAAGTTTTTTTTTTTTTTAATCATACTAGTTGGATGACTAAAACATTTATCTTTTATAGCTTTTTGTGGATTTGAGGAACAGAAAAGATATAGGATAATGAGAGTATATATTGTCATCTGAAAAACTATAACTGTCTTCCGGCCTTTAAATTGGCCAATATAGTTAGGCAGTTGAACACACATCAATAAAACTGTGTTTCTTGCTTTTTCATTTTTTAAAACAATGTATAATAAATTTTATAAAAAACAGTCTACCATGGCAGTGAGCATGCTTTATAAAAATTGTTTTCAATGACTTATGATGCTTTGTTTTATTCTATTTAACCACTTCCTTATTGTTGGGTGGACATTTGCATTACCTATAGTTTTTTTGTTTTTGTTTTTCTTTTTTTTATGATAAGGAAGGCTATCAGTGTCTGTGCATCTTCATTTCCATTTTGGATTCTTTCTCCATGATCAATTCCCAGGTGTGGAGTTACTGGGCCAGTGGATGTGATGAATGAGGAGGTTTGTGAGCCACAGAAGAGGTGCTGACATTTGTGTGGGCCCCTCCTAAGACAAGGCTGAGAGAGTGACAGATTTTCCTTATTTAAGTGTGAAAATTGCCTGGACAGGGGCCCTTCAACCTCCCCTGGAATACCTTCAGCTTCTGGGACTGTTATTTTTTTCACTGAAATAAATGCAAATAGTGATCACATGTTTGTTTCATTGCATTAGATTTGGAAAGGTGTATTTCTAATACACGAAGTGTGTTTTCTCCACTTGTTTACTGTCGAGTTAGGTGAGAGGGACGGCAGAGCAGGATGGGGTTGATGGAAGACCCAAGACTCACTCCTAGGTCTCTTAGCCATACTTTGCAGTACAGCTTACTGTCCCTTCTAGGTAGCTGTGCCAGATAGCACAGAGAGTGTAGCTATTAATTATGCATTTCTCGGCCATGATGTGATTCTATGAGGGAACCATTTCATCCCTGCTAGCTTCTATATACATTTATATTCTGTCTTTCTAGTTTAATCTGACCAATCCAAAACCTAATCGTAAATTATTCTATAGTTAAATTCTTTGAGTCTCACTTTTCTATCATTCATGGCTAAAGGGATATTGGAAAGATTAAATAAAATAAGTGCTAGTCAATATAAGGTATTAATACTAGTAACCTGACATTTCTCTTCAAAAAAACTAACTGCAAATGCAATTTTTTTTATATTCTCTAACAAATTTTCTAATAATTCCAAGTTTCTTTACTGATATTCTGCTATACTCACAGCACTGCAGATATTCAAAGTGGCTGGTGACAGGATTTCCATTTTTAAAGGAAAGTGATAGATACACACACACTAATACACATGAATATGTGTGATTGTGAGTGTGTTTGTATGAGTGTGTGAGAAAGTGTGGGTTTCTTTTTTTGTGAATGTGTGTGAGTGAGAGAGAGAGAGAGAGAGAGAGAGAGAGAGAAGAGAGAGAGAGAGAGAGTGTGTGTGTGTGTGTGTGTTGTGAGGATGAGCAAAGTGGGGAAGAAGTGAGGGAAACGGGTGGGAGATTAAGTTAGGAAGGGAGTTCAGAGCCAGGTCATGGAGTTCCTTGACTGCCTTGTTCCTGAGAAGTATCTATAAATTGTCTGTTAAAATAGTAGAAATAATAGTTATAACGTTCAGGAGGCTTAGAGATCCAACCCTGACCGATAGACTTGACATACCCTAAGGATGGGATGCATTAGCATACTCTGAGTATGGTGTACAGGCACATTTCTGTTGTATATAGTGTTTAAAAGTTAAACATAATCACAGTGAGGACCACCATCTATCTCATTTTAGATCTTTTTATTTGTTGATTACATATTTAGCAGAACACAGGGGTTAACTTTTAAAATATTTTGTGTATTCTTTCTGGAGAAAGAGCAAGGGAAACAGTTGAAGAGAATAGAATGTATTCTTTCTTCTCTGAATGACTAACTGAAGGGCACATTTAGAACTGTACCTGCCTGTTATCTTTCTAATATAGTAAAGTTAATTTGAAGGCTGAACTCTGAAATGGAAGTCTCCCTTTGAGCTTACTCTTCCTTTCCTTTCGAGTTTCAAAATATTAAAGGTTAAGTGCCTGCTTCTGGTTCAGTGGTAGAGAAAGAGCATTCAGGCTTTCCAGTGGAAGTGTTTACTGGAAAGTGGGTACCTAGCATTACCAGACAGGCACGATGACAAATTTGCTCTGTGCCTCTTCCTCAGAAGCTGGCCACTCAGTCACAGGATATGTGTCCCCTGAGAACCACCTCTCCCGATGGCTCAATACTGGTGTCTCAGGTTTGAGAATTTGTAAGTTTTTCTTTCATGTGACACATGCCTGCTCTGTATCTGTATCAAAAACAGAATGTGAAGAAATTTCCTTGGAAAAGGTTCTTTTCCTTCTAATTCTCCTCGCTATTGAGCATCGGATTGCTTTTGCTTTGCGTGAAAATCTCCCCTTCTGCTTTTCTTTTCTTTCATCTTTGTTCTTTCTCTTCTTAGTGTCTTTTGGATGAGATGTTTTGCATCTCCATGATTCCAACCAAACAAGCTGTTTGCCATACAAAAAATAAAAATTAAAAAATGCCTTGAAACAATACAAAGTAAATCACTTGCCTTCGAGATTAAGCTAAAATGTTTTCTTGAGCGTCATGCTTCATGTCTAACATCTCTCCACTTAACTAGATGATAACAGTGTTTTTATTTTATTTTTGCTGTATGTTTTTTTTTTTTTTCTGCCAGTAAACCATATCTGTACTAAACCAGGGCCACCTTTTAGTAATAATGTAGCAGGAAGCTGCCCTCTGCCATCCAAACATGCCTCTGGCCCTATTTATTTATGAGAAGCTTTGCACTGGATACAAACTGCTGTAACTGTTATCCAGCTTTGTGGACGACATCACACGGCCCTGGTAATCTGATAGAAGGCTTTAAATGGATGGGCGGCTCTGCCAGTTTTAGGTGCCAGAAGGTTTGGGTTTTGAAAGAAACAGATAAATCCCAACTTGGAATCTCTAACTACTATTTAATCACGATGGCCTAGGAAATATCTGAAGTTTTACCAGAGATGCCTGTTGCAAATCCATAACTTTTTTTTTGTACTTTTAAAAAATGCAACATATACCTCTGAAAGCTATGTAGTATGTATGTTCATATTATTGTTTTATTTTAAATTTATATTCATGAATTAATGAGCTCTTTTGGACACAACCAATTTGCATTGTTTGTAATGTACTTGGAATATAATATTTTCAGTTTGGAAGGCAGTTTGAGAAAGATTTAGAAAAAAATGCTCACAGGTTGGCCTCAGATGGGAGGATGCTAGTCCTGATTTGCAAGAACACATACTAATAACACTCAGTGCTCAATATTAGTTGATTACATTCCAGGATCTGCTACAATCTGCCCAACAGAGTATGATAATTATTAAAGGAATGAGTTATTATAATGTAGTTATGAGATGAATCCCATGGCATAAGACATTATGGCCAATTTAAAATATGTATAGTATGTACTAAAATAGGTTGCATGAGAGGCTGTTTTTATATAAACCAATCAATTTATAAATATTTCCTTACTAGTTGTAAAGTATTTGATAACTCTTGGGAGATAGCTGGTAAAAATTAAAACCCCTTCCATCAGGAGTTTCTGTCTAGTTCAGGAGGCAAAGCTGTATAGAACAAAATAGTGAGAAGAGGCTACCCAGATAGGCTATACGTTTTTTAGTGCTAACTGTCTACGTTGTGGGGAAGCAGTCTAGAGTCATCTAATAAGAGCTATGGCAGATTTGGGACAGTTTCTATTGTTGCGTAAGAGCTATGTATACGGCTCCAAAATTATATGATGTGTACTAATTCCTAATTCATGGGTAAACATGGAAGCATCTGTCTTTTTCTATTCTGTGAACACCCCTAAGTTGTTACATAAAGACAATTGGACTTCAGATAGCAGGAAAATTTGGGAGCAGTGGGTTCCATGTGACTTCATTAAGCCACCTCCTTTACAGCAGGTCCTCAAATAATGTCAATTTGTTCAACATCATTTTTTAAAAAATAATCACCCAGAGGTGATGCCTCCATGAGACTCAGCCACTCCCAGAATGGCAAGTGGATTGTGGCCCAAGGCAGCACCCTCCAGGCCAGATCCTATGCTGTGTCCCTGTAGGGGTAAAGTGTGGGTCCCAGGCCTGGCTGGTCCCAGGTCTGGCTGTGATCCAGGTTCACAGCTAGGAATAGGACCCTGGACTTAGAATGTTATATTAGCATAGTAGGGCGCCTGCGCCTAAAATATGTAAACATAATTCAGCTTATTGTATCATGACTTTATGACTGAATGCCACTATTGTACTCTGATATGTGTGGAGCCATGTGGTCCCCTGGGGAGCAGGAGAGCACAAGAAAGGGGAGCAGAAGAAGTACACACAATATCGTGCTTCCCCCAGTAGAGCTGTGCTCCCACAATAAAGTTAATGCCTGCCGTTTCATTCTCACGTCAGCCTCTTGTATATTCTTCCAACTGGGCGTCTCACCAAAACCTTCTCTTCTCGATCAGCTCAGTGCTGACATGTGCTGTTAAGAACCTAACTCCTGTTTATATCAATTAGTCTGTGATAAAATTGATTTTGTTATATGTTGTTTTGTTTAAAGTCGCAGAACATATCGGCCACATTTAAGTGAGAATTTACTGTACTGAACATACAACTCTCTTAACACTTGGTCTAGATGCAGTTGGGAGGAAATACCAGAGGAGTGATGGGGCGTTTAGAGTAGCCCTACAGTGGATGTTCACAGAACCCTGCTCTTCCAGACGCTATCAAAGTCTGCACTTTTTCTTCATAACACTCATTGAGCACTTAAATTGTATCAATTCCTTCATTCAGTCAATAGATATTGATTAAATGTTTATTCCCTACTGAATTGTAAACCCTGAGAACCACATTTATCTTAATTTCTGCTCTATGCCTAGTTTCTAACATATTGCCCAGACTGTTGCCAAAGATCAATACATGTTTTTTTGTTGCTTTTGTTTTGTTTTGTTTTTGTTGTTGTTTTGTTTTGTTTTGAGTGAATGAATTTGGGCATTGGCATATCCAGTTTTGTTAGCTTCTTCTGGCTGACTTTGGATGGTATACCATATAGGAAGATATTTTCAATTCAGATATTGTGATCACCTCTAATGTTTCACCCAAACATAGAAAGAAGATAAATAGGGAGAGTTAGAGAGGGGAAGCAGATGTATTCTGTTTCCGTGGATCAAAGCAACATCCAACTTCAGTGCTGCATAAGGTATAAGCTCATTTTTTTATTTTAGTCTTCAAAGTAGATTTTATTTTTTTTTAAAGAACAATGGATATATTGCCTTATTTGGTGTGGCAATATTTGATCCGAAGCTTCTAATGAGATACAATATATGGAATATATGAATTGTAACAATCAAAAGCATGATGAAAAACACACAAAATTATTGCTTGCAGCAATTCATAATTATTCCATTGCACTTATTTATATAACACAGGCCCACCCATTTGCTTGTCATTACAATGTTTGATACTATCTTTAAGAAAGTGAAGTGGAAATGTCTCTGCATTTAATATTTGAGTGATACTGACTCACTAAAAGAAATTATTGGGAGAATATCATTTTAATTTTCAAGTACTCATTCTACATTATAGTCTAAAAGTGTTTAAATTAAGTAATTACCCAGATAAGTTTTGGTACAAAAGGAGTTAACCCTCCACAATGTTTGAAACATATATTCAACAGCATACATATATTATATATTATGGCATATATATCATATGGTATATATATATATATATTATATTGTGGTATATAATATATACCATATGTAAAGACTCCTAGAAAAAATATATACACTATGTATATTTTTAAAGCCTCTTATAAGTGTTTCACAGATCCTTTAATGAGAAGTACACTTTGAGTAGTGATGTCTTCAAATTGACCATTGTCCTTATAAATTAAAATAACAAAGCTCAGTTCCTCCCAGTACACTTATTTTATATTCCAGCTGTTCAAAAATAACAAGATACTTGAAATAGATCTAAATTTAATACATATCTTCAAGACCTGCTTCTCTTTTTTACATGACTGTCTGTTTTTCTGGCTAAACCAGGGAATGCTGAACATTTTGTGAAATTAAAAAAATGTTGTTTTCAACACACTGCATGGTGCTTTGGGGTTACATAGACATTCTTTGTAGGATCTGAAGCCCATTGTAGAAATAAGTAATTTATTACTTTTTCTAAGGCTGAATTTCTCCAATGAATCACAAAATGAAATTTTGTCCCTTCACTATTTTTCTAGTTTTCTTCCCCACCGTTTGGCCTATTTCAACCATAGGACAACAGCTAATTAAATATCTTGACATACCAATCACCACATGTATTTGAGTCATGAGGATGTGTTGCAATAAATGATTACAAGTAGAGACACAAACACCAGAAAAAACATTGATCAAAGCTAAGTGTCCTGTGGGTTCTTTATTGATTCTTAGTTGAGTGGGTATGGCCAGCATTTAGTTTAGGTAACTAATGTTTTTTAAGATAAAATATTTTAACTATGTTGTATGCTGCAATGCTTTGTGAACTTCATCACCTATTTTTTCTGTGTATTAATAGAGATTCCAAATGTACTTTGGCCATGATGATGGTGCTCTCTTTGTTCATCTTGAAGAGTAAATGCAATCCTTATTAGACAAATTTACTGTCATAAGAGGCTATCAGTGTTATCCCCAGATGGACTATTAGTTAAGATATTGTGATTCCACTTAATTGGCAACAGAGTTTAGCTGCATTTCAAGTACTTATAAAGAATAAAAATCCTAAACCCATCAAAGCTCAAATTGCCTGAGATCATATTTATGGAGATATTATGGAAGGATAGGCAGTCCGTCCTTTACTTTAGAATTATATCATGCAAACTTAGCTTCAGCCAGATCAGTGTTACAGCTGCTACCTAACTCCTCACAGTGATCTTCCTAGAGAACAAGTGTTGCTTGAATGTTCACTGTGAACCAGAGTCCGTTCTAGGTGCCTGGGATGCATGATGAGTAAAGTGGACAAAGACTCTCCCCTTAAGGATCTTGACACCTAATGCAGGGGGACAGATCATAATTAATTAAAAATAGTAAATAACTAAATCACACTGTATTTGAGAAGATGATAACTGTGGATAAAAAGAAAGAGTAGAGTAGGTAAGGGAAGCCAAGAGCCTTGAGGGTGAGTGAAAAACAGTTTGAATCATTATGTAAATCAGTGTAGGTTTGGTAGGGAAGGTGAGATTTGAACAAAGACTTGAAGGAATGAGAAAATTAGCCAAGTGACTTTCTTGGAGAAGGGTGTCTTAGTTAAAGAAAAGAGCTAGAGCAAAAGCCTGTGAGCCCAGTGTGCTAAAGAAATAAGTCTATTGTGTCGAACTGTGTAATATGGGTGTAGTGATAGGTAGCTGGGAAGGCCAGAAAGATCACCAGTGAGAGAACATGGCACCTTAGAGATCATCGTAAATCATTGGTTATTTCTGAGTGAAATGGGAAACATCAAATTGTTGAGACCATTGCATTGTTGGTTATAGGTGGCAGGACAAAGGCAGATTAAAGACCTGTAAAGGCTGTTGCCTCTCCAAGGGAGAGATGTGGTGTTGAAAACCTGCGTGGTAATGACAGGGTAATATAGGCAGCCAGAATCTGGATATACCTTTTTCTGAAGGTAGAACCAGTAGAATTCTTAAAGTATTAAAGGCAGCATGTGAAAACAATAGATGCAAAGCTCATTTCTAACTTTTGACCTGATCAACTAGAAAAGGGGAATTATTATCCCTTAATATGGGAAAGCCTGCCTGTGGGTAAGCTGGTTTGGAGAAAAATCCGCAGCTCAGTTTGGACATGATTTAACATGTTTTAACATCCTAGTGGAGATATTGAATGGGCAGTTGCTATGAGTCTGGAGTGCAGGGAAAGGTCTAATCTGGAGAGGTACATTTAGAAGTTATCATTATAGAAGTTATCGGTAAATCTGTGCCATCACTATAACATTGAAGATAGCAGGAGAACCAAGAGGCATTCTTTTGGGGCATTTAAAGTTAAGGATTAGGGACCAGGACGAACCAGTAAAGGTAACTGAGAAGAAATCATGGTGACAAAGAAGAAAACAAGAGACTGTACTGTCCTAAGTGAAGAGAGTATTGTAAAGAGAAGAGAGTAATAGTTGTGTCAGATGCTGTTTATTGGTCCAGTAAGATGAAGACTGAGAACTGAAGTCATTGTGGCCTTGCAAGAGCGGTTCATGAGTAGCAAAAGCTTGATGTGAGTAAATGTGAGAAAGAATGGGAAGAAGGAGGTTAAACAGCAAAGCATAGAAGGCAGTTTGGAGTTTTGCTGCAAAGGAGTGCAAATAAAAGTGTTGGGGGCTTGAAGGGAAAGTGGGGTCAAGTGAAGATTTGTTTTGTTTTATTCTTTTTGTTTTAAGATTAGAGAAATAAAGCATGTTTCTGTGCCATTGGGGATAATACAACAGAAATTAAATATAAATGATGGTAGAGGGAGGGATATAAGTTACGGTTCTGACTAAGTGAGAGAATCAAGTTGACAAGAATTATTGGTTTTAACTAGAGTCTGAAGAGTTTATTTGTGCTAGCAAGTGGAAACGGAAGGTTTGTAGAGATAGATGCTGTGGATGAGTGGAGTCTGTGTGAGTTTTCTGGAGCTATAACCAAAATACCACAAACTAGGGCTTAAACAAGAAATTGTATTCTTGGATAGTTCCAGAGGCCAGAAATTTTAAATTAAGCTGTCAGGAGGATTGATTTCTTCTGGGAGGTCAGGGAGTCTTCCTCCTAGCTTCTTCTGGTGGTTGCTGACAACTCTTGGTCTTATTGATTTATAGATGCATCACCCCATTCTCTGCTTCCAGTGTCACATGACATTATCTGTTGTGTCTCCTCTGTGTTTCTTTGTCCTCTTAATAAGGACACTAGTATTTAAGGACCACCTTAACACAATAAGACTTTATCTTAATTACATCTGCAAAGATCCAAATATTTCCAAATAAAGTTATATACGTAGGTTTTAGGTAGACATGAACAACTGGTACATTGTCTCTGGAGGTTCTTTACAGATTGCTTGAATTTCCCAATGAAGTAGGTAGGTCGTTAGCTGAGAGTAAGGTGAGCAGGCAGGTATTTGAAGATTGAGGAGTTGAAGGTTAATGGTGGTCTAGAGTATGAAGAGTGCATGTTGCAGGAGAATGTCAGTTATACCTGTCACTGGAGGCCCACTTGAGATTGGTGTTCTTGAATTTAATGGGAGCTGAGTCAGCATCGTGTATGTTTCTCTAGCTATGCTCAGCTACATTGATGCAGGTATTAAGCAGACATTGAGTTAGATTTAACTGGGTGGTTTTGTCAAACAAGTATAATGAAATGAGGAAAAGCAAGAGAGTTGGGCATATCTAAGAAATATATTAAAATGACTGACCCTGAAATGTAATTAGAAAAAGAAGAATGACGACGTCAAGTCATGAAAGATAGTGAAAGAAGCAAGACTTCCCAGGGGCATAGATAGGGGATAGGGTGGAGTATTGGAGGTGATAGCAGGTAGTACTCAGAGAGCTATTCATAAAATTGGCTTATGGGAAGTTTGCTGACTTGGACTCTGGGAGGGAGTAGTTAGGGTAAGGCGAATAACACAATCATTGGAGAAGAGGACTTGGGAAACTGAGGGGTGGGAAGCATCATTTACACATGTGTTAAAGTTACCAAAATTAAAGCAACAGTGAACCAAAAGCTAAAATCTTCTGGAAATGAAGGGAAATGATTTGAAGTTAATAGATAAAAGTGAGATTGAAGATGGTGTGTGATATATTTGATAACATGAGATTCAAAAATGTGGGTTTTGGAAGGTGGGAGAGCTCATGATTTAAAAATGTAAAAAAAAAAAAAAGGGAAAGCAAGGAGGCTGAGTCAGTGTTAAATTCTTCCCTACTTCTCACATAAGCAAACCCATTATATGGCTTTCTATTAGAGAAAAGAAGCAAAAATGGAACAATTCTGATTGCAGGTGGATAAAGAACCAAGAACTCTATTCTCCTCCCTCTGGCTTCTATCCTTGAGGTGCCTCTGCAGAGCTCATGACCTCAAAAATATGGCACTCTACTGAATGGAGTTTGGAATCAGCTCTGCAAACTTTCATGGTGTTCCTTTTTATTCTTTTAATGTTTTATTTTGAAAAAAAATTAGTATGCACTATATGATAAATACTCATGTCCTCATCACCCAACTTCACAATCATAAACATTTTGCCACATTTATTTTATATGTTGCCTTTTTTTTGCCTTAATGCTGGAGAATTTTAAAGCATTTTTATGTCATTTTACTCAATATACTTCAAATATGCATCTTTAGGTACATATTAAAGATAGATCAATATTTACAGAGAGTACCCATATCACACTAAAATCAAAGTGATCCTTTGACAGTTTCTACTGTCTTGGTGTCTTTTAAATCATACCCAATGTGCATGATTTGACACAGCTTTGAGAGCATCCTTGTCATACATAGAAGCCTATATGGTGTCAGTAAATATTTAGTGATAACTTAATAATATCCAAATAGATTGGTTTGCATAAACTAGTGTTTTTAGCTGACATTTATTGACCATTACTAAGAGCCATTTTCAGACTTTTTGTAAAGATTACTTTAAATTCTCTCAGTAACACTATTGGGTAGATGTTATTGTCATCTTCATTTTACCCAGAAGCTAAGAATTCAGAGCCACACAGTATGGAAGAGTTGGGAGGCATGGCTCCTAATACTAAGCTGCACAGGTTCAAGTTCTATCTGAATAATGAGATTATGATAGAATTTACCACATAGGATTATTTTGAAAATTCAGTGTGTGTGTGTGTGTGTGTGTGTGTGTGTGTGTGTGTAGCACATAAGTATTGGCTCTTTTTGAATTAGCATTGTTGTATTAGAATTTTAATCCAATTCTGTCTGCCTCCAAAGCCAAAGTATGACCTTCATATGAAAATACACTATATTTTGTAAATTAAAAAAATAGAAATATATTTCTCCTTTTAGGTGTGATTGGAACAATTTGCTTAGTTTGTCATAAGGAAAAAATCGTGGGTGATCTATGGAGGTAGGAAACTAGGGTGTGTTGTCACAAACAACCTCTTGGTCCCTCAAAGGGAAAAGGCATGTGTTAGGGAGTAAAAGCCCCTAAGGGGTAGCTAATGAAGAGACCATCACTTCTGTGAACTCAGTCACCTGGAGGTCAGAGAGTAGAAATGAGTCCATCGGCTGCACATGTGAATCATCACATAGAGACCTGCTTGCTGCTAGAAAATTATTATTTCACTAATATTGAACTTTAACTTCATGATCTATAAACCTCTGGTGATGTTTGTTTGGGAAAGCTCCGAAAAAGCTTAAACATTCATGGATGTGTGATTCTTTTGAGTCCATGAGAGGCCTGATCACAGGGTCAGTCATGGTTCTGGAACAGTGATTGTATTGTAGTTTCTTCTTTAAGAAGTTCCAGCTCTTTGGTGTACACATACGCACACACATGCACATACGTGTGTGCGCACAGAGGCACCTGATTAATATCCTTACCAAAGGTAGAGGAAAATTTCTGGTTAGGCCTTTGCTTCTCACCCTTTTTGTCCCCTATCTCTGAGCTCAGTTTACTTTGGTCCTTCATTTTATACTCTCCTGACCATCACTGGAAATCCCTTTATCTGTTACTAGTGCACCACACATGACCCTGAATAACAAAGGTGCTTATCATCTCTTACAACAAACAAAATTCAGAATCGAAGTTGTGCTCCTATGTTGATTGAGAGTTTTGCTTTTGATGTTGTTCACAATGAGTACTAGGTTTAATTAGATAACCTAGATTTTGTATGCACATGTGTGTCTATCTGTAAAGAATGGATAATTATACATGGTAAACAGTGTCTAAAGACTGAGTTGGTCCGATGTGGTAAATATTCTTGGCAAATACTGCCACATTATATTCTAAGGCAATACAGAAAAACCCTTCAGAACATTTTCAGGCAATTGTCTAAATAACCTGAGGAACATTTTTTATTAACATCATAAGGATGAATTTAGTCCTTGAACAGGGACAGTGATTATTTTTTATTATTTCACCTTAAATAGCCACACATTTAATGAAAAAGATCATTAATATCTAGTTCAATTCATGCTGTATAGTTGAAATCAATACATTTATATTTTCTATTTTTGGCTGAGTTCCTTGTTTCATTTCTTTTTATGACATTTTAAATGTTGAACTGGAGAATGAACAGAATTCCATATTGTTTGCCATATGTATTAGTTATAGATTTGGCATCTATAATAGAAATTTATATATAAAAAAGAGTAGCTTAAATAAGATAAAAGCATAATTCTCTCTCATTTAACTGTCTGGACATAAGTAGGCTGGTATATCATAAAAATCCAGGTCCCTTGAATCTTTTTGCTGGGTCTTACTCTCATCAATTTAGTCTCAGATGGCTTACCAGATCATTTGGCTTACCACATTCCCATTAGGGGAGGGAAAAAGTGTGAAAGAGAGAGTATCCCTTTTACCTTTAAGGGCATGACTCAGAAATAGTACACTCTACTTCCATGCTCCTCCCTATGGCCAGAACTTAGTGACAGGATCACTACTAAGTATATGGGAGGCTAGAAATTGGATCTCTAATGTGAGTGACCATGTACTTGGTTAAAATTCAGGGGCCCTAATATAATAGAAAAAAAGAGAATTGATTGGGAGAACAATTAGCAATCTCTGTCACATTGTAGAAATATAACTCCTCTCATTGAGATCTGATGTTTTTGACTATCTCTGGCAGAGATAGCTTTTGGTCACTAGAATATGTTATCCCCTTTCTTGGTAAACAGTGGTTGCTGGGATGTGATTGTCCAGCAAAGGACTGCATTTATCAGCCATTTTTGCGACTGGGTATGGTGAGGTGACTATTTCTCAATAGTGGAATGAGATATGAGAAGTATATCTTTCCCAGGCTAAGTCTGCAGAAGTGGGTGTGAGAACTTTAGGCTCTTTTGGTCATCTGAATGCAGACGTGAAACTCCTGGCTCTTATGGGTGGTGGTTGGGTGCACATATGTAAGAAGCCTAGATTTTTGAATCACCATGTAGTGAGCTGCCCATTGACCAAGAACTCTTCCTTGGATTATTACATGAATAAAAGAGCTAAATGTCCGTTACATTTTAACATATATTTTGGAGTCTTTTAGTTAATATCACTTTAGCTTATCCTAACTAATACACTAACTCTTTTTATACTCCCATTTGCTATTGATTCTTGTAATCATTGTGCTGTAGAACTAAATGATCCACAAGAAACACTAAGATTTTGATTTCTAAGCAGCTGGTGAACATTTTTGGGTTGTAACATTTCTCCAAATTTTGTTGTTATTCACAAATTCTCCATTTGTTTGTGAATTTTGTTCTCTGTCAAAACATTTAAGACTATTTTCCATCTTTTAGAAATTAAACAGCAGTTTTTCTGACACTGGTTTTTCTGATGATAAATAGTTTTTTTTTTCTATTTTTACATGTTGGGATGCTTAATGAAGAAAATCAAAGTGTGCACTGACAGGCAGGAATTCCATTTAACACTTGCTACAATATTTCCACAAGAGATTGGCATTGGAACGTATTCTTAGAGAACAAATATCATGTATCTAGGAGACCACATTTAAATTCAGGGTGGAATATATGATCTGAGGCCTTAAAAGTAAAAACAAAACAAAACAAAACAAAACCCTACCAAGACTGTATTTTAATATTAAACTCTCAAATGAAAATGATACCATAATTCTGCAAAAACACTAGCTCAGATATCTTGTCAATGAGCTTTACTAGGCTACTTTATTTAAAGTCAATCAAAAGATTTCTGAAGTGAAAGAGACACTGCAGTCATTTGTTTCTCTCCTCCAGATCTGAGTTTTGAGTTGAGTTAGGAATAGACCAGGAAAATTGAAAGAATCAATGGCTAATGGCTCAAGGACCATGTTTAATTGTCATTCCCCTACTCCAAAGACTACCAGTTTAGTGAGATTTTTAAACTTGCTGACTAATTTAAATCATTAGTCACATAAAAAAAAAAAAGTCCCAAGGAGGTGGCCCAACACTAATGGGCCTATGGATTGTACACTTTAAGCCATTATCCCTCATTTGGGATATTCTCCTTTGTCAGATTTTTGTCGTTGTTGTTTTTTACATTCAAATGTGATGTAATGTTCATCACACAAATATCCTGGAAATAAAATTGTAATATATATCAATGACCTTTATATGTTACCCTTTGATCTGGTAGTGATTATAATTTCTAAATATCTACCTTAAGAACTCTTTAATTAATTAAATTCTTTAATTAAGCAGTTCATTCAATCTACATTTACTAAGGCTCAGTATTTTCTAGACACTTTTCTAGTCTTCGGAATATAGTATGATAAACGATGCAAATCTCTGTTCTTGTGTGATTAACTTTTTAATGGTACAATGATAAACAAATCAATGACTAAATGCAAATGATAAAGTAATATCAGGTAATATTAAATTCAATACTGAAAAGAAGAGCAGGGTAAGGAAACAGCTGGTGATGGAGCAGGGTGAAGGTACACTTTACATAGTTTACTAAGGGGCAGCAAAGGCCTCTTTGAGAAGGTGACATGAGCATGACCCAAATGAAGTATGGGGACAGTCCTATTGAATATCACTGGACAGATATTTCAGGCAGGGGGACTAATAAGCACAAAGGCTCTAACAGAAAATGAACAAGACTTATATAAGGAGTAGCAGAAGTCCAGCATGATTGGAGCCGGAAATGAGACTGGAAAGAGGGACAGGAGCCAGATCTTCTTGGGTCTTCTTGGCCAAGAAGAGGACTGTAGGTATTCTGAGTGTGATGAGAAGTCACTGAAGAATTCCGAGGAGATGGGGAAAACATGATAGGATTTATGTTTTAAAAAGATTTACTCTGCTTGCTGTAGAGAGGAGTGTTTGTGTGTGAGTCAACATTGAAACAGGGAGCCAATGAGGAGAGTCTGAGTCATTCAAGATAGAGAGGGGGGTGGCTTGGACAGGTGCGAGGAGTGGCGGTGGCAAGGAATCTATAGGGCCTTTGGGCACAGGTGGGCTATGGACTAGTATCCTGAGTGCAGAACCCTATTATGATTGAGATCCTGGAAACAGAGCTCCTGAGTTCAAGTTCCACCTTGAACTCCTAATAACAATGATTCTAGACAAATTGTGTACCTTCTCTGAGTCTCATTTATTGCAACTGAATAGTAGAAATAATAATAATTCCTTCAAAGGCCATTATGATGTCTAATGAGATAATTTATGAAATACTCTTAAAACTATGCTTGATGCTAAATAAGTATTAAATATTTGCGACCTATTATCTTCATTGATCTGTTACAGTATAGTAATGAAAATAAATAATCTAGGGGTTTAAAAAATCAGTTTGTTTATATAAAATCATTTACTATAAGGAAAGTTACTATAATAAACTATACTAGAATACTTTTTAGTTACATAACATTTTTGGAAATTTTTTGCTAAGAATATCTCCATTTCCTTTACTTCTGTTTATAGTAGATTCCTAATTCTGACTCAATTCCTAGCTTTTTATTCCAAGAAGATATGTCTTCCAGTTTGGGGCTCATTTAGTGACTTAGAGGAAGGATTAGAGTGTGGAATCCTGGCTCTTGCTTCAGCCTAAGTAAGTTTCTTAGCTTTGTCGAAATTCAGATTTTACATCTGCAAAATATATTAGGTTGTTCAACTAGAAGTTGATAGACATGCACATCATACAAAGCATTTTATGAATGTTGAGTTTTACTAATTTGTTTTTGTCTTTCTATCATATTTTTTTGCATGTATGTGAAAAAAGTCTATGGGAGTAAATTATACTTGAAGAAACAATGCTGTAGTTCCTATGGGTAGGGGATGATGCCAATTCTTCACATCACTTTCTGATGATCACCCTCACTGCCACAGTCTTGTGCAAGGAAAACCGTAAACTCACTTGACAGCCATAATATGTCTTGTGATGCTTCTCAACTTAGAAAAATACAGTTGGTATCAGTAGATTTGGTCATAATGATAACAGAATATTTTAAATGTCTTCATTTCCTTTGCATAAATCAATCTGTCGTTTCTTTCAAATAGTGTCTGTATCCTTATGCACAAAATTAGCATTTCTAGGTTTTCATTCTGTTATTGATTGTGCATACCCATTTGAATGTGAGTAGTCCTAAGGAAGAGAGATTTCAAAGGTCATTAAATGCAGCAGGAAAGACACGTTCATCCTCAGGCTTGGCTCCGCCTCACTGAAGAACCAGAGCCCTTTTCCTTCCAGAGCTGGTCATGTTAAATGTCTTTGATTTCCTCATTTCAATGTCTTTTTCAATATGGGCCAATCTATTAGAGGATAATAAGAAGGTTAATAATTAAATAAGAAATGGATGTTTGAAGAGACTCATGCAATAAGGGGTCATAATCTCATTATAATGAGACTTTGCTACAACTGTTATTTTATAAGCTTAGTGATGAGTGTAATTTCTATGAAGCAACAGCTTAAATACAACATCATGTGTCTGTAATGCCAGGATAGTGTCCACAGGGCTGTAAGAACGTGTTGAGGAATGAGGGCTCTACAAACAGAATGTGCTCTTTGATACTATCATCCTTTAGGTTGTGAGAATCATCCTTTCAGGTTGTGAGAATCTTGAAGAAAAATTTCAGGCTCTTATGTGTTTTGACTGAACCACGTAACTTTTCCCAGTAATTTCTATACTACTTTACTTCATAGAGCAATCTTCCAGAGGTATGCTTAAAGTACCTAGCCCTGTTTTTATAAAACTAGATTATGTTTGTAATAAAAGTTCTGGAATTATAAAAAAAACTATACACACAAATAATATTCACCATGATAATATTCAGAATTAATAATGATATAATTCTAGAAAAATAATACTTGAATTCTTCTGCATGACTAAAACTGACCTGAGCCAGGAATGTTTCTTACCTAGCTGAGACTTAGCACATGGAATGTACTTTATAAATGTTGAATGCATGAATGAAAAAGTTCTACTAGTTGAAATGTTATGTCAAGCCTGATAAAATTACCATAAAACACAATACTTTGCTAATTTAACCATTCAGAAATATAATAGCATGAAGGTCTCTATTGCATTTATAATTTAAACAGAGCCCACGATAGTAATGATTCTTATATAATTGTTTTGCTATTAATAAATGAGCTGAGCATGAGACAGAGATATAAAAGACTAAAAGGAAACAGCTTGGAAGATATCTCTAAATAATTTAAAGATATGCAAATTTACCAAAAAGATGTAAAAATGTTGAATATTATAAAATAGCCTCAGAATATATGAAGCAAAAGATGGTAGAATGTAAAGGTGAAATAGACAATCCTACAGTCATTGTGGGAGATTAAACACACCTCCCTGGTAACTGTTAGGGTTTGTGTTTGAGAGATGGTTTCAGAAGAGAAGGATGACTGATGCTGAGGTAGAGGATGTAGGTCTTGGTACCAAAGACATCGAGCATAAGAATGAGTCTGCAAGACAGTCCGTGTAATGCTGGCCCAGTGTGCTGGAAGGAACAGCCTGTGAAATCTATCAAATACTTTAAGCTTTGAATAACTAAAAATTAAATAGCTGTGCATCAAGGATTGTTTGGGTTCACGGAAAGCATGAGGAAGATCATTGAAAATTTTTATTTACAGAATTCCATGGGGAAGATCTATTATAATAATATCTAACAATAATTGAACTCTCACTATGTGTGCCGGGCATTGTTCTAAGTATTAACTCATTTAATTCTCACAATGATTATGTTTGTAGCTTGAAATTTCACTATGATTGTCTAATTTTATAGAGAAGAAACCTAGGCAAACAGAAGATATATTTGTGTAATGTCCTAATTGGAAACAGCATTTGAACTATGGCAGCCTGAAAGCAGTGGCTACTCATCTGGGTATGCTGTCTAGGACTGGTAGGTGTCAACTAGGATTTCTTAGTTTGACCTGACTTCTGGAAAACTTGCTCAGTGACCCCGATTTTATCTACTTTAAAAAATATGGTAGCTTACATTAGGTAATATTTATGTGATATATTTTTCATACCATTATGGAGATATAATTCTTAAATGTCTGAGAAATGATACCAAATTATTTGCAAAAGTGACCTCAATGCAACTGTTGGCTGACTTGAACTGACTGGGAAAATATTCCAAGTTCATACTTAGAACTCAATCAAATAGGACAAATTAAAAGTTGATTTTACAACCTTCCTCTTTTGATGAATTAAAAGCTAGGTAATGTTTTCAAAATTATGAACCAGAATATTGATTCTAAATCCTAAGAATATCAATATATCAATAATTAGCCTAAGACTGAAGCCAAACCTATAGAAAAATCTTTTTCAGACATATTGGGTTTTATCCTGAAAGGAAAAAAAAAATTGAAGTGTGAAAGCAACAAATGCTTGGAATTGCAGAGATGAAATAGAGAACTGATCCTTAATCAGTTAAAATGATCACTAATAAATGAAATCTAGAAATAAAATCCCACCTCTCAGCATGATCCTAAATACTAGCTTTTTTTCATAATTAAGGAATTTATTTGTGAAGATATTAACTCTTTCCTCCTCTTTGAGCCTCCTTAATACTTCTTAGCAGAGTTTAGCTGCAATGCAAAAAAATAAATATTTGAAGTTAGGTGAAAAAAGTTTTTAAAAGGAATAGAAATATGCAAAAGAATTCATACTGCTTTTGAATTATAGAGAAGTCTGAAAAACATGAACAAAGGGAATTATTTAAATGTCATCCCATTTAAATGGTAAATTCTCCATGACATGTTTTTCAGTTTATTGGCAGTGAGTGAACTGATCGACATGGCACCTTGTTTTGTATGTCCTTTCTCTCCCTTCTCCCACTCTCAGTCGCCTTCCATGCCTTCCATATGTCTGGATCAATCTGTTGATTTCGCTAATTCTTTCCCATCCCCCTTCAAGACTCTAGTGAATCATCTTAAACTCTTTGGTATGATCAAAAAATAGGAATCATATTGATTATATGTTATCTTTTTATATAAATATTTACCTGATCCACTTCTTATTTCTTTGCTTATTTAAGGTAGATTAATTTAAGATCAAATGACTAGGAATAATTAATTCTATATCTAAATAAAGGAAACTGCATAGGCTTAGAAACATTGCAAGATAGAATTTTGGAGAAAATACACTAAAGTGAAATATACGGAGACCAGGACTTGATAAAATACATCACAATCTTATATTTAATATGGTTTTCAATTTAGGTAGTATTCAATGGTAAGAAAAAACTCACAATGGAAGGTTTTACAATTTTTCTTTTGAAAGCCTCATGCACTTTAAGAAGATTGAAGAAAACACATTTTAGCAGGTTTGGCAGTCACTCAAATTTGTGTGCTCTAAGTTTAGAACCAAACTCAATCTGCCCTCTGTTCAAGTTCTGTTCTGTGCTGGCAAAACACCACTTGCTTGTTCAGAGGGAGAAGGAAGGCTTTGGAAAACTTGAAAAACATACTGGACATTAAATAACTCTTCAACAAGTATATTATTCTCAGATTAAGTAAAATTGAATTAAACACATATGGGTGACATTTTCCTTATAACATGTGAATATAAAATAAATAGAAAAATATTTATCAACTCTTATTTAGAGTTTAGCAAAACTCAGTAATGCCTAAAAATTACCTAAGTTCATTTGATTTTTCCAAGATGCTATAGGATTTCCTAGTTCTGCCTATTTTCCCATCACCGTTTTCTATTTTGAAGAAATGTTTGTTTAGGTATAATATTTTTTTTTGCAGCATTTGAAATCCAAATATTGCAATATTATGTTAATATGCAAAAGCTGAAATGTGAAAAGATGTACCATAATCTATATATATCTAATTATGTAGACAGAATTAACCATACATATAAATATTTTAAAATACGTACACACACACACACATATGCTTATAAAAACTTGAACTTAAACTTAAGTATTTGTGTAAATTTTTATTTTAAATTATTTTGCATAACAATTCTCTGAAATCTTATAAGTAGATCTATGTAACTATGGGTAAAAATATACTGAAAAGACTGATAGTTTAAAATTTAGGGGATTGAGGTAAAAGATCTGGCACATATCTGCAAGTTATTTAGTGTCTCTGAAATCTTTTCTTAATGTGAGTCAGTTAATACAACAATGAGTTTGAAAATTATTTGATTTTGTAGTTAATAATATTAATTTTAACTGAGTTTGGTCTCTCTATTTGTTGCTGTATCTATTCTTATCTCAAGTGAATGCAAGCCAAGCTGAACATTCTATGTGTATCAGCCAAATTTAATTATAGCAATCAAAATATATGTTAGTAGTATAGGAATTAGAAGTGTCACCTCCTTACTTCGCTTTACCCCCCCTGCCCCCCCCCCCCGCCAAACTATGGCATTATATAGTATAATAGTTATGAACATAATCTCTGAAGTCAAACTTTTGGCTTCAAATCCTGGGTCTGCCATTTTATAAGTATTTGACTTTGGGCGAGTAGTCTTTATCTCTTAATGCCTAAATTCTTCATCTGTTAAAAGAAGAAAACTTATTTCATTGGATACTTAGGAGTTTGTGACTTTGCACCCAAAGTGCTTAGAAGAGGGCCTGGCACATAATACAATTTTAACATGCTTCTTATGAGTCTTTTTCATTATAATTGAAGCCTTGTAAGAGCGGTAGACTCATCAGTCTTGTTCATCATGATCATGGTTGCTTTACTTTCTGTTCTTCCTTTTTTAAATTGAAGTAAAACTCGCATAACATATAATTAACCATTTGAAAGTGAACAATTCAGTGACATTTAGTACATTTGCAATGTTGTGCAACCATCATTTCTGTCTAGTTGCTTAAATGTTTTTTTATCATGTGGAGGAAGTTGTCTTCTAGTCCTAGTTTGTTGACTACTTTTACCATGAAAGAATTGCGTTTTTTCAAATGCTTTTTCTGTGTCGATTGAGATGATGACATTTTTCTTCATTCTATTAATGTGTCATACTACACTGATGGGTTTCCATGTGTTAACTACTGCATTCCACTTGGTCATGAAGTATAATCTTCTTAATATGCTACTATATTTGGTTTGCCAGCATTTTGTAGAGGAATTTTGAATATATATTCATAAAATATCTCAATTTAGAGTTTTCTTTTGTTGGATGTCTTCTTCTGGCTTTGGTATGAAGGTAATTCTGGCCTCAAAGAATAAATTAGAAAGTATTCTCTCCTCTTGTATTTTTTTTTTTTCTGAAGAGTTTTAGAAGGATTGGTATTAATTATTCTTCTGTAAATGTTTGGTGGAATTTTGCCAGTGAAGTCATTTCCTCTTGGTCTTTTCTTTGTTGGGAGGTTAGTGAGTTTGTTTTTCTTTTTTTTTTTTTTACCTACTGATTCCATCTCTGCTTATTTAGGGTCTATTCAGATTTTCTATTTATTGTATATTCTGTTTGGTAGTTTGTGTATGTTTCTGGGAATTTGTCCATTTCACTTAAGTTATCTAATTTGTTAGCATACAATTATTTAAAGCATTCTATTATAATTCTTTTTATTTCTATAAAGTCAGTGGAAATGTCTACTGTTATTTATGATTTTAGTATTTGAGTCTTCTCTCATTTTTTCGTCAGTCTAGATTAAAATTTACTAATTTTGTTGATCTTTTTAAAGAAACCATTTTTGGTTTTGTGGATTCTCTCTACTGTTTTTCTGTTCTTAATTTCATTTATTTCACTCTAACTTTTATTATTTCTTTCCTTCATCCAGCTTGCTTTTATTTTGCTCTTGTTGTTCTAGTTCCTTAAGGTTTATTATTAGATTATTTTAAGATCTTTTTTTCTTTTTAATGTAAGCATTTAAAGCTTTAAATTTTCCTGGAGAAGTGCTTTCATTGAAGCCCACAGGTTTTGATATGTTATGTTTTCATTTACATTCATCTCAAAGTCTTTTCTAAGTTCACTTGTAGTTTCTTCTTTTACTATTGATTATTTAAGAGTGTGCTGTTTAGTTTCTACATATTTGTGAACTTTCTAATTTTCCTCCTGTTATTAACATCAACTCTCATTCCAATGTGGTTTGAGAAGATATTTTGTATGACTTCAATCATTAAAATTTATTGAGATTTTTTTGTGCTCTAATATATGGCCTATACTGGAATATGTTACATACGCACTTGAGAGAAATATATATTCAACTGTTGTGTAATGGAATGCTGTCTTTGCATATGCCTATTAAGTCTTGTGTTGTGCAAGTACTCTATTTCCTTATTGATTTCTGTCTAGTTCTATTCATTATTCAAATGGGGTATTGAAGTTTTCAACTATTATTATAAAACTGTCTATTCTTTTCAGTCTGTCACTTTTTGTTTTGTATACTTTGTGGATCTGTTCTTATGTGTGAATGTATTTATAATTATAATATCTTCTTGATGGATTGACCTTGCATTTATATTTATGTCACTTTTGTCTCTTGTAACAATTTTTGTCTTAAAGTCTATTTTGTTTCATATTAGAATAATCATAAGAACAATCTTCTAGTTACTATGTTCTTGGAAAAACTTTTTCATCCTTTTATTTACAACATATTTTATCTTGGGATCTAAAATGAGTCTCTTATAAGCAGTATATGGTTGAATCTTTTTAAAAAAAGTCCATTCTGCCAATCTCTGTTTTTAATTGGGGAATTTAATTCATTTACATTTATAGTAATCATTGATAAAAAAAATTGTCTTTTTGCCATTTTTTTCTTGTATATCTTAAAACTTTTCTGTTCCTCAGATCCTTTATTATTGCCTTCTTTTGATTATTATTATTATTTTGAGTGTACCATTTGATTTTTTTTTTCTTTTCTTTTGGGTATTTTTTCTTAGTGGATAACACTAAGTGGGGATTACAATTAGAATTAACATATTAACTTTATGTCAATAAAGTTTGAATTAATAGCATGTTGGTTTCAATACTATACAAAGCTGAACCTTTATAACTCCACAGGAAAAGAAAATTACAGGCCAATATCCCTGATAAACATATATGCAAAAATCCTCAACAAAATACTAAGCAGACCAAATTCAAAAGTATGTTAAAGGATTATGCACTGTGATCAAGTGGGATTTATTTTCTGGAATGTAAGGATAAATCAACCAACACAAATTAATTAATGTAATGTACCACATTAACATATTAAAGGATAAAAATCATCTGAACATCTCAATAGGTGCAGAGAAAGCATTTGACAAAATTCAATGCCTTTTCATTAAAAAACTCTCAAAAAACCAGTAACAGAAGGAATTTACCCAACACAATACAAGCTATATATGATAAGGTCACAGTTAACATCATACTCAATAGTGAAAAACTAGCAAACTTTTCCTCTAAGATTAAGAACAAAGTAAGGATGCTTACTCTCACCAGTTCTACTCAGGATAGCACTGGAAGTCCTGGCCAAAACAATTAGGCAAAAAAAAAAGGCATCAAATATGGAAAGGAAGAAATAAAATTATTTGTTTATAGATGACATAATCTTATGTTTATAAAAGTCTAAAGACACCATCAAAAGTCTGTTAGAACTAATGAATATAATAAAGTTCCAGGACAAAACCAACATACAAAAAAGTTGTGTTTCTATACACAAACAACAAACTGGGGGGGGGGGCGGGGAATTAAGTAAACAATCCCATTTACAATAGGATTAAAAATAATTAAATTCTGGGGGTGGAGTGATGGGAAGAAAAGATGAAGGGGATTAAAAAGTACAAACTTTCAGTTATAAAATAAGTCATGAGGATGCAATGTACAGCATAGGGAGTATGGTTAATAATGTCATAATAACGATATATGGTGATGGATGGTTACTAGACATTGTGGTAATTACTGTGTAAAGTCTACAAATGTCTAATCACTATTTTGTACACCTGAAACTAATATAATATTATATGTGAACTATAATTTAAAAATAAATTAAAAATAAAATATACTAATAAAATTTTAAAAGTACATATCATTGATGAAATAAATGAAAGAAGATGTGAATCAGTAGAGACATCCTGTATCTATAGGTTGGAAAACTTAACATTGTTAACATGTCCATACTAATCAAAATAATCTACAGATTCATGTAATTCCTTCAAAATTCCAATGTCATTTTTTTCAGAAATAGAAAAACAATATTAATATTCGCATGGTACCAGAAAAGATCCTGAAATGTCAAAGCAATCCAGAGAAAGAACAAAAAAGCTGAAAGCATCACACTTCTTGATATCAAACCATAACCAAGCTATAGTAATTAAAACAATATGGTACTGGTTTAAAACAGACATATAGACCAATGGAACAGAATAGCCCAACAATAACTCCATGCACATATGGTTAACTGATCTCTGGCAAGGGTGCCAAGAATACACAGTGGGGAAAGAACAGTCTTCAACAAAGGTGCTGGGAAAACTAGATATCTGCAAAAATTTGAATAATTGCCTAATACTTGGCAATTTTTTTTGCACAAAAAATCTAAAATAGATGAAATATTTAAATATGAGACCTGGTACTATAAAACTAATAAAAGACAACAGGAAAATCTTCACAACATTGAGATCAACAATGATTTCTTGGAAATTTTGCCAAAAACACAAGCAGCAAAGGAAAATTAGACAAGTGAGACTTTATCAAATTAAAACAGTTTTTCCATAGCAAAAAAAAAAAAAAAAAAAAAAGAAATCATGAAATGAAACATAAAAGGAAACCTCTGGAATGGGAGAAAATATTTGCAAACAATATGGCTGATAAGTGATTAATATCCAAAATATACAAGGAACTCCAACAACTAAATAGCAAAAATAAAAATAACCTTTTAAAAATGGTCAAAGGACCTGAATAGACATTTCTTAAAAGAAGTTATACAAATGGACAACAGATATATGAAAATTACTCCATATCACTAATCATCAGGGAAATGCACATCAAAACCACAATGAGATATCACCTCACATGTGTTAGCTTTTATAAACAAACAAACAAACAAACAAGAAGCAAAAAAAAAAAAAAGATAACATGTTGGTTACAATATAGAGAAATTGGAAAATATGTACACTGTTGGGGCAATGTTAAATGGTGCATCTACTATGGCAAACAGTATGGTGGTTCCTCAAAATATCAAAACTGAACTACCATATGTCCAGCAATCCTATTTCTGAAAAGACTTGAAATTAGTATCCCAAAGATATCTTCACTCCTCTGTTTGTTGCAGCATTATTTATAATAACTAAGATATGAAAACAACCTAAATGTTCAATGAGAGATGAATGAATATGTGGTATATTTATACCATGGAATATTATTCAGCACTAACAAAAAGGAAATTCTGCTATATGAGATAACATAGATGAACCTGAAAGATAACATGCTAAGTGGAATAAGCCAGACACAGAAGGACAAATGCTGCTTGCTTGCACTTCCACGAGGTATCTAAGATAGTCAAACTCATAGAAACAGGGAGTAAAATGCAAGTTTCCAGGAGCTAGAGTGAGCAAGAAACAGGAAGCTGCATTAATCAAATAGAATAAATTCTAGAGATCTACCATACAACATTGTGCTTATAGTTAATAACAGTGCATTGTGCACTTAAAAAATTGTTAAGAGTGAGTGTAGAGCTCATGTTAAGTGCTCTCTAGCACATGTGTCTTCACTGTTTGTATTCCTATAAATAGCTACTTTTTGACTATCCTGGGAAGGAGGCTCTCACAGGCCCTGGAAGCAGGTTAAGGGCCATTAGGTAGGCAATTCCATGGGCCCAGTTCAGAGCATGGTCCAGAGGAGAGGGTACTAGCTTCAGGAGGGAATATCATTTTGGTCCTGTGGACTTCTTAATTATGAGTACACAGGTGAAGAAGGGCATATGTCTTTTCTAAATCTAAGGGTGAGCTGTGATGTCCACTCTTGTGCATGTAAGATACCTCACAGTGTGGGAAACAGCCATGGTGAGAGAAGAGGGTGGTGAGCCCACTAGCCCTGTATTGTTGGAGAAAAAAAATCATAATTTGAACATGACCTTCTAGGCTCTTCTGAAGTATTGTTCCTAATTCAGGAGAATGGAACATGTTTTAACTAACAGTCTTTGAACATAGTTTATAATGTTCAAATATTTAGACACATAAGGAGCCTACGTTTATGCTCTTGCCCCTATGCCAGTTTTAGAGGTGGGCTGTGTAGGGATGCCGTCTTAGCCCCCCTAAAGTTTGATGCTGTTGATCACTCCTCTTCCTTACTATACTTCATGAGGCATCAGACATACCACACTCCTGAGTTCCTTCCTACCTCACTGGTAACTTTTCTCACTTTCCTTTGTTTATTCTTCCTCTTCCTTTTTCTCACCAAGGAACATTGAAGAGCTCCAGGGCTCTATCCTTGGTCTTTGTCTCTTTTCTATCTACATTTATATTGTTAGATACCCAGCTTAGACTTCTCTTATAAATTCAAACACAGTATATCTATCTACTTCCTACTCAAGATTTTCACTTGGATGTCTGATACCTCGACTTTCTCTAATAGACAAGACACCTGATCCATCTCAGTTAAGGACCATCTACCCTTTCAGTTACTCTGGCTTAAAATATCATCCTTGACTCTTCTCCTCTCTTATATCGCATCCAGTCATTTGGGAAATTATCTCAACCCTGTACTCAAAATATTGTATCCTGAAACGGACCACTTCTCACAACCCCACTGCCATTCCCCTTATTCAGGTTATCATTGCATCTGAGATTGCTGCAAGAATCTTCCTACTGACCTTTCAGGTCCCACCCCCCAGACACTACGGATAGAGTGATTCTTATAAAACTAAGTTAGATCATGCCATTCCTCCTCTCAAGAGCCTCTAATGGCTCCCCATTTAATTTAGAGTAAAAGCGAAGCCTTTTCAGTGGTTAGTGGTTGACCATATAACCCAATTCTGGTTAGTGAGAGCCAAGTATTGGCAATTATCCAAACTTTGAAAAGATGAGTTCTTTCTTTGGTGTTGAACTTGGGAATGGGAGAGTAAAAGCCTGGTTTTGGAGGGAAGCAGTTAGCAGGTGGAGTGGGACTTCCTTAGAGGGAAACCCAGAGGAAAAGGGTTGAGAAATGGAGAGATGTCTTCTAGACTCTGCAAATACATCACAGGCCAATGAAAACCCTCTTTGGCTTAAAACAGATGGAGTTGTATCTATCTCCTATGACTAAGTCTTCATGTGGCAAACTGTGCCAAAGTATAGGGGTAAAGGAAGAATCAGAAATTGACATTCACTGAGCATTCCCTTTTGGTCTGGCATTATGCTAGGTGAGTTACAATAATTATCTTACTATATTCAATCCTCTTTCTCTTATTTGTCTATAGTTTTAGTCCATTTCTCTTACCTACAATTATCTTTCTATTCTTCTCTGGGAAATGCTGTAAAAAAACCTGGTCAAAATTCTTATTTCCATCAAAATACATTCAATTTACCTCCTATTAATATTTATGTAAATAGTTTCTCCCCGTTAATTTCTAGTTGTTCATATTTTTGTGTGTGTGTTTGTGAGAGTGTGTTTCTATTTAGAAACTTTCTGGCAGCAAAGACAATATCTTCTATTTCTTCTTAATTTCCTCTCAGCATCTAGTACCATTATTTATTTTTCCCAATGGACTTTTAGTGGTTTAAAAGCATTGTTTGCAACAAGGCACAACATTATTTATGGTGACTTTAAAATAATTTATTTATCATAAGACATCTAAGGAAGATTATGCTTATTTTATACTTTTATAGATTTAGACAAAAACATGTAAGGTGTTCACACAGTGCTAGATATATTATTAAATGCTCAATAAATGCTGCAAATATTATTAGCTAAGACCTCCTCTATATTAACACATTCTACTTGTCTTTTATCACATAATTTTATGATATGGTCATTTATGTATACATCTTACTCCTTTAATAGATACAAATTCCTTGAGGCCAGATCCCTTGTTCGGTGTGTGTTTGTGGGAACACAGTGTGGAACAGTGGAAAAAAACCATGAGTTTAGAATCAGATGGAACTGAATAACTCCTGAATCCACCATAATGGTTGTGAGGTCATAGCTTGGTCATTTCATTCCACCCTGAGCTTCAGTTTGCCATATATAAAATGGTATAAAATTCATCTAACTCTCAGAATACTTGTGAGGGGAAGTGAGATATTTTAAATTAGCACATAGCTAGATACTCAGCTATTAGTACTTCTTCTCCCACAGTTCTCAGTGATGTCTTCCCCCATCTAGAGCTTTTACCTTATTAGGTTCCCACTAAATGCAGACTGAAAACACACCAGGTTTAGTTGTTCATCCCACCTGGGCATGGGCACTATGTTCTATTCAGCATATTTTACTCACAATGCATAACAAACAGTAGATGCTCCCTGAATTCCTGCTGATTCAAACCTCTTACTCATCTATGTATATCTTCACCTGGAAAATGGTTCCAGACTTGTCTGAAAGGTTCATTCAGCTGTCACTATTACTTTTGTTTAAAACAAAGTCATAAATATATAGAAAGGGGATGCACACATAGAATCTGAGATGAATGAGTATTGTGGATCTTTAAATCCTTGAACACTCTCTGGGTTGTATGGCCATGTTAATGTTTGTTTAATAAAAAAAAAAATTATACCTTACACCTACTTGAAGATGTTGATTTGTCTTTGTGCTCACTCTGTTGCTTGGGCATTGAATAAATCTTACATCACTCCATGTGAGAGTAATCTAATGCCTGGAGGAAGCAGAGTCTCGTGTCCTTGCCTGAGCCAAATGCAGTCCAAGTTGACTTTGTTTCCATTGTCTCTTCATCACATCTCTCTCCTCAAGAGTCACTCTTAGCAGATGTGGCAAACTGTGCCAAAGTTTATGGGTGTACAAAGAGGTGGGGGCAGGTGCTCTGTTTGGCATCTGATCCTGCCAGATCAACTATGCTTTGCTTTTCTGGCTCTTTCATTCATCCAGTTTCCAACTCTAGTTGCTCTATTGGTTTGGGTTTTTATTGAAGCCACAGGTAGACTGTTTTTCTGAATTTCCATTGCAGCCACTTGCAACAAATTTTGGATACCTATAAAATTTATTCCAGTGTTTAACATTTATTTAGACCAGTGATCGAATTACTCTTCTCAGACTCTATGACTGTGACTGTATAACATGAAAATTATTTATTTTGTCATAGAATTTAGATCCTAGAATTCTAATTGATTTTCTTTGTTTCGAACCACCCCAAAAGCCAGCCCATTTTTCCTTGAAATAAATCTAACCTAGATCAATGAAGTTCTAATTTTAAGATAAAAGAAGTCAGCCCAAAATACTTACTCTATTGATACACAAATAATATCACAAATGTTTGAAGAGCACATTCGAATTTTTAAAAGCTTTCTGTTTCCCACTTGAGGTGGTATAAATAGCATTAGCTCCACTTAGCTGGACATTTCAAGCATGAATTTGCTTCTGGAATTACAAAGAAGATATATAAAAAGTATGTCAAAGGTGGCAATTGGAAAAGATGTCCTTATGTTATGAGGGTCTTAGCATATCTCAATCTCAGTGAATTAATAAGTATTAATAGTGTTCCAGTAGGGTGCAAAATGCCTGCAATTGGTCCTTTGTCTTTTAAAAATCTGTTAATAATAATGTAGGAGTGAGGAGTAAGTGGTGTATAGGAAAAATTATTAACAAATCTGAAAAGCAAGTAGACATACTCTAGAGATTCAGCAGAGATAGCACTCTTAATCGATGTGAAAGGCTTCCTGAGGAAGCATCACTTGAAATGAGAATTTATTGTTTTCTCATCTCATCAGATATTGACATTCTCGAGACTGATACTGAGTTATTCTGAGATTATTTATTGTGTGCCAAGTTAGACTTATACCAAATAATATTTCAGAAAATGAATATATTTTGATATTCGTTTATTTTTTAAAAAGCATTTATTGAGCACCTACTATGAAATACAAAGACAAACATATTTCCTATTATTAAGACACTAACATTTTGGGTGGCAGAACTCAAAAAGGAAATAAATAAGAAAATATCATGATGGTAAGTGTTATGTTGAAAATTAGAGGGATGTGTGGAAAGGCCCTGTATCATTGCCTCCTTCCCTTACCACTCTGGGGTAGGATTGGTTGTAGTTTATCTAAAAAGTTTGCAACGAAATTTTAAGACTTAGAAAATGACTGTATTAGGTCTGTTATTGCCATGTTTTCCAAATGAAGGATGATTATACTTTGTTTTGCATTAAAATAGTGATAGTAACAGGTGTCCTCTGATGTTTCCATGATGTCCAATTCTATAGCCGTGTGGGTCTTCATGCTCTGAATCTGACCCTGCATAGTTATGCCCATGATATTGCCACACTAGTTTGCCTTAAGGTCAGACACATCACAGAAGTTCATTTCCCCAAGTTCTTAGAAAACACTCTTTGGTGCAGTGATCTACTGTATTCCTTTGAATCTAATGTGCTATAATAATTGGGATGTTAAATAAGGACTTCTTACAGAATAAATTATTTTTATAAGTTTACTAATTCATTAAATTAGAACTTCAATGGATATTTTAAAGTACAGACTTCTAGTTTTATTTCTTCAGAGAATTGTATGGATATTGTTCCTCTGTACTACTTCTCCACATCACTTCACCCTGCCCCCAACCCTGCCCACTCTGCTTCTTCCTTAGGCTGCAGATTAGGTTCTGGTTTTGGGAGGCCCTGCAGGAGACTGGGCAGTGAGAAGGGCATGAAGTGGTGCTCAACTCCTGACTGCCTGTGGGAGAGTTGTGAGTTTTGAGTTGTCATGGAGAGAAGTGTGCCTCTCTAAAAAGCTATAACTTCTATCAGGTGCTTCCTCAGATAATTACCCTCTTCCCCTATCCCTTTGTGCTCTGTCTTATTCATTTCCTATTGATAAATGATGAGGAGTGCCCTGCTCACACCTTTGCAGTTTCTTATTTAACACTCCTCCAATTACTAGTGTGAGTGTGCCATCTGTTTTCCACCAGGGCCTTGCCTGATATGCAGAAAAACTAGGTTAGTGAGTTGAACTAGAAAAGAAATCAGAAATTTATTTTACCTTGGTGTCTACAGTTCAATTTCTACTTATTATTCTTTCTTTATATTTGTTCCAGAAAAGAGTTAAATGACAATTTCCTTTCAATTAAAAAAGTTTTATCTTACAAGACAAAGTGATGATCAATTTTTAGATACCTTGTTGAAATGAGCTCAAACTCAATGAAACAGCTTTAAGTAAGTTACATTTTAAAAAATCAGAGTAATCAATCTATGCACATTTTTTATTGGTTAGCAATAGATTTAGTAGGGAGGAATGAAAACCTAAAATAACAGTGATAAATCAAGATAGAAATGTATTTATCACTCACATAAAATTTAGAATGCTGATACTCAAGGATAAATATGGCAGTTTTACACTCCCTCAGGGACACAAACTCTCTACCGCAGCTCCGGCCAGTAGGAAGGATAAGAAGAAGGTAGCACCATGATGCAGGTCAGCTGTTTTTAACAATGCTGACCAGAAGCTGCCCATGACACTTCTGCCATAGTGTCATCTGAATGTGAAGTTTCCTCATCTTAGTTGCAAATGAGGCTAAGAAATATAATCTTTATTTGGAGCGTTCACTTACCCAGCTCTTACCATAGAAATGGGGTTAGTGAATTATTTCTATAAAGGACCAGATAGAAATAGTTTGTTTTGTGGACCACATATGTATCTGTTTATCCCCAACCTCTTTTTTTTTTCTTTTCCCTTTCCTCCTATCTGCTCTCCTCCTTCTTCTCCTTTCTCTTCTTCCAGCTCTTTAAAAATATAAAACCAATCTTAGCTCACGGGCTACTGCAAACTGGCTTCAGTCTTCATTTGGCTCATGGACTTCAGTTTGCCAACCTCTGCTATCGTCAAAGGAGAAACTGGGGAATAACTAGCAATCTCTGCATTTGTGGGCTTTTAGTCAGGTTGGCTCACTGCTGTAACAGATGGCTCCAAAATTTTGTTGGTTTAATACAGTCACAGTTTATTTCTCGGTCACATCACAGTCCATTGTGGACTGGTGGAGAACGTGTGTGTGGAGGGACTTCCCTGTATTGACAATAAGGATTCTGGTCCTTCCATCCACGCTCCATCCTCCTCTGGGTTTTGGGCATCTTCTTCATTCAGCTGGCACAAGGGGAAAGAGACAGAGGGGAGAGAAGGCACACCTACTCTTAACTACTGACACACATTATATTTCATTGGCAAGAACTGTCTTGTGCAACACTTCCCCTGGCTCTATATGTAGAGAGTTTGGATTCCAGACCATCTCAGGAAAGAGTTAGGTCAGTTGCTCTGGTAGAAGAGGCAAACACTATCACCAACACACAAGAAAACAGACCAAATAGTGGGGAAGAGCTACTAATAATGAAAAGCAATCATCTCTGAATCTATTCTTGCCTACTTTCTCAGCAGTAACTCTAAATATTTTTTTCTTTACATGACCACTTTCATAATTTTAGATAATATGATTGACCTCAGGCGTATTACTTAATGATTTTGCACCTTAGTTTCTCATCTATAAAATTAGGGATGTATTACTCTCATTTACATATGTCTACATTTTAAAATGCAAATCAATTATATAAAGAACTTAGGTTAGTGCCTGACACACTGACAGCATGCAGCATGTGCTACTTTAAGAAGGGAGTCTATGTAGCAAGTGAGTGCTCAGCCTCTGAAGCCAGATTTAGTGGATTTGAATCCAGGCTCCTCCCTTTCTCCAGATAGTTTTCTCTGAGCAGGTTCTTTAACATCTTTGTGTTGACGTCTTCATTTTTCTTTTACAATTGTTGAGGGAATTAAATGCAAAAATACAGAAAAGTGCTTAGAATAGTGCCTGGATTATAGCGAGTAGTCATTAAGGGTTGGTTATTAGTACAGCACTGTATGTTTTTATTAAATTAATTTTAGAAATCATTTATTGACTTCCCGACAAGATGAGAAACAATCATTTTATTTTATCCCTCTTTTCTCCCCTCTTTTTATCACAATGCTTGATATATGAATATTTGTGGTTCTGTTGTTTATCTTTGACATTTCAGATAATGCATTTGTGTTGCTCTTTCTGTTCCATCACCTTTTGCCATTTTCTATCGACTCCTTACTTTATGAGTATATGCACCTCTACTTTTCTCTTTTCTGTGACCCACTTCCCATTAGTTTATACTTCTAGAATGGTCGAGGTTGTACACATTTGCCTGCCATCCTATAATCAGCAAGTCTTTCTTGCTTCATTGATAAACTGACTATAAAAGATGAAAAGTAATAACCACAATTTATGTCATTATAACCTTACAAATAATGTGGGGTTTTTTTTGTTTGTTTTTTTGTTTTTTTTAGACTAAGAGGCATTCTGCAAGGACTGCATATTTACCTTTACATGCCCAATGCCCTGATTCCTGGATCACTCTAAGATTATTTCCTGCATCGAAGTCAAATAAACTCTCTTTTCTTACATACTCCCTTTTATTTTTCTTAAAATGAAACTACAGTTTAATTTGCTTTTTACTTGGATTTTTCCAGAATTTCCAGAATTTCCATTTGCCTTTTCCCCACTCAAGTCATTCCACTTATTTTGTTTACTCCCCTTTCTCCCCCAGAGATACTCTTTCTCCCACTGCTTTTTACTAAAATAATAACATTCATTCTATTTAGTCATTCTCCATCTTGCCCACCTTGAATTATTACCTATCTGAAAATATGTATATGTTGCTGTCATTCTTGAATAAAGTTTTATCAGAGCTAAAGTTCTTGGTTAAAAATTATTTTTTCTCAAAGCTTTTAAAGTATTATTCTGTTAACTTCTAGCAACAGTGTAGCTAATGAGAAGTTGGACTCAGTTGTGTTTATCATTCCTTTACAGTGATTTTATTATTTTTTCCTACTGGAGCTCTTGGTGTTCTGAAATTTGATGTAAATGAGTCTGGATCTCAACATTTTTTCGTTGTTGAGCAGGCCACGTGGGGCCTTTGTTGTGTGGAAATTCAACTCCCCTGTCACCGCAAAATTCTTTTCTGTTATTTCTTCCCTTCTACTTTCTTTGCTTGTTTTTCTAGGGCTCTTTTTAGTTCAGTATTGGATCTGTTGGACTAGTTTTATTTTTTCATATTCTTGGCCTTTCTGTATTTTTCTTTTGCATAATAGAAAAATTTTTTGACTGTTTTTAGACTTTCTCTTCTAATTTTTACTTTAGAAATTCCACATTATTTTTTAATACTTTTCTCTTACTTTCTTATTTAAAAAAATTATATATAACTTTTTTTCTGTTGTATGGAGGTAAAATGTCACTTAATATCTTTTATTATTTAGAGTATTCACTTTTTAATTTATTTTTTTTACCTCTGAGGTTCATTTTTGTTGTTGTTATTTGTTTGTTTGTTTTGGTCTATATAATTAAGCTCTCTTTTTCATGAAGATTATTTTTCTCATTTATGTAATGATTCGTTTATATTTTACTGGGTAGAAAGTATACTTTTCTTACTTATTATATATTTTGGATTTTTAGAAATTTCTATCTCTCTTTTAAGTAGAAATTCTGGCTGGAGATTCTTAGAGTAGGGAAAGGAAGTGCTTCATCACGAGGGACCTTTGCTTTTCAGTGAGTAAATAAGTGGTCGATTCGAGGGTCCTACCATACGCCAAAATAAGGTGGGCTTTTTCTGGAGGTAGAAATACACAAATTAGCCTCTTTGGACCTTCCAACACTTTATTCAGATTCCTTAGAAAAGAGCTGTTATGCTCTTTTCTATGCTAGTTAAAAATTTCAGTGCTGTACTCTGTGGGCACAGTTGGAGGAGTTGGATTGGTGATGGAGGGAGCTGGTGTAGCTGGTCTCTGTTAAGCATCTGTTTTCAGCCTCATATCTTACTCCTGCTTACATCATACCTTTTACTCTAAGTCTGTCTGGGGCTGTCAGAGAGACTAGCCTACATCTCTTCAGAGCCTTCTTCATGTGTGCCATGTGGCAATCCCCTCCCTTCTACTTTTCATTTTCTATAAAGGTGTTGAAATCATCACTCATTGACATACCTCTCTCGAATTATCTTTGCTGTTTAGGTTCATTTCTTTTTATCAGTTTTAACTTTTGTTTCAGTAAGGTATCAGAAAAGATAAGAGGCAAACCTGGCTGAATGATTTGTCATCTAGAGCCAAAAGTCTAAGTTATCTTTTTAATTAAAAAGCAAGTGCTATTTCTCTAGTTTTTTGTTTGTTTGAGAATTAAGGATGATTATAATTATAAATATTGAGGCACAATAGCATATTAGCTAAGTACATAAACTTTAGAGTCAGAGCAACTTAAATTCTGCAACTACCGCATTTCAGCATTTCAGGCTTCACGCTTGTAAATGGTAATAATAATAATAACAGTAGTAACAAACACATACATACTTCAGAATCAAATTATAGAATAAATATAAAGTGCTAAACATGGTTCTTAGTACATGGTTCTTAGTAATAAATATAAAGTGCTAAACATGGTTCTTAGTACATGGAAAATCTTTCATAAATATTAGCTTTATTATTTGTTAAATTATTTTTACTTTTAAAATTAAACATATATGTTAACTAAAATATTAATACTTTCAAGTGATGTTTTGATATGTCATTGATTAAAATCCTCTTTCATTAAAAATGGCAGTTATTATATGGGATTTTAATAATATTTAATATATTTCATCAGAGATATAAGACAGTCTCAGGGTTCTGTTTAAAATTAAATTATTTTAATGTTATTTCTACATCTTAAAAAAACTTAAGAGTCTCATACTTCATTACACAAACTCTGTGTTAGCCTTGGGGAAAAAATAAGTTTTCTTTTATGATATCTGGTTCTTTATTAATTAGCTCAACTCTTTAGAATGCTTTGGGGGCAATTAAAATTGTACATAAAAGAAATCTTAATAACTTTTGATAATAACAAAAGTTCTGACTAAATTTAAATTAATTTTGCACCTTAGTATTAATAGCTGTACTGCTATTATATGGCTATTAATTATGATACAGCTATTAAAATTACAGCTATTGTAATAAGTGAGGGAATTATTTTACTAGTTAAACATTACATTATCATCTGTGTAAAATGGTAATATTTTTGCTCCTTGAAAATATTATCATATCCATACTGTGTGTTTATGTTAGTCAAGAAGAGAATACCTTCTCAATAGACTGTATTTCCTTTAATATAGCAGGAAATACTAATACTTTCAAGTGAAAACTAATTAACTACTTAAAATACACTTAAAAGTATTTTAGGGATGTGGAGACAGGATTTTAAAATAAATGTTTTGCAAATCTGTAATTAAATGAGGTTATTTCATTATTCCACTTAACTTCTTAATTTGTGGAGCAGTATCCATCTATCAGAAATTGTTGATTCATGGCCATAATTTTAATCCTTTTTTATATTATACTTTTAATTCACTTACAAATGTCTTTCTGTGTGAAAGGTCATAGCCGTTCTGTCCTTTATGGTCAATGATGGTTCCACTGTGTGTGAGGGATTTGGATTTTGGCCATGGAGACTTTGCTCCTAGGACTAATGGAACTTTCATAAAGCTAGAACAGTCTCTACCATTTGTTCTTTGGGGAGATTTTATAATCAAGTTTAATGATAGAAATGTCTATGGTTGATACATTCAAGGACATCTTTCCCAGCTCTGTGAGTAAAAGATATGATCACCTCATATAAAGTATGAAGGGGAGATGAGAAACATGAACCTGAACTGTGCATCTGGGAGCAGTTCAAGGCATGGCGCTTTGTAAAACATGGTAGTAAAACCTGACTCTCCTGAAGCTTTATTGTCTGGCGGGTTGGTAATGCCCATTTATTTGTGCACACAGGGCATTCACTTTAACTCTATACCCCTAATTTTGCCCCGGCTAAAGAGCTTTCCTTCATTGAAAACTAACTTTAAATCCTACCACCCCTTAGCTATGATGGGTATGTTTCTGTATCCTGCTGATAAATAGAGCAGCACCTGCTTGCTTAGTCAGTGTAAGACTTTCAATGTTGTTGACATTTCGAGTCATTCTATTTTGATGAATATAGGTAAGATATTTCCAGATTGCTACCTCATCCATATGTCTTCTCTCCAAATAACAATGAAAATATACCTTGCTCTTTAATTTTACCAGTTATTTTTTTTATGATACTTGCAAAGGTCAGCATCAGAGAATATTATTGTCATGTGTAATATAGTTGTACAGTTTGACAGGGAAAAATATCATCTCAACAATTTTATAAAATGTTCTCAGGAGAACAGTAGTGCAATGAAGTATATAAAACAGGCCATGAGTCCTGAGTTCTAGCTCTTTACCATTCAAAGTGTTGTCCCTGGAACAACAGCTTTGACATCTTCTCAGAGCTTATTAAAAATGCAAGGTACATCAGAATCTGTCTTGTGGCAAGGGCACAGGAGGTTTGTGTATTCTCTAAAGTTGTTTTAGCTGACCGACTCATGGAAGGTGGTTCTGCAAAGGTCACTTCCCATGAGAGATTTTACAACATAATGTAATAAAGCTCACGTTCTCATCCTCATAGTGGTCTGGAACATTGTAAACACTCCACAAACATTTGTTGAACGAATAAAAGAAAGGGCTAAGTTGCTCTTTAACAACAGCTGTTGGTCCCCTAGACTGTTTGTACTCTTTCAGGTGTGAGAGCTTTATAAAATCTCATACAAGATTCCAGATTCTTTCTCTTTTCCTCTCCTTTCTTTCTCTCTCTCTCTTTTGGCTTCATTTTTTTCTGGAGCCCTCTCATGAATACCATTTTTTTCTTGTTCATATTTTCAAGGTGATACTCTTTGGAAAGCTGTTTCTTTAAATAAAAGAAAAGTGGATATTCTTTTGCAGCCCATTTTGCAGTTCCCTACATGGTCCCAGGTAGTAGCTGCCCCTAGTTCAGAAGTATAGTTCTGGATCTGAGCTGGGCAAAGGGAGCAACCAAGAGTCCTGGGACTTATGTATGAAACTGCAGCAATGGGTGGGAGGAGCTGGCAGAATCTCATTACTCCATCAGAGTGAATCTCAGGGACCATGTACCAAATCTACATTCTTATTTATAGCATAATTCTGACCATAGACTTTTTGGGAATAACCAAGAAAATCTGAACAAATGTCTGAATATTACAAAAATTTTAAGATTGATTCTGTAAAATGATGGAGGATTGTATGGGTCTAGACTGCATTTTGTTCTTGGAATTTACCTTAGATAAGAAACACACATTGTCTTTGTTGTAAAAAATTCTGAAGAATAATAAAACCATAAAACGAGAATCCTAAAATCTTGTCTGGAATCTGCCACTAACAAGGCACTGGCACTTTTAACAAGTGGTGTCATTATTCTCCAGGGCCCTGGAGAAGTCACTTTAGGGAAGATTATAAATTACAAATTTGCAGATTGCCCCTTTTATGAAACATAATTCAGAGTTAAGATATCTATATTTTTGCAATCCTTAATGCAACCAGTAGTTTGACTGTGTTAATCTAATAGCTAATATTATGTCATTCGATTCATAATGAAAGGACAAACTCTCAGTACCAATTAAGATGTCAATTCAGATATTATTACTTCTTACAAATTGGTTAGCAATGATGTGTCAGATGCTGTATTATTTTTCTATTGCTGGACTCAGTAGCTTAAAACAACACAAATTTATTTTTTACAGTTCAGAAGTCTGACACAGGTCCCACCAAGCTAAAATGTAGGTGTTGGCAAGGCTATGCTTCTTTCTGTAGGCTCTGGTAGATTCTATTTCCTTGCCTTTTTAGCCCCTAAAGGCTGCCCAAATTTTTTGGCTCATGGCCCCTTTATTCACCTTCAAAGCCAGCAAGGGTAGGTAGAATCTTTTTATATCACATCACATTGACCTCCTCCTGTGGCCCCTTCTACTTTTAGGAGGATGTTTGTGATTACATTAGTCCCTATCAGATAACAGAGTAATCTCCTCATCTCAAGGTCAGCTGATGAGCAACCTTAACTCCATCTGTAACTTAGTTCTCCTTTACCATGTAACCTCACATATTCGCAGGTTCCAAGTGTTAGGACATGAGTATCTTCAGGAATTCATTAGTCTGATCACTTAGCAAATTTTTAGACAGTTTTAGGTAATTTACTGTCTCATAAAAAGTTGTACTTTATCATTTGCATTCTTTTCAACTCATAGTCAACTGTTTCATATTGATGATTTGTCAGATGAAAGGGCTTTGTCTCATCTCTTTCTGTGTGTTTGATTTTGGGGTCTCCAAAGAAACACACACACACACACACACACACACACACACACACACACACACTATTTTTGGGAAATGGATGGCAATTTATTTTGTATATAAATCTAATATGCCCATGCAAACTACACATCTGCTATATGTGCCATAGGGTGAAGTTAGTGGGGGAGGAGGGGTGGAGAAAGTAGACTTTCAGTTTATTCAGCATGATTTAGGACAATGGCCAGTCTGAAGTACTTATACTTTTATACTTTGGGTCACGGGACTCCTGGGAATCTTACATTTCTGATTGTGCCTATTTTAAATTCAGGAAATGGTATTAAAATACTTTGTCTTTAAGTTTGTTCATGAAGTCTTTTAGAACTTTCTCCCTCTAATTGTTTTCAAGGGAAGACTTCACTCTAGGACACTTCACTCTTTTTCTTTGCTCACTTCCCTGTTAAGAAGAATTCAGTGAATGAGGGAGACATGTTTTAAGTTGTACTTTGGAACAAAGTGGAGAACAAGCAGCATCCTTTTTCCTGGTGTAGAGAGCACTAGAGTGTGTCTTAAGAAAAGTGGGCCACATTTGCAGCAATTGAGTGGTAGAAAGAAGACAGATGACAAAGGGAAGAAGGACTAAGTGCTAGGGCAGAGGGTGTTATTTGAGTGTCAACATGAGCAATTCATTTTCTTCTGTTCATAGGTAGAAATGAAATTCTGTCCAGGAGATCTCAGAGTCATAGATGTGTGATGAAAAAGGTGCAATAGATTTTCTGGAACATAAAAATGTCACTCTTGTCCACTCTGTTAATGTGCCATAGAGCTGCACCTCTTCTCTGCCCCCAGTGGGCGAGGACCAGGTAAAAGAGTGGAGATTTCTCTACTTATCCACATGCATTAGAAACAAGGCCAGGCTTCAGGGCACCTCAAAAGTGCACCAATGAAGTGTGCCAGGATTTGAAGAATTGTCATTCTAGTATTGATGATGAATGCTCTATGTTTTACTTTATGGAGTATTTGAAAGAATTTCGATGTTGGGAAAATGCTCTAACTCCTTTTAGGACTCTAGCTGCATAGGCACATTCTAGCTGTGTGCCAAAAGATGAAATCATTTTTAAATTTGGTTTTAGAGTTTCACAGCAAATTTGCAATGTTAAATTGCCTTGCTTTGACTGAGTAGCCATAAGAAGAAATGACTTCAAATCTAAGGAGCCCTCCAGTCTTATGTATAAAACAACCTCATTTCATATAACAACATTTTACAGTAAAATTAATACAGGGTTAAAGGCAAAGCAATGTAACTTACAGAAAACAGCAGTGGTAAAACATTCTTTGGCAAATTATTTAAAATGTTTCTAATGCCAATATCAAAGGGTGAGAAAACTTAATAGGCGTGGGAAGAGAAGAGCAATTAAAGGTGTCAAAAGATCCACAAAAATGAGTAACATCCAAGGAACTAAAATAGAACTAAAAAGAGATGGTTGAAGAAGGGAAAGATGACAACTCTGAGTAGTAACCTCCATGTGGCCATGAGTGAGTGGCCCTGGGCTGGCCTGGAGCCAAGCAAAGGGAGAATGACAGTGATGGAGGAGTCAGCTGTTTCCCTTCGGCCTCAGACCCTGGACCCTCAGCCCATTGCCCTCCACTGCACTGTGCTCCAGATAAGGCACCTAAGGAGGAAGAGCCAATAGGTAAATTTGCAGAATTGGGAGTTTCCTAATAAAATTCAAACCTTTATGGAGAGTCAGGATTCTAAAATAGCCCCAAGGTCTACCTTTCCTGCTATTCACATTCTGCATAATTCCTGGGACTGTGACAGAGGAAGGAGTTTACTCCTGTGGTTATGTTTTGTTATGTAGCACAACGAACTTTAAGAAGGGAGCTGATCCTCAGTGGGCCTGACTTGATCCCACAATCCCTTAAATCTGGGTGGAGAGACCAGAGAAAGAGGAAGTTGGAGATTGGAAGCTGGAGAGGGATCCCCTGCAAAGGAAGATTTTACATTGTTGTCTTTAGGATGGAGGGAGCCACATGGTAAGGACTGAGAATGGCCTCTAGGAGCTGAAAGAGTCCCCAGCTGACAGTCAGCAAGAGAATGGGACCTCTGGCTTGCAGCCACAGGAACTGAATCCTGCCACAATCAATGCAGCTGGAAGAGGTCCCCAGATGCCAGATATGTTCAGATCCTTTCAACGCCTTGATTCCAGTCTTATGAGACACTGGATGGAAAACCCGGGCACTCTGTGCATGAACTTCTGACCTAAAGAACTGTGAGTTAATAAACGTGCATTTTTTAAGCTGCTAAGTTTATACTAATTTGTTATGTAGCTACAGAAAACGAATACACTCATTCTCTAAGCTAATTTTATAAAGAAATGTTTCATTAATGGAATTCCTAAAACTCCTTTCCTGTGTGAGTTATTGCGCTATGACTAATTCTTAAAATGTTTTAAATACAAATTATATATTTTAATTGTGCAATACGAATCACCGGAAAACATGTCATTAAAAAAGAAAATTTCTTGAAATTGATGTAGCCATATCACTACATTTTTTAAAAATTTACTTTGAGAATGACATTTTCTTTTGAAGATGCTGTCAAATTCATCCTGACATTCTACAACTAAAGATATAGTCACCATGTATGAAGGATGTGGAGTACAGTTGTATGTCAATTTGACCTAAAACTGGGGCAACAGAAGGAAAACTCATTAGGCTGTACTAGCTACACTTCATCACATGGATATTGTTCAAAGACCACTACAAGGTGAATCAAGGTTTTGTCTATCTATTGCACCTGAGGCTGAGGTACCCTGTGATGTAGTTTAGTGAGTGTTTCACTGTAAATAGAGAAGCTTGGCTTCTCTATGAAATGCCCATTTCATCAGCAATAAAGCTGATGGCTTATCCTGAATAAATAAGTTCCAAGAAGCGTATGATATGTCTTTCTGGGTTTCACCCCGGAGCCCTCATACTGCTCATTGAAGGTTTCACCGTACGTGTGTGGCATAGACTCAGTAACTCTCTAGTAAATGGAACTATATGGATAAATAGCTCTACTGGGCCTTTCGAGTAAATAGTGGAATTGTTTTTTTCTAAAACCATGTTCAAAGCAGATTTGGCTCACTTCTCCTTTTCACTCTTCCAGGGTAGAAAGACAGAAAGAGTACTTGCAGTTTCCACTAGTAGACAGGCATAATGATAATCAAAGAACATGAAACTGAAGCCAAAGCCTTTGCCAGACTAAAGGAAACAAATTGCTCCGAAAAATCATCCCAGACTTACTGGCTGTTGCAGTGGCAGCTCTTGTTATTGTATTTCTCAGTCCCATCTTTCTGTTTTTCTTATGGCAAATGTCACATTGTTGACTTTCCATCATGTAATGTCAAAAAGAATGATCATTAAGCAACCTTTTGAAAAACAAACATCTTTACTTGGTTTTGAAAGATTTGAAATAAAGGACTTTCTAAAAATGACTTCCCCTATTTCAACAGAGTGAGCATGTAAAAGTATATGTTATTCTGAAGGCACTGGTTGACTTGTTATAAACTGGTTGCATTGCCTTTGCATCAAAATCATACAAAATAAAGGTGTTTTAAAAGCAAGAAAAATATTTTACGCATTGTTGAGGATTGTGAAAGAGACTATATAAGCGGCATAGCAGACATCACTGTGCCACTCAGGTCTCAGAACCCCACCCCAATACATCATCCTCGAATGTCAGAAAACAACCTAGTACATATGCATTTTTTTTCATGAGAAATTGGCGTGTATCATTGACAAGCAGGAAACAAGACTTAAGTATATCTGTTCACTCGCTCGATCCCACCTCACCCCATCACACCCTAGGGATAGAGAAAACCTATCCCAGGCCACTTAATGCTCCTGTCCTGTCTTTGCGCTTATCTAGCTAATTATGCTCATCTTACCTTTCTTCCTGACTATGAAAGGCAGAAAATTCGGACCTTCACTCCTGAAATGGCTCTGAGAATTTTGTTTGTTTGTTTTTAGCCTAAATAATTCAAAAAGCAAGGTTAATATTGATGAAAAATTTTATTCACTGAATTTTTATTTATTAGTCACACTTGCAATAATAATTAACTAGATGGAGAGGGCACGAAAGAGTATTCTCTGGGAAGGATGGACAGTAGGGGCTGGAGAGAAAGGAAACACAGTGGGAAATGAGGTAGAATTGACTGGCGACTTCAGGATTATTGTTTTTATTTGAACAACAATGAGAGGCCCCTGAAGAATTTAAGTTTGGTGGTATTCTTTTGGACTCAGGAGGTGATAGAAATAGAGACATAGCGAGGTTGTAGTTCTATTTAGGAATTCATATCAACAAGTTTGATGACAGATTGACTAAGGCGATTAATAGGAAAGGAGATGTCACAGAAGAATCCTATGTTTTGGGATGGTTATGTGATTCCCTGGGACCTCGAACCTTGGAAAATAACTTAAACTTTTTTTGTTGTTTTATTTTGGATAGAGGGCTTGCATTCCATTTTGGTTGTAGTAAATTTAGGGTTCATTTTAGACAACCAAGTGATGTCCAGGAGGCATCAGATAGTTGATGTCTGTATCACCTAGTGGGAAAAAAAAAAAAAAAAAAAGAAGTCACACTTTAAAAATAAAATTCTATAGCATTATGGCAAAAATAAATCAGAAATTTGAGAGCTCCAACTTAGTTCTCAAGATACTCTTTCCAAATATTGTAATTTTGTTCTTTATTCAACTAATTGTGGTAACATTTTACTTTCTATACCTGTGAGAGAAAAATACTGGTGGTGATAGAGGGTGGGTAGAGCTAGCTCAGAAATAGTTCTGTGGGTTAGGATGTCAAAATGGGAAGTTTGGTAGATGATGGGTTCCTTCTGACTTATCAGAAATTGCTGAGGAAATGGATAATGTGGAGAAGGTGAGCTGGTTTGATCCAACAGAGGGAAAATATAGAGCAAGGGGTAGCTTTGCAAAAACATTGTTTTCACAGCTCCCTTTGGAAAAGTCCGTAGTCCCTCATAGGCCTCTATACTTGAGAATATATTTTAACATATTCTTACAATGAGGAAAGATGATTTCCCAGAAGAATGTCTTGTGGACTAGAGGAAAATGACCAAATCCAAATTAAGTATTTGTCTATATATCTTTGTCTAAATTTCAATTCTCTGGTAGTATAATCATATGATTCAAATTTCTGTAATGGAGGTTGATCTTTCTATGAACTTTCTCTTGTCAAAATGTACTTTTAAAAACTTATAAATAAGGTTAAATAATACTTTACTTTTTAAATTATGTCAATTGAGACAAAGGAAAATTAGAAAATAGAGTTTGTCAAATATGGTATTTTTAGTGGAAATTTATTTATCTATGTATTTATTAAAATAGAGAATGAAGGAGACAGGTACAGATAAGCTAAATAATGTTAATTAAAGTGTAGAAGAGTTCACATTATTTCAGCTAAACTAGGTATTCTGTGACATCAAATGTTCTTCAGAGAATATAAAATAAAATTTTAAAGATAAAATAGGCATCTGTCTTCAGGGCCAACTAAGTACATTTTTATTGCCCTGCAGGAGAAAGCAAATGGCCTCTCTGATGTTATCTGACAGTTGCTGTGTAGCTGACAAGGGTTTCTCCTGGGATGGGGTGACCCACTCTCCAAAATTAACTCCCTTTCTCAGACTTGGAGGCTCTGGGCTTTCTCTGAGGCCTTGTAGAAATTTGTCTATTTGCTCTGATAAAAAATTATAACAGGTGCAATTATAAATAATCAGTAAATCTAGAAGTAAGATATTCTGTTTGGTGTGGCCAAGTTTCAGTAGCAAGAGAATTATACCTTCTTAGGATTGAAGGATTTACTTTCGGGCACAATAGTTTTTAGTTAAAGTGAGCACAGTTTTAAAGTTTGTAGAAATGTAAAGAAAAACTAGAAGAGTGTGTTCATGTTCTTTTTTTTTCCTCTCCTAGAGCTGTCTTAAGCTTTCCTTTTTTTCTCTCCTAGTTTTTTTTTCCTCTGACTTTACTTTGGCATTATCTTTTTCTGTCATTTGCTCTTTTCAAGAGTACTTTGTGCTCGGCATTCTTTCCTTTCAAATTATCTTCTGTCTCCTTTCAGCTCAATCTACAACCTGTTCATTCAACTCAGTGGCTTCCTAGGTAAGAAATGCATCTGACTAATTGGCTAAATATAGGCGCCCCCACTGAGCCGGTAGCGTTCTTTAAAGGATTCTCAATGGTGTTCTCTCAGCCACTTATCTTTTTTTCTGTTTAACCATTTTATTTCTTTTTTCCTAATGGAAAATGCTATTTAAGTCTTATTAGTTACACAAGAAAACAGAAAACTTTCCCTCAAGAAACATTTAGGATACCTTAGTTGGAAGAATTTCCTCTTTAATATTTCAAATTCATATCACATTTTACAGTGCATCTTTTGCTCAGTGCTTTCTTTGGTCTGCAGATGGAAATTAGTTCAATGGATGAGAATTTAGGCTCTAGAGTCTGATTCCTGCCTCTGTAGTTCACATGCACTATGTTTCTGGATAAACAAAATGGGGATAATAATAAGGTCCTCTAGAATTGCACATCAGCAGGGTCCTGAATTTTGGTTAAAAAAATAAGCTCATTGGATGCCTCTTGGTGAAATGGAAGTATTATTTTTACCATGCTGTGTAGTCATAATAAGAATGAAGGAGCTCTAGGTCCAAGTGAATATGCTTTTGTCATAAGAAAATTCTCTTCACTTAAATTGAATATAGAAAGGAACAGTGAACACTTATACAGTGAACAGAGTTCACTGCCCTATGAGAAATATTTTTCTAACATATTAAATCTATTTTGATTACTATTTATATTGCTTAGCACAACATTTAGCATATAACATGTAATGACGAGTAACTGTACTTTATAATGGAAAAGAACTCATTTTGTTTTGTCATGTGTATTTGTTACACACACACACACACACACACACACACACACACACACACACCCCTATACTTTTTAACATAGAATTATTTATCAAAAATGTTTTTTGGTGATTTTAGAATGTAAGAGGAGGAAACTTTCCTTCCCCTGCCCTCCCTGTCCCACCAAAAAAATATTTACTGAGTGCTAGATGCATACAAACATTTGACTATGGCAACTGTAATAGGTAATTCAAACAACTATATTAAACCAACTGCTTTAAAATTAAAGTTATGTTTCTTGGCGGCTTTGAACTATAAGATACACGCTTGTCTCCCAAGAAGGAGGTGTTAAACCTTTTGGTCATAATTGTCAGTAAATACAATAATATTGTTATCATTCATTAATTCACTCACTAAATGTACTATGTAGCTATGACTTTTTAGTTGTTTTGCTAAGTTTTTTGTATGTAGACATAAATGTCCTGCCTAAAACTGTCAGACTTATGCTTTCTCCCTCTTTGTTTCTCATTGCAGAGAGAGGTTGGATGTGTCAATATTTGGTTACTTGTGTATATTTACCTGTGTGCATGTATATGTATAGGTGTGCACAATGGTGAGGAAATGACTCTTAATAAATCGAAGTGTATTCACATGGACCATAAAATGACTTAGGAGATTTGTGTGTGTGTGTATTATATAACATAAATATTATTCACAGATATAAATAAACCTATAAATATATTATTTAAATATATATACATTTGTATGTTAATATAAATACATATATTAATTTTTATATATTTCAGAGCTTCAAGTAGATGAGGACTGAAATGATGTAGTGTGCTGGTTATAATTTGCCTCCACCAGCCAAGGTTTTGGGCTCCTCAGATGGCTTGGCAAACAAGAGGTTAATGGATGGGGAGGAGCAGACAAGTAAATAAAGTCAGTTAATTGCAGGAAGCAGTTGCACAGCAACTGCAGCCAGGGAAACAGTTCTCAAGTAGCAGCCAATAAAATAGGGGGATAAGTTAACCAGGAAGTGCATGCTTCCTCCCTGCCCATCCCCAGCTCTTGTTCTTTCTCTCTGTCACTGTGGCTCTTGTCTTTCTCTCTCTATTCTAAGTCATTTTCTCTTGGTTTCTGCCTCTGCTTTTTTTCTCTACCTGCATACTAAGACATAACACACAGTGGTTTATAGAAGCAGATGTGGAACCCTTCAGTTTTATCTTCTTCAGTTCTTTGCCCATGCCTTGGCTCAGTGTACATTCAAGATTGAGTTGGGCTGCACACTTCCCTACCCAAGCATTACTTGTCAGGTGAGCACAGGGCCTACCCTGAATGGGATATTATGATCCATGGAAGCTATATTGTATCAACACAAACACCAACACAGCTATCAAGGTAACTTGATTTATGATAGAGAATAATATAGATGCCATATATTTTACTAGGAAGTGATTGGGCCCACTATTTATTTTTCCTTTATGCCATATAATGAATTCTATATTAGCTACTCTTTGAAAAAGGACATTTGAATCGGAGTTCTGATTAGGATTTCAGTTTTTATAGAAGAGGTGTGTTGGCCTACAGCCTATAAGATGATGATGATGATGATGATGATGATGATGATGATGATGATGATGATTGTCTCAAAGCTAGGACTGGCAAGGGATTTCCCAATATTAATTAATTAACTCCAGGCTGTTTTGGCAAAGTGCCTTGAAAGGGATGACATGTCCTGAGTGACCCTCATGTGTGCTTTATGCCAGTGATTATTAAACTCTCAAAATTGTCTCACCTGGTTTCTTAGGACATTAAATGAAGATAACAAGAACAATAAACTTGCATATTAACATAAAGGCAATATTAATCTACTAGACACATAAAGAAAATGATGTAAAGTTCCTTCTTGGATCCTAGGGCAAATGCATATTTTAAGATCATTTTTAATGTTTGCTATCCATGATTCAATAAGAGTCCTGAGATGAGCAGAGCTCTATTATACTCAATCATTTACAAAACATGTAAACACATAAGACGAAGGGCTTTTGTAGCAGTCTGTTACACTTCATAGCACTATACAAACATTCACTAGTGAAACAACCCACTATTAACCAGGAAAGCAGGCTGTTCATTCTTTTAAATATGGAGAAGCAGAGGTAGTGATATTTTTCAACCTCTGTAAGCCTCTAGAAAAGCATTAATTGAAATAGGATTTGGATTCAGCCCTTGTTTTCCTTAGAGTTCAGGACTTCACAAACAAAGAACATTCCTAGAGAAGACTCTCCTATCATGAAAGTATATATTTAGATATGCTAAAGGCTGTGTGATGTCTCCATGAGGCCTACACCCACAGGGAGTAAGAACTCTATTAACACGTTTAACTCTGAGAGCTCAGTCATTTCTTACCATTCCCAATGAACACACAAACACACAGAAATACACACACAGAACAAGACATACATACACACAGGAACACAAACACACACAAACATAAACACATGGTTTCTCTTGAAAAACAATCTCTTATATTTTTAGTCATTGGAATATACTGTGTGAAGGAAGAAAGCTAAAATAATATAAAAAAATGAACTGAAATCAATGAATAACTAGGGCACAAAAGGCTCTGTTAAAAAAAGCAATGAAATGTGGGAAGGGAAAGTTTTTTTTTATGAAAGAGTCACATTACCAAGTTTCAGTGTGAATGACTGGAGTGGTTGGGGGAAAGCCAAAACCACCCGAAAAATATGACACATCCTTCACCCAGCAGACTGAAACTTCTCCTGTTTATCAGCCAGTTGGTCTGTCACACTTACATCCAAACTCAGTCCACTTGCTGGAAAATGCTGATTTTTTTTTTTTTTTTGGAAAAACTAAAATATAAGTTATTTCTCAAAGGCTAATTGATTTTGTTAATTGGTGTCATCCTTAGGGATATATGAAGTGACATGCACCAGGATAATGTACACAGGAGCCTGGAGGGCTAAGTGCTAGTGAGTATGTGCTGCAAGGAACTACTTAACCAGAACTGGGTGACAAAGAGGACTTGTGTTGTAATTTACAAATCTGTAGGGGTTTTATAAATTCTGGAGGGATGAAAATCCTGCGTTAAATTGTGAGTGTGAGTCATAGTACATTTATTTCTCAATAGCAGTCAATAAATCCCAGTTATTATTATTGTCAATGTTTTAAATAAAGGGAGTGGGAAGTTATCTTGGGACCAAGCCTATATTGAGTACCTACTCTGGTTAAGAGTCATAACCTGGTGATGAGGATGCTTTGTCCTATCAATGGCATTTTACATGCAACAGTTTACGTAGTTTGGCCAAGATCACCCTATTAGTAAGTTGTCATTCGTTCCTATTACTCTACATTGCTCAGTATTGAATAGCTTAGAAGATAGGAACATTATTGAGAATTAGCTAGTGTGGGGTTGAATGTCTGTGCTTTCAATGTGTGATTCCAGTTTAATCCTACATCGAGAGTAGGATGAAACTAGAGATGGTTATCCTTTCTGGGGCTATTTCTTCACTCTACTAATGTATAGGATGCACATTAGCTTTGTTTTCTTGAGCTAAGATTATTCTCACTTTCCAGATGGGATATGGGTACACATATTCATTTCAGTTATAAAGCTAATCACAAGAACAAGATCTTTGAACATGAATTAATGATCACAGCTGAATCTCCTATTGACTATTCCTACAGAGGTATTTCAGAGACCTGAATCACAGCTAAAATGGAGTGCCTTTGTGTGTGCTCAGTAAGAGGGAGGTATTGCATTGAAGCAAGTATTGGCTCAACTTCATAATGAGAAACCTGGATACTGATGGGGCTTAGCTTTGATTGGATTCTGGAACTTATTGCACTCAGCTGGGTGTAGTCCAGCAACTGGGTGGCACTGGCAGAGGGAGGCCTGCTTCTGCAACAATTACTGGTCAATTGCAAGTGATTATAATGGCACCGTGTCTAAAACAATATGGAGAAAAATGCTGCCTGAAAAACATGAAACCATGGTGCTCTACAACAGAACGAGCAAGTTGCTGAGCGCATCAGAGTGAAAAGAGATTTTGGAAATTTGTGTTGCTCTCTAGACCACAGGAAGATGGCACTTAAAAATATTTCTGTGGTATATTTTCTTCTTACGTAGGTGAAACAAGGCCCAGTGGGTTCTCCACACACCGTCTCTCTTGGTTAGTGGAGACAGCTGGGCAGAATTCAAGAAAGAGCAAGGCTGACCAGTCTTGTCCTATGTATCAATCCAAGCAATAGGAACCGACAGAAAGTACCTTACGCTGAAGTTGACCTCCGCCCAAGTGAGACATTCCATTTATATGGAAGAATGCAGAGTCCCAGAAATGACCTCATTAGGAAAACATTCTTGTTACTCTTTTGAGTAAAGCTGGGTAGACTTAACCAGTAGATAGTTTTTCTGGCATTTGCAGATATTACTATTGTAGAATTACTATGCCTTTATGTCCTTTATTGCTTGTGAGACTAGTAAAGCTGCGGGAGGTTGCAATCAACTGTGGACTAAGCAACTATAACACCAAGTCCAAATGGAGACCAAAGTGCTTCTTTCCCAGCAGCGCTCCTTGGTGAGGTGTGCAGTTCCCTTAAGTATTGTCTCTCTGGCTTCCCTAGGAGCACTACTTGGACTTGGCCTGGGTCAGTGGACTCTTCATGGGCTGTTGATTGACTGCTACCAGCCCCTGTGATGGTTTTCTCACTCCTGTGAGAAATCGTGACATATCATTCTTGGCAGTCACCATTTCAGGCGTTAAATCACTTTTCTCAAATTTCCCGAGGTCTGACACATATAATGGGCTTGGTAGGGGATTTGCAATAATTCTTTTTCAGTATTTATGAAATTGTGCAGCTCCCTATGGCTTCTGGGCCTTTAAGCTGCCTTTTCATATATCCCTCCTATAAATTTTCCATGATTATCACTTCCCAGCTTGAAAAGATACATCTTTAGGCATTGTTATTGGGACAAAGGAGGCGCCATTGACTTTGCCTTCTGTTACCAATTTATAAAATGTCTATAGCCTCACCTGGCTAAATATATAGTTAGTTAATTTTAGTACAGAATGAGTTTTATGACTATGCATCTTTCATTATTGCAAATGTGAATCCTGTGATTCTACTCAGTCATACAAACCTTCATACATGAAACCAAAGTTCACACCATTGAGTGTTTTCTACATGATGGTATTTAGAGTTGCCAGAGAAGTCTTGCTTTTAGCATTCTGTACCTCTGTAGTAAATTCTTTCATTTTCAGTTCTTGTAAACTCTCTCTGTCCTCTCTCCTATTGCTATACAGTTAATCTAGGATTTTACCACTGTCGAAATGGGTAAGATCAAGACTTGCCAATCAAATTTCAGCCTTGTTTTTGGAATTTTTACTGCACTGATAGAAGCATAAAGAGCTGGAAATGTATGTCATATTTTAAGAGGTATAGAGTTTCTGAAATTTTGTCTGTGCTGTATTTTTACACATATGACTCCAGGTAACTAAGGATGAATTCTGAAGACAGGTTAGAATTCAACCTAAGGTCAACCTATTTTGGTCATCTCCTACTTATTTCTCTGTCTCTCTCTCTCACTGTTACTTTGCCTCACAATTTGTTCTGAACATTGCAGGCTGATTAATTTTAAAAAAGTAACATTTGATCATGCGCTACACCCTTTAAAACTCCTATTGGTTCTTTGTTGCTTAAAAATTAAGTCCTGTGTCCTTAGACTGGCATTTAAAACTTAAAGAATAATACACCCATCTTAATTTTCCAAATGTATTTTTTTGCTTTCACAAAAGAGGTAAAGATTAATCTTTTGAATTATACATGTTTAAGCTTTAAGTCCAGTTTTGTCACATCAGTTTTATTACTTAGAACAAGCTACACCATTTCTACAGTTAGTACCATAAAAAAAAAAAAGGTAACATAGATTGTTCTGGGTAATAAAGCTGATACATGACAAATTTGACTTAAAACCCTGATCAAATAGAGTACCTGTGGTTAAAGTAAGGGTGAGTGTCAAGATCCCTAGCTTCTTGTCCTCTCCTGACTTCATATAAATATTTTTTAAAATTCATTATTCTAGACACAGTGCTTTGGTGTCTAGAACCTAGTTCCTTCCCTCTCATCCATGTAGTTACAGCATCACTGTCATTCTGTAGAATGTGATTCTTGGCCGGGAGTTCCTTCAAGAGGTTGTCTCTGAGAATAACTGTACGAATATCACTGCTTCAGAACTTGATGCAATGCCCAGTGCATAATCAGTGCTTAAAAACAGCTTTTGATTGAATGATTGATTAGGGATAGCTATTAATTCCTTTGATGGTAACAATGCAAGATTTTCAAGATATTAAATAACCCACCAAATCATTGGCTATAATTACCAATATTGTTGTAAAGTAATTCTTGATTATGGGTATTTTCTTTGTCTGAGAGTATGACTTAGCTATGTTTATTTTAACAAAAATAAATTAGATTACAAAAGTAATTCTGTATTCCTTAGATATTAAGACAATTAGTGCTTTATCTGATTACTCTACTGGAAAGAAATAACTTCAGGTGAAGGAGCAAGACAATTCTGTAATCACACTGAACTCTATCTCTGAACAAGCATAACAATTAATCCTTATAAAGGAAATACTGTATTGGATGACATTTTATGAGAAAAACAAGTGTCAAGAAATAACACTATTTTGTTACCTTTATGTAGTTTGTTCTTTATTGTATGGTTGAAGTAGTTATTTGATTAGAGTTACTTTTATGTAAAGAAAATTGATCAGATATCAGTGACATATTTTTATAATTTTATTTTTGTTGTTATTTATATAATGAGAGCCAGTAAGAATAAGGTTATTTGTTGCACATTGCTAAATTCAATATGAAAAAAATAAAGTAAAAAAAAGAGGAGTGGAATTATTGGAAGAGGATTTGAATATCTTACAGGACAGCTGGGCCACACAAAGGATAAGGATCTTAGAAAAAACTGGAGAAAGCAACTCACTCATGTGTCACCATTTTCTCTTCCTCCTCCCACTCCTGTACTGGCTTCATGCATCTCTCATTACAGAATATCTTCTTTAAAAAAATTCAGAGAAGAATTCTAATTGTCTAACTTTGTTAGGTGCCCACTTCTGATCCCATAAACTATGCCAAGAAAGTAGTATCACATTGCACAAAATGGTTGCTCCTACAGTAACCACATGGGTAGGAGGGGAAAGCAGGATGCTAGAAACAAAGACAATGTGTCTAGTTTAATAACTTTTAAAAATATGGCTTTAACTCAATTACTTAGGAGTTGATAGAGAAGTTCTGTTTAGTGTGTAAAGACATAGAAACAAAGAACCTCTTTGTTCTGTTTAATGATAATTCAAATGATGCATTGTAAGTGTTATGACATCATTATGAGGACTCACTTTTACTGTACATATCTCTATGAGGGATTTTTAAAAATATTTAAAATGTATTACATTTTATTGACTTGCTGTTTAAAACTTTGTTATTTTTCTGCTACTGTTTCTCACAGGAATTGTGAAACTCATGAGTAACATAGTTGGTGACTAGCACTGACATCACTCTGTGATTCTAGAAACACACCAAAGTAAGTCACTGCTTACCAGATGACAATGAGACTGTTCTTTTACATCTGTCTGCAGCAAACTCTCACAACAAACAGCCTAAATCAGCACTAAATCAGCCTAAATCAGCACAACAAACTCAATTTAAAAAACTGTGTCAATTGTCCAGATTATTATTTAGTGATAGACTTCATAGATCTTTTAATTTTTTCTAGTTTTTATTATCAAAGTAGTTCATATTTACAGAAAAATGCAGCTAAAACTAGAACTCAAATTTGATAATTAAAGCATTGATATTTTGCCCACTTTCTTTAGACCTTTGTTTCCTTAAGAAGTTAAATGGTCATACAGTCCAGCTTCCTCTGGGCTCCCGCCTGATCCTAGCCCCTTGTCTCCCTCCCGTAGGTGTGCCACTTTCCTGTCCAGATTTTTATATTTTCCCCACATGTGTATATAGACATAAGCAATATTTATGTCTATATACTGTTTTTGTGTAACTTTGGAAATTTGTGTCATTAGTAGCATCCTAAAGAAATCCTTCTGCAACTTGAAATGTTTTTCACTTCTTATTATGTTTACTAAATTTAAACATGTTGAGATAAATGTCATGGGGTGAGTTAGCCAATTATTTTTCATGGTATGTTCCTATTGATGGGCACTTATTTAGTAACATTAATACAAACAATACAATATGTGCATCTTTATAGATATCTTCTTGTGTACAGACTAAAATTTTTCTAAGCTGTATCTCCAGCTACTGGACTGATGGGCCATGTAGGCAGGTATTTCTTTAACTTCCCCAGATGTTACCAAATTGTTTTCAAACTTGCAGCAATTGACAGTAGTGTCTGAGCATCTTTGTTCTGCATCCCCATCAGTATTTGGTATTGTGGTACTTTTAAATGTTTGCCAATCTTTTAGCCTCTAGCGGTGGTTTCAGTTAGCACTTTCCTGATTCTTAGTGAAATTGAGCATCTTATTTTTCAGGTATTTGGCTATCTTCTTGAGTGATTGACTGTTAGTGTCCTTGAATTACCCTTTTCAAAACTGCGCATATTGTATGTGTATTTATTAATTTGTAGGAGTTCTTTCTGACAAAAAAAGTCTTTGTAATTTGTGTTTTGCATATATCATCTCCCAGCAAACAGCTTAAGTTTTTATTTTTAAATTAAATTTTACTTATAGATATTCAAAAATTCAAGACACAAAGTCTTCTGTACAGTCTCCTTCCAATCTTTGTCCAGCAGGCTTGAGGCCCACTATAGTTTCACTTTCTTGCATGTCCTCCCTAACATACTCTTTGCATACGTATAAACATATGTATACATATACAAATGTATGTATTTTTTAAACACAAATTATAGCAAACCATACAAACTGTTTTATACTTTCTATTTGTATGTAATATATCTCAAAGCAAATTATTTAGAGTATTTTGTGATGTTTTAAAATTTGGTCTCCAAATTTTATGACATTCTTATCACTGAGAGATAGGGGTTCTATGTTCCCCCTTGGATTTGGGGGAGTTTGTGATTGCTTCATCTGATCAGGTATGGCTGAAGCGATGTAATGTGACTTTCTTTTTGCATGTGTAATTTTTTTATTAGTTTCAGGTATACAGTACATTGCAGTACCTTGGTTAGACATTTCTATAATATATGAAATTCAAGAATAAGTCAGAAAAGGCCATGTAGCTTTCAGCTGGTACTCTTGAAATGTCCACTCTATAGAGAAGCCAGTTGCCATGGAGGAGGTCTGCCTGTCTTGAGACCACAGAGCTGGAGAACAGGCATGCAAGTGTAGGGGTGAAGAGTCCTTTGAGCACTGCCAGCCATGTGAGTCCAGCCAGTTAAACCTTCAGACGAGGCCATCCCCAGCCAACATCTGATTGAAACCACATGAGAAACCCCAGTTGCAAACTGCCCAGCTGAACCCTTCCCAAATTCCTGACCTGCAAAATTATGAACCACATAAAATATTTCTTTTTTACACTACTAAGCTTTGGAGCAGTTTGTTATACAATATTAGTGACCAAATAAATTACTATAGAGCAAAATAGAATTTATGTTAACAATTTTTAAAAACTATAAAGGGAGATATTTATAATAATAAACTGAAAAAAGAAAAAACATTTTTCAGGCACATCACATTTATGCATCAAAAACCTAGATCTGGAATATACAAAGACAAAATTAAAAAAATTAAGATGTATTTACAATCATAATAAAATATAGCAGGCATTTATTTCTCAGATAATAACAGACCTAGTAGATAAAAACCTATACATAGTTTAGAGGATCCAAGTGACATAAATACATACAAACATATATATGTATATACATATATAGTTTAAGTAATTTTAACTAGTATGTACATATATACACAAAAATTCTTTGTATCAAATAAAAGTAAATATGATTTAAAAAACACATGTCACATTGAACAAAAACTTTTACAAAAATCACATCCTGCTTAACTAAAGTTTAATTTTATTTCCATAAAATCCATAAAAAAAATAATTACATACAGGCCACTTTCACTTACAATTAACATAAATTTAGAAACTTACAATTAAAATATACTCAAAATTTGCATATACCTAAGGTTTCTAAATAATTTTTATCATGAGGAAAGTTAAATGGAGATGACAAATCATTTAGAATTAGAAACAATGGAAGCTCTATGTATTCAATTCTGTAAAATATTACCAAATTAGAATGCAAGAGGGGAAATTTATAGCCTTAAATTAATCTATTAGACAAAAAAGATTTAAAAATAACTGGTATTTTACAAACTTTTATTTTATAAATTAAACAGATAATTCCAAAGAAAGTGGGAAAATGACGACAGGGAGAAAGAGCAGTGTGGGCAAATGCATTAGTTTCTAAAATGACAGATATTTATTCTTTCACAGTTCTGGAGGCTGGAAGTCTGAAATCAAGGTGTCACAAAACTGTTTCCTCCAAAAGTTCTAACTGAGGATCCTTTATTATTATTTTTTCCTTTGGCTCCAAGCATCCTTTGACTTGTGGCGGAATTATTCCAAACTTTGCTTCTGTCTTCACATGGTCTTCTCCTCTGTGCCTGGGTCTTCTCCTCTTCTTTCCCTTATAAGGACACTTGTCTTTGGATGTAGGGCCCACTCGGATAATCCAGAATGACCTCATCTGCAGACCATTAAATTAATTATATCTGCAAAGACTCTTTTTCAAAGAAGTTCAAATTCATAACTTGTGGGGTTAGGATGTGAACAGATCTTTTGGGGAGCCACCGTTCAACTCACTAAAAACAACAAAATCAAAAGATGGTTTTCTAAAAATAGTAACCAAATTCACCAAATTAGAAGATTAATTGACGTTAAGATTAAAAGAATAATTGCAAAAATTAACATTGACTCAGAATAAACATTCTGCAAAGAGAAGAAATCTTTCTCATACTTTAGAAAAATCCCCATTTAAGTCAAGAATGCTCACTCACACCACTATGATCCTGGAATTCTCATTAATATGGTAAGACAAGAAGTTTTAAAACACAAACCTATTGGACAGGAGCAGTACTATAGGCATATGACACAGCTACTGAACTAGAAAGGCACATAGAACCGACTGACAGATTCTGAAAAGAACACATTAGCAATGGAAAAATTATTAGCTTTTCTATACATAGATGATAGCAAGTTATAAAAATGTAATAGGGGAAAAAGATAGGTTTAAAATAGTTACAGTACATAAAAAGTGTCTATGATAATATCTAACCAAAAATAATCATAGTCTTTATGGTGAAAACTATAAAAAATTAATGAAATCCATAAAATAAAATGTAAATGAATGTAGAGCGATATCATGTTTATGGGAAGACTCAGCATTATAAAACTGCTAATTTTACACAAGTATAAAAAGTTTTGAAAAAAATTATAAAGTTTGCTAACCTCAGGGGTCAGTGGAAATCTAGTCACAGAGCTGTCATGTGCTGCTGAGGGGAGATATCAGGTATCTGGATAGCATTTTGTCAGTAACTGATAAAATTCAAAATCTGCATGCCATATTCCCTGGAAAGTCTACTACCTGGTATTCACTTGCAAGGAATATTTGCAAGTGAACAAAGTAAGGCATATTTAATAGTGTTCAGACAACCTAAATGTCCATGGTTAAGGAAGTAACTAAAATTAAATGTTGGTTTATTCACACAATGAGATTCTAATTAGCAATTTAAAATTATATAAATAAACACACTTGACATATTTAAGTTATAGAATCTGATGCTATTCACCAAAAAACACACAAAACACCACATTCTTTTTAAAACCAAGAGTCGAACATCTTATTTCCATTCATTCTGTAACTAAAAAATCATAAAATGCTTATCCTGTGATATAAATTATAGTCCAAAGGTATAATAACTTATAAGGTCTAAGTGATTTGTTATACCACTCTAAGAATTTCCAAATCATTAGCTGAATTTAGAAAATATTTGTGTTATCACTAATGCTGTCATCATTGGCTTAGTTATGCCTTCTCTTAGATATGAATTTTTTAATAATTGTTTTACTTTTTAATTACAGTTAGCATATAATATTATATCAGTTTCAGGTGTATAACATAGTTAGACACTGATGTAACATACAAAGTGATCACTCTTATAAATCTAGTACCCATCAGACATCGTATGTAGTTATTATAATATTATTGACTATATCCTTTATGCTGTGCTTTACATCTTTACATTTTGTAACTACCAATTTGTACTTCTTAATCCCTTCACCATTTTCAAACCCCTGCCTGAACTCTCTTCCCATCTGGCAACCATCAAAATGTTCTCTGTTTCTATGAGTTTCTTTCTGTTCGTGTGTTTGTTTTGTTTTGTTCTTTAGTATTTACATGTAAGTGAAATCATATGACATTTGTCTTTATCTGTCTCACTCAACTCAGCACAATACCCTCTAGATCTATCTTTTTTTTTTAAATGGCTAACTAATATTCCGTTGTATATTTGTACTATCTCTTCTTTTCTATTTATCCATTAATTGACACCCAGCTGGCCTCCATATCTTGACTATTGTAAATAGTGGTGCAATGAACATATAGATTTACATGTCCCTTCAAAGTAGTGTTTTGTTTTGTTTTGTTTTTTTGAAAATACCCAGAAATGAAATTACTGAGTCCTTCTTTGTCTCCTGTTATAGCCTTTGTTATAAAGTCTGTTTTTTTTCTGGTATAAGTTTAGCTATGCTAGCTTTTTTGTTTATTTGTTTCCATTTTCATGATACCACAATTATTCTTATTGGTCTATGTATATAAATAAGTGGAGAAGATTCTGGAAGAGTATACAACAGATACCTTGTAGTAGCTTCATAGTGATGTCAGATTTTAGTACTTTCTATAATAATTTTTAAAAGGAAGATTTATTTTTGTTTAACTTCAGTGCTTGGAATATAATCAAAGAAAAAACAAATAATTGGGATGTGCATACCAAGAAACATGGGAAAGATTTTTAAGTAAAACAATTAAAATTAAAATTTTCTTGACAAGAATAGTTCATTTGCAGTTTTTTTTTTTTTAATATACTTTTTTATACACCAAACATTTGTTAGGACTACTCTATTTTGGGTACTGCTCTTGGTATTTATATCAGGGATAAAATAGGGGAAAGGCTGGCTTTTGGAACTTAATCTTTTGGTGGAAGAAAGCTGACAATAAAATAATAGTAAGTTAATTAAAGAATATGTTAGAAGGTGGTGAGCATTACAGACAAACAAACAAAACACTTTAAAGAGAATGGGTACAATGTGAAATTTTCAAGAAATGATCAGGTAGGCCTCATTGAAGGATGAGCAAAGATTTGGTGAGGTGAAGGAGTCAGCCATGTGAATATCAGATGGGTTAGTGATGTGACTCTTTCCCAAAGTTGCTGGATCAATGAAGGATCATCATATGTATTTAAAATGCATTATCTTTACAATGAAATCTCTTAACACATTATTTCTTCTAATACCACATCAGAACAGAGGATCACCATGGAAACATGGCCATGTCTTTCTGATTCTCTTATTGAATAGAATTAGTTTTATTCCTATACAAGGGTAGAATAGAATAGTGAAATCAAACACTGCTTTGATTATCTTAGCCTATTTTATCTCTACATAAGCAATGTAGAATCAGAGCATTGGCCATATATGAAAGAGGAAATAAAATGTCTTTTCAAAATGGAGAATCCCCATTGACACTTCAGTTTTATGAGAAGTGATCTGAAGCCTGCTGTCAGCACCTTAGCACCATTATCAGTGGATTCACGGCTCCCCACTTCTGGCCCTCCCGGTACAGTTTCACAGTTCTTTTAGAAAACAAAATCTATATCACTTAGTAAGACCCAAACTGTTTTAAAATCAAGGCTGGTTGGCTTTCTCAGAGGTCAGGAGAATATAACGGATGTGCTGATCCCTGAGGCTCTGGGCTCAGGAGGGAGGGCCCAGGCAGAGGAAAGATAGTCTTACAATAGGTGAGAGGGAAGATGCAAAGGGGGAAGAGTGGAAGTTGAATGCTGTGAGGACTTAGGTGAAGATGGGGCTGGAGAATAATGGGGGCCATGGTTGGTTTAGAGGTCTAAAGACATCAGCATTTTCAGTCTGGAAGAGGCTGGCCTTGGCTGGAGCCTGAGATGGATCCTGAATGCGGTCACAGTGGTTGTTGGCATTGTCATCTCTGGATCGCACTAAAAAAGCTCTTTCCTGATTAGGGTAGAGAAAATGAACTTGCTAAATCAGTAGCCACATACCGGGTATCTGAGGCTGTATTGATTGAGGAGCGCGGACACTCCAGGATCCATCTGGCTTTCTGTAGGCTCCACCCTAGTGAATCAAATGAGGATTTAGTAGCAAGCACCACACTACATCCTTGAGTCCTTCAAGAGTGACACTAATCTCGGCCACCCACCCCCCACCCCCATCCCCAGCCTCTCTTCCAGGGCATAATATTGTTTTTGATTGTCCTAGTTGAGAGTCTTGGTCAATTATGCAGATTTCCTTTTTGTAGGCATTAACTGCTGGAGGCAGTAACTAACTGCCCCTTTACAATGGAATGGCACTCCTAAGGGTCACTGGTGCCTCCCTTTTCACATCTGTGGGTCCTGACCTCAAGGAGTATGTCAATTACTTCAGAACACTAGTTGGTAGGAGAATATAGGATGGAGGGAGAGAGCCATTCAGGCTTCTCACAGCAACTATCTAGCTATTTGATTTAGGAAAGTTATTAAATATCTCTCTACAGCTTTCTGAATTATAAACTAGGATAATAACCTGTAATATATCTCATGGAGATCTTATGAGAGGTAATGCAAAGGAGCATATGAATGTGATTAACTAGCAACAAGCACACATACACACACACATGACATTATTTTTGTGAGCTTGTCTTAACATTCAGTTGCTCAATGCTGATAGTGTGCAGTTTTTTTTTTCATATTTCTAGATATTGTGCAAAATACATTTAATCAAGCCTCAGAAGTGGGGTCATAACTATTATTTTTTTATGAGACCATGGAATTGTAGAGCAGAAGAGTCTCCTGACCCAGGAGATGAGAGCCAGTATGGGAATGACTCCTTGGCCAGGGTTTTGGGAGATGCCATGAGCAAGATAATGTCAGGCTTTAAGGTCATATCAACCTGAAAGCATTAAGGCTTTTTAAGTTCAGGGGAAAAAATAACTGGAGTAACCAGAGAGGATGCTCTCAAATGCCCAACTCTGTCCAGTCCTCTCTGCTGAGCCCATGTGACTGCTTCCCTGAAGACAAACATTTCAAACAGAACCTAGACAAAATAGAATTGTGGCTACCAACACCCCACACTGCTTCTCCCCAGCCTTCACCATTCAGAAACTCACTCTGGAGAGAATCTAGGAGTTTTCTTTTGATCATCCCCACATGTTATCCATCGAGAAGTCCCTGGTGCTAACTCCAACGTACTCCTGGAATCAGATCACTGATCCCTGTGCTCGTCCCACCGCCCTGTTCTGTGACACTCTCGTGAGGACTGTGATAGCCTTTCGTGTGGCTTCCAGCCTACATTGGTGATGCCATGCCATCACCACGCCCACAGAACATCCGAGAACTTTTAAAATATGACTTCACATCCCTCTCCCTGCTCACAGCCCTGAAGATGCCCTGCTGCACCTTGATTGGAAACCAAGGTTCTTAACATGTCCTTCAGGTATATCCTCTGCCTGTGGTTAAACTAGAGGCTGCATAATGTGCAGGAGAGGAAGAGGCTGAGAATGAACTGGAGCCACATTGCAGTGGCCCTGGAATAAGAACACATTCCTGACCATTGGCGTATAGTAGGCAAAAAATTAAAATAAAATAAAAAATGAAAGGTTGACTTTTCAAAATTTTGTTTATTTTCCCTTCAGAATGATTTCTTTCTTCAGCAATTTTTTTTTTCTCTATCAAAACAAGCATAGAATACCAAATTCAAACAATCCTACTCCACCTTGCTGGCTTATAATTTCTATATAATTCCAATTAAAAATAGAAACCATCACAGAAACATAGGTTTATAGTGGAAATGTTGAGCAACCTTCAATTAGAGACAACAAAGAACATACTAGTTGACAGCATCAATTATGTTTATAGTGCAAATGTGTAGGTGTATGGATAACTGAGTTGTGGAACTGTTGCTGTTTTATTATCACAAACAGACCCGTCACAGTGCCTTTGGTTGTTTGGTCTGTCTTTATCTGTTCCTTACACCGATAATTTGTAGCAACCAAGATGAGTAACTGCCATGCCACCACCACTCCATTAAACTGTGTGAAAGAAAAATGAGGCCTCTCATTCTCTCTCTAGTCCATATCTTAAGCATTGTAGAGTGTTGCACAGTGGCACTTGGCTAATATTTAATGAAGTAATGTTAAATAACATATGCTTCTCCGTGTACTATGTTGATTACTAGCAGATTTAGAACACTTAGTCAAAGTCTTGGCTTTGATATTGACTAGCCAATTACCCCAAATACAAAGGTGTCTGGACAGGAAATGTGGGGAGTGGTAGACAGTGCTGGCTTCCTCTCCCTCATCTACCCTCACTCACTACCTGAGGGCCTGGGAGGAAGCCTAATTGGTCCCAGGTGGCTTACTCTTTGGCGGGTTTCGGAAATGCTGGCCAAAGCCACCCATTCCTCTGGACACAGTAATTGAGAAAAGGGCATAGGACTCGTGTACATCAATGAAATTCAAGAAGTTCTTGGAAATATTTCTTACTCTTTAAAACCTCCAATAAACCAAACACTTCCCTCTGAAACAGTTGCTAGAATGAACACTGAGAAGTCAGAAGCCTGTTTCATACCATAGCCCTACTTATCTTTGGCTATACATGCCTTAAGAGATTCTGTAGCTTGTCTAAGCCCAAATTTATCAAATGTAAAAAAATATAATTATATTACTGTTAAATATACAGAGTTGTTTTGGAAATTAAGGGAGAAAATTTATAGTAAAATGTTCTATAAAATATAAGATGCAATTATATAATATAATATATATTAATGGTTAGAAACATGTAGCTCAGTGTCACTGTGCCATCACTCACAGCCTAAGTGGATTTGTCTGTTTCAGTTTATTGTGCTTTGGGGCCAATGATATTGGAGAACAGACTAGAGTGAATGAATAAGAAAATATGTCTAGAAATGGTAAAGGACTGTTTGACGAACACTTATTCATTCTACCTGAGTCTTCTTGGCAGAGCTCCTATGACCTTCAACACTGTTTTGAAGTTTGTCACTGGCAGTAATCAGGGACAAAACAAAAGGCTTCTAGGGTTTCTTTAAAAGCATTTTATATTTCTGCTTCGTGGAGAAAATTATGCTACCCAAGTCTGTTTTCTTCTTTCATCACTTTGTTTCACACATGGAAAGTTGACTTACCCTTTAGGTGCAAAACATCAGAATGGTCTCCATTAGAAAGGGGCAGTGAAGTTACTGTACATGCAAAAACACTGTGTAACCACCAAATAATTCTTGAAGCATTGTAGCAAAGGAATTGCTTATACATTATCTTAAGTGAAAAAATACAAAGCATCTATGAAAAGCAATCTTCGTTCAAAAGGCTAATCAGCTCTCTGTTCTGCTTCTGTAAATATACTTGCTGCATCTTTAAAACTGACTAAAGACTCACCTTCTCTTTTGTTTAGTCTAAGAACAAATGTAACTGTTTGTACCCCCAAGCAACATTTTGTAACACTTTGTAGCTGCCGGTAACCATAGCAATTCAGTTCTTTGTAATGCAATGTAACTACCAACCATAGCAACTCCACCACTTTGTAATGGTCTGAGGACAAATTAACCAATCAGCCCATGCCAAAAAGGGTCTATATAAGGAATGTTGCAACTGAACTCCAGTCCCAGGTCTTCAGAGCGTTAGCTCCTCTGGGACTGCTGGTGTAATAAACCTGAGTTCTCCTACTCTCCGAGTGCTACTTGGTTTCTCGCTGATCTGATTTTGGATCTTTTCTGCAACATCTATACAGTATGTAAAAATGATGTCTCTGGATATGGCATATACATACAGCACATATACATGCACATGCACATTCATACATGGGAAATAGAATGGAATGGCTATAGCAAAATCTTAACAGTGATTATTTTGGTTGACGAGGTCAGAGATAATTTTTATTTTTTCCATACTTTCATATATGTCCACTCATTGCTTTTATATTCAGGAAAAATACAGTTATGAAAAGTAAAGTTATACAATGGATGAGGAAAAATTCAATAGTGAATACTATTTTGATACCTAATCTGATATGACTGACTGATTCCATACTTACTAAGGATTACTTTTTAAAATTTTATCCCATTTTAGTTTTCTGGCATTTTTATTGGGGTATAATTGACATATAACATATTAGTTTTAGGTCTTCGACATAATGATTTGATATTGTGTACATTGTGAAATGCTCATCATAATAAGACCAGTTAACATTCATCACCACACATAATTACAAAATATTATTTCTTATGATAAGAAATTTTAAGATCTGCTCTCAACTTTCATACACATTATGGTATTATTAGCTATAGTCACAATGTTGACATTACATCCCCAGCACTTATTTATTTTATAACTGTAAATTTATCCCTTTTGACCATCTTCATCCATTTCACCCACCCCTATCCCCTGCATTTGGCAACCACCAGTCTGTTCTTTGTATCTATTAGTTTGTTTTGTTTGTTTGTTCATTTATTTTTAGATTTCACACATAAGTGAGATCATATGATATTTGTCTTTCTCTGTCTGACTTATTTCACTCATGTCCATCCATTTGTCGCAAATGGCAAGATTTTTAAGGGTTACCTTTTGACATAGAACTCAACAGATTAACACAAAGTGTGATGGTAACAGAATTCCTCAAATCATTAAGAAGGCTGAGTTGTGTTCACTGTTTGCCTTCTCAGGATATTCACATTTGAATTTCAGAATTTAGAAAAACTCAACTTTACTTAGGGAGTTGCTTTATGAACACTGACAACTTTACATAATTTATGGTCTAAAATTACCCCAGTATATTTACTTCTTAGGTCAGAACCCTAGCAGCACACATTTTAAAGTTTTCTATTGTGTAGCCCAACTTCAGTTTGAAAGGTGTGCCTAGGAAACATACAGATACTAGTTTACATTTCAAATAAATCCTGGACTGGTAAACGTACTAAATTTAATATCTAAATATACCTAACCATATTACTATATATATATATATAAAATATATCTCATATCATACCTAAATCTACTAAGTCTACTAAACATGAAATTAAGAAAGGTTACAAGATTAATCTTTCCAGTACTTAGACTCTCTTTTACACATTTGGCAAATAGGCGAGGTTTTTGTTTGTTTGTTTTACTTGTTAATTCCAGAACCAAGAACTTACACTTGATACACATGTATCTTCCTTAAAATCCATTTTCTTTTAAAGCTTCACTCTGTCTGTGACCCCCACATTCAGTGCTCCAACATGACCTAGTTCTTGAGCTCCAGAACCACTTTCTCAGTGGCCCTCTGTAGATCTTGATTTGGATTTCCACATGCATCTTAGTGCTTTTAATCCAGAAGAGTGCTTTGGGTTCTCTGTCCCAAGAGCTTTCTTACCAAATATCTGTGCACCCTACGCAGTCATCATCATGATCGAGGTCACTTGCATCAAAGTCTGGAAAATAGTAGTTAATTTATACCTATTTTTTATCAACCATGTTGTAACCCAGTAATTAAATGAGGTAAGTCTGAAGTCTTCAGGGCCTCTGGCCTCCACTCTCACCATTGCTATTTCAGGCTTGCATTTCTTCTTTCTGGTGTATTATATTCCACCAAATATCATGTTTTCCTCTCTTTGTACTTTATTCTTCAAGTTGTTAAACACATTAATCTACCCAGTGTACAATCCAATCCCATCATATTTTAAGGAACATTTTTATAGATTTTCTCTTCCCCATCACACCAAATTAAGTATACACTCCCACCTTGACATACAATGCCTTTCACATTTGTTTTTCATGTATCCATTGTTGCAACAAACTTACATGTCATCTCTCAATGCCATCCCTGTTCTGCACATCACTTAACATAGTGAATAAATATCCCCGCCTTAAAGATTTTGCATCCTAGCAGAGGGGCCAGAAAATAAGCAGAATATATAAGTGAATTATGAAGCTTGCTAGAATGTGATCATTGTAAGGAGGATTTATAGTTCAGAGTGAAGAGGCACCAAATTAGCATCTCAATTCAGACAGCTAGATGGGGATTCATGGTAAAGGTGACATTTGAGCAAAGATTTGAAGGAGATGAGGGAAGGAGTATTGGAGATATAGGCAAAGGTCATTATGGGCTGAGAGGATGGTAGTGAGAGGATGGGCTGAAAGGGTACACACAACAGTGTGCCCAGGCAAGTGTGATGGGCATCAGGCAAGTCATAAAGAGCCACTGGGTCTCGGCCTCGAGGCTACTGTACAGATGAGGGCTTTCACTCAGAAAGAGTCAGAGAGCATCTAAAGAAGTTGAGAAGATTTATCTGATGAACACTTTTTAAAGAACACTCTGGCTATATAATATTGAGAAAACACAGTAAAGAGGCAATGGCAGAAGTGAGGAGCCCTGTTAGGGAATTGCAACAGTCTAAGCAAGAGGTCATGCAACTTGCACCAAGGCAATGGGTGGGCATCATGGAAATAGTAAGGTGTGGTATCTGGGTAAGAGATTAAAAAAAAAAAAAAGAGCCCTAAGATTTGCTGATAGATGAATGTGGGGAAGGAGAGAGAGAAAGAAGTCAAGGATGGCTTTTCAATTTTTGTACTGAGCAGCTGGAAAGATGGGGTGTCATTAACTGAGATGAGAAAAGCTAAGGACAGAGCAGGTATGGAAAAGAGAGAAAGAGAACTTCACATTTGGACATGTTACGTTGAGATATCTATTTCACATCCAAGAGGAAATGCAAATAGGCCATTTAATATACAAGTCTATAGAGTTCAAGCTGGAGCTACAAATTTGAGAGTCATTAGTAGAGAGATTATATTTAAAACCATGAGGCTTGAGGATATAAATATAAGGATGAGTATAAATAGAGAAATAAAGAATTCAAGAACCTGATGTACTCCCACAGATAAAAGTGAGATTGACTAAGAGAAACAAGCAAAGGAGAAGCAGACGCAGTAGTGCCCACTGAGTTAGGAGGAAAACTCAACGAGTTTTCCAGGAAACTAAAGTAAAAATTTTTTTTTACAAGAAGAGGAAATGGTCTTCTGTCTTAAATGTATCAATTTACTTTGGTGTAAATCATCTTCTAGCAATGTTACTTAGACATTACTATACACACACACACACACACATGTATATGTGTGTGTGTGTGTGTGTGTATTCTTGAACTAGATGGTACTAGTTTATTAAGTTTATTAAGCATGCTCTAAAATTTCATATCTGTGTTCAAGCTTTATTTATAAAACAAATCATCTTCCCTCAACATTTCAGTATATGAAGTACTTCTTAAATTTTTAATTACTTATATTACCTAAATATTATAGACTAATCGAAGAAAGGAAAATAAATATAAAGTATGCTATAGACTGAATGTTGTGTCCCCCCTAAATTTATGTGCTAAAATCATAGACTCTTGATGTGATTGTATTAGGAGGTGGAGACTTTGGGATGTGCTTAAGTTATGAAAGTAGAACTGTCATGAATGAGATTAGTGTCCTTATTAAAGAGACCTCAGAGACCCCCTTCACTCCTTTCACCATGTGAGGAAGCAGCGAGAAGACTGCTGTCTAAGACCCAGAAAGTGCGTCCTCACCAGGCACTGAACCTGCTGATGCCTTGATTTCCAGCCTCTGTAATTGTGAGAATAAAGTTCTGTTACCTAAGCACTCAGTTCTTGGTATTTTTTTTAGAACAGACTAAGACAAAGTATAACAAAAATATTACTAAATCCAATAATATGTATATAACTACTCATTAAACTTGTTTATAAATTTTGTTATGATAAACTCGTCATTTTGATGAATTTCCATATCTATGTATCTATGTATCTATGTATCTATGTATCTATCTATCTATCTATCTATCTATCTATCTATCTATCTTTTTGAGTAATATAAAATAAATTCCACAGAATGAACTTCTAGAATTAATACTCCTGGAGCTAAAGTATTTGTAAAACTTCATTTAACTCCTTAAATTAATATAATTTATAGTATATCTTAATTCTCAGATATATAAATGTTAAATTTATTACATCATTTTCTTATTTTATAAATATAGGTATGTGTATGTCCATGTAGGTACTTGCACACTAATTACTTCAGATTTACTTGGTTTGAAAAAATCTTGTTGGCATTGAATTAGAATTGATTAAAATGTATATGATAATTTTATTTTAAATATGTAGATTGTTTCCATTTAGGAACATAGTATATTTCTTCATTTAAATAAATTTATTGTATATCCCTCAGTTATTTTATAACTTTCCTTCTTTTTTTATGCTAAAGTGATTGTTATTTTTAAATAATTCCAGAATTACAGAAAAGATACATGAATAATACATTGGGTATTTCTTTTAGAACTATTTTAGAGTAACTTACCTATGTAATGCCTCATCACCTGAAATACTTTAGTAATTCCTACAAGTAAGGGCACAAACCACAATATAGTAAATTATAACCAAAATCAGGAAATTAACTTGTTGCATTTGTATCTACCATGTAATGGGACAAACCCATTCAAGCATTACCAAATGTCCCAATAATGTCTTTTATAGGAAAAGATTCAATCCAGGATGAAACGTTGCATTTAGTGTTATGCCTTTTTAGACAACTTCAACCTGGAATAGTTTCTAAGTTTTTTTTTTTAACTTCCATTATCTCGACACTTCTGAATATTATTAACCATTTTATAGAATATGTCAATTTGAATTTCAGTACCTTCATAATTACATACAGTTTAGGAATCTTAGCCAAGAACATCACAGAAGCGATGCTACATTATTGTGTAAATATTGCATCCTATGAGGTGATGCATGATTTCTGTTTGTTTCATTACTGATATTCACTTTGATTTCTTGATTAAGGTGCATTGTGGGTTGAATTTTATCCCCCAAGATGATATGTTTAAGTGTTAACTCCTGCTACTTGTGAATGTGACCTCATTTGGAAATAAGGTCTTTAAAGACATAATTAAGTTAAGATGAGGTTCTGTTGGATTAGGATAGGCCCTAAATCCAATTACTGGTGGTCTTATCAAAGAGGGGAGAATTCAAAACAGAAACAGGGAGAAGACCACATGATGACAAAAGCATATTGGAGTGATGTGTCTAAAAGCCAAGAAACACTAAAAATTTCCAAAAATCACTAGTAACTAGAAGTGACAAAGACCCACCTGTAGAACATTCAGAGGGAGCTTGGCCCTGCCAACACCTTGACTTTGGACTTCTAACCTTCAGAGCTGTGAGGGAATGAATTTGTGTCATTTTAAGCCACTCAATTTGTGGTAATCAGATACTTCAGCCCTACAAAAACTAATAGGAGGTAATGGCTACCAAATTTCTATACAATAATTTAGTGTTTTCTTCTATAATAAATAAAATGTCTTTGAAGAGGGTACTTTGAGATTAAGTAAGAAAGTTGTTATAAAACTTTCACCCAGTAGTTTTTAGCATCTTTTGATGCTTTTTTGCTTAGTTAATTATTATGATTGCCAAATATGGATTTTTCTAATGGCATCATTCCTTCTATGTACATTCTACTCTATGAAAGAGACTGTTTTCTCCAGTTATTTATTTATATTTTTATACTTGTGTAGATTAATTCGCTGAGGTGTTATAAGTTACAAACATTATATTGATGCTCAAATTATCCCAGACATGGTTAGCAGGAGAATGCCTTCCAACTGGCTATTGTGTCTTTTTGACAGAGTCCATAATTCTTTGACCCCAAAAATTTCAGGTTTACTTTGTACTTTTCTGCCCGTGCCACAGCCTTGGTATCAGCCATTTCTCTAAGGAGCCTCAGTTCCTTTTAGTGTATAATGGTATATAAAAACCAAGATCTAGGTGCTAGGTATGCCCATTTCTGTGGAGGTGTTGGAAAAGATATATATGTTAGGATACACACACACACACACACACACACACACACACACCACACACCACTGGAATTTATATTTATACATTTATTTATATACATATATTAAAACCATGATTTATACCCTATACCTCTAATTGCAGTCCAGCATGGTAAGGTTTACTTTAATTTTCTCCCTTTCCTCACCTGTAACTCTCTTCTCTGACAGTAACATGTATGGTTTCTAATATCTTCAACATCTTTCTTTATTCAATTAATACACTTTATTTAACCAATCTCTTTCACTGCTTCCACCTTCAACCTTATCTGAACCCAAGTGGATGACCTCCTCACAAACCCAGACAGGCTGCTGCTCATCCTTTGTGTAGATGCCCTCCAGAGGCTTGAAGACCTTTGGTGGGACACAGCAGTAACACTGTGGGAAGCCCTTGTCACTCTCTATGCCAGCCCTCCATAATCCCTGTACTGTGTAGACACCACCTTCACCTTGTCTGGACGACAGTAGCCTTGTCAGGTTGTGACCATATCATCTCCTTACTGGGACACCTTTCTCAACCTTCTTAGACTCTGACATCTAGTGTCAAATTGGATGGATGGAAGGAAGGAAGGAAAGGGAGGAAGGAAAGGAAGAGAGGGCAACAGAGGGAGGGTGGAAATAAGGAAGGGAGGCATTCATACTATATCTCATCATTTTTCAATTAATTCTTTTGAGATTTTTCAAGTAATCATAATAACATCTGCAAATAATAATGGATTTTCTACTATTTCATTAAATTGCACTTACAGGAAAATGTTGAATAATGTAAAGCTAATATATTTTTTCTTATTTAATTGGAAATGTTTCTAGTGTCTTAACTATGTGTGAATATTGGCAGTTGGTTTGAGATAGACTCTCTTTTATCAGATTAGGAATAAATATCACTTCTCGTTTGAGTTTTTGTGAACAATAAATTTTGAATTTTATCAAATGCACTTTTGGCATATATTGAGATGATAGTTTGACATTTTCCCTATGACTTAGTAATGTAACCAAACATGTTAATAAATATCTTGTTAAAAACTTTCCCATGTTTTTAGAAAAGACACTGTTTTAAAATCATATCATTCTTTAACTATATGGTTATTTTCATTTGATTATTTTTCAGGAATTTTCTATTATTGTGCTATCATCTTTATATTTTTAGTATCAGTGCTACATTAATTTTGAAAAACATGTTGAAAGATTTTCTTTCTAATTTATACTTCAAAAGAGTTAAATAAATTAGAAATTATTTGATTTGAGGTAACCTGCTGGTCAAACATTAGCACATATGACCATTTTGAAAGGAAGGAAGTATTATGTCTCTATGACAACTTTAAACATTTCTTCCATTGTTAGCAAGCTATGTGGACATTCTACCTCTTCCTGATAACATTTTAGTAAGTCTGAAAATTTTAGTAATGTAAGTCTGAAATAACAATAATAATTATTTAGCATAAACAGGAAATAACAGTTCAGTAATGTGTATTTTCCTAGAAGATAATTTGTTTAATTAATATTTTCAAAGTGACTTTCAAGGAGGGCTATAATATTTAAATCTTTTCAGTATTTGTGTCTATGTTCCTTGTTTAATGTGTGGTGTTGTATATCTTTACTTTCCCTTTCTCTTTCTCTCTCAATCTTTCTTTCTGGCAATTAAATCACAGGTGTGTTTACTTCAGAGTTCAGCACATTTCTCTGTAGGGCAGGAAGTAAATATATAGGCTTTGTGGACCATATAGTCTCTATTGCAGCAACTATTCCACTCTATTCTTATAGCATGAAAGTAGCCAGAGACAGAATGTAAATGAATGAGTGTAGCTGGGTTCCAATAGACTTTTATTATGGACAATAAAATTTAAATTTTATATAATTTTTGTGTGTCATGAAATATTATTCTTTATTTTCTTCCCAACTATTTGAAAATGTAAAAACCATTTGAACTTGAGTGTCATACAAAAACAGGTTGCTGGCAGGATTTGGCCTGCAGGCCATAGTTTTTCAATCCTTAGTCTATTTCACTGATTTCAGCAAACAAACAAACAATCAAAAAGCCTACTTAAATTTGTTTGTTATATCTCTACCTAATTTTTTGTTCTCTAAATTACTTAACATTTTAAGAATTTAGTCATCTCTTCCATCTACTTTCATTAATATGGATTTTTTCTAGCTTCTTGAGTTTAATGCTTAGGTTTTTAAAATTATTTTTCATGAATGTTCAAGTATACAGCAATCTGTATAATAATGTAACAAACAACCATAACTTCATTACCCTGCTTAATAAATAAGAGATTACAAATAGAGAAAAACACTTCTCTTGGGCAGCCTGTGGACAAACTAACCTTCATACCCTCCCTTGGAAACCATTTTAAAAACCAAAAAAGCTGGATTAATTGTGTTTTGAAATATATCACTGAGCTAGATAAACAAAAGGACCAAAAGAAGGCTTAAAACAATTTAAAATCAGGGACCTCAAAGGACTGATCAAAAATGTCAAAGCAATTTCAGCCCTAAGAGGGTTATCTGCTATCTCTTTGTGACCAGGAGTTCTGTGGTTCCTAACGGCCTTGAAGGAAGGAATCTATCCTGGAATCACTAGAGCTAGGGCCTCATGGGCTACATACACACTCAGAAAAGGGTGAACACAGATTAGGACAGCATAACTAGACTAGAACCCTGTGGGAGAAAAATAAACTCCCATGAGTATTTGTAACCCGGAATTGGCTTCACACACACTTGTAGCCTGGTTGAAAAGCTGAAATTGAGAACTAAATATAAAATGGTCTTAGGTTGATGATGGTTTTAGGTGATTGGCAGGAAAGTACCTGAAAACCTGCTCAGAAACAATGGTCTTTTAGGTAGGTCTGCAAAACACATGGACTTGCATTTTTAAATTTCCAAAGGAAATCACAAGAATAACAAAGCAAAGCTCAGCCTGAACATGTGTCATATAGTGTAATTGTCAGATTTAGAATATAAAATAGGTAGGTTTAATAGTTTTAATATAGAACAGAGAAGCTTAAAATTATGAGAATGAAGCATGCCATTTAAAAAGTGACACTGAAGATTTGAAAAAAAATGAAACAACCAGAAATTAAAAATATTATTACAATTATTAATTATCTATTTAGATAGAAACAATGTCTCAAATAAAAAATATAAGACGCAAAAAGAAATATGTTTAAAGGTAATGGTAAATAAGTAGACATGATTTTATATCATTTGGTGGACCCATGCTTTTCTATTTTCCAGTAATGGATAAGAGGATTTGAATGCTAGGCTCAAATCTCCATCGTAAAAAGAAACTTTATCACTCTTTTAAAAATTTTTAAATAAGTGTAATACATGCTTGTTGCAATGTATTAAAAAAGAGAAAATTAGAAAAGTTAATATAAGATATTCATAATTTATCAATTGTTAATATTTCAAATAATACTTTTAGTCTTATCAATTATACTATGTACTTAATTAGCTTCATGCTAATTATATTTCCATCATTTTAAAATAACTACTAAAATATGACTCTTTCCATGTCATTGAATAGTCTTCAGAAAAATCACTTTATACTACTACTTAACATCCCATTGTTTGTCTGGACCATAACGTGGCTAAGACCAGCTAGATGCTCACCAATTACATTTCCTCTTCTGGGCACACAGCCTTTCTTGCATTAATTCTGGCCTAGGACTGTGTTCTCATCATGAATTACATGCAAAACTGAAGTGTACTGTTTGCAGGCCCACAGTGACTCAGGTGACCCTCCTATAGCTGAAGGAAGGGCCAGTGGAGCCTCTGACAATGTACCAGTGGCCTGGCATGAGTCAGGGTCTCAATCTCCTCCTATTCGTGTTGATTAAGAAGTAGGCAGCTGGGTCCAGAGGAAATAAGAATTAGGTTATAGAAGATAAAACAATCATTTGGGGGAAACAGCTAAAGTTTTTTATACTGTCGTCAATTACTTTCAGTAGAGAACCCTAGTCTTAGTTAACTTCTATGTGCAGCTCTCATTAGCTCAGGGAGAAACCATTTGTTCATGATCTGTAATGGTCAGTACCTTTCCTGAGTGTATACAACAGGCATTTTAGAGAAAGTGCCCATTTAGCTTTCTTGGTATGTAATCTGTCATTTTCTAGCCTTTGTCACTTTACTGTTGAATTTAGAATATATATACGCACACACACTATGAGTTGTTTATGTATTATAAGTATGTTACAAATATTTCTTCTTTATTAGTAACTTTTACAATTTATAATATTTTTGATGCAAATACTTTTAACTTTTTGAATTTTAGAAAATCAGACCTATTATTTTTTGTTATTTATAATTTCTTCCATTGTTTCTATTCTTAGAACCCTAGCTCTCCTAGAACAAACTTTTTTTCTAGACAAACTTTAAGTCCTAAATTAAAAGTTTACTCTGAAATTTATTTTTATTATGATTATAGTAAGTAAGAAATATCAATTAATATTAATTTTTTATTATAACAAAAAATATATAACTTTGTCACTCACTATGTTTATTGAGCAAATGTTAACTGCTTTACATGCACTGCTTAATTTAATCCTTACAACAATCAATGAGATAATACTGTTGTTAGTATCTTATCTTAGAGACAAAGAATAGGAGCTGAGGGCCTTTCAGTGTCTAGTCTACAATGATGGAGCTAGGAAGTGGAGGAGCCAGGATCTGAGCCCAGTCCAGCAGGCTCTGCATCCCCAAGCCAACAGTCTTGGCTCCTGTGCTGTCCGGCACCATTTTCACTTGTGCGTGAGGGTGATATCTGTAGAGTCAAGGTGATACTTTCTTCTTTGTACACAAATTCTTACATAAATTAAGGTCTATTTGTGAGGTATCAGTTCTGTTCCATTTGTCTCTCTGACTCATGCATTATTATCTCATTATTACAATTTTAGTAATGGTGAAAGGAATCAAATTAAATGCCATTCTACATTAAGCTTTTAGAATTTCTTCAACTAATCGCAACTTCATCTTTCTTTGAATTTCAGTTATACCTTATTGATACTTTCTTTTGAAATTCATTCTTGGAAAAAATTCTAATATTCATTCTATTTTATTTAACATTTACCTGCACAGTTGTCTTGGATCCTGTACTAGACTGCTATTTTTTTTTAAGACGTGAGATACTTTTCTGTAGCACCTACACTATGATTTCTCATGGTTAGTCAATAAATAGTTGTCTGACTTAATTCTTTTATATTGGATCATATGTACTGAATTTAGTTTATTCAACACATACTATTATAGTGCCTACTATGTGCTAGATTTATTCTAATGCAACAGCTTGGGAAGGCAGAACTATACTCTAGAGTGTAGAGTATTGCTACATCTAGAGGTGGGGAGGCCATGCAGCCAGTACTCACAGAGTCACAACTTGAGCCTGGGCTGGCTGGCTCTGGCTTGCCCATTCTGTGTTCATTGTGCTATTGGCCCCTCTAGTGAACAGAATATTAGGTGGTGAGAAACATGTGGTATCTGAAGTTCCTGCAGAGGCCTTAGGCCTGCACTTGGAGGGATGGTTAGATAACTCTGGACAGAGAAGAGGTAAAAGTATTCTGGCAGAAGCAGCAGCTTACATAATGTGGGAGAAGAGAAGCATACCATTAGTGGTAATCAACCAGACTTTAATGCAGATATCTATTTGTTGGGAAACCAAATAACTTTGGAGGGAAAATGTGTAACCAATAGCTCGTTGTCATTTTTAAATAATTTTGATTCCCAAATCTTTATTGAATCTAAGCAATTTGAAATTCTACTTTCCCCTAGCATTGCACTACTATTTCTTTTTTTCTATACACACAATGTTAAAACAGAGAGATGCCAAGCAGCAAAGAATTTGCATGTTAAGTTTGGCTTGTGTTTTCCAGGCAGGGGTTGTGTCAAGTTGGGGAAATTACATTGTCCTGATTTTTTTCCAACAAGACATCATAGTAGATTATCTGGCTGCCACCACTCATTGCAGTGCAGCTGCTCCCTTGTTCTGTTTGTCCGAAGCATTCTTGAATGCTACTGAAGTCAGGTGGGATGCAGAACATACTGGGAGGCAGGCTGGCTTAATAGTAATAAGAAGCAGGTTGAGTGTACAGTGAGGGGGCAGACAGAAACTGGTGATGCAAGTCCAGCTTCCCCAATTTTTTTCTATCTGATATGTTAACAATTGTTGGAGCTTGTCTCCTCTAATTCAAAAGGGAAAAGAAAAAGCTTTTTCACATGAGCCTCAAAATTGTCCCCAAACCTCTTTACTTTTCGGTGTTTGATCTTACTAAAGAGGTACCATAAAGGGGCAAGTCAGAGAGATGTCAGAGAGAGAGTGCATAAAATTTTGTATCAGGAAAAATTTCTGCACAGATATTTCAGAAGGAGTCATAATTCTGTGGCTGTATACAAATGATCCATTTTGTTAATCTGAATTTCTAGGGTCATTAAAATTTTTTTCTCTGCTTCAGAGTAGTTTATTACTTAGAGAGGGGGTGGGGGGAAAGCCAGTTTAAAACCAGGTATAGGAAGAAAGCTGACAAAAACATAAATTAGAGGAAGAACTTAATTTAAAAAGTGTCAAAAAGGATAGATAGTCTTAGTTCAATAATAAAGCCTGGTTCAAGAGCTTCTATCTTTAAATAAAGCATTCAAGCACTCTATTACCTGTATACAACCAATCTTTGATTTCCAATCTAAGTCTATTTTTGCTTCTCGTGATTAGCATACAAATGTGAAAAAAAGAAAAAAGTGGTTACATGCGTGACGATTAGGACATGCCTTTGACTTTAATGTCAGTGGTTTGTCAGAATAGAGGTGATGAAATGAATTGCTGCTTTGTGGGCTCCTTTAGAGGTAAATCTTGTCTGAAAATGACTCCTATCCATCTCCTTTTATTTGCATTCTAAGTTCATCATACAAACTGCAAGCACATAAGCGTATATTTGTTTTAAAAGAAATAAAGTGTAATAGCATATAGCAATTTGCTAATATATGTGAGCAGGCAGTGAGCTGTGTACCTTGTCTCTATATCGGAGATTTGGGTCCAGAGATTTAGCCTAAATGTGGGGGCTCTGCCCTGTCAAGAATCATGTGCTGAATACAAGAAACAAGAGGGCAAAGTATTAAGACAAGTCTTTTGTTGGCGGCTGACTCAATGTGCAGGAAGACCTCAGGCTAAAGGCATCTTCTTTTAGTTTTATTTTTGAGGGTGGTGTTGAGAGGTACTACCTGTTCATGGATTTTATGAAAACGACAACTCATTTACTTTTGTAAATAAAAGCCCATAAAAGATAAACGTTAAAACTCCCTAATAATACTGCTAGAAAGGGATATATGTCAGACTGCTGCCTACTAGAACTTCCTCTCATTCTTTGGGATCTTATCTGAAAAGAGGGTCCCTGGTCTAGAGAGTCTCTAGCTTGTTCCTCAGTGGCAGGGCCATGCTGAAGCAGCAAGTACCTTGGTCGGCTTTGGTCCTTGCATGAGGGGCCTTGTAGAAATAGAGGTTTGACTGCACATAGGTGATTGCTGACGGATGGCCCCATTTACATCGAAGGCAGTTATGCATGAAACCACGCAAGCATCATTTGTCTCAGGGAGTTCAACCTGTCCATTTTTCAGTTCCTTTCTGATTCAGAGTCAGATGCAAATGAAGGATCTCGGTTGGCTTCATTTTGGGCCAATGTTCTTCCTGCTTTATTTACAGCAAATTTGTTGAAAGAGTATCACACTTATGATACGTGAAAACGTCCTTTTCTAATGCCTCTGTGAGGCACTAGGGAAGCCCTAATAGGGCTGGAGCCCTCATTCACATTGCATGCCCAGGACTCACCTAGATACTCAAATTCATAAACCTGTGGGCAGCATGCAGCGAGCAGGATAACCACTATGGGCAAATGCGTTCAAAGACTACACCATGGGACACTGTTTGAAATCCCAAGTCAGCTTTTCATGGCCTTTGCATCTGAACTTAAAGAAAACAATCTTTCTTCACTTTAAAGTGAGGCTTCAGATTTCATTCCAGGATAAGAAATGATTAATATGGTCTTAGACTTTCACTCAAAAAATTACTGATATTTGTGTAGTGAATTATAGTTTAAAAATTCTATCTTATTTATAAATAATATGTTATTTAATCCATGTAATAACCATACAAAGAAGGCATTATTCCCACTTATCAATGAAGAAATTAAGCCTCCAACTGGTTTAATCGAATTTCAAAGACAAAATAGATTAACGAAAAGAAGCAAACATAGCAAAAAAAAAAAAAAATTATGTAAACAATTAAAAAAGAATCATGTTCTGAATGCAAGAAATGAGAAAGCAAAAAAGTATTGTGACAAATATTATGTTGGCTACTAACCCAATGTATAGAAACACCAGGTCAAAGACACTCACCCTTTACTTTTTTCTTTGAGCATGGAGTAGAAGAGAGATGTGACACAAAGTGAATATGAAAGAACATACTTAACACTAAATATGTTCTATAAGTTACACATCACAATGGCATAGTGTGTGTATTACATTGTCCTCACTTTGCTCCTCTCCCTTTAGACAGTCTTCACAGTCAGGTTCTGGTCCATGCAGCTGAGTCAGGAAGCCTTTCTCTGCTACACAGTCAGTATCTATCTGCAGAATGTAGGGGCACAAAGATTCTCCCTTATTCTCTAGGTTCTTTGACTGGTCTAATTATTAAATTGATATGACACATTAGTAGGGGAAAAAAGCCCAAATTTAATTATGTACATATGGGAGCCCCATAAAGATATGCAGACTTAAAAGGCAGCCAGGTAATTGAAGCTTATAGAATGTCCTGGGCTAAGGAAAGGGGTAGGGGTCTGAGGATACTAAGGAGAGAAAGACCACTCATAGAATGGGAAAGGAGATGTTTGGAAAACAAATGTTATCCTTTTGTGAAGATAAGTTTCTTAAGTAAAAAGGTATCTCTTGTAATTGCTCTGTTAGTGGCACAGGCCCTTTTTCTAATGTAAATTTAGTCAGTTAAAGGGTGTTAAAGAGCTTTTTTAGATTTTAATTTTGATTGTCTTAAGTTCAAAATAATTTGTATGCCAAAAAGACATATTTTGGGGTGGTATATTCTGCATTCCTTTAAGAACACAGTGTTAAGCCCCACATTCTGAATCTAAATTTTCTCTCTTCTACTATTCCTCATTACCTTTTAAGTAACTCTGTAAAAGAATCGTGAAGTAAGATGGAGAGCTCAAACATTTTCATACATAATTTGCAGAACTGAGGCCTCTGTTACTTCATACATGTAGCAGAATCACATTTTGGGGTGATCTGTATGGATATATAAATATATACAAGCATAGAATTCAAGGTCCAGAGGGAACACACATAATTCTTACGATTTATTAACTTTCAACCTCCTACAAAAAATGGTAAAGCCATCAAAGAATGATATTTAATTTGACAAGTTATGTGTGCCGATTCATTCACGGGAAAGAGGCCAGAATAACTTCATTATATGCAGATCCTATATCTGAGATTTTTCTCTTTTTTTGGAAAGGAGGAGACAGAGTTGATTGACAATCTAATTTCTAAGCATCAGTATCTTGGTTTTATAAAACGAAGGCTTTGTGTTTGTTTGCTGTGGAAAAAGGTTTTGTAGATGAGCCTCATCATTTAAAAACACTCAATTGTAAATCTGAATAAAAGTAAAAACAATTAAACTCAATAGACACACATTGGAGTTAAATGCCTTTCTCAGTATTCCCAGTGATCACTGAAGGGAATGTTGAGCCAAGACTTTTCCCTAAAGGACAGTGTGTCGGTAGCTTATTCATTTTATGTTAATAACATGTTATAGTACAGAGTGAGAAGATTCTGTTTGATAGACACACACCTGAGGCTGGTTTAAGGCATTAGGTGGATAAACTTGTAAGAAATAATATCTTCTCGTGTCATCACATCCTCTAGCAGATATTTCATGCACATGGAATATATTTAATCAAACATGTCTTCCATTGATACACATACATGCACAAAATGTAACCAACTCTATTTGTCTTAACAGGGTCATATGATGTAGTTAATACCATCTGGCTACCAAACACCAGCACCTCTTACATCAGTGCATTTCTGTGTGCAAGCGAAGTGACACAGCTTTATTAAAGCATATAAATAGATACTTCTTAAACAACATGCAAAAATAAACTTTTTTTTTCAGATTAATGCATGGAGTGCTAGAAGTGGTACAAGTGAGCATATTTCTGAATTTTGCAAGTTAAATGTTTTCTGAGAGAAGAGTTAATAACTATTTAGTGATTTTCAGTAAATAATAGTTAAGTTTATGTACATTTTCAGCCACTATGAATACTATGTGAAAGAGTGGAGAACATACCTATTGACAAAGCTGAAAGATGAGAAATAAAAAGGAGATGCAATAAAATGCAGGTTATTTGCAAATCAAAAGATGAAACTGTAATGCCCTGGTTTGGAACTCCATGAGCCAAGAAGGAAACTGACACCGATGCATGCAAGCGCAAGAGGGAGTTTATTGACAAACTCGAGTTTGGACCCCACTCGTTCACTGACGCAGCAGTGGTTGAGAGGAGCCCCAACCGAGGGGCTGGGACCTAATTTAAAGGGTAAAACCAAGCCTTGGGGAGATCTTGGCGTTACCTGATTGGGGGGTTAGGTTGACCTTTAAAGGGACTGGGTGGTAGGTTGTTGGGTCCGCGTGCAAAAGGGGGTCGTGTACAGTTGGGGCTGCGTATAGAGGGGACTGTGCGCAGAAAGGGCCTAGTGCAGAAGGTAGAGCCGAGTGCAGAAGGTGCCGGGTGCAGTAATCAGAATATGTGCAGGAGGAAATAAGGGTGGGGGTGCCTTAAGGGCCCACCGATTAGCTGGCTTGGCTGGTTTGGCCAGGTGGTAAGGCATTGTTCTTGACCACGGCCTTTGGGGAACTTTTCGTACAATTCATCTTGGGATCACTCAGAAAAACGGAATCTTCCAGTCTTTCAAAACATAAGAATATGTTTTAAACAAAATAAGCATTGTAGATTTTTTAAGTTGATGAATTTACCTGGAATATAATTAATGTAAAATATCCATTAATTAAATTATCAAAATAATACTTCAAAAGAGAAAGACTCAAGATCACTTTAGTATTCAACTTAATTTCCAAGTCTTAAAAGTGTTTTATCAATGGTTAAGCTACATGTAGTAGTAGATGAATTTTAAGGCTTCATTGCAGAGATGCTGTCCAAGCTGGTGTTGAGCAGATACCAATATATAGCCACAATATAACATGCCCTTGAGAAAACAGTTAGAATGGGAACAATGTAGCAGAGAGTAGTTATGAAGAAGTGTAATGAGACAAGGTCCAGGAAGCCATGAAATCCTATATTAGGAAAATTTGACCTAGCCTGGTTGGTGGGAATTGGACTGGGGTAGTGGTGCTTGGGGGCTGGTGAGGTAAGTCTCCCTTGAGTTGTAGTCTATGAATAAAAGGGAGATAACTAGATACAGAAGGTAGAGAAGAGTTTTTCACACCTCACACTTTGTCCTGGGGATGCGGTGAGGACTAAAACTAAATATCCCTGCCTTCTACACCAATCTGTAGTAGTAAATTAACATATTTAGGACTTTTGACTGATTAATTTTCTTTCTAATATCCAATGGGGCAAGTATTTATCAACCTTTTGTTGTTTTTCTATTTTTGGTGGTTTAAAGATAATTTTTTAAAAGTAATTTCTTTATAATTAAACATTCTATATCTCCAGGTTTTCCATCCATGTTGTTGCAAATGGCAGTATTTCATCTCTTATAGCTGAGTATATCTGTGGAATATACGTACCACCTATTTATCCAATCGTCTTTCGAAGGGCACTTGGTTGTTTCCATGTCTTGGCCACTGTGAATTTTGCTGCAATGCACATTGGGGTGCATACACCTTTTCTAATGAGTGTTTTGGTTTTCTTTGGATAAATACCCAGAAGTGCAATTGCTGGGTCATGAGGTGGTTCTCTTTTTAATTTTTGAGAAAACGCCAAACTGTTTTCCAAAATGGCTGTAACAGTTTGCAGTCCCAGCAGTGCACAGGTTCTCTTTTCTTCACATCGTCATCAACACTTGCTTTTTGATTTATTGATAATAGCCATTCTGACAGAAGTGGGGTGATATGTTATTGTGGTTCTAATTTGCATTTCTCTGATGATTAGTGACGTTGAGCATCTTTTTATATGTCTATTGGCCATCTGTGTGTCCTCTTTGGAGACATGCCTCTTCAGGTCCTCTGCCCATTTTTTAATTGAATGTTTTTGGTGTTGAGTTGTATGAGTTCTTTACAAATTTTAGATATTAACCCCTTATAAGATGTATCATAGGCAAATATCTTCTCCCATTCAATAGGTTGTCTTTTATTTTGTTGATGGTTTAGAGTATCCATTATGCTGAGTAAACAGAAAAACTTAACTTCAGTGCTACCTGGGGTTATCAACCCCTCAGCCTGATATTATGCCAAGGATCGGGATAGGGATGACCTAGTTATCAGTCCACACAGTTTACTTTGTGCGGAGCCCCTGAGCCCAGCAGCTCCTTTCCCCTTCATGCTTGGCCATGCTGTTTCCCTCTCTCTCTACCCTTTTCTAGGGGAAATTCTATTAAGAGTTTGTTCCAGGTATTTATCTGTGTCTACAGTTCCTTAAAGGACTAAGCTTTTTAATTATATTTTTATCTGCTTCTCTGTGTTTTTAAAGGAGAAAGAAAGTTAGAAAGACCTGTAAGGTACTCTGTTTCTCACCCTCCCACCTCTCCAAAGAGCATGGAGGGAACAACACCTTATTCGATGTAATGAAACACAAGAGGAAAAAGAAACTAGTTAATATAGCCAAATATTATTGAGACAATCTTACTGTACTCTTAGAATATAATGTAATTATTAAAAACGTCTCTAATCCTTGTAAAATTTTTGGTATCTTGGATAGATTGTATATACATAGAAATTTGAAAATGACCATTATTTTGAATTTCTTCTATTTTATTTAGACCTTTATATATTTTGATGTTAATCTTCTAAAAAGCCACTAGAGTTTTAGGTTTTTATTTTTGAACCATATTTTATAAAAATCAGTAATGTTTCTGCCTTAGATATTGTAGATAAAATATTTTTGCTTAGTCTTTTCTCTAGACTCTAGTTCTCAAATTTAAGTGTGTGTCACGCATAACCAGAATCACTTCAAGGGCTTATTAAACTACAGGTTTCCAGGCCTCACCCCCAGAGTTTCTGATTCAGTAAGTCTGGTACTGAGCTCAAAAGGTTTCATTTCTAACAAGTTCCCAGGTGATGTTGGTCCAGACGCCAAACTCTGAGAACCACAGACTTAGTGATTATCTAGTAGCCAGATAATGTTGCTGTAAGGCAGTATGTTTTAGTGGAATAAGCTTGAATTTTGGAGTCAGACGTACCTGGGTTCAAATGTGAAGAAAATCCTGAGTTCCTGGCCATACATAATCAGTTCAAGGTCTAGGCTCGCCTATTTCCTGTCTTCGTTAGCATACCCCAGCTACAGGCCAGCTGTTGTAATTTTTTGTAATCTTCATAGCCTGTTAAATTTTTTAAAAAACCCAAAAACTTGCAATAAGAAATGATAATAATGATATTACAAACACTTTGTGTTTGTGTGGAGTTTACAGGTTAAAAAATATCATGTACAGAGAAGCAGCATGACACAAGAAAATTGTGGAATTTGGGTCCAACACCTGGGATTAGCTATCTGCTATTTTCTACACAATGATATAACTTTAGGCAAGGCATTTCATCTCTTGAATGCTATTATTTCTATCATATAAAATGGGGGAAAAAAAGATAATGCCAACTTCATACTGTGCCTGGTACTAAATGAAATGTTACTTCCTTTTAAAGCTCACACTTTTCTGTTTTTAAATGTGGACATTTGGAAATTGACTAAAAATAAGCTTCACACGAAAGGATATTCATTTACATATGATTCTTTACATGATAGGAGAGTAACTAACAAAAAGGAACCTCAAAAGTGGTGTTTTGACTTGTCAATGAATTATATAGAGAATGAATTCCCTTTAAGAGCCAAAGAAGATCAACAGTAAAATGTGGCAAATATTTTGGAATTGGATATTTTCCAAAGACTTCACAGGCATTTTCTGACATCAGTGGGAGGCCCAACATTTCAGGTTATGCCCCTGAATCACCTGAGGGGTTCTGTTTCCCCCTCCCCTTCTAAGTACTTTTAGAGTCTAGTCTTGATCTTCCCCACTCTTTCAGACTGAAACCTTTGTGTATTTCTTGTCATTGACAGTTAACCTTTTTCAAAGATTCATATATACATTCTATTTGCCATACAGCCTTAATCCCAGCCAGTCTGGGTTAGAGGCTGGCATGTGACTTCTTATTTTTATGAGGAGAGACTGGAAACAAAGTGAGAAAGATGACCAAAAACAAGGTAATTCTGTTGCTGAGGTTTGGAAATCTCTCAGCAACAGAAAGTTAAAACTAAAGAACTGTGTTCTATATATAGAATGAGAAGTTCTAACTCTATTGCACTTAAGAAATCATAGTTCTATCTTTTATTTCTAAGAGTAACAACCAGATTGCAAAGGGGAAGCTGACCAAAATCATAGCTTTCAGCTTGGACCAGAATCTAGCATCATGGTGATGATGAATACAAGGCTAAATATTGATTATTCTCGTTAGATGGAAACCAAGGTCGTGAGCACCTTGGAGTTGAAAGAGATCTTAGAAGTCATCCTATCTAGCTTTTTTCCTTGTGGGAAATAGCCTCACCCCATTCAGCCTTTCTCCAGTACATCCTCAATGATGAGTTAGCATGCTCCACTTTTGAATACCTCATTGGAACATCCTTTTTTATGGCTGGCCAATATTTTCTTCCTTATTACTTATGTTAATTATTTTAATTGTGCCTTCTGATGTGAAACAGAATATAAAAGGAAAAAAAAAATTCCTTAGAACTCTTAAAGTCCTAAATATATTTTCAAATAAGATTGGGCCAACTCGTAATTAAAGCTACATTTGATTTTTTTGTTGTTGTTGGAGGGGGAGGAGGTTATATTTTCTCCTTTAATCTCCATGAGAGTTTTCAAATTCTCTTCTATCCTCATTTTCCATTTCTTCACAATTCCTGCAGCCTTGATGCTGCATCCTCTAGGACTCAGTCCATCATCAGCAACATTTTCTACAACTTGAACTTAAGGTCCTGTCCTCACCTAAATCTATATTTTTCCTGAAGACACTGGATTCCTTGCAACTCTGAAGAAGTGATGGCTGTTTTCTCTTTAATGTTCATTGAGATAATGGACTTAGGATGGAATATGTGTTCTCTTTTTGCCTTCCCTACCCCCACCACCATTGCTGCTTCCAGACCATCTTTCTTTCTTCCTAAAGAGCCACAGCTCTGAATCCTCTCCTAAGGGCGGTCATTTGGAGATCCTTTGGTCACTCCCTCTCATTTCTCAAAGATTTTAGCTCCAGGCTCAAATTTCTTTTAAATACTATGGGTAATTTTTAAATTTTCTGAGTGATTTCTACATCTATAAAGAATCGTTGTCATAGAAGATTTCTCTAAAAATTCTAGCATTTCAATTACTTGCATTCCTCCTGGCCACTGACTCTCACAGTTAGGCCCCTGGCCAATAACTACAGATGCATTCTTGTCACATTTTTAAAGAATCTCATCTGAGAACCATCACCTTCACTCTTCAAGCAAGTCCTTCTAACATTCCAAGTCCAGCATCCTTTGCCATAGTAGGGTCTAAAATCTTCTAACACCAGGAATCAAACTTTCCATAATCAAATGTTCAAATCATATCCATGTATACCATCCCAGCTATGCCTCTCTCTTGCTTCTTCTTACTCTCTTGGGAAAAAATCTTTGGTTAAAACCTTAGTTAATTCCTATTTTTGCCTCTTTGTATCTGTACCAATGTGACTGAAAGTGCCTGGGTTATTTTCAACCAGGTTGACTGAGCTCATTTCAAATTCATGACCATAAATCTCAGGACTAATTCCACATGGTCATCATGCTACATTTCCCTAATTTGTTCTAGTCTTTTAGATTTGTCTCTTCAAATTTCCAAAACCCTCTCCTCCATTCCCACTCTTAGTTGGTGAACTTTCACTAAGAAAATTGCAGCCATCAAAAGAGAACTGCAAGTTACCGTCTACCCAACTACCAGTAACTAGCTTACACTCAACTTTCCTGCTAGAATGTCACTGGTTCTATCAAAGGCCAACTCTCCACTTTCCTACTAGATTGAATCCAGCCCCTTCTCACCAAGGCCAGGGCATCACAGTAATCCAGCAATTCTCCTTTTTCTCCTACAATTATTTTTCCCTTTCTTTTGGATCATCTCCATTAACACAGAAACCTTTTATCATCTCTCCCTCCTTTATACTAATTTCAGAAACTTTTTGACTATTCTTTCACCATCTGCCATACTCTCTGTTTTCCATTCCAACAAACCTCCTCAAGACTTGTTAGTCCTTCCTAGACCCAATTGCTCTTCTCTTCTCTCAGACTTGCTTCCACTCAGGATTTTTCCCTACAGTCAACTATGACTTTAAGTTGTTACACCCAGTAGTTAAGTCTCAGTTTCACTTTACTTGAATAATCAGAAATATCTTATATGATTAATCATGCCTTTCTTGATGTGTATTTTCATAATCACCGACTTCTGGAAATGATTTTCTCTCTCTTTCTCTCTCTTTTTCTTTCTTTCTTTCTTTCATCAACTAGGTTTTCACTTCACTAATATCATCCTATCTCACTGGCTCCTCCTTCTCAATTTTCTTTGTTCATTCTTTGTCAGTCTCCTGACCTGTGAACTATTGAACGTTTTAGGCCATACCTTGAGTCATCTCAGAATCAGTCTTTTGACTTTGAACATAATCATTGTATTGATAATCCTTATATATCTAGCTTTCCATAATCTCTAAACACATATACTTTCTTCTCAACATCTTCATTTCAATATCTAATAGATAGCTCCTTATCTTCTCCCTCAACATGCTTTCTCCATTTTCCCTCAGTTTTATAGCAGCTCTGTCCATCTTGTCAAGACAAAAAAAACTCTGGAGTCATCCTTGTTTCTTTTATGTTTCATATCTAATGGATCAACATATCATCAATTCTAACTTCAAAATATATCCAGAATGCAACCAGTTCTCTTTGCCTCTATCACTAATGTCCTGATCCAAGCCACAAACACTTCTTGCCTGGAAGAGAGCCTCTTAACTGGTATTCCTGCTTCTACCCTCATTTTTTCATGTACTCGCTGCAATGCAGTAGCCAGAGTACTTATTTTAAAAATCAAATGTGTCACTATCCTACTCAAACCCCTCCATTTCCTTGGGAGTGAAGATCAATTCCTTACAATTTAAGGTCTTAGATAATTTACCCTGCTGATACACTAGATGTGCTATTTTCTCAATGTCTCTACATTGATTGTTTCCTACCTATATAGCAGATGCTTACCCCATAACCCACCTCAGGGCACATACAGCTTTGGGGTACATGGACGGTAGATCCGTTCCTCAAACACTTGAGTTTCTCTGGCCATGTATTTCTGCTCAGCCTACGCAAAGCAGAGAAAAAGTGACCCTCACCCAATCATGGAGGATTGTACCCCAGCTTCCTCACACCCAGGTGGGGGCTATTCTCAGTAGTGTTTTCTCAATCTCTCCTACGTATCCAGGGAGTTGAATCTCAGTTGCCTTCAGGGGTAAGCCATTTATCAATACACACTTTAATTTTTTTTTTTATTTTAAGGCGTTATATGATTAGAATTTTTAAGATTGACTCTAGGATTTTGGGTGTAAATTCACAAGTCACATTATCCTGAAATTTTCTTTCTCCCACTGTCTCCACCCCCTCCCATTGGTTTTGGTATTCTTATTGTATTTAATCTCATAAAATGAATCGAAGAGTATCTCCTTTTTTTCTATTCTCCGCGTGCTATTACATGATTGTAATCATCTGTTAATGCTAGGAAAACTTCATTTGCTAAACTTTCTGGAACTGTTTGTTTTTCAGGGGAGAATTTTACGTATCATTTCAATTTAATTAACACTAGAGACCATTAGAAATCTAGATAATCCTGAGGCAGGATAATTATTTATAGCTTTAGAAGATTTTTTTGTTTATCCAGTCTTCAATTATATTGGCGTAAATTTATTCATAGTATTTACATTCCTAATGCTTCTATGAGTGTTTCCCTTTTCACATTTCTAATATTTTTATTTGTACTACTCTTCTTTTCTTGATCATTCTCTCCTGAGTTTTACCTTTTTTAATTAGTCTTTTTAAAGAACTTTTGACTCTGTTGAGTCCTCAATTTTAATTTAATTTAATTTAATTTAATTTGCATTAATACCTGCTATTTATTTACTTCCTTTCTTACCTTACAGTTATGCTCTTTATTTTTCTAACTCTTTAAATTGACTATTTAGTTCATTTTTAAATATATTTAAAAATTATTTTAAAAATATATCTCTTTTATTTTTTCAATTATAGTTGATACACCATATTATATCAGCTTCAGGTGTACAACATAGTGATCAGATGTATAACTTATGAAGCGATCACCTCGATAAATCTAGTACCAAATCTAGTATTTATCGGACACCATGAATAGTTATTGTAGTACTATTGACTATATTACTTATGCTGTACTTTACATTCCCATGACTATTTTGTAAGTACCCATGTATACTTCTTAATATTTTCTTCCTTTACACCCATCCCCATATCCCTCTCCCATCTTTCAACCATCAAAATGTTCTCTGTATCTATGTTTGTTTTTGTTTTGTTTGTTTATCTTGTTATTTAGAATCCACATATAAGTGAAATCATATGGCATTTGTCTTTCCTGATCTGACTGACTTCACTCAGCACAATACCCTGTAGGTCCATCTATGTTGTGTAGATGGTAAGATTGTATTCTTTTTTATGGCTGAGTAATATTCTATTGCAGGGGTCTCCAATGTCTGGGCTATGGACCAGTACTGGAACCAGTACAGGAACCGGGCCTTGCAGCAGGAGGTGAGCAGCAGGCGAGTGAGTGAAGCATTTATATTTTCAGTTGAAACTCCCCAGTGCTAACATCACCGCCTCTCAGCTCCACCTCAGATTATCAGGCATTAGATTCTCATAGGAGCGCTAGTCCTTGGTGCCAAAAAGGTTGGGGACTGCTGTTTTATTGTATATAAGTATTACCTCTTTATCCTTTTGTCCATTAATGGACACCCAGGAGACCTCCATATCTTGGCTATTGTAGATAATTCTGCAATGAATATATAAATATACATACACACTTAAGTAGTGTTTTGGGTTTTGTTGGATAAATACCCGGAAGTGGGATTACTGGGTTCTACTTTGTCTCTTAGCCTTTGTTTTTAAGTCTGTTTTGTCTGGTGTTAGTATTGCTACCCCAGTTTTTTTGTTGTTCTTTCTGTTTTCATAAAATATCTTTCTACAACCCTTTACTTTCAGTCTGTGTGTCTTTCGATCTGAAGTGAGGCTCTTATAGGCAGCATATGTGAGGGTCTTTTTTTCTTATCCATTCAACCACCTTATCTTTTGATCGGAGCATTTAATCCATTTATATTTGAAGCAATTGTTGATGATTGTAGTAATTGCCATTTATTACTCATATTTTCTCTTTTTTTCTTTTCTTCTTAAAGAAGTCTCTTTAACATTTCTTCTAATATCAGTTTAGTGTTGATGAACTCTTTTAGTTTTTTCTTGTCTGGAAAGCTTTTTATCTGATCTTTGATTTTAAATGATAGTTTTCTGAGTAGAATAATCTTGGGGGAAGGTCTTTGCTTTTTATTACTGCAAATATTTCATGTCAATCTCTTCTGGCCTGCAAAGTTTTGTTGAGATGTCAGCTGAGTCTTATCTAACTACTTATCTCTTGCTCTTTTAAGATTCTCTTTTTGCTTTTACCCTTTGACATTTTAATTACGTTGTGTCTGGGTGTGAACCTCTTTGGGTTCATCTTCTTTGGGACTCCCTTGGCTTTTTGTATGTCTACTTTCTTCACCAGGTTAGGGAAAGTTTTCAGTCATTATTTCTTCAAATAGGTTTTCAATTCCTTTTTATCTCTCTTCTTCTGGTACCCCTATGATGTGGACATTGGTATGCTTGAAGTTGTCCCAGAGTCCCCTTAAACTATCTTTTATTTCTCTCTTTTTTTGGATTTCTTTTTCTTTTCTTTCTTTTTTTTTCTTCTTCTTTTTTTTTTGTGCTGTTCTAATTATTTTCTGCTATCTTCCCTTCCATATCGCTAATTTGATTCTCTGCTTCATCTAGGTTACTGTTGATTCTCTCTAATATATTCATTTCAGTTATTGTATTTTTCCTTCTGACTGATTTATTTTTTATGTTTTCTATCTTTTTGTTTAAGTTCTCACTGAGATTATTAAGTATCCCTATAACCAGTGCTTTAAACTCTGCACCTGCTAGGTTGCTTGTCTTCATTTTGTTTAGTTCTTCGGAGCCTTTTTTTTTTTTTTTTTCCATGCGGGACATATTTTTTTGGCTCCTCATTTTGGCTGCCTCCCTATGTTTGTTTTTATGTATTAAGTTGAGCTGCTATATCTCCCAGTCTTAGTCTTAGGTGTGATTTGGGGTGCCCAGTGGCACAGTCTCCCTGGACACTAGACTTGGGTGCTCCAGGTGTGTTCCTTCTGTGGGTTGTGCATACCCTCCTGTTGTAGTTGAGCTTTGGTTTTTCTTTGCACATTAATGGGAAGGATTTAGCCTCAGGTTGACTGGCTGTGAGGACTGGCCTTGACTGCATGGCCTTGACTGCAGTGGAGAAGCTGTTGTGCAGGGGCTAACCCTACAGAGAAGGATTCACTGTACCAAGACTCCAATGCCTACCCAGTCTGCCCTTTGAGTGCGTCATTTGTGAAGATGAGTACCCTGGTGTGGTCTGAAGCTGGCCACTGGGTGTATTCGTTCTGGGCCTTTTGGGAGGAGCTTTGTTGCAAGCCAAGTTAGGCCACTGCTTGTGCCCTGCCTGGGGACACTTGGCATGAGCTACAAAGTGATCTGCAGATGGTTACTACTTATTCTGAGCTTGGGGGTGCCTGGGAGAGGCTAAGCTACAATTTGAAGCCCACTGCCACTAGTGCCAGGCTTGCAGCTGCTTAGCAAGAAGTATGAAGTATGTTGAAGACAGAAGCTGCTTGTTTAGGGTTTGTTAACTTTTGAGAGATTTTAGGAAGGTCTGCATAAGCCAAGACAAGCTCATGTATGGAAAAGCCCCTGAAAGTTGCTTGGGTGTACCTGCAAGTTGGATGGGGCTGAGTCTCAGGGATTCACCAGGGCAGGATGACCACTGTTAGCCATGTTGATAGATACTCAAATATGGCCCCTGCCTGTGTCTGTATGCTGGAATTGGGGAGGGCTTAGCAAAGTAATGACGTCCTCGGCCAGCACTTCTCTCTGGGAGAAAGCTTCCCTTACAGCCCTTGCCCGGGAACCAGACAATTTGCATACATACCCATATGTCCCTGGTACTTTTTTGAGCTGCTATCCCAGTGTTAGAGCTGAAAGCAAGTGAGTCCCTCAGTGAATAAGTTCATGTGTGGGCCTTTTAAGAGGAATGCCTGGACTCTAGCCTCCCTTCATCTCACTCAGCCACATTCTCTGCTGGTTTTTGCAGTCAGAAGTTGTAGGGACTTTTCAGCACTGGAACCTTGGGCTACAGAGCCTGGCATGGGGCTGGGATCTCTCACTTCTCTGTGAAACCTTTATAGCCAAGATATCCCTCCTGATTTTTAACCATCACACATAGGTGTGGGATCAGCCTGTTTTGCATGTCTCTACCCCTCCTGCTAGTCTGAAGGTGGCTTCCTCTCTGTATGTCCTTAATTATAGAACTTCTGTTCACATAGAGTTCAGATGATTCTCAGTGATGGTTGTTCTATCACTGAGTATAGTTGTAATTTGATGTGGTTGTGAGAATAGGCAAGCATAGCATTTACCTACTCTCCCATCTTAACAGGAAGTCCCTTAGCTCATTATTTTTTAGATTTTTTCTTCCTTATGTAAAGTATACATACATTTAAGGCCCATGTAACATTTTCCATATCCTGCAGGTTTTAATACCTCATATTTTCATCTTCCTGTAAGGATGTTTCATAATTGCCATGTGCTCAATGAGTGATATAAAAGTATTTTAAATTTTAAATTTCTAATATATTTTAAGTTACTTTTTATTACTAATTTTTAATTTAATTACCTTATACTTAAAGAGCACAGTCTCTATGATACTAATTCCTTGAAAATCTACTTTTTAATATATTGTCATTATCATATTCTATATAAATTGTTAAAGAATAAGTTTATATATGTCTTGTTTATCTCAAATTTGTGTATTGTTTAAATCACCTTCAGCTTGACTGATTTTTGTCTGCTTTATCAATCAGCTACTGAAAGAATTAGTTTAAACTCCACACTGATAGTAGATTTGTCAATTTTTATTAAATTTCTCTTAATTTTTGCTTTACATATTTTGAAGCTTGTTATTTGATGCTTAGAAGTCCAGAATTGTTATATGTTCCTGATAACTGAAATTTTGCCATTATGCAATGACAAATGATAAAGAGAATACTCATGATTTCTCTTTGCTCTGTTTTTTTGTTTTCTTATTCTTTCTTGCCTTATTTTGAATAATAAAATTTTTCTTCAATAAATACCTAATTTTTTTTACTGGTTATTCTAGAAACTTTCACACATATGTTCTACAGAATAAGTTTAAAAATAATCAGTACCTTCACTGTCCTCTCAGACAATATAGCCATAGGCTTCTTTAAATCCAGCCCACACTCTTGACTTCTATACTATTTTCAAGCCATAAGTTAATGATTTTTCACCAAGTTAGATGTCATTTTTGCTTTATGGAGTCAATGTTTGTTTAGTTTGCCTACATGTTAACCTTCTTCTTTATCAATGCTTTTTCATGTCAGATTTTCATGTGGATGGTTCCTTTCTTTCTGCAGTACATCCTTTAGAAGACTTCTTACAGGATGGTCTATTTGTAGGAGAGTCTTTCAATTTGCATTAAAAATGATTTTATGTTCCTCTCATTTTTGAAGATAGAGTTGCTCACTCAACATGGCTAACTTGATGGTTATTTTCTCTTAGTTTCTAATAACCATTGGAAATATTGACTCCTGGCTTCTGTGTGTGTGTGTATGTGAATGTGTGTGTGTTTGTGTGTGTGTGTGGAGAAGGTTCCTAGCAGTTTACTGCATTTCCATTCAAGTAATCTCCAATTGTTTTTCCAATCTTCTTGTTTATTTATTAAATATTCTACATTTTGATTGTCATGTATGTAGGTGTAGAGTTTAATTTATTCTGACTGGAATTCATTGTGATTCAGAAATTTCTCTTTGAATATTGCAGTTCCCCAATTCTGATATTTCTTTTGAGATTGCTGTTTAATGTATGTTAGGCTTTCTCATTCTATCCTACATATCTGTTAATAGTTTTACTATTTTAATTTCTTCATCTTTTTGTGTTACAGTCTAAGTAATTTCTTTAGATTCATCTTCCATTTCTTCAAATGTATCTAATCTGTTGTTTAGTCCACCTACTAAAGTTTTTATTTTGCTGTATTTTTTATTCTTAGATGTTACATTTAATTTTTTATCGAATATGTCGGTTATTTTATAGTTTCTTGTTCATTAATCATAGATTCCATGTTTATGTATTGCTTTAACTATTCTAAATATATTTTATATTTTAGAGTCATTTAACAATTTTCAATCTTTACGGGTCTAATACTGCTGTCTTTTTCATCTGTTTACTGTCTCTCACTCATTTATTTTATGTTTCTGAATTAATTCCTCACTTTATTGTCTTTAAAAAAATTGTGTATTCGATTGCTTTGGAGGCATATCTGTGAAGAGTCTTTGAGAACTAATTGAAGATCTGTTCCTTTAGAAAAATTTGTATTTGCTTCCACCAGGAGGTACCTCAACACCTTAACCTGAATTCTTAAAATGCCTTTTGGGGGGGCCACAACAGTAGGTGTCTTTTAGTACTGAACCCACATGAAGACCTAATTCCTGTTACAAGTCATTATTATTATTTGAAGGTGGAATTGCTCACCATGCCTATCTAGGTAAGTGGTTATTTTTCACCTTCAACTAGAGCCAGGTCCAAATCAGGCATGTTCTCTTACAGTTCCCTTGATGGGGTACATTTTTTTTTTCTAGTTAATCTTATTGTGTAGGCATTTCTTTCCATGGGTCCAGGCTTTCCAACCCGGTACATGTGTGGAGGGTGTTATCTCCAAATTTCTTTCCCAAATTGCATAGCCATAAGCTTTACCTCCACTCTCTGCATAGCCATAAAACTTTTCCTCCACTAGAGCCAAAGCTCCAGTTGAATGAGGGATTAGCAGATATCTCCAAATGTTCTGTCAGCATCCTGTCTTGCTCATGTATGTTATTTATGTATTTAATATGTGTTGATATTTAAAAATATTCTGTATATTTATTTTTTCACAGAGATATGTATTTATTTTTTATTACTATCAATTTTAAATATTGCCAGCAAATAGAATCTACATAATACCTTTCTTATCATCTATGGAAAAAAAAAACACTTTCCTAGAACTTATGATGCCAGAGGACAGTCATTACGTCCATTCCTGGTCGCAGATCAGTTATCAAGATAACATCAACATTTATATTAAAATTCATAGCATCCAGCTCAAGATAAGCAATTCAAAATCTTCGGCTATCATAAGCATTAGTAGATGTGGTATTGTTATTATTACCTAGGAAGTTCTTATTACATAGTATCTTCACAAAATAATTAATGTTATAATATTTTATATATTTATATAATATTGTGCAAAACTTGATAATGTGTCATGTTTACTTGAATAATGGCATTATTATCAATTCTATATGGTTGTCCTGGTAACAGAGAAAATTAGAGTTACGAGATAAAATTGGTCTGAAAAAAATCACTTTTTCTTCATGCGAAAATATATTTATCTCAACAACAAACCCTAAAAACCTTAATAAGAACTTTAAAAGCAATTTTGAAGTTCAAGGATGGCCTAAAATGCTTTTGTTATTTACAATTTCCTAAGTACTGCTGATGGTAAGTTTTTAATCATCTAGTTTTGTTTCTACTCTTAAAGATTTAATTTGCTAGTATTAACCTTGATGAATAAATACACTATTTTATATGTTTAGTATGTTTTAAAAAGCATATTCATAATTACCACAAATTCTCCAGGAGATGAGGCATAGTATATATAATCAAAACCACAAACATAGACTAAAAAATATTTTAAAATTTCATCTGAAGTCCAAGAATATCATGAGATGAGAAAGCTTTTCCTTGGTTTGAAATCTCAACATTATGGTATAGGAAAGCTGAGGAAAGTATAATCTGCTCTTCTGGGTATTATTTTATTTTAAGATAAATGAAAGATCCATGATTTCCATGATTTGGGGGACTTAAACCAAGAGAGGACCTGAGCCGCCTTGTGGCATTGAACAGAAATAGTGCTCAGGATAAGCTGGGACAAAATTTAATGGATGTTTTCTACTGGTCTCCATTTTTTATATCCAGAAACTTTTAGTCTGCTCTTTGAGATGTTGCTTGGCACCAAGCTACTCTCTACCTTTATCTGTCCTCAGACAATCCCTGGCCTAAAATCTCAAATACAGCAGATTCATGAGAGATTTAATAGCTTTGAACATATTTTGGCAAATATTCATTGATTTTCCACTCTCAAAGTAGATTATTTAATTCCTTATGGATTTAGAAAGTATGGAATTGGTTTTATTAACAATGACTGAAGCGATCATTTGTGGTGGAGTCCTGGGTGCAGATTCTGACAGGAAACCTAAAGGAGAGGCCAAGAAAAGAAACAGAGTCCTTGCCTAGGACAAAGTGTTTGCTTCTTGCTACAATATTTAGGATCCTGGGATGTCAATCGTAATTTATCTAAATGAACTGGGAAAACATCTTTCTTTTTCGGTTTCTTGAAGGCCATCTTGTTCAGGTGTGTGTGTGTGTGTGTGTGTGTGTGTGTGTGTGTGTGTGTGTGTGTGTGTGTTTATTTCTTCCTGGAATCATGGGTCCTACAGAAGTGCTTCCCATATTTGTTTCTTGTTACATTGGTGGGATCTGACCTTCTAAATTTTAGAAATTTCCAGCTTTTTCTTTCATCGTACCTATTTGGTCTGGGGATGAGAAGCACTGTACTATGGTGCTATGAAAAATCTCCTGTTTATAACTGTAAGTAATTTGCTCAAGAACAGAGTCCACTGCTTTTATCAATTTCACAAAATGGTTTGTGATAGCCCCCTAAAAAATATTAAATGGTTTATCATGACAGCCTGTCTTACAGAGAAGTCTGCTTAGTTTCTAGAAATCATAACATATTATATATAATTCTTCCAACTTTTTAGTTAGAAGGATAATAATTTACAACAGATAAATATCAACTTGCACTGTACTTGAATTTCAGTGATGAAAAAATTATTACTGTTTGGATCTTCAATGATAATGGATTGTTGAATTTAGCAAAGCTTGATATGACACAACAAATGCCCTGAGACAAAATTGCTTCAAAATTGATAAACTGAGACAAATGAATTTAAACTTGAAGTGAACTTTAATAAAAAGTCATTCATTTCATTTTAGTTATAATTTACTTTTTAAAAGGACATAAGAGACAGCATTATAATCGAGATAGTAGAAGACAGTGCACAACTGCTATTCACAAGGTCAAAAAGCTTTTATTCACTTACATAATTTCCCTATTCCCAAGTTTAGTACTCAGGGTTATTTTAAGTTTTCATTTATAGTTACAAAAGAGGCATAGGAGTATACCTCATTATATTATTTTTTAAGTATTTGAATTTAAATTTTATATCAGTTAATATCTATAGTTTCAACTATAGATTGTATAGAAACCAAACCTGCTGATATCATTGACTTTTCAATCTGAAGGCATAAGTAACATTTTTATTAAAAGATCATCAGAATTAAAATGTTTTATGCTTTGTATTTATCTGGCTTAAGATAAAAAAAAATAAACAATTTTCTGTGTATTTCATATATTTAGACAAGTGAATATATAAAATTTAAACAAAATTTTATTTCTTTATAAATAAATAAATAACCTTTTATGAATTCAAAAACTTGTGAAAAGAGACAATAATACACCAATTATTAAACTATGAAATTAAATGGATCATTTTTTAGACTTCAAAGCATGGCTATCGTTCTGGACAAATTTTAAAAATTGGGCTATTTTTTAATAGAAAGTTTTTTGAAAATCAATTTATTACATATCAAAACTATGTGCAACTAAAATGTCATACGCTGTCTGTGAGACAGGAAATTACTTTTTTTGGTTTTTGTATTTATAATTAAGGTGTTTTACAAGATGAAGTAAGCAGGATCCACCCCCTATTTATTATATGTTATTGGAAATTATCTGGGATTTGACAAAACAAAAAAGATTGTGTCACTGAAATACCACACAACTCTTCTTTCCTTCTATTTGTATTATACTCATTGATGAAATTTTACTTGAGAAATTCTAATTTCTGAAAACTAAATTTACAGGTAAAGGAAATATTTATTTCACATGCATATATTTTTATATATTTAACATATGTACATTTTACCTACATATGTAGTTTACATTATTCTTTTTTGATGTGTTATGCAGATTTCCTTTAGAAGAAAACACATCAGTATCAGTGATTGCATTTCAAGAACGAATGTGTGGAAGTGGGAGACTTTTCAGTGATTATGGCATTTGATACATTTCCATCTTATAACTTTAATTATTTTCAATGTAGTAATTAGTGGCTGAATTATTCTTCTTTAGCTGCTCTAAGAAAAGATGTCAAGTTATCCAGTTTAAGGTGAGAAGTATTATTTCTGTAGAGGCCTTAGATGTAGACAGAATATACAGTTGTGTTGTGATTTTTTAAAAATTCACTTAAGAGAGTAGTGTCAATGGGTTATAGAATTGCTGAACTCATCTGAAGCATCATGGAATAAAATGTATGAGAAATATAGTATTCATAATTAAGATTTTTAATGAATTGCCTTGTTAATCCATACACTGTATGCATGTTGCAACATTTTCTAGACTTAATTAGTGTACTTGATGATTATGTTTATTTTCTGATGTACACATTGATTAAGCATTGTCCACACACTGGAGCTTGAAACAAGATCAGTCTGTAAAGTAGTACCTAGTCATCTAACTGGGGACTCAAAATGCAAATAGATCAACTTATGTAAAATTAAATTAGTTCTAATAGAACCCATTTTGCCTGAGCAGCTGGTGTCACATTATAAACAGCGTTCTCTTGTTGTCAGAAATAAAAGGCTTCTATTGACAGATCCTTATATCCTTTTAAGCTTAAAAAACTGAATGCATACAATGTTCAAGTTGAACTGCAACTCTTAGACACAAGGAATCGTAGAGTGTTTTCAGTTAACTCATTCTATTGTGTTTGAGAACTGCAACTCATTATGCCATTATGGCATTTGGGGGAGTAAGTGCCAGGTTTCAAAATGCTTTTTATCAAAACCTCCTGTTTTTAGTCACATACAACTTTTGTGAATTTTCTCGTTATTGAAATTCTCCAGATAATCTTAGGTCACATATTGAAAATATTCATATATTCAAAGTGTGTTGAATACTTCTCTGCCTTAATTTTCAAATACTTTAGGCACATTCTTTATACTCCCCTCCATTCGATGGCTAGATTTACAAAATTAAATTTAGCATTTAAGAAGTTGATAGGATAAAATTTTATATCAGTTACTTGCAACACCAGTAAGAAAGGATTTTTTAATTCGTGTATTCCATGAACATATGTTGAGTAGCTCCTACTTGATGTCATACACTGTACTAAGTGCAGGATTTTAGTTCCTGTTCTCAGAGAAATGGTGACTTAATGGGGAATATATTAGGGAGAAATATAAATGACAAAACAGTAGGCTGAATGTCATTTGGAAGTATTAATAGTGCATTGGTAGAGAACAGAGACCTAAAAGGAAAATTATTGTTATAAACTCCATAGATAGTTATTATATAACTTTTGTAAGGTCTGTTTGAACCCAGGAACTTTGAGGGAGAACAAGAGGCTGGAGAAAAGATATTAAGTGGTAATATTGATTATCCATTGATAAGCCACTAGATACCAAGAATCATAGAAAACAGTGCACTAGTGAAATTCGAGAAATATTAAACAACACTACTGATTCATGATTGAAAGGACAAAATGACAATGGGCTCTCTTGCATTGATGGTAGCAGAATACATTGGAATTGTATTCTGTAGTGGAAACAATCTGGAAGAAGGTGCCAAATGCTTCCAATATACTCAGACACTTTGGTGCAATACTTTTATTTATGAGACTTTTCAGAATAATTTAAGAGAATCTTTTCTAAATAGGGATAATTTCCAACAAGGGTTTTTCACCACAGCATTATTTATAATGGAGAAATTCTGAAAAGCCCCTGTCATATAGCAGGGGAAGATTGAGCATACCAAGGAACAAACATTTTATGAAATTAAGTTTGTTGACTCCACATAGTACAATGATTTTTTTTTACAAAGACTTTGGAAGACATTATGATGTTAAGTGAAATTAGGAGAGAAAATTGTGTATGCACTGTGTTCAAATGATGTAAACAAGAAATAAGCCTTTTTTTTTTTTTCCTACATGGAAAATGTTTGGAGGAAAATAAAACAAATTATTATTCTTTTATATTTGGAAATGTTTTCCAAATTTCCTTGAGGTTTACATTGCATTTCTCAGGGAGAGAAACATTTAAAATAAAGATCAGGTATAAGAGGTTAAAATGTAGTTTTACCATGATTAACAAAGTAAGTTTTTAAGAGTCTTTACAGAGACTCCATCCATGAACTTGTAAGAGAGAATATTCCTGATGAGAGGGCTAGAAAGAAAGAACATTAGACTAGGGTTCAGACATTTAATAAATAATCCAGAAAATGTGGCTAAAACCAACTTACATCAATTTCTGCTATAAAATGAAGGCTTGTGCTAAATGACTTCAACGGACCCTTAAACATGTTCCATTTTGATTCCACGATCCCACCATGAAATTGGCAGTATGGACAGAGAAAAGAGTTCCTCTCTTCTGACATGCAGAATACTGATACTCAAACTCCAGATGAAAAGTCGGTTAGAGGAGGATCCAAGCCGTTCCATGATGCTCTCTAACACTCCTCTAAAACGTGATTTCTAATTGTATTGAACCACACCTATTCCCACCGAACTCATACCAGCTGAGCTGCTCAGTAGGCCAAAGGACAGCCAGTATTTTCTTAGAAATGTCTGTAACAGTGATACACATGTCTTTATGTATTTCCGACATCTTATTAAGTAACAGAAGTCTTTCAGGAGCTTGGTATCCCAGCCTATGCTCTTATACCTTAGAATTGAGCATCAGGTTATACTTGTCCTCACCATTTTCCTGGAGGAATTCATCAGTTATGGTAAGTAAAATGTATTCATGTATTTGTGTGTTAGAGTTTATCTTAAAAGTTTCCTAGGAGTAACCTGCCCAGTTCACATCCAAATAGAGGATAATAGGTCATCTTTTCAGGTGTACAGCACTGGTTAGGGTTTTGGATTTCAAGAGAATGGGTCTATATTTAACTGATAGCATTACAGAGCTATACTCCATGAGGGACTATCATCAAGCAATCACCACCGGCTTCGGTCTAAATCTTCCCTGATAGAAATAATATTTAGTAATGGTGACTTGAAGGACATTCTAGATATTATAAAATTTGTTCTGAGATAGAGTTACAACAGCAAAACTCTATCCAATTGGACTCCATGCACTATAGCTTGATGTCCTCAGCCTCTATTTTTGGACAGCATAAAAAATCATGGTGTGTCCTGTGAAGATGTTGCTGAGTGTACTGTTCATAGTGTTATGTAGGGTCTTCTTTATGAGGCAAAAGTACAGCTGGTTTCAGTGTCAGGAGTAGCTGCACTTCTCTGGGTCTGTTGTGACTTTATAGGTACTGTGTGACTGATGTCCCTTGAGCACTGATGCTAAGTCCTTTACGGTAGTGTTGCTGGCACACCCACAGCAGGGGAATAGGGATGTCTACTCTGTGTTCTTCAGCCATATCTCTGCTCTGTTTTATATTCCCCAACTTTCCTTTCCTTTATTCCTCCTTTATATTTAATATACATTCTTACATTTTATGAATTCTTACAAACTGCTTTAAGTTCTTATCAGTAAATAAGTAGATAAATTGATGGTCTTCTCTGCTTCACCCAGTGATCTGGAGGCCTAGGAAGATGCCAGGCTTGCTGAATGTTGGACAAGTTCTCTTTCCTCATGCCTGTCCTTGATCTGCTCCAAATTTTAAGACCTGTAGAGTATGAACTGGTCTATATTTTAGTCAATACTTAGTACAGTAAGTAAAACATTAAAAAGTTGAATATGAGGAGACTCAGAAAAGCTGCTGTCTAAATTAACATTCAATTTTTATAATGAAGAAGGATAGGAATGCATTTTTATGTGTACAGATACATTCATGCTAGACCAAAATGCTCTCTGCTATTTCTCAATATTTGAATTTTATTCTAATCAGCAAATATGTAGGGAGAGGTCTTTAGTGCACTCTCTTCTGCCTAAAGGGAGCTTGCTGATGAGGGTAAAAAATAACAATAAATCACCAAGTTTATATTTAGGGGTGAGCTATGATTGTTATGCTTATTTTCATGCCCTGCTTCCTTTTAATCTCACTCTGATCTCAGATGTCAGTGCCTAGATGAATTAGATGCCTAGATGAAAGGCAGGAATGAGGCAGCAGTTGAGGGGATCCCAGAGAGAATGCATCCAAGATAAGATCAGGGCCTGGCAGCCAGAGAATGTTTCTGCTCTTTGCCACTGAGCCTGACAGCCCTGTGTTACATACTGGTTCCCAAGTGTGTTGATGCAAATACCTGCTTAAAATTTATATGCAGAAAGAATGTATAACGCAGCTCTTAAATATGAGTAATTATTCTGCCATTTTTGTTAATAATAGATAAATGTTTTCCCACTCAATCATAAAGTCCTTGAGGATTTGGAATTTCTAGTGTACCATCTTCTGCGGAAACTATCATCCCTGAACCTTTTCCAAGGGGAGATTGGGTTTTTTGTGTTTTTGTTTGTTTGTTTGTTTTTCTTTACTTCTCAGTTCAGAGGGAAAGCTTTAGCCTTACTCCCCATTGCTACTTCCAATTTATTCTTGAAATTTTGAAAATTTTAATTTCTGTGAAGTTCATGTTATCTCGACCACTCTTTACTGTTTCTTGTTGCTGTCCCACATAGTCACAGACCATTCCAGTAGCAGCTCGCCATCTTCCTCTTCACCACATTCCTAATATCACTCTTGGCAACATGGTCACCCTACTCATGTATGGGCCTCTCATCTCCATGATGTCCCCACCTGCAGTGATCTTTTCTTTAATATCCCCTCAGGGCTTATTCTCATGTCATAACATGAGCTTGTTCTCACCAATACCTGCAATATCTGGAAGTCTAAATTTTAAGTGTAACTCCTTCCTGATTCCTTTCTCCTCTTTTATAAGCATAGCTGCCACAGTTCATCATTATCCAGCTTTCTTCCCCCACCCCCTTTTGCTCTATCATACTCACCTGCTTAAAAATTAATCTTCCTTATAGCTAACTCCCCTTCAACTCTGTACCATCAGCCAAGTAGATAAACAGGGCTACCGAATAATGGACTGTTTTATGTGTCACTCTCTTCTCAAGCCCCCAACGGTCATTACTGTTATAAATAATATTGGCAGACAGAAACGCTCATCCTTCTCCCATGAAAATGCTGCCATTCTAAACCTATACATTTCCTCTACTTATGCAACAGATTTCACATGCTTCCACTTTTATAAGGGTTTCCTCCCATTACAATACCCTCTTTCCATTTCATCATCAGTTTGTCCTTCTCTGGTATATAATTCCTATGCAAACAAAATGAGATATCATTTTAAACAAAGTTTTTCTTGACCTCCATCTTTAACTACACGTTTATCAGTCTGTTCATGGTCACAGTAATACATCTTGAAAGCCCAAGTCCCCATTTTTGTGTATCTATCTCATTTTCTCATGAGTACACTTCATTTTATCCTTATCATTTCTAAAAGTAGTCTTGCCTGATCACTATCAACATCAAATTGCCTATTCAATGGTCTTTTTTCCATCTGCCCTTTACTAATTTGACTAATTGCAACCTCTAATATCATCTGCTCAGTTTCCCCTACTGACATCTCACCTTGTGCTTGTCCCTAATTATTGTCTTGTTCTATAGTGTGGTCCTTAGTTTTCTACTCTTCCCTATAGCTATATTCTTCCTATGTCATATCTAATCCCTTTGGCTTTAAATATTATCTTCATCACCATGACACCAAAATTTATGTCTTCTAAACTGGACTTTGCACTGAAATCCAGAATTCTTCCCAGTAGGCACCCTAATTTTAACATGGCCAAAAGACAATTCTTTATTTTCCTACCCCTACCAAAACTTGTTCCTTCAAGTTTCTCTTTGTCACTAAATGCACTTCCTTCCATGTAGTTGCTTAGGCCTCAAAATAAGAAGTCATTTTTTTCTCACTTCCAACAAACATTTTATGGGTTCTATCTCCAAAATATTCTCTGAATCTGACCATATTTCTCCATCTCCATTGCTCTCCTTCTAGAACATAAGCAACCTTATGACTGCCTGGATTACTTCCACAGCATTTACTTTGTCTTCTTGCTTGTCCTCTGTCTCCCTTCAATTTATTCTCCATATAGAGTGATCTTCTAAAAATATAAGCCAATTTGTGCCTCTCTTCCAGTTGGAGCCAACCAATAGTTTTCCATTATATTTACAATGAATCTAAATACCTTGCCACAGCTTAAGCCCTGAATCATCTGATGTTTCCCATTTTCTTCCTTGTTCACTGTGCGCCACCACAGGACCTTCTTGTTTTCCTTCAAACATACCAGGGCCATTGTCTCCTTATGGCTTTTGCACTTGCCTCTTCCTCTGCTTAGGATTCTTTGTCCTCGGATCTTCCACATGCGGACTCTTCAGACTATGACTCATTCAGATCTAAACTTAAACATCATGTCTTCAGTGATGTCCTCCATTGTAAATCCTATCCCTGCACACACACAACACACACACACACACACACACACACACACCACACTCTCTCTCTCTCTTTATCTCATCCCCCTGCTTTATTTCATTCACAGCTATTAACTTGTGCTCATTTTTTCTGTTGATGCTTTCATAATGAATATGGTATCTTACTATTCTTCTTAAAGGTCCTTTCAATAATAAATGTGTGAAAAAAGGAGAAAAAGTTAGGCTGCATCTAGCCTTTTTTTGGTTTTAAAGTCTGGAAATTTCTTTAACAGCCCTTGAGAACATCTAGTTTTACACTTATGTTTGCTTCTACCCTTCTCAGTTATAGAAAAAAAACTAAGACACAAAGGCTGGTCTAATTTTATATATAGATTTACTGAAAGAGCTGGGCCTCAAGTTTTTCTGACTCAATATGGGAGTTAAGAAGTTAATCTCTTGGGCCATTATTTTCTTATAAAATATAAGCCTCAGTTTTTAGTCCATATTGTGGAGACTGTAAATTATACTTCTCAGTATTTTTGTGAGAATCAAGTTACATTATGAAAATAAAGAGATCAGCACAGCGTCTGGGTCACTAAGTGTTAAATGGATATTAGCTAGTAATGGATACTAGTAGTAATATGGCTATTAGTCCAGAAAAAGTTCATAATATTTCCTTATAATATAATGTATTGGGGTATTATATAGTAATAATATCTTGATACTACTATTTTTATGACAATTTGGTAGAGCATGAAATGAAGTATAATAAACTTGTCTGGTTAGGTGCACCCACATATTTAAGTCTCTTTTGGCTTAAAGATGTGGAAGTTACTATAACTTAGATGTTTAGCAATTAAAAAATTAAAAGTATCCAGAGAACCAGCAACATCAAGTGTTGGTAAAGATGTAAAACAATAGTAACTCTCATTCATTGCCGGTGAAAATGCAAAATTATACAGCTATTTAGGAAAACAGTTTGGCTGTTTCTTATAAAACTGAACACATCTTACTATACAACCCAGCAAATGTACTCCTTGGTATTTACACAGAAGAGTTGGAAACATGTCTACGCAAAAATCTGCACATTGATATTTATAGCAGATTAATCAAAGTTGCCAAAACTTGAAAGCAACCAAGATGTATTTCAGTAGGTGAATAGATAAGCAAACTGTGGTATATCCATACAGTGGAATATTATTCAGCAAAAAGAAAAAAATAGCTATCAAGTCATAAAAAGACTTAGGGGATGTTCGAATGCATATTACTAAGTGAAAGGTTACATACTGTATGATTCCAACTATATGACATTCTGGAAAAGGCAAAACTATGAAGGCTATAAAAGCATCAGCGGTTACTAGCGAGCAGGGAGGGTGGGATGAATATGTGGAGCACAGAGGATTTTTAGGGAAGTGATAATACTCCATGTGATATTATAATAGTGGATACATGCCATTATACATTTGTCCAAACCCATACACTATAAGTGCCCTAACATAAACTATGGACCTAGGATGATAATGATGTCAATGTAGGTTCATCAATTGTATGACAAATATATTAAGCTGGTGGAGACATCAATGATATGGGAGGCCATGTATGTGTGGGAGCTGGCAGTATAGAGGAATTCTCTGTACCTTCTCAATTTTGCTGTGAAACTAAAACTGCTCTCTATATTTTTTTAATTTAAAAATAATTTTTCATTGGAAGTTCAACAAGAATTATCATTTTATTTGTTTATTTTGGATCAGTGGCTTTTAAAATTTTGAACTTTTAATAATATTGGTCTGATTGGAACAATCACCTTAAGGAGCATTTTCTTCTTCATTTATGAGGACATTGTGGAGACTTATTGTTTATAAACTCCACATAGCTATCAATTTTCTTAATATTTTATTTCTTAGTGTTCATGAAATAAGGCATCTACATCCCCAAAATATTGTGCATAAATTCAATTGGAAAATCTCACTATTTTAAAGAGTGTAAAATAATTAAAGGGAACTCTGGTGGATTTTACTTATAAAAATCTATATGATATTATCAAAAATTAGAAGAACTAAATATACACAGAAAATGTTAACACCAAGTTTACTCATAATTGTGACTAAATTTGAGAAACAACGTTTGGCACTGAGAGCTCTACAAAGATTGAATTGATCCTCTCAGTAGTCACTTGAGTGCATCTTTGTCAAATACGTTTTGCAAAACTCTGAGTAAGAATTTGCCTTAGGTAACTGCAAAATCTTCCAATGTCAGTGGTTTATGAATCTATCTTAACATTTTGGGATTATTTAACTTTTTCCCTCACAAAGCTCAGAGTATTTTGAGCCATCTATGTGTCTACCTGAGAGATGATTTAGATGGAGGAGAAGAGGGAGCAACTTCACTTCCTCTCGGTATGTGATAGAATCTAGTCTGTCCAAATTGCAATATGCTAATCATCTATCAATTCCCTGATCTGGATCTGTGTGGAAAATGGAAACCAGCTTGAAATTTAAACTGTTAGTTGTAACATTCTTAATGGGGCAACAAAAGGCTAAGAAGGCAGAAGCCCTTCACAGAAGCACTGAAGCCTCAAACAATCTGGTTTCATATATTTGGGTGTTTGGGGAAAATACTACAACACACATAAAGGCCTGAGATAGCAGTTTGAAAAGTTTTAATGCCTTTTGAGTAAAGTATTCTGTGAGACAGTCACATTTAATGCCTCTTTTAAATGATGTCTAGAGATTAAAGTTATTCCTAGAATGAGCAAGAATGAGCATGACACCTTCAGTAAGTGGTCAGAAGCTAACTATGCAGTCTGTACATAAAAAGTAGCAGGTAAGGTAGCTGAACAGGTAGGCTGAGATGAAATTGAGAAGGTCCAAGCAGCACTAAGAAGTCTGGACTTAATCCTACAGATTAAGGAGAATTTTAAGCAGGAAATATATTTACTAGACTAATACTAGCTGCATAAGAAATTCACACAAAAAGTACGATGACACAGCACAAGCATAGTTTAATTTTTGATCATGTAAATAGTCTTAAAATTTCTTGATTTGAAAAGGTCATTCAGAAATCAAACTGACTGGTGCTCTACCATCTTCAACAAAATGGCTTTTAAGGTCACCTTTGTGCTGGTAGAAGAGAACAAAGCTTGGAGATTGAGTTTGGGAGGGTTTTATGGGTGGACTGGAGATGGCAAGCATGTGCTGTTGCACTGCCTTGGCACATAGCCACACTTACCTTTAAAGGAGGGTGAGAGGGGTCGTCTGCTTGTTTGTCCAGGAAGAAAAGGAAAGCCATAAGGATGGACACAAATAGGTTTGCTTTATAAAAAAAAAAAAAAAAAAAAAAAAGAAAAAGAAAAAGAAAAAAGAAATGCTGGTGACAGGGGAAAGAGTGTCTTGAGAAGTGACATGTTTTCCTGGGACTGTCAGAGATACTGGGTACTAGGATATATTAGGAGCTCAGATCATGAATGATGAGGGCTTCGAACAAGACATTAGAAATAGGGTTGAAAATACAATTCAAGGAATTTGTAAAGGACTCTGGGTAGCTATGGGAATGGCGGGACTTGTTACAGGCTGGGGGTCCTGTGGTATGGATGGCATGTTGTATAGAGCAAACTGGAAGCATGGAAACCAGTCCACAAGATGACTAGTCTGTGACTCAATAGGACTAGAACTTTCTTTTAATTAAGTTTATTGGGGTAACATTAGTTATACAATTATATAAATTTTCAGGTGTACATTATCATTTGACATCTGTATATTCTATTGTGTATTTACCCAAAGTCCAGTTTCCTTCAGCTACCATATATTTGGTCCCCTTAACCCAATTTGTCCTCTCCCTAAACCCTATATACCCCTCCTCTCCCCTCTCCCCAATCCACTAGTTACCACCCTCTGGTAACCACTAATATAGTTCATATCCATGAGTCTCTGTTTGTTTGTTTGTCCTGCTCATTTGTTGCTTTTAGTTTATATCTCACATGTAAGTGATATCATGTGATTTTCAACATTTTCTCCATTGTATATATGTACCACAGCTTCTTTAGCCAATCAACCTATCATAGGACACTTCAGTTGCTTCCATGTCATGGCCACTGTGAATAATGCTGCTATGAACATCAGTGTGCAAATATCTTTTTGGATATGGGTTTTCAAGTCCTTGGGGTAAATGCTGGATCATATGGTAGATCAATTCTCAGTTTTCTAAGGAACCTCCATGTTTTCTATAGTGGCCGTACCACCAGTAGTATATGAGGGGTCCTTTTTCTCCTCATCCTCTCTAACATTTGTTATTACTTGTCCTATTGATTATAGCTATTCTAACAGGTGTGAGATGGTATCTCATTGTGGTTTTGTTTGCATTTCCCTAATAGCTAGATGTTGAGCATCTTTTCATATATTTGTTGGCATTTGTATGTCCTCTAGGAGAAGTGTCTGCCCATTTTTTTATTGGATCTTTTGTTTTTTTGTTGTTGTTGTTTTGTTGTTATTGAGTTGTATGAGTTCTTGTATATTTGGATATTAGGCCCTTATTGGAGGCATTGCTTGCAAATATATTTTCCCATTTGGATGGTTTCTCTTTACCTTGTTGATGATTTCTTTTGCTGAGCAGAAGCTTTTTAGTTTGATGTAGTCCATTCATTTATTTTAGCTTTTACTTCCTTGCTTTGAGGTCAAATTCATAAAATCCTCTTTAAGTCCAAGGCCTTGAGTTTAGTTCCTATGTTTTCTTCTATGCATTTTATTGTTTCAGTCTTTATTTCAGGTCCTTAATCCATTTTGAGTTAATTTTGGTGTGTGGTGATAGACAACAGTCTAGTTTCATTCTTTTGCAGGTGGCTTTCCAGTTTTCCAGCACCATTTATTGAAGAGCTTTCTTTTTTCCACTGTATGTTTTTGGCTTTTTTGTTGAAAATTATTTGCTCATATAAATATGGGTTTACTTCTGGACTCTCGATTCTGTTCTATTAGTCCGTGTGTCTGTTTTGCTACCAATACCATGCCAGTTTGATTATGGTGGACTAGAACCTAAAAATGGACTTCCTTCTAAGGTTGAGAAAGTTTTTATTGGAAGTTAACCCAACATGAGAATGAGAAAATGCCTTGAACCCTAAACCTGAAAAATGGCTAAATAAGCTCATTAACTTAACTGTGCATTTCCATGTTGTTGAGAGCCCTTAGGTGTGCTGTAGACAAGTGGTGAATACTGAATGCTGGGAGACCCACCAAATCTGAGACAGTCCCTAAGTCACATCATATTTGTCATCCTTGCTTCATTTCCTAGGATTAGGTCCAGAATAGTCTCTGGTCATGATGTCTGTTCAGCAAAGTATAAGAAAAATATTGTGCAACCTCTGGAAACATGTTCAACATTTTAAGGGTCTTTGCAAATGATTTATTTAAACATGTTTCTTTTTCTCTCACCTCTTGAAAAGTCAGTGGCAGTAGCCGAGAATCCAGAGCAAGTCAGTTTTACCTCCAATCCCAGGATATTCAGAGTGTTAGCCAATATGCTGTCTGAGGGCTCAACCATTCTTAATCCATCCTTCCTCCTTTGCTCTTTCCTTTCTTTTGTCGTTTTAAATGTTAATTGTTCAGTCACAAAGATACTACTTTCAAACACATTTACAAAACTAATTGTAGGAAACACAGAGAAACCTTTGTTTGAGACATTGTGGGTCTACTGTGAGAAAGAAACCTGGAAGTCAAATTATCTGTTTAGAAAATGTGAGTTTTTTCCTAAGTGAAATCATAACAGGCCTGATTTGCTTTTCTGTGATGAGGGGACTAAGCTAGTTGTTATAGACTGAATGTTTGTGTCCTTCTCCCAAATATGTTTAAAACCTAACCCTGAATGAGATATTTGGTGTTAAGGCTTTTGGGAGATAAATAAATTTAGAAACGAAGGTGAGGCCCACACCATGAGGTTAGTGCCCTTAAAAGAAGAGGAAGAAACCAGAGCTCGCTCTCTCCACATGTGAGGACACAGTGAAAAATAGTTGTCTGTAAGCCAGGAAGAGAGTTCTCACCAGCAACTGAGTCACCTTTCTCCTGGACTTCCCAACCTCTAGACTGTGAGGAAAAAATGTCTGCGGTCTCTGATATTTTGTTATAGCAGTCCGAACTAAGATTAAGCACAACTTTATTTAAATAATGTGTGTGTAGGAAAAGGGAGTACACGGAGAAATGAGACATTAGGGACCTGCACAGCTAGAATGACTTTACATATGTTCAACATATGCACAGTGCTTGACTTTTAGTTATGGGAATGTGATCCAGAACAAACAAATAATGTTGAGGGATGTTGTGGATGAGCATATTACCATGGCAACTTTTCAGATCACCTAAGTACATGATCCAAATCCACCATTTCACCACACATATCAAGTATATAAAGAGATCTTAACACAGATTTCACACAGGTGAGGGTGCTACACATCACTTGGTGAATGAGAACAAGGTAGATAGAATCTGAGTGAGCTGGCCACCCAGTGCATGAACCATGTGCAATTCAGCTGCTTGGTGACAAAGCAAAACTTCATCTATCCGACATCAACGCCATATTGCAAACATTTAGATATAGACATAATAGATATAGAAAGAAATATAAGAACAGGCATAGTTGTACGCATAGAAATAGGGAAAGATGTACATACAAGTACAGAAATATATAGATACACACCATGCTTCTCAGCAAGTATTTTACCCCTCACTGTATTTTAAACTGTGTTTTGTGTTCATGTGGTTCCTGATGAAATCACTTGAAAAAGAAAGAGCTTTAAAATTTCTCTTTGATTCCATCAATTTTACATAAAAAAACCTTTACTTTCCTGGTTGATGATAGTTTTATAAAAGTTTAGAAAATGCAACATTAGAAAAACTTTTCTATTGGTATCAATTTTTTAATAAAAATGCCAAAGGATAAAAAGGAAAATATTCTCTAAAGAGTTTCCTATCATATCCATGGTGGTTTTCACTGAACTAATATAACGTGTAGATATGAGTGAAATTGGCAGTATTGCATCGTGGTTAAGAGTGTGGGCCTGGAGGCAGACCACCTGAGTTTGCATCTTAGTTTAACAACCTTACCGGCAGTGCGTACTTGGGAAATTTAATGACATTTTAGTGCCTCAGCTTCCAAATTAATCCGTGAAAAGCACTTAGAACTTGGCATAAGATAAGCAGTAAGACTAGCGTTAGCTATCATTACTGTTGATCATATCATCATTATTATAGGAATCATTTGAGCTAATATGTAGCTGCATTGGGGTTATCTCTTTTTTCACTCATTATCAAAATGTCACATGATTCTATAATTTTCCTAAAATCTGATTCAATTTTGCTACATTTTATTGGGTTTAAATATTCTACTTAATAAATAGCTATAAGGAATACTCAGAGTCCCTATGAAGAGATGAAAAAATGGGATATGTGAACTGGATGGGCAATATCCTTATGATTCGAAGTTCTTTGGTTTAATCCCAGGCAGTGGGTAGAATTTAGGTGTGCTGTCTACACCTGACCCTGATAGAGCATGTTCCCAAATGTTGGCATGAAAGGTGGAAGACCCAGAAGTCAAACCTATAGTTTGGCTTCTATCACATCACTAAGCATGGGGTCCAGCTGACCTTTACTACCAGAACCTGGAATGCTTTAAAGAAAACCTTACCACTTAGCTCTCATGGCCTGTTACTGACTTCCTTAGAGATGCTCTGAGCTACCAAGGCAGCCCAAACTGAAGAGAATGAATTCCCATGTCTGAAGATTCTAGCCATACCTCAGCAGATTTTAGAGAGAAAGGCAACTAGAAAGGAAGTGTGGCCAGCAGCATGACAAATTCCACACCGGGCACTTATAAAATTTCTGAGAGTAGAGGATTTCTTTTTGGCCTCCCTAGGGGTCATATGGATGTAGGGCAGTTTACTGTGCCCAGTAGCAATTAGCTTTTAAGTTTAAATGCTTTTAAACTGAGCTTTTAAAATTCTAAAATTAGCTAATATCATGTTCAGTGGTGAAAGACTAAATTTTTTTCCCTCTAAGATCAGGTGTCTGCTCTCACAACTTCTAATTCATACAGGAGGTTCTAGCCAAGACAATTACATAAGAAAATAAAATAAAAGTCATCCAGATTGAAAAGAAATGGTAAAACTACCTCTGTTTGCTGATGACATGACACTGTATGTAGATTTGCATGTAGAAAATACTAAGGAGTCTACTAGAAAACTACTAGAACTAATAAACAAGCTCAGTAAGGTTTCAGGTTATAAAATAAACATGCAGATATCAATTGTATTTCTGTACAGTTGCCATGAACAAACAAAACATGAAAGTAAGAAAACAATTTTACTTACAATGGCATTAAGAAGAATGCAATATGTAGGAATAAATTTAACAAGAGAAGGGAGTTGGCCTGGGGGAGGGGAATGGAAGGGCGAATGAGGTATAACTGCTAATGGTTATGGATTTCTTCACAGAGGGTGATGGAAATGTTCTAAAATTATGGCAATGGTTGCACAACTCTATAATATAGTAAAAATCATTGAATTGTATACTTTAAATGGGTAAATTATTTGATATGTCATTTACATTTCAATAAAGCTCTGATTTTTAAATTTTCCAATATAGGTTTATTTTGGTTTCAATATCCATTAAAGTTACTGAAATTGATCAGGTGACTGGTCTGTCAGAAATTCATATTGTTACTACACTATACCTTTGGCAACAACATTCGCATCTTATATGGAGTCGCTTATATCTTATATTGGTACAGCTGATAGCTCAGTAAAGGGATTCATTTAAAAAGTGGAGTTTGAGTACCATATACTCCCAGTGCGGGTATTTTCAGATTGGACATTCGCTGCTTCTAATTTTCCTTGCATTGAAATATTACCTTTAAATAGCACGATGAAATTCTGCACTAGGCAATTATATTATTTACAATGCCAAATATATTGCGAAACATTGATGAATTGATAGCCTGCATGTTAGAAAGAAAAGTGAGTCTATACACCCTGTCACAAGGGAAATGGAACTATTTTTAGAGTCAGGTTGTAAATCAATTAATATTGTGCCCAATTTTAGCAAAGTAGTAGTCTACTTTGTTTTGATTAATATAGACACCAGCATAACAGGCAAGAGGAATCCTATCCCTGTGCATGTGCTACCAGTTCCTTAGACAGAAAGTGTTCGGAGGAAGGCTGGGGCCCGCCAGAAAAGGTGGGCAGGGGTGAGTGGGGGCGTTGAGGTGCTTCTCATAAAATCAAAACATTACAAGGGAACAATGGGAGCAAAGGGTCTCATTTCATTTAGGTCCCACTGGAAGAGAATGCAAAGTTCTTTTATCTCACATTCCTCATTCTGTAGAGAGCCTAGCACCATGTCTATGAGGTTTGTTGAACATTGAAAAGGTGTGGGAGGTTTTAATTCTTTTTAATCAACTATCTTCATCTAAGGAAATAATGCTCGTTAATGTTGCTCTCTTTTATTTATTTTTTCCTATATAGGCGCAGAGTCTAGTTTGTTCTTATAAGTTGATATGATACTGTCACAGTATTATAAATGCTAATCTATAGTTCAACCTTATAAACAAGCAAAAAGTTAATTCTTTTCTTTTTTTTAGTTGATTAGCATGAAGGTATTGCAAAGGGTGTTTTAAAAATACTTTCCAGGACAGTATTTGGAGACCGGATTTTTTCGCTCAGTTTTTCATCCATACTTGTTTCATTAAAGCTCCCGCTTGTTTGGGCAGTTTGGTAGTCCTGCCTTTAAAATGCAGAAGGGTTTGCTGCAAATTTTGAAAACTCGTTTTTTCCATTATTTAATTTATTGAATACTATTAGGAGTGAGAAGCACATTGAACATCCACTTGGAATTAGGGATAAAGGTAGCCACGTGAAAAAATTCCCTGGTGAGAAAGGCACACAACTGGCAGCTAGTAATGGAAACATAGCGCTTGGTGCACTGAACTAACAGACCCTTCTGTGTGAGACTCACATGGAATCTAGTGCAGAATAAAGCTTTTCTAAGCTCCACCCAGAAGTGTGGTTGCTTTTGTCATTTTAATTGGTCTGTGTTTGTGAAGTGGGGCCTCTATTTACTTATGGCTTGGGGCTTGTGTTTACCAAGCCTGGTGGAGGCCAAGTGACAGGGCTCCTGCAAGCTCTCCCGCTGTATCTTGAGGCACTTTTCTTTTCAGTATCTGTGCCTGTCTAATTCGTGAGCTTCTGTGAAGCAAGCACAGGAGGGTACAAGGCCTACAGGGAGGAATTACACCTAATTACTCAAATAATTGCTAGGCTGTTGCCTTCTTAGTCACTGAAAATAATTTCCAGGTCCCTGGCTTTTATAGATAGTCTTCTCGAGGCAGGAGGACACAGCCCCCTTTTTAACTCAGCCCATTCACTCACAAAATCAGAACACTCGAGCCTGCAAAATTAATAAGCACCACTTCCATTACATATATTTTAGGTTGTTGTTGCCGTGGCGATAAAGTCAGGGACATTGAATCTCCTCTGTTGAGCCATTGTTATCATCCCTGGCCATCTGCTGCAGAGGAGTGATATTCCATCTCATTTGCATGATGACTGATATATGGGAGGTTTGGAAGGACATATGCCACAGCAATCATGTGATGAAAATTAAAGTGAAAGTTTTGGGCCCAGAGCCGAAAAAAATCTGTGTATGCGCATGAGGCTGTTGATGTGCAAATGTGAATCATATTGAGGAGGTCTGAATAGGGAGGTGTGACGTAAAGAGGGGACACAAATGCAGGTGCTTATCTCTAAGCAGTCAAAGGCACCGTTGTCATATCATGGGAACTACCTTTCAAAGAAACAGCTTTAGTGTTTCCGTTCAGCACACAAGGGAGGAGAGAAATATAAGTTCTGGAAACAAACAAAAAAGTAAGTTTAAAACTTTTGAACCACATATGGCTTGCACTGATGTAAAGTCACTCAGAATTTTTGTATGTTTTCGTGTCTGATGTCATAACATTTGGTTTTGATTCTGGGAAAAATGTATTACTAGAGGTTGAAGTTTAGAAGTGTGTCATTGGCTTTTCTGATGTGTGTTTTGAACTTCTGTTTCTGGTTCCTGCTGTGATGCATACTTGATCATTATTTTAAATGCTATTTCTGTCTTTCCTTTTTCGTAGAAAAGATTATTGTATCTTCTTTGAGAAGGGTTTCAGAATAAAAGGTCATGGTGCAATTGCATTTATACTGCATCAGTAACGTCTTTGTTCATCTACATTTTTTGAAATGTGCAAATTTGGAGCAGATAATACTTGATATGACATGAAACTTTCTTTGCAACAAAGTAAAGTGGAAATAATTTCTGAGATTGCAAAAATTACCAGCGAGACCCAAAATCTGACATCTCATTAGAATAGAGATCTTTTGGGGTAGAGAGAGGTTGTCAACAAATTGATTATTTTTATAAATGAGTAACCAATATTAAAAAGATGTTTCATATATTGTTTTTAAAAAGTCAAAATTCTGGCCGTAGCTACACATAAGGAAAGAGTTTGTGGATTGTGGAATGAAGTTGCAAAGAATTTATTAAAGAGAAATTGATTTATAATCTTGTCTTTAAATATTTAGAGAATTGAATGAGAGTATTCTCCTTAAAAATGATACAGTTCATTTCTGATAAATGCAAATATAAGAAAACTCTTCAGAAAGTTAAAGAGTAATATTAGAAAAGGCTGAAGAATGAGAAAGACTAACCTAGAACAAAATTTTGCAGAAGGATGAGTTCAATGAAATATTACTAAAGGATAGAGAAAAAAAGTTTCATATACCTTGATAAACAGTACTTTGCCTCATATTTCTTTCATTCTAACAAGGCATTTATTAAACATACTTGCTTTGATACATGTGGAAATAAGAGAAGTAGCCTCTTAAATAGATATAGTGAGCTGTTTTCAGTTTCAAAGAACAAAGCAGCTAATAGGCAAAGTTTGTAAAATAACTTCTCCAATATTGAATTTTTTAAAGAAAGTGAATTTTGTCAGAAAAAGTTACACCAATTCTTATTTTATGCACTGCAAATCCAATAAACTAAAAATTAAAAAATGAAGAAATCTTGAATATAATTGTGTGTACTATCTTTATGTTAGAAAAAAATAATAATTCCATGGAGTAATTAATTCATAATCTAAAATAAAACCGAAATTACTTTCCCCTAACTTTTTTTCCTTGCAAATCATATCTGCATATTATCCTACTTTTATGCGTGTAACCTAAGATTACCAGTGATCTCTTTTCTCTTTCTTCTAAATATTCAATTACGCAGTGGTGATTATTATGTGGCCTTCTTGGCTTACTCCAATATTAGATTAATATAGATTTCTTGTGCCAAATTAGCGGAAATCACTGTTGCACATAAGAGTGATTCACTCTTTTTTAGTTGTATTTATGTTATAGAAGCAGCATCATTTTAGCTTAAAAGCTTTTATATTTTAAATTTGAATATACTGTACCTTGGAGAGTATATGGTAGTCGTGTTTAAAATGTTTCAAAGTACATCGGAACTTTTATGAGATTCTAATTTTGTTATGTTTAAAGGCTCTCCCCGCACACACACACTCTTCTTCTTTTTTAAAGATTGGCATTACTATTTTTGCTACTACATCCATCAGTAGGATTTAAAGTTTCCTGGTTCTTAAATTAGACATTTGTAAGTGCAAATTAAGTAGGAAAGAATAGAAATGTTCGGAGCTGTCCATGGTAGTATACTCTTTAAAATGTTAACTGTTATAAAATACATATCTACATAATATGTGTAATTAGCTTTATTACCATTTTTAAAGGTCAGGACTAAATTCTTATTAGATAAGTTAACCTTGTATATACAGTAGTTATTTGCAGATAATGTAACAATCTTAATCTTAAAACTAAACTGCAAAACTTTCAACTTCCATACTGTTAATGAATGTTCCTTGTTGCAGCTTTAAAGTATTTATGAGTAAATACAATATCCACAAACTATTAAATATAAATTCTTTAGGTGGACAGTATAAAAGCACAGTGTAAATAGTTTCCATGGTAGTAGGCCAATATGAATAAACATCAAAAAAATGTAACTTGCATGACTTTATTGCTCTTGAAATTAATTCCTGTCCTTATGTGACCTGCCATGTCTGCTATAGAAATCCAAAAGATCATAATTGTTTGATATGAAATGCAAAAAGAATAGTTAAATTGAAAGTTTAACATCATGAAATTCAAAATCCCAAACGGTATATAAACATTAAAAGAAACTTTGGACTGCTAATCCTAGGAAATGAGTTTTATGGATTGAATTCAACAAGGCTTCAGAAATGGTTCCATCTGCTGCCTAGCAGCTGGTGAAAGGATAAATTTAATTCATTAATTCATTTGGAAAAAAAGGATCCAAGTAGTAAAGACTTCATTGCTCATAATGCATATAGGTGAAAACACAAACTGAAATCTGGTCCAATTGATCATCCTAGATAATGAGCTACATTTTGTCTTCCCTTTTTGGTAAAGGTCTTAGTGATTGAGTCAATATGGTGTTGATTTTTATGACAATAACCAATCATTTCCAATAATTTTAATGGTTAAAAAAAACTCAGGGAAATTTAAAGTAAGTCACAGTTTTTAATCTAGGGAAAAGTAGGCCCTAGAAATTATGTCCTTTCTCATTCTATATATGTACAAATGGGTAACGCTGTGTGTAATTATGCTTATAATATACATATGTACACTCTGAATCATATACATTTACATATATTCTGAATCACATCAATAAAATATATTAATCACATTCTCATTTATTAAAATAGTCAAAATTACTTAGTATTCAAGATTAATATAAGTAAAGCATATTCTAGATTCAAAATTCATGTTTACTCAAAAGTTGTAAGATACAAAATAACACTTGTTCTGTTTTCTCCTCTTTTTTCACTTCAAACTATATGCTCCAGTCTCTGTTTCCATTCACACCTTGCAGAGTACTTCAAAAGATAAAAAGTTGTACGCAGTCTTTTCTCAAATCCTCTTCTATGTTAATCATTTTAACAAGACATAGCAAAAAGATTTAGTTGGCCTGGATTGAACAGAATATTTTAGTATTTTATATAAAAATAATGGAGATTTAATGCCCACTTTCTTGGATTGTTTCAATTTAATCAATGTGATGAGGTATTGGAAAAGTTGATGTTATATTTCCTGTAACTTATAGTCTTATTGGTGGATCTTTCATCTGCTAACATTTATTTTAACAAGAACAAGCTTTCCTTTCAAAATGCATAGGTTGCCTTTTCTGGCAAGGTAAATGTTCCCTGGTTTTAAGTTAATTGATCCATGATAGAGATAAGAACATCCCTGAGAGCAAGGTTGCTTCAGCAGCCAGCATACATTTGAGCAATTCTTTTTGGATGGTGATTTCATGAATGGTTTTTGACTTTTCTTTCTCTGTGGCCCATAGCTCACTGTGGTGGGTTTGTTGGATTTACTATAAAAGGTTCTGTTTGCACCCTGTGGGTTGGGTTAAGAATCAGGGTTTATGCATTTACTTGTACTGTTGCATTGTTTATACAGCTTTGGTTTAGTTTTGATCTTTTTTTTTTTTTTTTTTTTTTTTTGCCTTTGAGGCTCTTCCACAGTGTCAGCTGCTGACTGATAGTAGGAAAACGGCCTCGTGGTGTGAATGAAAGGGACCTAGCGGTTGGTAAACAGAGATAAGGAATAAATAGAGCACAGGCAAAAGGAGATAGTTCTGTGGGGCCCAGATTGCTGCCAGTCTGTTCAAGGGAGATGCAGAGCCTGTCCTTTCCCAGATTAAATAGTGTGCGAAATCTCCAGTGACCTCCTCCCCTTCTCCCCATACTCTTTAGCCAAGCTGAACAGCCTCTGCTGTAAAGTATTCATTTTATCCAGGGACAAGCTGGACAATAGAACTCTCCCTGATACTTATGGACAGCTGTCGTCATTCATAGTGCTCTCAGCATTTCATTTTTCATAGGAGTTAAAAGGGTTTTTACCTTGTAACTGAAAGAGGGCATAAATGCAACTTTGCCAGTTCTGAGTCTGCTTGGACAGGGGGTAGAACTGAGGTGGGGGTGACTTCAGAGTAGGAGAAACAGCAAAAGAAAGCAATGCTTTTTCGTTTTGCTAATATGGTTAAACTAAGCAGAAATTAAATTTCAAATCTAGGTTTCTCGCGAAGAAAAAACACCTTGAGTCTGAAAGTTTTCCAAAATTAAGGTCATCATTACAAACTGGATAATTCATCTCTGCCTGTTCTACCCTTGTTTTGGCTAAATATGCATGCATTTTATTACCTGCAAATAACCAACCATAAATAGTAAGACTGTAAGATACCTCGGGTAGTCTCTTTTATTTCCTTTTTTTTTTTTTTTTTTTTTTTTTTTTTAGTGATTTACTGCAAATATATTCAGCATTTGACTGATTAAATAGACCTTCGGCAACCTTGAGGGTCACTGTGTAGAGTATGTACATAGAAAATGCATCAGCCCATTGTACCCTGGCAGCTAATGAGATTGGTCGTTAAGTAAATGACACAAAGCCTACAAAAAAAGCTTAGCAGCTCACTAGAGTATCACAGAGTGTCCCCGCACACCACACAACGACACAAACACTGGACTAACCTAGCCAACCCCTGCTTTATTCTACATCACTGCTTCCCTGATGTCAGCGTGAGAGGCAGAACAAAGGCTAGGAGGCACCGGTAAGTCAGTCTGGCAATTAAGCCCTAGGGAGAAAGTAGAACAAATCTTAGCCTAACCGTGGGGCTGAAAGTCCGATTCTCGACAAGTAGGTCAGAATGAAGGGATTTTGCTATCACTTCTGGAAATACTGCTTCAGTGATCAGTGCTCTTATGTTATTGTTGTTGTTGTTTTGTTTTGCCGTTTCATAAAAGTTTTTACATTTCAGAAGTAAAGTGTACTCCAAAATGCAAGTGAACTTGAATTTAAGGGGTAGGCTATTTATTGGAGAAATGGTGCTTTCATAAGTGAGTACCACTCAGGTGTGTGTTCGGGTTTGAAAAACTTTCAAATGCATGCAGCAACTTTGATTTTTAGTTAGTGTTACTGCTTTTAAAAGAAAATGGAAACCCAGGGCATGAATGTGCACAGTGAAGTTCATGCTTGTCAGTATGAAATTGTCCCATCTGCTAATATATATTTAATATCATATATGGGATAACCATTTCACTGATCGCTGTCTTAAAAGTCAATCAACCAAACACAAAACAAGAAAATAAAGGCTCCTCTTTTCTTCTTGTTTTCCATTTCTCTTGAATCTGCAAATAAAATCATTGCTGCAAATCTATAACATTGAATAGGATTAGTGGTTATGTGCTTGCTGTACTTGAGGAAAAAAATCAAAGCTAACTGACACTGAGCAGCATTGACTTGTTATGTCCCTTGAAAAAATGCATTTGCAGTTTTGAAGTATAAGATTGCAGGATCCTTTTAGAGAAATATGGCAACAGGAAGTTGCCAGAAAGTCTTATTTGCCTTGCTGAAATGTCTGTCTGCCTTAGACTTGTGTATTCAGAGGATGCTTAGTTCAAGAGGGAATGATATTGTTACAAGACATTCAGGTAAATTAAATACTTTATTCTGAGAACTGTCACCTAAGTGGATTTTCTATAGTTTAATAAACTCTGACAAACTCATTGAAAACATTTAAAAAGTATTGTTAACATAAGTGTGGTGTTTTAAAATAGATGAATTCATAATATCAATGTCAAGATTCAATTTTTAAAGACACTGTCATTTAATATTAGAATAGCATGTCGTAATCATTTGTTCTTGAATTAAAATTCTCCATATTATATAGAAATCAGTTGTTAACTTGCATTACTTACATTGAAACATTTTTATTTGTGTAATAATATAGAAATATTATGATACAAATAAATTGCTTATTATTAGTATTCATGAAAAATTCATAACAGAGGTCCATAATGTAATATGGGTGATCATAGGTCACATATGTTTTTTGTCTTAAAGTACTTTTCTTCTTCCAAATGTGTTCCCAACATTTTTTTATTTATATGATTTAAGTCTATCTGTGTATAACATACAACATATATTACATGTTACAATTATTATTTTTATAGTAACTGGAATTTGAAGGGAATAGATTTTGCGAAGAAAGTAGTGTAATTGTGTCTTGTTAATGTCAAGTAGAAAATCAGGAAGATGTACCCTGATTTAACTAAATTCAAATTTTCTAATAGGTAATCTCATCATCATGCCTTTAATGTGGTAGAAATTATGGAAAAAGTAAGCTGAAATGTCTACAATTGCTACTTAATAATTTTAGTTTGAGGCAGAGTTATAAAGCCAGTCACTCTTTCAGATATTTCAGATATATTAAATTGTCTTTCTGTACTGAACATTTTAAATTGGAATCTAATGTATTATAAGTATTTTTCTACAGTTACTAATGTTTGTCATGTTAATACAGGAGTGAATTGTTCAGAAAACACACAATCCTTTTGGATGGCAATAAATATTTTACCCCTGTCCTCACCAGTACAGCAAAGGGTGAGCAAACTTGACTGAAATCAGTTAGACTATGAATATACTGAGTAGAATTGTTGTCACAGAAATAGAATTGTCATTCTTGAAAACAAAATATGGCTTTGTAATTAAGATAAGAGGGTAAAGATCATTACTTTTGGTTTATGTGAACTTGTTTCCATTAATATTGGTCTTGAATTTGAGAGATTTTTAAAAATTTAACTATGAATATACACTAAGAAATTATCAGATACATAACTTCTCTTTAAAGAAATTTGAGAAACAACTTTCTGTTGACAGAAGGAAACTTTGTATTACTGAACTTTTATTCAGATTCACTTATTTGACAAATAAGTATTATTAAAATGATTTAGTTCAAAAGATTGTACTAGGTGCTATGGGTCCTATAGGGTGCTCATTCCCATCCTTAAGGATCCAGGATCTAAGGAGAATCATAAAGCATTTCCTAGATAATAATGCAGTCATTAGTGCTATATGAGCGACATAAAGTGACAAGAAATCTATGACATTCCCTTCCCAAGTTCATATGTTTGAAACCTGGTTCTTCATTTTACTAAATCTGGATCCTGGATCCTGGACCTCCATTTCCTGGTCTGTTAGATGGGGGCCGGGGTAGATAAATTTTGCCTTAAGACTTATGTAAAAATTAAATAAGATAATGTGCCTAAAACCCCTTGTATACTGTAGGTGTTCAAAAGTGTTTTTTAACTTTCACTTGGAGTTTAAGATGGTAAGTAGCCAATAATATGTTGTATACTCCCTACATATTTACGTACACCAGTACAGAACTCTTTCTCATGTTTTTACTTTCAGAACCCTAAATTTTGTGAGATTTCTTGAAGGACTGTGAAAACTCCATTGTAAGTGGCTGAGCGCTCATTTCAAGTCTAAGGTAATAAGTTAAAACTACTAACTGTATATTTAGTATATGTGATCAAATTGTTCTGTTATGCATAGCTTTATTAATAGAAATCAAAGGTGTTCATTAGAATTTCATTACATTTCAATTTAAACTTTCTATAAACACAATTTTATTTAATTTCAAAATGATTTAACTGTAATTTAAGTAATTATAGGAAAGGTTGTTATCTACTAAGATTAAGTTTACTCCTCATTCTTTTTTTAAAAAAATTAATATCTTAGTTTTGCCCCTTTGAGGTTTATTTCAAGTTTTGGCTTAGATTATTTCTTTTGTTTTACTTTAGATTTGGTTAAAAAAAATTTCCTTCTTCAAGGAAAGTATTTTATTTTACTACCTATGTAAAGAAACTTGAACCTAATTTATTGCTGAATATTTTAAAATTTCACTCCAGTGAACTCCAAGAGATATCTGAATTTCTTTACAAATATTTGAATATTGTTTTGTCGTGTTGCATCAAATTTGTAAGTTTTCAGGCAAGAAATTATTACTTTCTTGGTTTCAACTCTTCAGATTTTGATTGTAGGAAAATCTGTTCCAATATGGTTTGACCTATACATTTAAGTTGCAACTTTGCAAGAATTTTGTTGCTAAAAAGAATTTCTGATCTCATATTTCTTATATCTACAGGTAAATTGTGTTGGCCCCCCAAAATACTAATGGCTTCAAAGTCTTGTTAGTAACTTATTTATGCTATTAAGTAGCATTAACTACAATAGTGTATTAGCTTTTTAGATCAGAACATTTTTGTTTATATAGTGTAAATATGAAGATGCTATAGATACCCACACAAAATTTATGTTCTCCAAATATTTCTAAATATTCTATTTGTTGGTTTATTGGAGTAAAATATTGATATACTAGTAATTGATAAATTATTGTAATGAAGAGTTATATTTGGTAATTCCATAAAAAAACATTTACATTATGATTTAATAAAAAATAGCATGCAATTTTTTTTTGCTACATTTCTCCTGCTTTTCCAAAACTTAACAGTAACATAGCTACTTTAATTTTCTAAATGCTGAGTTTTTCCTCATGAAAGAAACATAGGTAAAGGTCAGTGTGCAAACCTCACTGACCTTTTTTTCAGATGTATCATATATGTATCCAATTTCTACATGAGTAAATTCATGCTTGTCATGAGATAAAACTTAGTTATCTTTACTTGTCATGGTATGCAAAACCAGATCAAAATGAAATGGTTAATTATGTACATAGAATAAATAGTATTTTCACTTCTGGGATGTAAAGAGAATAAAAAAACAAAAAATAAAAAAAATTGTTATTGAAAACCTAATTTGTAAAAGAATACCATCAGCTAGAAAGATGCATCCACTGTTTGCTCTTTTGTTTCTATAGTATATTTGGTATGAATTAGAATAAAGGTATTTACCTCTTTTAAATTTTCTTCTTTCAAATATCAAACATGGTAGAGAATTAGTTTTAACATTTCTATCCTGAAGTGTGAAAATGGTGTGAGGATGAAATATGCTCAAGAAAATGAAATTACTACTGTAGAAAGGGGGCAAAAATTAAAGTATACAACCTATTATGTACAGAGACCTTGATCTTTTTTGTGTGTGAAAGATACCAGTGTCTACCAAAAGGGTTAAAGAAAATGCATTCTGTTGCATCTGCTTACTAAATCCCTTACTTTAGTAGAAATTCAAATTTTGTAAAGATTATTCGTTTTATTGATGCATATAATTATAATCACAAGCCATCTGCTGATTTGGCAGGCATGGTTAAAATTCTCTAACTCTCATAACCTTTCAAGTACAGTGCCCTTGGGACTCTATTTCACTTTTATATTTTGGAAAACATGTAGGGACAAATAAGGGCGGTCATCTGCAGAATGTCAGACCTGAGGAAATGAAAGAATGAAGATTGGGGTTGCTATTGTGGTTATTTTTTATGGCAGAGGAAATTCTTTTTTTCTTTTTTCTTTTTCTTTCTTTTCTTTTTTTTTTCTTTTTGCTCTGACTTCATGAAGAATTATCCTAGTTTCAATGATGAATTTGGGGATTTTTTCCCTAGGGATTAAAGCTCTATCATTTTACTCCTGAAAGTCAGGTTCTAAGTCTAAACAAAGCACACAAATGAAAATCTTCCAAAGATTGCTTACATCGGTTTTCACGGGTACATTAAACGTATTTCATCTAGACTTTTTGAACTAATAGAATATTCCATTGTTTTTTTTTTTGAAATACACTCTATTTAATAAGCTTCCAGCTATAGATTTCAGAATGTAGAAGAGTTTGTACATTTTGATACAGGCTTTGGTTTAAAGGTCAAATTTCTAAGTGATTTTTTTTTTTGTATGAAATTATGTACTGAACAGATTTCCTTTGGCAGGTATCTTCTTGTGGCCATTCTTTGCTACCATAAACATTTAAAGTTTGGTTACATTCCATACCTGGTTCACTTACTTCCTTAGAAATGTTTCTTCCATAATTGACCTTATCAACCAGGGGATTCCAAGGGTCAGTTGGCAGATTAGAGTTAGTATATAGGCTATATCACAGCAGACTGCAAGCAGGCTGAGGGGAATTTGAACAAGTCTCAGGGTTCCAGGACTTGGCATCATTATCAAGTAATGGAAACATGCATGTAATCCCCACTCCCCCCACTCTCTCCTCTCCCTCTCCCTCTCCCTCTCCCTCTCCCTCTCCCTCTCCCTCTCCCTCTCCTCTCCCTCTCCCTCTCTCTCTCCCTCTCTCTCTCTCTCTCTCTCTCTCTCTCTCTCTCTCTCTCTCTCTCTCTCACACACACACACACACACACACACACACACACATCCCTGTTAAGTTTTAGGGTTTGGCAAATAAGAAAAAGAACTTCAAACATTGTGCCTATAAATTTTTTTATAACAATGATGATATATATGACAATAATAATAGTCTTTAACATTTACTGAGTACTTACACTATGCCAGGCACTGTGTTGTTGATATGTATTATATAATTTAAAAGTCATAATATTTCCATTGATTCCCCTTTTTTTCAGATGAAGCGACAGAGACATTAAGATATTTTTCTTTAGGTCACAAGAAGGATAGAGGCTTGAGCTCAAACCTAATTGTCCCCCAAACCCATATTCTTAATCTCTCACTGTGCTATATGGTCTCTGGGCACAAAATATAGGGGAAACAAACAGTGTCAGCAACATAGTGTCAAATTATATTGGGTCTAAATCTAGTCATAGTTAAATGACATTAAGTAATTGAATGATCCTGATGAAGTAACTTGACGAATCATCTTATTTTCCTTATAGATAACATCTGCCATGATAAGGGTTACACTAAGTGACTCCTGGGGTCTCTTTCATTCCCTAAAGTCTAAAGCTCTATGAACTTTTTGTGATTAAAACGTTCCATGAATTTGAAAAAGAATTCAGAGATAGTAAAAGCCTTCATTATACCACTTGAAGACATATATATTTAGCATGCCAATTAGCCTTAATATCAGAAGTAGCCATTCTAAGAATTGTACAAGCTTTAGCCCCATCAGATCAGAAGTTAAACATGTGGTCAAACAGCCAGAAATCTTAGTTCTATGAGCATAAACATGGATACTTAGAAAATTTGATAATTGAATTTCTCTCTGAATATTTTGGCGTGAAGCAGAAGATATTGGTTTTTTTGTTGTTGTTGTTGTTTTCTATTTAGTAATATAGCACTCACAAGGGTCTAACCACTTTTCTAAGTACTTACATCCATGAATCCTTTTAATTTTCGCAACCACAACCACCAGAGTCACAGCCTACAGGGTAAAGTCTGCTGTCGTCCCCTTTTTGTAGATGAGAAGACTGCACCATGAAGAGGTGCTGCGACCGGAGACAGCATGGCTGCAGTGTTAGCCCCACTGCACCTCAGCACCGTGGCCTTGGACATGTGGCCTCTGTAGGCTTGTTAAGAGCTGGCTCACCTTGCTTAAAATTGTGTTTGGAAACACAGATTACAGGTTGCAAAATATTTGGACACATTGTGGAATTTATTTTTGTAATTTAAATTTTAATCGGGCAGTTACTATTATAATACTCAAAGAGTTTCCTTAAATTAGTATAGAAGATTAACTTAAAAGCTTTTTTTTAATCTTTTGCAAATATCATGTTAAAAAGTAACACTAAGTAAAAAGAATCAAGTTAATGAGGTTTGACAAAAATCCGTTAGATGACAACCTATATTTAAAATAATTTTATTCTTCTTAGTCTCTGGCAGAGAAACTTTGAACATATTAAGAAATGCACACGTGTTTGTTAAAAGAAAGAAAAATATAGGAATGAAGAGTTCCAATCACAATAGAATTCTTCCTAGGTAGATACCACATCAAGTTCACAAGAATTACAATATTTATTCCAGCTGGATATGATTTAAGGTATTGTTTGTGTTTTCTATGTGCCGAAGTGAAGTAAAAAATGTAAATAGTGCTGGAAAATTGTGAAGAGATTATGTAGGTTCTACATAATCATTAAGTAAAAAATACATTCATAGAAGTTACCCAAAGTTTAGAGAACGAATGTAAAACATGACATCTGCCCTCAAGGACATTATGAGCCAGAGTAGAGGACAATGGTGTAGGTGAAGCTTTCAACCTGGTTTGGGTCATTGTTCATGTGATAGGGGAGGCTTGTGCACCGCCATGGCCTATGCAAAGAAAAATGGACAGTGGCCACATATAATTCCACTCTGCCACTCACCCTTACTGTTTATGGAGCCAAGACATATCACTAGGCAGAGTCAATTCTGTTTTTTCTCTAAGGCAAAGTTATGGCCTAAAGAATAGAATGACTGTCTTTATCTAGAGGTAGCATCTGGGAAGATTTTATAGAAGAGGCATTTAAAGACTCCTGAATCCATTCATTCAATAAACTTATTGACAATCTATTATGTTTGTGCAACTGTGTCAAGTGGTGAGAATACAGACATAAATACTATAAGATCTCATACCATAGCAGGTGACATAGCAAACTGACATTTACAATAGAATGGGACTGTGTTGGACAAGAAGCAAACCCAGGACACAGATTTGAAAACTGGTCAAGAGTCATAATGACAGCCACCTGGCTTGGGTTACAGGGTGGATGGGTAACCAAGATAAGAGATGCATAAGCAAGAGGTTATAGAATGTAAAACAAGCAGATGGTGATGTTGAGTATACAGTTGATCAATGGATCTGAAATTCAAGAGTTAAATCAGGGATGGAAAAAGGATAACATTGGATGTGGTTTCCAAGAAGAATATGCAGGGTGGAAAAAGGACTAAAATAAGGAACCCTATGGAATACCCATATTTGATGGAAAAGTAGAAAAAGGGGAGCCAACAAAGAAGAAATTTATAGACGACTGATGAAAGCAAGGAGTATCAGAAAAAAACAGAGACACAAACTGATTCTCTACAAAAGATTAAGCAATAATGTTACTTACTCAGAAAACAGACAAAAATGTACTATTAGATAGACCAAATAGGAGGTGACTGGTAATCTTAGCCAGAGAATATTCAGTGGAATTAGGAGTGGAAACCAGATGACCATGCATTGTGTAGGGTTAAAAAAAAAGTCTATGGGAATTTTAAGAAGTTTGATTCTGAATAACAGAGATAATAAAATGTGCAGGAGAAATATGATATATGCTGAAGAGAAGGAACTGCAAGAGATGAGACATCTTGAAAATTTTGAAAATATGGAAGAGTAACAATCTACATTAAGTAAAAAGCAAATGTAATAGAGCCCAATAGAGAACCTATCTTAGAAAGGAGGGACCCTTTTCCACTCAAATCAGAGCAAGGATACAGATAAAAATATGTTTGTAAAGATGAAATCTTAAGACCATTCAGAGCTGATAGCTTCAAAATTTTCTCTAGAATTAGGCAGCAAAATTCTGTATCAACTCTGTGTGAAATGATTTTAAACTGCAGGTGCCTCTAACAGGTTTGTTTTTATTAATTATCACATTTACATTATACTATTAAAAACAAAAGATTCTACTTCACTCCTAAATGTTATTTATAATTTATAATGGCATAGAAACTCAGAAGGCTAATGAGAACCAGAAGAGCTAGAGATTTTCTTCTCAGATTGAGCTGTCTTAAAAGATGTACACAATTAGGAAGGGTAAAGGGGAATCGGAGAGCATCCTTTTGGAGCCATATGGAGGAAGGAGTAGGAGGAGTGGGAGAGGGAAGAGATTGGCTTCTCTCCATAGACACGTGTCGGAGCGTTAGGAGTAATGAGTTTGGATCATAGCAGGAAGCAGATACATTTCTGCTCTTAATATCTCTTCTTTTTATATTTTCCTTGTTATACGGGGGCTATAACTCCAGCTGTTAGCCTTCTCTTTACCTGTACCACCTCTGCTCCAGACAAGGGCCACTTTCTTATGCACAAATGACTACCATGGCTAGAAACCAATTTCCCCGCTTTCACTCTTCTGCCTAAAGCCGAAAGCTGTCCAAGGGCATCCTTACACTTAAAACAGATCCACCTATTTTTTTAAGTCTTTAATAATACATAATTTACATAATGTAGAATTTACCCACTGAAAGTATAGAGTTCAACAGTCTTTAACATATTCAGAATTATGCATCCATCACCACAATGTTAGAACATTTTTATTTTCCATAAAAGAAACTTATGCCCCTTAGCTATCATCCTCCAATTCCCACTCTGCCTCAGGCTCTAGGCCACCAGTAATCTACTTTAGATTGATGTAGATATGCCTTTTATATAAATGGAATCAAACAATATGTGATCCTTTCTGACTGGATTCTTTCAATTAACAATGTTTTTAAGCCTCACCCATGTTTTGTCATGTGTCAGTACTTGATTCCTTGTTATTGCTGAATAATATTTTGATTGGATATACCACACTTTATTTACCCGTTCATTAATTGGTGAACATTTGGGTTGTTTCTACTTTTTGGCTATTATGAATAATGCTGCTATGAACATTCATATACAGTGTGCATGTGTATGTGGACAGGTGTTTTCATTTCTCTGGGGTGTACCTAGTGGTTGACATGCTGAATTAAATAGTAGCCCTATGTTAAATCATCTGAAGAACTGCCAGCCTGTTTTCCAATGCAGCTGTACCATTTTACATTCCCACCAAAAGTGTATGAAGGTCCAATTTCTTCACCTCCCCACCAAAACTTGTTATTGTCTGTCTTTTTTTTATTATAGCCATCCTCATGGGTATAAAGTGGTATCTCATTGTGGTTTTGATAGGCATTTTCCTAGTGACTGATGATAGTGAGCCTTTTTTCATGTGGTTATTGGGCATTTATATGTCTTCTTTGGAGAAATGTCTATTTAAGTCCTTTGCCCATTTTTAATTGGGTAATTTGTCTTACTATTATTGAGTTGCAGTTGTTCTTTATATGTTTTAGATATGAGGGTTCTAACTATTTTCACTCCAGGCACATGGTTCTTGTACTCTTTCTCAGGTGAACAAAGATTATGCCTACCTCAAACTAAAACACATCCCCATCTTCTAACCTACATTATTTTTCCATAGTACTTCTGCTTTAAATCAAATTGTATATTATTGTTTTCTTGGCTTTTGGTTTGGTTTACACACTGGAATATAATTTTTGTGTCGTCTAGCCTTACTTCTCCATCACCTATCTCATGATGATAAGAGACTGTTGTGATTAAACATATGGACCTTGGAGCTAGAGTCCAGTTTGCAGTGCTGCTCCTCACTAGTTATGTGACCCTGGGCAAGTATTTCCCTGTGATTTAATCTCCTCATTTGAAATATCAGAATAATTAATTATCCCTGATTCATATAGTTGTTGTACATGTTGAGTTAGTATATAATCACACAAAGAATTTATAACAGTATCTAACATTAAAAAAATAGAATTGAAATAGTCGACACATATTTTTGAATGAGTACTTAATGAATTTTCCTACTAACTGCATGTTCTCTTGAAGAAAAAGAACAATTTTATCTATAAGGAATTTAATTAATCTCATCAACATACATCCTTTTTGGGGTACTACCTACCTGTGGTCTTTACATAAGGACTGATCTTTTGGATCATGAAATGTCACAGAATTTCTATTGTGTGCAATGTCTTTAATGTGTTACATCTCATATAATCCTCACAGCTCTAAAAGGAGGTTCCATTATTGTATCTTCTTAACAGATAAAGAACCTGAAGATTGCAGAGGTTAAATATAATTCTGAGATCACAGAACGAGTAAATGTCAGAGTTAGAATTCAAACTCCAGATTGTGTTAGCTCAGAGACAAAGCATGTCACCACTCTAAATCTGCTGCCTTGGGCCAGTGCTCAAGGTCTCTAGTCATCAACAAAGCATTTCTCAAATCATTTACCACTGTCTTCCCCCACATACCAGTTTTATGCTTTATACCATATTTCAGTGTTTATATTAGTGCTTAGTTCTCATTAGTGGTTTTCTAAAAATTCTGTTCAGTCTATATCCAGACTAAATGCTGCACAAAAGTTCTCATCCCTTGAACTCCCACTCTGTCACTGTGATTCTTTCTGTGGTTGTTAGGCTTCACACTGACGTTTTACCTGGTGCTACAGAGCAGGAAAAACATTGGCAAGAGGCATGATTTTGGATACTTGCTCTTTACCAATAGTGTGACCTAAGTTTGCTCAACTTAAATGGGAAATAATAATGTCAACCCCTTTAGGTTGTTGTGAGACTTAAAGATAATATAATCATGAAATGCTTGTCTAGTGCCCGAGTCAGCATTTATGCACTATTGATGGTAGCTATTGCTGAAAGTCTCATCTGATTTTTTTAGCCTTTGCCTCCTTTAGATAATTAAAGCATTGTCTACTTCTTTCTATTCCCCACCATCATCACTGTCTAATTTGAGATCAATGTGTTTTTTAGCACATTCATTTATATTTTCACAATAAATAGTACTGTGTCTTCTATTACATATTTTATTTCCTCATTTTTAAAGAACTTCCCAATTTAGTTTCTTTTGACATTTGTAACATGCCAGTCACTCCTCTAATTTTAACATATGACTAAACTGGAAGTGACAATCCTTAAATTTTAACACTCTTTCCCCTTTGTATTCAAGTCAATAGTGAGATGGGTTAAAGATGATGTAGCAGTATATGTTTTTTGTATGTTTTTTAAATTTGTAAAATTAAGCTCAATTTATAAGTAAACCATTCATAAGATTGTTATTTTCTACTTTGCTAGCTTTTATATATAAAAGCAGTAATATGATAATCCTTGAAGCATTACATTTAATAGTCTTATAAACTAATCTAACTATATATTGTTATCAGCATAACTTTTTGTTACATGCTATGGATATTTTTATGTTTTATCTCTAAATGTTTTATCTATTGTTTTCCTAAAATTTGTAGCACAAAGGCAGTGGTCTCATCAGAATTTCCTATTTTCTTAATAATTAGTTGACAGATACTGAAGTAGTCAACTCTCATGGACTACCTTGTCTATGGAAGGGAAGCAGAGAGGAGATTGTTGTTGCCCCACAGTAGTTTTCAGTCTAGAGCAGATGATGAACGTGTCAACATTGACTCATTATGTTGGGTCAGGTGCTATTATAGGAGTAGGCATAGTTTCCTATGGAAACCCAGACCCGGGGCAAAAGGACCCAACAAGATGAAAGGAAACCCATCCAGGTTATTCTGAGGCAAAGTCCTCATTTCATGATCACTCTTGTTATTCACTTGGAAAACACATTGTGTAAATTAGGTCTTTGAAAGCATGGATTCTATAGCTCTTCCAAGGCATTTATTTTCTTCTTGTACATGCTCTTTTTGAAAACTTTAATGTAGAAAAAATATGTAGTCTGCTGCCTCTGACAGAAAACTAGAGTCAGATTCCCTCAGTCATCTGCTTACAGCTAATGAAACATTCAGAAACAGAAACTGGCCAATGAAAGTCAGTAAAGAAAAAAATACCAAACTAAAATGGGATAAGCATAGGACAAAATGCCTGATGTGAACTACACTGACCTCTGATCAATCACAAGGGACAACTATAAAATCAGATGTTCAAATGACCAAAGGGACTTATTTAATCTGATTCATTGTAACTCTTAAAAACCATTCAAGGAGAGAGAGCAGCTTAGTATCATGACAATCACATGCAGGCTCAGCTCATGACAATAATGTATATTTCTAACCTTAATTTGTATGGTTATGAGTTCTTTACTTGAACTGTATACCTGATGTTTGTATTTTTGGAAGTCAGTTATTGTCAAACACATCAGATGGTTTTCCCAAGTATCAAAAAAAATAAATTCGGCACCCACATCTCCTCAAAGATTTTTATTTTATTGCCTCTTTGATTTATACAACAGGAATCTCTGTACTATTGGAGCGGCACACAACATACTCACTGAGGAACTCCACTTGTTTATGTAAACAGTTTCTCTTCTCTGGAAGAATAGGTGCTTAATGAAGATTTGAGTAAATAAATTATGAATCCATTAAATAATACTGTTCTATACCAAAAGGATTGGTTATACTGATATAATCAAATTCCTTATTTGTGACATTATCATTTTCTTATATTTAGATGAGATTGATGCTTTAAAAATAGCTTTGTTAATAAATATCAGTGGGATCGCAAAACCAAATAAGTGGCAAGGAGAATTCAAAAGGGGTACTGATTTCTTTAAAATCTTTCTCATGTGCTTACTGGTTGCAGTCTCTTCTTTCTAATATGTATATTCCTATGATTATCATCTCAAAATGCCCTTTTAAGAGTTTTGTCACTGAACTTTTGAAGTATTTGCATGAACATCAGTACAATTATATTTTAAGTATTAGACTAAAAGGATTTGTATCCTTCAAGAAGTTATCAGGATATGTGTTCTTTAAAATAGCAACAATAAAAAAGAACACTTCACATAGTATATATTGGAAGTTGATACCATTTATAAAATAAATTCAAATTTAGTAGGGCTGGTAAAACATTGAATGTCTCCAGGAAATTTGTTTGACATTATAAGTTAGTTTTATGATATAATTTTCAATTAATTCATTTTCATATTATACTTGCTTTTGGCAAGTTTAAATATTGTACAGCCTTAAATGTTTAATTTGTGTACTTACGTTTGATAATGGCACCTGTAATGAAGAAGTACATAATTGCTGTTTCTTTCTTGAGGTGAGTGGCTTCATCTGAATAGAAGATCAAGTTCAATAAGCTATAGAGTGGTTCTCAGAATGCACTTCGTCGGTGGGCCAGAACATTCACTTTTTACCTGTTCCTTTTATCATAAACTAATTTTTAAAAAAGCAAATAAGTAGCTGTAGAAAAAAAATGAAAGTAGAGCATTTAGACTTTGGGGACTGATTTTCTCTGATATATTTAATAGTAAATAGCTATGGCAATGGTTCTTAAAGTTTGGTCCCTGGACCACCAGCATCATCTGAAAACTTGTTAGAAATGTACATTTTGAGGCCTCATTTCAGACTTCTGAATCAGTTACCTGTGCTTTAACAAGCCCTATAGCTGCTGCCAGCAAAAGTTTGAGGACCACTCAGACACTTTGCTGTTCAAAATGTGGCTCACGGATCAACAGGAACTCCTGCACCCTTATTAGAAATGCCAGACCTCAGGGTGCTAGAATCAAGAGCTACATTTTAACAAGATGCCCTGGTGATCCTGATGTATATAAAAATTTGGGAACCACTATTCTGAGGTATAGAGCAGCAAAGTTACCAGCAGGAGAGTATCCTGTATTAAGAGGCATTTTATAGGTTGTCAAAGTGCAACTCAGGATACTTTACAATCTGTATACCCCTCTCAGTTCTCTCTGGAATTGAAAAAAAAAAAAAAAAGGAAGAGAGGTAAACCTCTCTGCTGCAATATGCAAAAATATATAAAGACACACTGAAATGGAGAGCAGAGCTGTTATCTGGGTAGCAGAGCTATTATCTGGGAAATAAATCATGGTGTATATGTTTATGATATATACATTCCATTATAGCCCATATAGATCCTATATACACATATATCACATAATGATTTAGACATATTAGGTGAAAACATAGTTTTCAAGTCTAAATTTTTTCAAAAACTCAATTTTGTAATTTACTCTTCATGCATCAATAAATCTATGCTTTATGTCTTTTTATATTAGATTATTTTTACCTTCAAATTCAATTCTCTGTAGTAAATCTTTTTAGAAAGTCTTTTTAACCAGTAAAGTTAAGTTGCATACTTTCAAGGCTCCCTTTCATCTTGATAGGATAAATGTTATGATGCTGAGGAATTAGTAAGACAAAGCTTTCTGTGGAGGCCATGAAGTTTGCTTCTTTCTAAGCATTTGGCATTTAATATTTACTAGTGATGAATCCAGTGGACTGGGTGGAAAAAAAAAACATAGTTGATCAAGTAAAATCTGATTTGTAAAAATATTTTTAGCATAAAAACACATGAAAATTAATGGATTAAAAAATCCTTTTGAAATTTTTGCACAACAAACACCCCCATATGTAAATAGGACTGTCACTCGGTGTTTGTCCACAGCTAGAGCTCCAGATGAACCAGTGTAGTGTGCGATGACAGGAACAGCTGACTCATTAGCAGAGAGCAGTGAAAGGTAATTAACCCTGGGAAAAGTACAGCTGCCGTGCGGGCTGTTCCTTTCTGTAGGATCTGATTAGAAATTAGTGTTAAACCACTGATTCTTTTTTTTTTTTTAAGACTGTCATTGATAATTTTCACTTTCACTCTCAGGTGTGTTCCTAGAAAAGGTTCTCAAATGTACTTATATACAAAAGGGCTCAAATCTAAAAAGCATTCCCGATAACAGTAGACATCTGTTTTGCTTGTTGAGGAAGAGTTCTTTTAAATAAATATTATGTTTGACTATTGAAGATTGGTCATACCCCAACCTATACTTGAATAGTCAGTATGTAAATTACTTGAAAGAATTGTTTTACATAATCAGTAAACTCTAGGTAATTGCCATTTAATTAAGTTTTCTCCTTTTTTCTTTTCGTTTTTCTTCTAATGATACTTCTCAGCAGTAGCAATGGAAACTCTCCAGTTCAAATCCCATAGATATTAGAGAAGGTAAGTGAACACTATTTAAAACTAAACTCCCCTCCCCCCCAAGACAAGTAATCCCTAACTTTCAATGCCCTTCAAAAACTCGAGAGTAAGAACTTGGTTTTAGGGGACAACCAAAAATGCTTGACTTTGTTAATGTTGGTATTGTCATGGCGATTTAGGTTATATGCATATACTTTTTGAGGAATGTATAGACCTGTTCATCTTGATTTATTATTTTACATGTCCCATATGAGGATTAGTAACACTTAAACATAAACATAATCAGAATTCACATATGTGACCAAAGAATGTGGTAGATAGAATAATGCCCCCCCCCCCGCAAAATGTTTGTGTCCTACTTCCTGAAACCTGTAAATATGTCACCTTACATGGCAAATAGAGTGTGATTAAATTAAGAACCTTGAGATGCAGAGATAATCTTGGATTACCCAGGTAGACCCAACTAATCACATGGAGAAAAGCAGATGAATGAGTCAGGGAGATGGAACATGAGAAGGACTAAATTCAACCACCGTTGCTGGCTTTGAAGATGGAGACAGGGAGCCATGAACCAAGGAATAAAATACAAAGGCCTCTAGAACCTGAGAACAAACCTCAACCTACAGACAGCAAGAAGACAGTTACCTCAGTTCTATAACAGCAAGGTACTGGAATCTGCCAACAGCCCAGGGGAGCAAATAAATGAATTCTTTCCAACAGTTTCCATATAAGGTCTGACTTAAGTTTAGCCTGGTGAGACCATACCACACTTTGGACCTACAAGGCTATAAGATAACATATTTGTGTTGTTTTAAACCTCTAAGTTTGTAGAAATTTGTTACAGCAGCAATAGAAAACTAACACAGAAGATAAATAAGCTAACCAATAGATGGGGTATATTTAATAGCTGGCAGTATAAATTCTATGAAAAATTTCCTGTGTTTGAATGGAGAAAATCTTCTTGAGAGGCCAAAACTGATAAATCGATCATCATTAGGGATCAGAATTTGTTCTGTAGATCCTAATGATTATCATCACCAACTCTGAGGTTTCTGTCTTCTGCTTTGCAATTTCTTTCTCACACCAAAAAAAAAAAAAAATCTCTACATGATATTTGTGTAAACACAATGTCTGTATCACTCAAGACTCAAATGAATACATGCTTTATTGGAACATCTAGCTACCTGTGGGAACATTAGATAAGGTAGTGAGCTCACTTTGTTCCCTTTCTTTGTATGTAAAATTGATAATACTTCCCCATAGGCAAGTCATTATGACTAAGGAAAAGAGTGCATGTGAGTACTTATGAGATGTCTATCACTTGTTAAGAGTATAGTAAAGGTAAGCTATATTTACTTATAAAACACTATCTTTTACTATTTTGTAAAAAATAATAAATTGCTTTTGTCTTTTCTCATGGTTAGCACCATTTTATCTCCAACGCAAATGTCATCATTTTGGAGTCCATAGATATACCTTGTTTAAAATAAAGTAAAAGGGCAACAGAGTCAGGACATTCTGACATTATGAGTAAGAAAAGTGAGATGTAAAAACTGGGAACATGATATAGTGTAAATGAGTTGACCTTCCTAGATTGTTTTCTTGCTGAATTTGGAAAAATAAATATCTATATTTCTATTTTATCTTTAGTTTTTATTCCCAGAAAAGGACCAATTTAAATCATAAACTATAATTTTTCATATAAGTTAAATAAAAGTAGACATTGGATAAAATCTACCATAAAATCTGTTACACTTCATGCATGCTCTTTTTTGCATTTTGGGAGCTGATTTTCAACATAAGGGAAGACAATACTACAAATTCTCCTTAAGTGGCATAGCAATCAAACAAACTAAATCTATAGAGTCCCAGATGTTTTGTGTCTGAGATGTTTTGCATTGAAACACAATTAATAAAACAATATCTCAGTCATCTGAAGAGGATTCTTCTTGGTTTATTTCAATTAAATTCAATAATAATGCATTGAGCACCTACTTTGGCTACAACATTTTGTTGCAGTAAAAGGTCAACAAGGCATGATCTCTCACTTCCATGAGCTTGTACTGACACAGGGAAGAGTAAGTGGGCATGAGTGAGTATAATATCAGGTGAAGCATAGTAATCAAGATGAAAGTACCATCAAGACACTATTGGGATACAGAATTCTGTGAGATACTGCCACTTGAATCACAACATGAGTAATAAATCGCATTTTAGCAGATAGATTTTGCAGTTCTGACACTGAAGGAAAAGTTCCTTTGAAAGTTAAAAATGGAAGCAATGAATCCTAAACATTTAATTGTAGATATTTAATTTTGGCCATCTAGTCACTTTAATGCTTTTGCAACTATATAAAAATATAGCTTTAATACATTGCTTAACCAAGCCAAGTACAATTTTGACTATTTGTATCTTTCCAATTGGTCACTAGGGACATTTATTTTTTTTTTAGTCAAAGTTCTCTGTATCTCTCCAGGGATAAATTCTTCAGTAATCATCATTTTCTAGAAGCGTTTTCAGTGTGGTCCAACCCTGAACTCCCATTGCTCCTTCTGCCTCTTTCTGTTATCACACCTTCCATATCTTATTGGAATCCTCAGTCTGCTGGTTTATACTTGTGAGAATAAGAGTTGTGCTTTATTTATCTTTTAATGCCCTCTGTCTACCATAGAACAATCCATGCTAGCTAGATAAATGTGTATTTGACTAATAAGTACATTTTTAGGATAATGACATTTGTATTAAAAGAATCTATATTAAATTAAACACTGAAGTGAAATTAAAATCTAAGAATTATTCTGCAAAAATCCAGTGCCACATTGACCTCAACAATAGAGAATCATGTCCTTTTCTTTGTAAATTACAGAAAAATTCTTTCATTCCCTGTTTCCTAGTCTGATAATAAAGACAAATGACTTTATTTTTCTAATCTTAATTCAAATTTACAGAACATGGTTAAGATTTTAATAAAAAAACAAATAATTACTGTTGAGAAAAACAGCAGACTTACTGAAAAAAATTTTAAAGGCTCCTTAAAAATGGATAAGGAAAATAGAAAATGTCTAAGGATATCAAGCATATTGTATTACAATCTATATAAAGTAGCTTAAAAGAGAAATTTTATTTACAAATAAAAAACCTAATTTTTGAATCAACAAGTGCTCTTTGAACTTTATTTAAAATGTTTTGACGTTATGCGTTGTTTAGTAATAGATTTACTCAAAATAGCACAATGAGTTGCAACACAAACCTTAAAGTTAAGCTGTTAGTCTGATAAAACAGTTTTCATAGTTACCACGGAGAACTGAAGGTAACTTTTATTTCTTTGAAAGCCAAGAAGCGGGTTTAGGAGAAGAATTAAACAAATAGACCCAAGCAGGTTTATTATGCAGGTGTCCACACCTGACTGGCTTTTTAAAAGAGGAAATTCTTGATATTATGTGAAATTAAATTTTTTTACACTAAAATCTATAGCAGCACATTAAGAAATTTGAGGATTCCCTTTTTCCAGGCATTTCAAACTAGATTGAGTCAGAGGAAAAGTCAGTTTCATAAAGTATGTTTGTGAGATGCATTTTTGCTCAGTGTTTTGTTTAATAAACCACAATGTAAACAAGTGTTAAAAGTGCCACACAAAGGACAGCAGTGCCTTGCTCTGCACGATGGACCATGCAGTCATAGGTCCACCTTTATTACTCTTGATCAACATTTTATTGGAAGGCCTGATGGAAGGGAAATGGAAATTCATGCTAGTGAAGATGTCCCTTTGTGCCAGCTTTATTGTTTTCTCAATCAGTGCTGAGATATGCTCTCTTTGAGTGTTGATGGAGGTCACTTTCAGTGTTGTCTTTTGCTAACCCAAGGAGTTCTTCACAGTTGACTATCGAGAAACGAAGTGATGTGGTTTCTAGAATCTCACCTTCAGCTCCTAGCCTTTAAAGCAGAAGTGATTAACAGGACTTTTACAAAGTTTCTATGTAGTTACAAGGACAGTTTCAATCTTCTGTCATTTTTTTGCATTAGCTATGATTATGCTTTTACCACAAAAATGCATTTGTTTTAAAGGTAACAATACAGACTAGGAGAATAGCTTATGTTTCATCTATATTTATCAGCACTCACTGTACATTTGTGTCTTCATTACCAGGAAATATTAAGGGACATTGTGCCATCTATTCCTGTTTACAGTTTATTATGCAGAGATAGGAAACACTTAGCATGTAAAATGAATGTAGAAATTATTCCTGGATAGAAACACGGACATTTCCCACTCGTTGGCTCTTTCTCCTCCATCACCGGATCAGAGTGTAATTGTCAGTAATCAGGCCTGCTTGCTGCTGATAAAACCACTCTGAATGCTAGCAGCCTTCTTTGTGTGATGACTCAATTATTCCAGAAGTGCCTCATCAAATCTGCCCCATCAGCTGGGCTAATAAATAAGGAGAAGAAACTGGCCCCCCAAAGCAAATTATAAATCCATTTGCATTAACCATTTCGCTGGTCCATGATCTAGGCAGAAATAAGCATGGCAGATTGTGTTAAGCTTATTTGAATATGTTTATAATGTTTACAGCATGCAACTTTTTTTTTCCCACAAGGTGTTGGAATTATCAGTCATGAACGGCATCTAAATGCAGTTATGTTAATTGCAGCAAGGCTTTAAGTATCTTTGAGGGCTATTTTGTTCCTTAAATCAGGTGAAAGTTAAATCCTCTTGTACTGAGAAATATGGGTCTTGTGCAAGTTATTGGCACTGCTTCAGAGAGTTTAAGGAGAAGAGGCTTGTGTTTTATTTTTACAGGTGCTGGAAGGACAAATGCAAATACTATTTAATGCTTGCTAGTACAAGTACAATTACTTCATATATATTTCAGTGGAAACTAGAAGTTATTTTGATGCTCTGTATGACTTCAGCAATTTGCAAAGCAAAACTTGCATTTTCTGGGAGATCAGAGTTGCTATAGCAGTCCTTGTACATATAATTCCTTGAAAGAGTTTACAGAAAAGAGATTTCAAAAAGCTAGGCAAACCAGCAAAAAGCAATTAAATCCATCAGTGGATATTTTGTATACTGACAAATCTTATTTTTGTTGTTCCTTTAAAGTGACAAACTATACTGAATAACAAGAAGTTTTGTTTATATTTGAACTTTGGTGACCACTCAGGGAAACAAATGATGTTCAAAATGGATCCCAAAAAGCAATTTGATGTCTAATATCAAAGAATTAGTCTTGTTGAATATATAATTATTTAAAATTCAAAACATCCTTTCTAAAAGTAAATGATGCCACTAACTTACTTTACAAAGGGAGTTGTTTTCCTGCAGAGCACTTCCCGTATTAGTGAAGCTTTTTTTTTTTTTTCTATTCCTACTATCAGGAGCCCAATTATGGGCTGATGGTAAAAGTAAAGCTTGTGGCCAATAAATAGTATTTAAAACAAGTGAAATGAAACTGCTTCTCTTCACCTGCTCCAGCCAATGAAGTACATCCCTAATAGCAACCCGGAGAGCTAAGCAGAAAAAGTCATCTTTTGACAGCATAAATATAGTGGCAATAGGTTTATATAATTTTATGCCTCAATTTCTAAATATATAATCTCTTACTATGATGAAGAAGCCAATACTATAGCTCATTGATTAGAAACTCCAGAGGCTTAAATTTTATTAGAAATTTATTGGAGAAACATGGCAAATAGAAAACACAAGAATTTGATTGTTCAGGCAAAGATATCATTAAGGTTTATACAAAGTTTGATTCTAACTTAAATTATCATACTGATTAATGTCAAAATAAATCTGGAAACTTAGAACTGTAAAGGACTTGCCTTACCATTTACAAAAATAATATGAGTGAGTAGAACCCCCTTTTCATCATTCCAACCAAAAACAACTGGTGAAGATATTAAAGTTAGAATAGTAATTAAGAAGTTGAAACTGTTAGAAGTTGTGGAGATGGGGCCTCAAAGGATAGCAACACTAAGGTAAATATGCTGGTATTCTTCTGCTTTAATTTTACAAGAAACTAAGTCTGAGAGTGCTCTTTGGAGCTTGTATTAACCTTCCAAACTTCTGAGAGGACCCTGCTGTGCATTTCCAACCTGACTGAACTAGAACAGTCTGGTTTCATGGTAAGGAAATTCCAAAAAGGAATTGGTAGTCACGGTGAGCTCATACTAGTTATATTACAGAGCTATAAGTGCTACATACATTTAATATTAAATTTATTTGCCCTTTCATCAAATTTTTCATTTGATTAGTTGGAGGATTTTTTTTAATGTTATGGGTTTGTTTGTTTGTTTGTTTGTTTGTTTGTTTTGAACCATAAGTAAGTCTATGATTCTCTGCTTTAAGGATACAATTAGCATGTACATCATATCACTCAAGGTCATTCACTTCCCCACACACAATAAAATATAATCTGCTTTTCCATTTTTGGAATAAAGTAGCAGATTCATTACATCGTATCATAGATCTAAAGAACTATAATTTTAAGTAGCAGGTATTCACCCATGAAACAGCTGTAAAGAAATGAGTCTCTAATTATTGGCATATAGTCAAGCAGACAAGTGAAGTACTTTGTGATAACCCCATTTAACGGGTAAAACCATGTCTCAATTAGAGAGCACACTTAAGGATTTTGTAGCCCATTAAGTTACTAACACTTTGGTTGTCATACAGTTTTATCTTTTAAGATTGTGCTTTCATAAAAATATGAACTTCAGTGCAAAAGAGTTTATACTGGTAGGTAGAGGATAGAACTAAGTTGCCAGGTGTGGGAGTTTGGTCAAGATTCTAAGTCTTAGGTTAACTGTCTTCCAAAATAAGTATCTTCTATGAATATTTTAATAACCTTAAGTTTTATAACACAGTTTAAGATCAGCAAAAGAGATTAAGTATGGCAATTAATAAAAGCAGTCCTTAAAGGGCTCTCCTTGATGTAGTAATGGGGCACATTGCGGGGAATGGAGGGAACAGATTTCAGTGGACGGTTCCTTTTGGTGTCAGCCAGGAGTGTTTCCCAAACGCAGTGGCTGGAGTTAGTAATGACAGGCACATGGGATGGGGAGTTTCTGAAGGGCTTGTATTTTATTTGTATTTTAGACTTCTCGAACTCTTTTGTGTCAAATCATATTTCTAAAGTTGTATTTTGTCGGAGCCCTCTGTGCACTTTTCCAAAGTCGATCTCAGCTGTGCTGCCTTAACTCTCTTCCCCAGGGAGGGGAGAGACAGCAGATGGGGTTAGGGCAGAGGGCTGATACGTCTGACAGCAAACGGCCGGGTTGTTGAGTGGAAGCTGCGAGCATCAGGAAGCTACTTTTCCCCTGAGAACCAACTAACCACTGAAGAAAGTTGAAAATGAGCCCTTTGAGAAACGCTATTAAAAGTAGTAAAAAATTGCAATTGTGCAGATGATGTGCTGCTGTGTGCTTATTCGGATGCTAATGAGTTTGACATTAGGGAACTCAGAGGGTTTACAGCTACTCCCTTATGTGATTCAGTTCTTTATTGGCAATCTTTGAGAAAATAAATGAAAAATGTATTGCTAATAAATACACAACACGATAGGGTATTAGACAAAAAGCCATTACTTTCTGGATTTAGAAAGAGCTTTGCTCACCAGTGTGACTGTTTTCCAGGATCTTTTGTTTTAGGTTAGAGTACGGCAAACAAAGGGGAATAGGCAGGTGGAAAGCTTCAGAACTCTTTCTGAACTGAGGGTGAAGTAGAATAAGCCAAACACATTTGCAGAGATTGACTTTTTTTTTTTTTTTAAAGTTGCAGTCAAACACAAACTAAGACTAAGGATGCTCAGGTTCCCCTGCTACTTTTCAATTCTTACATCATGTGCAGTAATCTGCTCTATCACTTGAGAGAGTTTTATCCATATTTTCCCCCAGGAACTACAGTTGCTGACTTGAGTTGAAGAAGCATCTGCTTAATGTCTGGTCAAAGCTTACAAGTAATACAGAGATCTATGCTTAAAAAGCTGTGCACTTTAATCTATTGCAAAGGATAAAATACAGGACGAGAGAAATCTTCTGCAAGGAAGGTTGGTGGCATGTGTTTTAAAATACCAGAACTGCCAGATGTGAACATTTAAAAATGTGCATTGATATACATGATATTTGTATAACTAGCCCCTCTCTAGAATACTGAGTGTGCTGCACTGAATTTCAAAGTTTTCTCTCAAAGGTCAAGTGACCTGAAGATAAATTCTGTTCCCATCCCTGGGACCAAATAAAAGTGATGCGACTCTGTGTATTGTGTCTGAATGCAGAGTAAACCAAGGGTAAATTGTTGCCATGGGAAACAGGTTAAAACTCTGGCAAAAAGCGTTAGTAGCATTTTATAACAGGTTCATTAAAGAGACCCCTAAATAACAAAAAGATGAATTTTGAATAAATTTGTGTGTGTGTGTGATTTCTTGAGTGTAGCGCATTCCAATCTTGTCTGCTTCTTTTGGTAATTAAAAGTAAACCAATAGGAGAGTCTTTCTTATCCAATTTCCCTAGTAAATTGAAGACATAGATACATTAGTAATAAAGACAAAATAAATTTGGCTTACCTTTAAAAATGTAAAAATCTGTTTACCATTAATATATAGCATAAAATTTTTCATTTTGTTTATAGTATAGTCCAACCAAATTATAGGTAAAAGTGTCAATGTATCATTTATTGTTCACTCCAGTGTTTATTATTGATCTTCTGTGTAATTTGTCCTACCTGATATGTTTCCTTCTTTTATTTTTTATCTTAATAGAATGAATTTTAGGATTTCTCACTGAAGTGGACACAGATATTTAGCCACTTTGACGAAGCAGGGTAAACCAAGTTGGCATACAAGTTACCTGGGAAAGGAAGTAAGACAACATTTTTTATTGAAAAGTAGAGTATATTGAATGAAAATGAATCTAAGCCAAGCATTTATGTATATGTTCTCCTGTATAACAGTGCTTTATCTCTGTGGATTTGCTGTGAAAAAAATATATTGTTAGTGCTGAATTTAGAATTGTAATTTTTGTCGGAAGCATGGTCACTTTAATATTTAAAAATATTAAACAGGTCTATGGCCATGCCACCCTGAACAAGCGTGATCCTGTCTGATCTCTGAAGCTAAGCAGGGTCAGGACTGGTTAGTACTTGGATGGGAGACCATGTAGGAAGACCAGATGCTGTAGGCATAAAAAAAAAAAAAATTAATTAAAAAATAAGGGATTGTAAGCTGACAAGGTCCTTGCAATCTGTGAGGTCAACTAAGGGTTGCCTCACCTAAAAAAAAATAAATAAATAAAAATAAATATTAAACAGGTAAAATCCTCTGAGCCTACAAACATTTTATATATTGAATGGTATGTATTATTTGCTTACATGTTTGCCCTTAAAAGTTCAGCATTAAAATAGTTTTAAAAATTTAATTTGACTTCATTTGTATTAGAAATTAATTTACTTAAGGATTAAGAGTAAATAAGTAATATAACTCAAAAGCATGTTTTAGAAAGCACTATCAATGATTTTTAAAGTTAATTCCTATAAACACTGAAAAGTAATTGGATTGTCTTGGGAAAAAAATCTATTTAAAATAATTTATCCTATATAGAGAGGAGTTTGTTTGCTAACATTTACATATTTTGCAACACATGCATCTCAAAATATCAGCATGAAAAAAAAATTAAGTCCCTTTTAGGGTGTTACTTACTCTGAGTTATCTTTAAACAGGGCATGCTAAAAAGAAAAAAAATACCAAAAAATGTCTCCAAAAGCATAAAGCCAGCGATTGCACCCTTATGTCACAAAGCTGTGACTCAGAGGCCGTGGTACGGCGACTAATAGAAATCTTTGGCACACGTTGGCTACCTAAGGGAATAATAGAACTATTTGCTGGAGTCGTTTGGCAAAAGGACACAAACATATGGCTTTGGTTTATATTCGGCATTGCCAGTTGTGCAAAGTTACAGAATAAAGTCTACAACAGCAATGACGACTCAGCAATGAGAAGTGAGAATCAAAATAGATCAGCCTCCTTATAAAGCTACCCGAGTGGTCCCAGGTCTAAGATTTCTTTTATTGCAGTGCATTTCCAAGTGACTCTAGGAAATTACCTCATCTGTGGGAAATGTACATGCACTTGGCCCTCAGAAAGAGCTATTCCCAGAGAACTGTACTTAATCTGATAGAGGACTGAATCTGCTTCTTCCTTTAGATACAGTGTTTCTTGGGGGTGGGAGGGATTAGGGGATACAAGGGGAGTATCATAAATTTAAAGGGTACAGATCATGGAGTTTTTCAGCTTTCTATACAGAGTCAAAGACAGTATAATAACAAACAGGAACAGAGTTGAAATCAGGAATAATATCCCCTAAATTAAAGATTCAGAGATTTTTCATTTTATTTAGGATAAAGGATTCAGAAAAGGTTCAGAAAATTATATATATGTTGTCATGGATAATATAAAAAAAGTTTTATGTTAGTTTAGATTTTTTTAATGTTTATTTTCTGAATTACTCTTTCTGAGTGCTTAATAAATATATGAAAAGCCAGAAAAGTAAAAAAAAAAAAAGTAAAAATAGAAAAAAATATACTTGAACATTATCTTAGTATTTCTCTCAATAAGTTATCTAGTCTTTTAGTGTCACAACTCATTTTCCCCATCTTTTCCCTGTGTAGCAGGGAAAATTTTCTGCTGCTATTCTGGTCTGATCAAAAGCCATGTTTAAACAAAATAATGCCAGGATTATCAAAAGAAAAGATACTCATGTAGAGTTCTTTGTTCTTTAATCCGGCCATATTTCATTCCAAAGTTCTGGCATCATCTAACAGTTTCATTTTCTGAGTTTAGCTTTTTCCAATGCCCCGAGTCTTTGTCATTTTTTTAAAAAAATGATCTTTGTGAAAGAAGCTTCCACAGAGAGTTAAGGGCTCATTACAGAGAGGACCCGGGACCTCTTCTTGGTAGCCACAGAACTTCCTCTCACCATTGCAGTGAGTTCCCCAGGATTGAAATGACATTGCAAAAGATTATTGTGGCAAAACATAAAAAAACTGCATTGTCAGTTTTTGTCAGGAGAAGAACACAATAAATTCTTGCTAAAAGTGGAAATTATTGCAAGTTGAATGTATATGAAAAGTAGCTACCTGCGTGAGACTATATATCCAGGTAGTAGTAAGACTGACTGTATAAGAATTTTGAGAAATGTTCTCAGAACATTATGATCACTATGCTTTTTCTTCTATTAAGAAACTTAAGACTTCTTGTAAAAAAAATAGTGAAGATGTCCATGATTAGAGTTCTGTTGAAGGAGAAATAATACTTAAACATTACCAAGAGATTTGTTTTATCCAGGTCTTAAGAAGTAATTAAATATATACTGGGATATTTTTTGTTACCATTAGGTGAAAATAGGATTATGAGTGAAAAATAAAATCAAAGGGAACTAAATCTCCTCCCATACCAGTAGTTCACTTGTGTGAATAAAAGCTAAACTGAGTTTATGAATTCTGTGTCCTGCTCTTTGAATCTCTCCCTCCCACAAAGTGGCAATTCCGGGACTCTCTCTTGAGCCCAAGGAAAGGCACCAGATGTGTGCATGGGAGTGCTGTGGACAGGGGATCTGATGATTTCCCCTTACATAAGCACCAGTAAGAAAAGTTGGTTAAGTACAACTGACTAGGAAATTACTGTGTTCACCTGATATATGTTTATAAGGATATCAAGATCTTAAATGAGAGCTTTCCAAATTCAACTAAGTAGTTAAATTTTATTTCATGGTCATTTTCCTCTTCACAGCCTACTTATTTCCATTGTTTGTTCTTGCATGTTTTTCCTCCAAGTTTTGCTTTCTTGCCTTCTTTATTTTATAATTTTCATTCCCTCTTGTCATTCCTGGGAGAGTATTGACTCCTCTCTCCAGAGAACTAGGGAATAAAGTGTGTGTAAAGTTTTCTTCATGGCTTTATTATGAATTACATACCAAGCAAGACACACCTTTTTTCTTTTTAAATAAATATTACATATAACATCTCTATACTCATAGGTTAAATAAGCTTTTCTTAAAGTAGCTTCAGATCAGGAAAAATAAGAGTGGTAAAATGTACCTTTAATAGTCTTATCTCTATTAAGAAGTAAGTTGTCAGAAGCAGGAGGAACAATTATAGGAATCTCAGAAAATGTCTTGTTTCCATCCATAAACAGTGGAGGTAGATAAAGGCCCTAAGAAACCTGGATAAGGACAACTTTTTTAAAAAAATTGTATTTCTGTTTTGAGAAAAGAAATAACTCATTAAATTTTATAAAATAAAATGCAGACTTACCAAGATCATTTGGGACTTATGCAGTAAGATGATCAAGTCTCCTTTTTTAATGGAAAAAAGCAGTGTTCCAATGACAAGTGTACTGTTAAAGATTGCAGCACATGCTATTTATGTTGACGTCATGACTCATACCATAATTGTGTGACTCTTCTACAATTCCAGGAGCATTTGAAAGGATGGTGATCCCCACCTCACCCCCAGGTCTTAACACATGTACTGAGGTAGAAATCTCTTTCAACCCTTAATTAACTATTACCCAATTGAGGTACCCACTGAATGTGAAGTTTGATTTTTATAAAAATTAAGTCTACCCATTGTCAATTTATTAAAGTCCATGAGAATAATTCAAATGAACAGTTAGAAATTTCTACTACCCCATTCAAGGTTTTAGAGGACAAAGATTTCAAACTGAGATCTATGAAGAGAGCAAGCCATCTCATGAAAGAAAGGCACATGTGCTTTAGTTTTCTGATGTTGTTATTTCCCAACAAGCTATAAGACATGACCAGACACTACATAACTTTTGTTGTTCTTCAGGTGTGAGGGAGAGAAGGAGGGTGGCATAAATAAGTTGTATATTATGGCCTTGTTCCTTTTTGCTCCTACACCTTGGCCCACAAGTTAAATCCAAACACTTAGTTTTATAAATGAGTATCAGTTTTTACAATATTTAGATAAGATGTATGTGCTAAACCAACAAGAGGACAGGAGCTTCACAAAATACAATTATGAGGCCAGCATTCCAAATACAAATAGAGGTCCATGAATATTTATGCATCTGTTCCAATGCCTTTAATAAGGAGGTGGCTGCCTGGGCTGATGATGGCAGAATGGTCAGGTCCTTGGTAGCTGAATTGCAAAATAGAATTAGTCTTAAAGCTCTTATAAAGAAGGTTACATTTAGGTAGCTTTCTGGAACTATTTCTGCCTACTGGTACTCTGCAGAGCGTGCTTCACTTTTGGTAAAGAAACTCATGGAGTTCAACATTCGCTTGCCCTTTGAGGGAATTTTTCGGAGTGGTTGGGAGAGCCAGTAGCACCTGTGCAACAGGATAACATTAGACTCTAGTTGAGTTGATGTTCACCCACGGGAATACCTTCCCTAGAAATAGTTGATGGTTTTCATCATTTTAACCCTCATGCTACTAATCTCTCTTAATCAAGTTATTTGTTTAGCACATGAAGGGGAGTTTGCATGAGTCGAACCACTTTATATGCAACAGAGATATTCACAGAGGAGGAGGATTTTACAACGCAGTGTTCACCATCCTGAGTAAACCAAGCTGCTTTAATCCTAGGCAGAGTCACATTTTGTCATAAATACATGTGCGTTTAAAAGAGGAAAATCTACAAGGAAAAACATTATCTCTCTTTTACGTTGTTTTCTCTTATTTTATAATTGTAAAATATTCATAACAATGAACCACTTTATTTAGAGTAAAGCAACTGCTGCTCAGCAAAGGCAGTGAACACTTTTTTGTTTTCTGATTTAAAAAAAAGACAGTTCAACGATTGGTGTGGTGTTTATTATGAAATGATGACAAAAGAGTACTGGTGGTTTTAATAGTTCTAGCTTATGAAGGCTGTCGTTAATTTTGTCTGTAGTGTTGCAGGTGAAAAAATGCACAATGGATAAATAGTCTATATTGGTTTAACTGAACATAATATATAGTGTGTTCTGGAGTTGTTTGTCTCAATAGACTATAGTAATCAAAAGTAATGAACCTATTATGTGCAGGACCTTGGAGAGCGTCAAATGGCAGTAAAAGTGTGGCACATAAAAGGTTTATTAAAGGAAATTAAAGTCCATCATTGCCACACCTGCTCCCCTATTATAAGTCTATGGCAGGTCAGTGCCTTCAATCACAACTCAGCCTCCGAGAGCAGACATGCGTCTCCCATTACTGTTGTAGTGGCACAGCATCCACGCTAGTATCAGGATTTAAGGATGGGATCCACGGAGAGCATCTTCTGCCTGCCTCTGGTTTTCAACAACTTTCTATTTAGGAATTCCTTCTAATAACGTGTAAAAGTGAATTAAACTTAGAGATTATTAGGGGATTCTAGTGAAATAGATGAGTGTGTTCAGATCAGAATCTTTCTCCATGTGGACAAAAACAACAGGCTTTTAAAGTCTTTGCTTTGATAATTTATTTAATTACATTTAAAATATTTAGTAATGGTGTTTTAGAAAATTCGCTACAGACAGACACAACACTTATATTTCACCTTCCTTATAGATATGGATGATTATAACCAAAATTTATTCTGGAATTCTGGGAGTTAGTGTATATTGTTGATGATTGACACTTCCAATGGTGTTATGAAATGGGGGCATTTCAGCATTTTGCCTTCATGTTACACTTTTACACAGGAAATTATTTTTTCTGACTTAATAGTAGGCCTGTATCAGAAAGGATCTAGAAATGCAAAGGAACTGGGTTTTAATAAACCAGTCTGAAATCTTTTGGTTTGGCATTTGAGGTTTTGTCTCTTTCACAAACACCATTAATCAGACAACTCTTTATTCTATATTTGTAATGCTGGAAATGTTTGAATCACTAGCAAATACTTATGGACAAGGACATTTGCCCCTATTGTCACTGTTTCCTCTGGTTCTAGCATCTATAGAAGTATTTCCAAAAACTCACAAAGTGTGAAGGTAGTCACAGTTGTATCCCTGCAGAGTCAGAATGCTATTCAAGAGCACAAAGGCTACTGCATTTTTCATAAGGACCTTCAGGTCTTTTAATGACATGTTTTTATATTTTTGTCAATGTCAAAGGAATGACCTCAGAATTTGTGTTCATGTTACAGATGGATGCAGAGGCTGAAGATAAGATGCTGTGTACCCGCTCTAAAGGAACCAAGGGTGAGTTAGATTCCATGACACTGTGTCCACCACACCATGAAATACGGGAGTTCCAGTGTTCAGTCCCTAATGTGTAGTCAGAATGATTACAATGCCCTCAGGGCTTCCTTTTCTTAATCAAGCTAGAACATTGGATCATGGCATTGAGAGGAAAATATGAACCAGGAGTTAAAGGACTCAGAAAAGTTCAAATGATGTATGACGCTAATTTTTACAAAATGCAATCATGATAGACTTGAACATCATGCAAAACAACATAAGGGTCAGTGAGGGAAGAATGCTTCATGGAGACCTTCAAATTATTGAAGTGACCTTTAATGGCCAAGGGAAAAGACCAAATTGTTAGTTTATTGCCAAAGCAGGTTTTGATTTTTATGTTATCTGGTTTAGTGGCTCCCAATCTAAACTTAGTTCAAGTAAAATGATGATGTTTGTTTTTTAACTGTCCCTGCTGGGAATTTCCGGCAGCTCTACAAAGAAATGTTTGAAAGGTTTAACTTGCCGGTTATCCCTCTCTTTTTGTAACCAACAGATGGTAATGCAATATTGAAATATAAACAGGCCCTTGATGATCTAAACATCTGGAAAACAGGATTGACTGGCAATAATACCCCTTAAGGAAAATAATGTTTATTATAATTAGCTATATTTTTGTGACCCTTAATTCTAAATGGAAAACAGTAGATTCACCGTGGCCTCTGAAAACACTCTAGGTAGCTGTTCCTCATCCCAGTCTTCTCCCAGTCAGCGTTGCTGAGAGGAGCTGAGTCAGGTAGCAATTGTACAATATTTTGGAAATGTTTCAAGATTTACAGGTGGAATCAAATGGAATGCTTTCGTTAGCCATACTTACATATGTAGTCAAGGTAAATAATTCCTGTTTGAGTAAAGTCCAGAATTCTAAAATTTTTAATAAATTCCAGGTTGACTTTCTTTTTTTCAGTTAAAATGTAACCATGGTTATTATTAACCATGATAACCAAAATGCAAAATAACACTGTGCAAGATATGGAGCTTTACCTAAACAGAAATGTTTCACTATATTAGTTTCCAGTTTTAGATTAAGTTACTTTTAAAGTAATTGCATCGTAGTCTAATATTTGGAATGCATTTATTCCTAAACATTAGGTTTTTATTCAGCAATATTTTCAATAGAATACAAGTTTAAGAAAAACAGTTTATCATTATTTAGGATAAGCTCACATGCCATAAATATTAGTGTTCTAGGAACTGTATTTGGATTATTTGAATCTCTTGTTTAGATTCCTAAAAACACATTACTCTAGCATACTTTTAAAATGTGGCTCTTTTAATTTGCAATTCTTTTTGGACTTCGAATTCTTTTGGCACATATATATACACACTCTTAAATAGAGCCAAAATGTTCTCCAAGAAATGAAACAACTGTTTCTCATGTAGCATGAGTAATCTTTAAAACCACGTGTTGTCTCTCTCAATATGCTGCTTATCCTTGTGTAGGCAGGTATTTATAAACATGAACTTCTTTAGTTCCCATCATTTCAGTCAGAAAAATCAAAGCTCTTTTTTCTATAAATGTCTTATTTTAAAAATGATGTTGATATTAACATGAGTAAAACTTAATCTTCTCTTTCTCTGTGAGTAAAGTTTATGGAACAAAATCTTGGGCCATATTTATTAGTAAAAATTTTGCTGCTTTTATTTATAAACTTGTTTAATATCAACAAAAATGTAAATAGGATTCTTTTGAAAATTTTTCTATAAACAATAAAATTAGTTAAGTTGATATTAAAAAAAAATAATTCAAGTCCTTTGTGTTCCTGTAATTGTTTAATGAATCTCTAAAGACAGATATTTGGAAAGTCCAATTTATGATGTCAAGTTCCTAAGGTCATCTAAGGTACTACACTTCGAATCATCTGTTCTGGGCCATATTCATTTGTCCAAAGAACCAGAACAAGAAAAGATTAATCCACCCTGTGGGAAATTAAGTGGGGTCTGTACTAACCATTTATTGGTCATTATCTCTAGATGGCTGAAAAGTTTCAATTATATAGTTTTCAAGATTATAAACTGATTTTTTTTTTTCAACAGCGCCAATGGATTCTCTAATCCAGGAACTCAGGTAAGGTTTGCCCTACATTACTTTGGGCAACTATTTTCCTACAATATAGTCTAATGTTGACGATTTAATTAGTAGAATGTTTTGTACTTTTTAAGCCTCAGAATCCCTGTTTTAGTACGAGGAATAGGCCAATGGGCTTATTTCACATAGTCTTTGTTTACACACCAAAGAAAAGGAGACAGCGAGAAACTATTGATAACCGATCCAAAATAATTCAAGCTACTATTGTGATAACAAAAAAACAGCAATATTTTGCCATAATGTGAGTAATTTTTCACTTTTCTCCATGGAGTGTATATACACCTTGCATGTGGTTTGTTTTTGTACTGAAGAACTGAGCTGTTTATCTGTGAACTTAATTAATGGATGACTTGTCCTAAATTCTCTACTTTTTAAAATAATTAGATAATTCTATCAGGTAACCATGATTTTTTTAAATGTATACATTTGAAAATAATATAACTGATAGGTTTTTGGGTAGATCCAAGCATTTCCACTTTGGAAACTGTAATGCACTTCAGGTAATATTCCGAAAAGTCCACTTTAATGGGTTTTGCAGAATAAACTCTAATTAGATTTTCTTTCACAATATCTTTGTGAGGTATAGTTTTTTAAAGTACATATTTAACTAGAAACACATACTAATGATACATTTTCTGCACTGGTGATATCTTTTAGTGAAATTGTGTCAGGAACAAGGTAAGTCTCTTGTCTCCTCTAAATTTGCTATTGCAAACCCAGAAAGACCCAAATCCACTATTTAATCTACCCTTGTAAAAACAGCAGTTGTCTATATGTGTTTCTTAGGAAAATGTTTGAAAACTAGAGGGTGCATAACAATGTCTGATACACATCGAAATTCATAATATATATGTTATCAATTTACATAGTTCTTTTTCCAAACAACTGTGCTCTGTGATTTTCTGAAGCAGAGCTCTCTTAGTTATTTCTATGTTCCACATGATTCATTCTGTCATTGTTGGTTCACCTACTTAGTAGAACATGTATCTATCAGAATTGAGGACAAGATTTCACACTGTTGTTCTTTGTGGAAATTAGTAGTGAATCCATGGTCCTGCCTACATTATCAATTTTGTCATTGAGAATTTTACATTTTAAACTACTTTATAAGTGCAGAACATATAGTACACCCACACACTGGGGCAGGATTAAATGAATTGTCTGGCTCATTTAAATTCTTGTTTATTAAATCTGTTCTCATTTAAAATTCCTACCAGTTTAGAGACTTCATGTCCTCTGCAGAATGATCAAGAGAAGTATAAAATTATCAAGGGCTCAAAGATCTTTGGCATCTCAAGGAATAGTTTTCTAGTAGTCTACAGTAGAAACAGGGTACCTCAAAACTTATGTTCCTCTGCCTGTGTTTTTACTGTGTTTTATTGTAAAGTAACTGTGTTTTTAGTCAGTCTTTTTAGAGATTCAAACTATTCAGAGGGGGAAAATGGGACTTTTGAGCGATGTGTCTTGAAAAATAACTTGAAAAAGAGAATGTTGACGGAATAACGATGTGCTTTGCCCTAAGAAGACATATATAATTCATAGAAAAAATGTAAGGAAGTAGCAGAGAGAAACAACTTTGTGGGGGGAAATGTTTAATATAAACTTTCTTGAAAAATAAAAATGACTATTTAAGCACTCTATTAGCATTAATAATTATAATAAAATTGATATTATTGAGGTTTTATTGTGTGCCAGAAACTCGGGCATGATTCATCACTCTGCCTCATTTAAACCTCACAGTAATCTTACAAGGTAGAAACTATGAGATTTCCAATTTTCAGATGAAGAAAGTGAAAATAAAGTTTATGTAAATAGTCCAGGATTTCACAACTAGTAAGTAATCCAGACTTCTTGCTCAGAGACCAACTTCTCAACTACCAGGCTATGCTTTCTCTCATACACAGTTAATCCTAACTGTCTAGAAAATAAATTTAAAAGAAATGGTTTATTGTTCATGTCCTCAGCAGCTGGATTTTAAAATTCTACACTTTAACCCATATGGTATACCTCTCAAAGCTTAGTTTTCTGAAATTCAAAGAATATATTTTAATTAAAAATAATTTTTCTTATTCTTCTAATTCTCTAGAAATTATTTTATCAGATATTTAATTTTGCCTAACTTGTCATTAGACCAAATAAGAAAGCTGATGGTAATTGCTGAGGAAATTCATAAACAAAACTATTTTACCTATTTTTATTAATAAAAATCAGTTTATGAAAATTGCTAACTGATTATTGCTAATTTTATTATTGCTTATTTTCAATAGAATTATCATGGTTAGACTAATAGGTCCCAAGTTGTTTCTTAAATGGTTTATATTGATTCAGTTATAGACCCTAGTTATTATTCTATGCAAATCTAATTTATATATGTGGAAAGTTATACTTTAGTGTCTTTTTAGTTTTATAGAACTTTATCCATTTGCTACAATTGCTCCTCCAATTTATTCCTCAGATTTGTTGCAATCTAGAATCCAGAATCGGTTATATGCCTGAATTTTGAGTATCTTAGGAAATGTGGCATATTTTCCCCAGCATAAAAGTTATGGCTATTTTGTAGAGAATATTGGCAACTTTATTTAGTTTTTCTTTTTAGAATGCATTGGACATGTTATTGCTTCTAGAGCTACCATTTACAAAAATACTAATACAAATGAAGCTAATTTAAATAAACTGTATATTGTTCATGACACTAATAAAAATTGATAGTGACATTCTCATCTTCTTATTATACTCTATGTCAGCTACTATCATCACCATTAAAAAAGCAATTTATAACCACAGGGCCACCTTTAATCATATTCCTTATTAGCATTTCCAGCCTTTCCTTCAACACAATTCAGGTTACAGGTGGTGTTGAAAAAGCTCTCTTGTGTCTTTCTAAATCATGCCAATTGTATTATCTTTGCCCTTTTCTTTTATTACTATTATCATTACTCTGATCCTCATGCTATTGCGTCTACTAATATTGGTAATTGTCTCATGCATTGGCAAAGTGTTTTCACACCAGTTCAGCCCCTTTCCTCTAATTAGGAGAATATATTCTAGCTTCTGAAATGGCTTCCTTATGTGACTACTTAGAGACACAAATGAATTCAAGACTCTACTAAGTATATTAGAGTCAAATCCCACTGTCTGTTTATGGTCTTATTGCTGTTTACTAATTTGTTGGCTTAAGTTTTGTAATAAAAAATTTTAATTTAGTTGTCTTTTTATACCCTATTTTATTTTATATAATTTGTTCCTTCATTTAAAAGCTTATAATCTTACATTTTCTTGTAATATATTAAATATGTAACTTGTTAAACATCTTGGAAACTTTAATCCATTGTCTATAGATTTAATAGCAACATTTAATCAATGTGAAAAATTTGTAACAGATTTAGATGGAAGGCTTTCTCCCTTTTCTTCTATCTTATTTCATTCACTATAGTCTTTACATCAAAATTTTACTTAATAATTTTCTTCCCAATTTATTTTTTTTAGTATAAAATTTCCTTAATAGCTGTGATTGTATTGGAAGAATTGTTGCACATATTTCTAGAGATGACAACTAAAATAAATAGAATGAAAAGAAGCTGATTTCTATTATCAGGTGTTCCATAAATCTATCATCAGGGTTAAAGGAAATAAGTAGTTGTAATCACGAGGTTGGATAAAAGAAGGGAGAAAATCTCTTCTTCTTCTTCTTCTTTTTTTTTTTTTCTCATTGCTATGATTTCCAAATGCAGGCCTCAGTACATGTCTTGGATATTTCAATGACATACCTATTATATTTATGTTAGCAATATGTCTTTCTAAATATTATGGCCAAACCTATAAATTAGAATCCAAGAAACGGTATCTTTAAGAAAATGTATTTTCCTGTAAGCCACTTCGAAGGAAAAGTGAGACAGATAATCAAAGAAGGTAATAATAAAAATTTAGAACAAGGGAAGTATCTATTTAGGGAATGTCTAAAGTGTCACTGTCCAGTTGTCCACTCTCCACCTTCTTCATCCACACCTTGTGTGATAGGTGAGGCTGGTATTGATCATGCGACTTCGAGGTGTGAGACAACTTAATCATTCCAGAGAGATTATTTTGTTTACTTATTAGGTTAAGAGAGTATTTTAAAATATATTAGGAGGACTTTCAATAAAAATGAAAATAAAGTTTGTTGTTCAACAAGTAAATTCCATTAACTACAATGCTATCATATATTGATGTGCTTACATACTTTTATAGCATTTAACATTGAATTCACTATTGAGTGGGCTTGCAATAGATGTCTATTGAGTGAGTTGTTGAAATATGTATGGTGTCCAATTGGATCCACACTATAGAATAGCTATAGAATAGTCAGGACAAATTACATTATCCACATTTATTTTATGAGCCTAGTTTAGGGATGTTAAATGCTTTACCCAGTCTTTGACTAATACGTGACTGAATCAAAGGCACAGCTTAGGTCCTGTGTTGTGATCCAGTACTCATCCCATGCTTTTTCGTACCCCCTGCAGTCACTGTATTGTCTTCCATAACTGCGAGTACAGCACATCATCATCGTTGCCATCATCATCCTCCTCCTCCCCTTTCTCCTTTTCCATATCTTCTTCTTCTTCTAAATTTTTTTAAATTGCAGTTGACATACAATATTCTATTAGTTTCAGGTGTACAACATAATGATTAAACATATATGTAACTTATGAAGTAATCACCGCTATAGGTCTAGTACCCATATAACATCATATATAGGTATTACATTATTAGTGATTATGTTCCCTATGCTGTATTTCATACCCCTGTAACTGTTTTTTGTAACTAGAAATTTATACTCCTTAATCCCTTCACCTTTTTCACCCATCTCACCAACACTCCTCTCATCTGTAAACATCTCAATATTCTCTGTACTTATAAATTTGTTTCAGTTTTTTTTTGTTCATTTATTTAGTATTTTAGATTCTGTGTATAAATGAAATCATATGGTATTTTGTCTCTCTCTGTCTGGTTCATTTCATTTAGCATAATATCCTTGAAGTCTATTCATGTTGTTGCAAATGGCAAGGTTTTATTCTTTTTTTTTTTTGGCTGAATAATATTCCATTGTGTATATGAACCACTTCTTTATCTATTCATCTAACGATGGACACTTAGGTTGCTTCCATATCTTGGCTTTTGTAAATAAAGCTATGATGAACATAGGGGTGCATATATCTTTTTAAATTAGTGTTTTAGATTTCTTTGGATAAATACCCAGAAGTGAAATTGCTGAATACATCATAGGTAGTTCTATTTTTACCTTCTTGAGGAAACTCCATACTGTTTTCTACATTGGCTTCTCCAATTTGCAATCTAACTAACAATATACAATGGCTATTTTTCTCCTCATTCTCACCAACACTTGTTTATTTGTTTATTGATTGCATGTGATATGAATCCATTAACATTTGTGAGGTAATTTCTCATTGTGGTTTTAAACTTACATTTCCCTGGTGATTAGTAATGTTGAACATCTTTTTTCATATGTCTGTTGGCTACTGTATTTATCTTGGAAAAATGTCTATTCAGGTCCTCTGCCAATTTTTTAAATCAGATTGTTTGGTTTGTTTGGTGTTAAGTTTTTATGAGTTTCTTATGTATTTTGGATATATACACCTCATCAGATGTTTATTAGTAATTCATTAGTAATGTATCATTAGTAAATATATTTTCCATTTAGTAAGTTGTCTTTTCATTCTGTTGAGGTTTTCTTCCTGTGCAAAGTTTTAGTTTGATATAGTCTCATTTTAGTTTTTTTGTTTGTTTCCCTTACCTGAGGAGATCTATTCAAAACCATTACAATGTAAGAGTTTACTGCCTCCGTTTTCTTCTAGGAGTTTTATGGTTTGGAGTATTTACATCTATGTCTTTAATTCATTTTGATTTTATTCTTGTATGTGGTATAAGAAGGTGGTATAGTTTCATTTTTTTGCATGGGCATCTGTCCAGTTTCCTAATACATCTATTAAAAAGACTGTCTTTACCCCATTGTATATTCTTGCCTGCTTTTTCAGAGCTTAGTTGACCATATAAGTGTGGGTTTATTTCTGGGTTCTCTGTTCTGTTTCATTGATTCTATGTCTGTTTTTATGCCAGTACCGTGCTGTTTTGATCACTATAGTCTTGTAGTATATCTTGGTATCAGGTTGTGTGATACCTCCAACTTTGTTCCTCTTTCTCAAGATTGCTTTGACTATTTAGGATCTTTTGTGGTTCCATATCAATTTTAGGATAATTTGTTCTAGTTCTGTGAAAAATGTCATGAGTATTTTGATAAGGATTGCATCGATTGCTTTGGGTAGTATGGACATTCTAACGACGTTAATTCTTCCTATCTATGAACACAGTATATGCTTCCATTTATTTATATCTTATTCAATTTCTTTCTTCAGTGTCTTATAATTTTCTGAGAATACATCTTTTATCTCATTAGTTAAATTTATTCCTAAGTAATGTATTCTTTTTTCATGCAGTTGTAAATGAGATTATTTTCTTAATTTTTTTCTTCCTCATAGTTCATTTTTAGTGTATAAAAATGCAACCAATTTATAAATATTAATTTTGCATCTTGCCACTTTACTGAATTCATTTATTAGTTCTAATAGATTTTTGGTGGATTCTTTAGGGTTCTCTTTTATAGTATCATTTATCTGCAAATAATTACAGTTTTACTTCTTCCTTTCAATTTGGATGTCTTTTATTTCTTTTTTTTGTCTGATTGCTGTGGCAGGACTTCCAATACTATGTTGAACAAAGTGGTGAGGGTGGATCTCATTGTCTTATTCTTGATCCTAAAGAAAAAGATTCAGCTTTTCACCATTGAGTATGATGAGGTTTTATCCTGTATGGCCTTTATTACGCTGAAGTATGTTCCTTCTATCCCCACTTTGCTAAGAGTTTTTATCATAGAAGGATATTGAATCTTGTCAAATGCTTTTTCTGCCTCTTTTGATATGATTGTGTGCTCTTTATCCTTCATTTTGTTTATGTGATGTCTCATGTTACTGATTTGCAGATATTGAACCACCCTTACATCTGGGAATAAATCCCATTTGACCCCAGTGTATGATATTTTCAATGTATTGCTGAATTGGTTTGCTAATATTTTATTAAAGATTTTTGCATCAATGTTTTGATTTTGTAGTGTCTTTGTCTGGTTTTAGTACCGGGGTAATGTAGGCCTCATAAAATGAGTTTGGGAACTTTCCTTCCTCTTCAATTTTTTTTGAAATAGTTTGCCAAAGATAGGTATTAATTCTTTGAATGTATAGGAAAATTCAGCTGTGAAGCCATCTGGTCCAGGGCTTTTGTTTCTTTGGCGTTTTTTTTTATTGCTGATTCGATTTCTTTAGTTGTTAAAGCCTTTTCAGATTTTCTGTTTCTTCCTGATTCAGCCTTGGAAGATTGTGTGTTTCTAGGAATTTATTTATTTCTTCCAGGTGGTCTATTTTTTTTTTTTTGGCACATAATTGTTCTCCTTATAATCCTTTGTATTTCTGTGCCATTGGTTGTCACTTCTCCTATTTCATATTTGATTTTATTTATTTGGGTCCCCTCTCTTTTTTTTCTTGATGAGTCTGGCTAATGGTTTGTTAATTTTGTTTATATTTTCAAAGAACTAGCTCTTGGTTTCAGTGATATTATGTATTGTTTTTTAGAATCTATTTTGTTACTTTCTTACTCTTCCGATCTTTATTATTTCCTTCCTTTTATTCACTCTGGGCTTTATTCTTTTTCTAGTTCTTTCAGGTATAAGATAAAATCGTTCGTTTGAGATTTTTCTTGTTTTTTGAAGTAGGACAGTATTGCTATAAATTTCCCTCTTAGAACTGCTTTGGCTGTCTCATCAATTTTGAGGTTATTGTGTTTTTATTTTCATTTGTCTCAAGGTATATTTTAATTTTTCCTTGATCTGGTTGCTAACCCATTTATTGTTTAGTAACATGTTATTTAGCCTCCATGAGTTTCGTGTTTTTCAATTTTCTTCTTGTAATTGATTTCTAGTTTTATATCATTGTGATCAGAGAAGATGATTCATATTATTGCAATCTTAAATTTATTGAGATTTGTTTTGTGGTCTAACATGTGGTCTATTCTGGAAAATGTTCCATGTACACTTGAAAATATGTATATTCTTCTGCTTTTGAGTGAAATGTCCTAAAAATATTAATTAAATCCATCTGGTTTAATGTGTCTGATTTAGGGCCACTGTTTTCTTCTTGATTTTCTGTCTGGATGATCTTTCCACTGAAGTCAATGGGATGTTAAAGTCCCCTACAATTACTGCATCACTACTATCCCTCCCTTTAAATTTTGTCCATATTTGCTTTATATATTTAGGTGCTCCTACTTTGAGTCCATAGATGTTTATGAGAGTTTTATTCTCTTGTTGGATTAATCCCTTTCTCATTTTTAAATGGCCTTCTTTATTTCTTGTTACAAAGTCTATTTTGTCTTATGTAAGTATTGCTACCCCAGATTTCTTTTCAATTTTTATGAACTATCTTTTTCCATCACTTTACTTTCACTATGTGTGCATCTTCGATCTGAAGTAGGTCTCTTGTAGGCAGCATATAAAAGGGTCTTTTTTTTTTTTTAATCCATTCAGCCACTTTATATCTTTTGATTGGAGCATTTGGTCCATTGACATTTAAAGTAATTATCGATAGATATATAGTAATCGCCATCCATTTTATTGTTTTTTTTTTTATTGTTTTTGTTGCCTTTCTCTGTTCCTTTCTTATTCTCTTGCTCTCTTTTCTTGCATGTTGATAACTTCCTATAGTATCATTATTGGATTCCTTTCTCTATATTTCTTGTATAAGATCTCATAGATTTTTGGTTTGTGGTTTCCATGTGCTTTATGTATACTAAGCTGTGTTTATAGCAGTTTATTTTAAGTTATTATTTTTTACTTTTTCTCTGTGTGTGTGTGTTTGCGCATATTCCTTACTTTATTGTTGTAATTACACATGATCTTCCTACTTTAGCCTTTTAACCTTTGTTCTGGCTTTATAGTTAATTGATATCCACTACATTTACTAAGTGCTTGCCTTTGTCAGTGAGAATTTTTTCTTTCCAATATTTTCTGATTTATATATTTTATTTTTTCTTTTCTACTTAAAGAAGTCCCTTAAGCACTTCCTGTAATACTGGTTTAGTGGTGATGAATTCCTTTAGCTTTTTGTTTTGTTTTGTTTTTCTTTTTTGTCTGGGAAAAGGTTTATATGTTCTTTGAAAATATTAATCTCCCCTGGTAGGAGCATCCAAATCATAGCCTTGCTAGGTAGAGTAATCTTGGTTGTGGTTCTTTGACTTCCATCACTTTTAATATTTCAATCCACTCTCTTCTGCCTTGCAGTTTCCAATGAGAAATCAGCTGCAGTCTTATGGAAGTTACCTAGTACATAACTAACTCTGTTGTTACTTTTAAGATTCTCTCTTTGTCTTTAACTATTTTAATTATGCTGTGTGGGTCTCTTTGAGTTCATATTGTTTGGGACTTGCACTTTCTGGACTTGTTTTTACTTCCTTTGCCAGGTAAAGGAAGTTTTTAGTCATTATTTCTTCAAATAGATTTTCACTCCCTTGGTTTCTCTCTTCTCCTTTTGTACCCCTATGATAAGAATGTTGGTATGCTTGGTGTTATCCTAGAGGTCCTCTAAACTATTCTCATTTCTTTTAATTTTTTTTTCTTTTTGTTGTTCCAGTTGGATATTTTATGTTACTTTGTTTTCTAGATTGCTAATTTCATCCTCTTCTTCATCTAATTTGCTATTGCTTTTCTCTAAGTATTCTTTATTTTAGTTATTGTATTCTTGATTTCTGACTGGTTCTTTCTTATGGTTTCTATCTTTTTGTTAAGGTTCTCACTGAGTTCATCTAGTCTCCTGTAGGTTCACTGAGCATCCTTATAACTTGTGTTTTGAACTTTATATCTGGTTGATTGCTTGTCTCCATTTCACTCAGTTCTTTTTCTGAAGTTTTGTTCTGTTATTTCATTTGGGATATGTTTCTCTCCTCATTTTAGCAGCCTTCCTGTGTTTGTTTCTATGTATTAAGTAGGTCTGCTGTGTCTCCCAGTCTTGGCAGAGTGCCTTGTCTAGTAGGTGTCCTGTGAGGCTCAGCGGCACAGTCTCCCTGTTCACATGAGTCAAGTGTTACAGGAGTGACCCTTATGTGGATTGTGTGTGCCCTCCTGTTGTAGTTGAGCCTTGATTACTGTTGACATGTCAATGTGGGAGACTGACCCTCAAGCTGACTGGCTATGAGGATTGGCCACAACTACAGCATATGAACTGCTCTGCTGGGGCTGACCTCACAGAGCAGGAGTCGCTTTAGCAGTGCTCTGGTGCCAGTGAGTCCACCCGTGGGGTGTGCCACTTATGAGGCTGGTTGGGTGGTGCTCCAGAGTGAAGTTTCTCAGAAATTAATAAGGACAAGAAAAATATGCTTCATTTATTTTATCTTTTGTTATGTGATAAATATTATCACAAGAATTTTGGTAGCCAATATCAACCATCAGATTATTGGAATTTAAGGTACTAATATCTCTAGAAATCAGACATTTTCTAAAACTTACAAAATGCCACCACTGCAGGCTGCACATGAAGATTTACTTTACCATGGCTTTTGAGTTCACCCGCAGAGATAATTTTCTTATCCATTTAGCTTTTCTATTCTTGTAACATAAATATTTTACCCAGCAAAATTTGCCACTCTTGATTGAGAAACGTATATTTTCTTCAATATTTATTCATTCAACACTTCTGCACCAGCATAGCACTATACATTTTAGTGAGGAAAAAATTAATAGCATTAATGTAATAAACCCAGGGAATTATGTAATAACATCACTATGGGTGATATAAACAAAGCGCTACAGGCATTAGAGATCACTTCCAACTCAGAGATCAAATGTAATCTTGAAACCTAGCTACTCAGAGTTTCATCATGGTCGGTAACCCCTGGGAGCTTATTAAAAATGCAGACTCTCAGGCCCAGCACAGAACTACTAAACCTGCATTTTAACAAGATTTCTAAGCTACTAATATGTATATAAAAGTTTGAGAAGCACTAGCTTCTCTACTTACTTGGAAAAACTTTTCTCTTCACTGTTAATATTCAATTGTTTTGATTGGCAGAAAAGTCGAGGGTCTGGATTTCTTTCTACCTTTTTTTGGTCTGTGAATTCTTGGATTAATGTTAATGAGTATTTGCATTTCTTTTTGATGAAGAGTAGCAGAAGTTCAAACAAACAATTTTGACATAGTGTAGCAAAAAGCACAAGCCTTGATATTTTGCAAGTCTTTGATTTGACCTCCTTTAAGTGTTTGAAATTAACTAAATCTTTCTCAAATATTTTTCACAGATTATTAGAAAGAGAATTTATGTAAGGACACTTTTAAAACACTATTTTATGTGTATCCATAGATGATTCTCTAGTCATCTAGAGCAGTGGTCCCCAACCTTTGTGACACCAGAGCTGGTGCTGCTATGAGAATCTAATGCCTGATGATGTGAGGTGGAGCTGAGGCGGTGATGCTAGGTCTGGGGAGGGCTGCAAATACAGATGAAGCTTCTCTTGTTAGCCCACTGCCCACCTCCTGCAGTAAGGCCTGGTTCCTAACAGGCCTCGGACCGGTACCCGTCTTCAGCCTAGAGGTTGGGTACCTCGACCTAGAGTGTATTTTCAGAATATTTAATAATTATGTCTTAAACAAAATCTAAAATCTGTCAACTTATAAATATGTCACATGATTGTCTCACCACTTTAACAAATTAGTAACCGATATGCTGAGGCTCCTTTCAATCTGCTCAGCACTTCACCATTTATTTGTTATTTTAGTTCACATTTTCTCACTCTAATGTGTTCTTCAGCATCTCTAACACAACACAAAATTATTTAACACTATTTCTTATTTCTCCTCAATTTTCCTTGAAGGAATGCATTAACTTTAATCCTTAGACAGAGCACTTAATTTTGTGCTGTTGTCTTTTAAGTAAACTATAATCATTAGAAATCCAATTCCAATTATATTATATGTTTGAAAACTTAATGTTTCTGACATAGTGTAATATTTTTTCTGCTTAAAGTATGACTTAAAATAACTCTATCCCATGACGTTGGCAAATCAACTCCCTACAACCAAAGCATGATATTCATCTTATTTTCCATATTTCCTTACAATGGGTGACTTCTTGTAACTCTAACACAAATCCTCGTTTAGAATTTGCCTGGTTCATGTGGTAGAAAGAACACTGGGATGATAGCAGCCCTAGCTTCTGGGGAACCTATCAGTGACTAGCTGTGTGACCTTGGAAAAGTGTTCAAATGTGAAGTTTTGCTGCCCTCTTGACTAATGAAACATTTTTCTATATAGCACTTGCAGTTCTGATATTTAAATTTACTTCCCTGCCTCCACTCACCTCCCACATCTCAAACTATAGCTAAATTTAAACCTCTTGCTGTATTCAAACATATCTTCTGAGTTCATCTTTGCCTTTAAACTTCTCCTTCGCCACCTTTTCACTTTGATCGATCTATCTATCTATCTATCTATCTATCTATCTATCTATCTATGTGTGTGTGTGTATATATATATATACATATACACATATATACATACACACACACACACACATATATTTTTTTGCTTGATCTCTCTCCTTTTTTCTTGACTCCTCTTTGTAGGAGAAAGTAGTTTTGTCTAGTAATCTTACTCCCAAATTTTGTTATTCCAATCTCATCACCAAACTGTTTTCTCCAGGAAATCTCATGTCTAAAGATACTTTTTTTTTCTTTTTATAAAATACTCTTTCCATCTTAACTGGTTAAAGCTATTCCTTGCAAAATTCTTTCCTTCATCATTTCCTATATGTATTTATCTTTTAAGGCTAATGACTAGTGTCAACTCTTCTTGAATTATTTCCACAACCTTCCAGGCTAATACTTTTTTTTTTTTTCCATTTTGTACTCAAAGCACTTCTTTTATTCTCTTAGAGCATTTATTACTTTGAATCATTGTGATTTTATTATTCATCCATTTTTCTGTCCATCCATTCAAAAGAAAGTAGATCTGCCTTTAAGTGTACAGTTTGGCTGGGGATATACTGATAACATTTTAAGGATAAGAAGTCTCTTTTATTCACCATTGTATCCCTAGTACATGATGTTACTTGAGAAATATTTTATTTTATATTGTCAACCAGTGTTCATTTTTAGAATAAATAACATAATTATTAATTCATTATAAAGGAATTTCTATCTCATATATTGATTCTCCATAACATCTTTAAAAGGACTGCAACTTTTCTACAATCTAAATTCTTAATTATTTTGCTAGTTCTGTCCCTTTAAAGTTAAGACTGTTCAGCCAGCAAAACTTACACTGACCCCTTAACTACAAACCAGCCTTCTCTAGCTATAATCACTTCCAATTCATTTTTAACCACCAATAAGTGTCTTCCTCTACAAATATATTTTGTGAAAGTATCAAATATAAAAGTGAGGTGCTCTTAATTTTGTTAGCTTCTCCCTTGATCTCATTTGGTCATTTTCAGTCAGGATGAGAAAACACAGCTGAAAAAGAAATGCATATTGCCTATTTCTGAGTTGCTATGTGATGGGATTAGCCAAGTAAGTCTATGACAGAAGAAGCTTGATGCCACAAGAAAATAAGGTAAAGCCACTGCTGGACATGTGAACACTTAGAAGAAATAGGCTTGAGCAGCCAGGTACAGAGAAGTGTAGGTAAGGAAGAATAGTTTGAGGGCTGTCTTTAAAGATTCTCACAGTGTTTCTCAACCTGTGGTGTGAAAACGCACTTCATCTGTGGGGGAGAAGCACATGGGGATGCTTCTCAAAAGCGGGGTGGGGAATGTGTCTCTAGGGACTCATTCAAAATCAGGGCCAGGGGATTGAAACTTGTATAAGGAAATGATTGCACTCTGCCCCTGGGTGCTGCTCTGCATCTTTATTCCCCTGTGTGAGAATCACAGAGTAAACTCTGTTCTTCCAGGTTGTCCCTGAGAGAATAGAGAGAATTTAGACTCCTAGACACCTCAAAGTGTTCGTGGTAATTGCTCCAGAGTCTCTGAGGATCCTGGATCCTTGTAGGTGAGAGCCAACACAAAGTCTGCAGTCTGTCCTGTAGGATCACAGTGCTGGTTCTCGAAAGACAGGTTTGGCAGGCTCACCCTCCGTGGCCATTTTCAAAGAAATGTAACTTCCCAAGATAAGATGCTCCCTGATTTTCTCCTACCACACTTACTGCATCTTCTTACTTCTCATTGCTAGTTCCCCCTCAGCACCCCAGTCTCTAAAGAGCGGGCCTGCTTGGGTGCATCCCCGATCCTTTTTGCTGGTGATCTTATTCAGGCTTTCACTACATTTACGTGTAAATAAATCCTCTCTTCCCTGAATTTCAAAGTCAAATCTCTAACTGTGTAGTCAGCATCTCCAAATGGATCCCTAATGTGTATCTCAAACTTAATATATCCAAAATTGAAATTACAATCTTCTATAAATTAGACATACCCACCACACCCTTCCCTGTGTCAGTAAATTGGGAAGAACAAAGCCTTGAAGCGTCCTTGATCCTTCCTTCATACCCTATATGCAACCTGTAGACATTCTTATGGCTCAAATGTCAAGAGAAATCCACAATCTGGCCACTTCTCACTATGTGCATTGCTATTACTAAACCATCATCGCTCACCTGGATTATTGCAGCAGCCTCCTGACTGGTTTCCCTGCTGAACTTTGCCCCTTGCAGTTCACTCCACAAGGCAGCCAGAATGACCACCTCTAACACTTTTACTTTTTAAGTGATCATTCTCCCTCCTTCTCAATACCCTCCGATGGGTTTCCCTTTTCTCAAAGGAAAAGGCGGAAATCCTTACTCTGGCCTGGACTCCTCAACCTCTCCATTGCGCCCAGTACTCCAGGGCCCTCCCTGGGTTAGACCTGCTGATGCCTCAGGCCTTCACATGTTCTCCCCTTTGCCTGGAATACTGTCCCCTGAATAACCTCAGTCTGCCTCCCCCACTTGCCTGAAGTCTTTATTCAAGTGGCCTTCCCTGACTTTAGCCTTTAAAATGCCAAGTCCTCTTTATTCAGTTTTCTCTATTCTTAATGAAAAAAAAAAAAAAAAAGATCTTTTTTATTTTTTAACACAATACAGCTACTTATTACCATGTTTCTGGTCTGTATCCTTTTATGACAATGTAAATTTTCTGAGAGCAGAAATTGTTACCTTTTATTTCATTGATAATATTCACAACATCAGGAATAGTACTTGATATGTATCAGTGTTAATGAAAAAACACATAAATGTGTTCTGAGTACTAGAGAATGCACTGGAATAAGACAGGAACTCAACAATTTTTGAAAAGTAACATCCTAAAGGTCATGAAAACACAGTGTGATGATTCCTATAAAAGTAGATTTACGGAAGGAAGCACAATGGAATGAGCAGTGAATTCTGGCTGGGGTTTGACCTGAGTGGGGAGAATGAGATGTATCCACTCAATTCACTCCCATGGGGAGCAAGCAGGCACTCTATAAAGATGAGTTAAATTAGATTGAAAGAAAAACGCTAAAAACGACCTGATTCTTAGCCTGCTATGGATTTGGGTGGCTGGGGGTTCCAAGGAGGAAGGATAATAAGACCAGAGATTTCCCTTAGTGTATGTGAAGTCCAATTCCCCCCATTCCTTCAAACTCATTTCTATTTACACATCCTTAGCAGGATTGCCCCATATTTTAAAAAGAAACAAGAAAATCATGTATCCAAAGAAATCTTATACTCTAAGACACAAATGTCTTCATTTTTTATGATTTTGTGCTTTAATGAATTAAGCTTTGATGTTGTTTATTTCTATATCTATAACAGGTGCAGAACAATTTTTTAATAACATTGCAGACCAATCTTGCAAACAGGTTTTTAACCTCATTATCTCTATTACTCATGGAAACAATCTTATAAATAATGGTTTACAGGATAGCTCCCAAAAGTCTATACAAACAATGTGTGGGTCAAATGATAACATGACTATACTCAGTCCTTCCATGCCCTGAATCACCCACTGCCTGTGTCTCAAGAACTGTGCAAAAACATTCAGTATCCTGTTTTATAGTTTGTGGACAGGTGCTACTGTCTACATTGTCTAGTAGTAGTGAACTCTGGTTCAGAACTGGGTTTCCAGTTTATTTGGCATTCTCTAGAAAACACAGTTGTATAATATCCTGAATGAGAATATGAATTTTTTTTAAGTTACATGATGTAATATTAAACTAGCATGCTTGCACTGGCAAAATAGTCACTGACTTCTACTCCCACTGGTAAATGGAAAACTTGGGAAGGTGGCTAATTTGCTAGATTAAGAGACAGCAGAACCATGTTGGGACCAAGCCTGTCTTAGTGGGGGCTGGGACAAGTGGGCAAGAGGAATGGGTTTTCAGACTCTCTGGTGGTGGATAGAAAGGAAGGCACAGGTGTACATTGAAGGGTTGATTACAGGAAATGACAAGTAGGACTTGTAGGTTTAATTTTTACTTGAGTACTTCTATATCAGGCACAGCCTTTAAAAGCAAGTTATTTCTTTTGACCCAGCAATTGCACTTCTGGGTATTTTCCAAAGAAAGCCAAAACAATAATTTGTGAAGATATATGCACTCCAATATTTATGACAGCACAATTTACAATAGCCAAGATATGTAAGCAACTTAAATGCCCATCTACAGATGATTGAATAAAGAAATTATGGTTTATATATATACACAATGGTGTATTACTCAGCCATTAAAAAAAATGAAATCCAACCATTTGCACTGACATGGATGGGCCTAGAGGTTTGTATGCCGAGTGAAATAAGTTAGACAGAAAAAGATAAATACCATATAATTTCACTTATATGCAGCATCCAAGGAACAAAAAGAACAAACTAATCAAAAACAGACTCACAAATATAGTAGACAATTTGGTGATAGAGGGGAGGGGGATTGGGAGACTGGGAGAATGGGCTGAAGGGTTAAAGAAGTACAAATTAGTAGTTGATAGTTGGTCACGGGGATGGAGAGCATGGCAGAGGGAATACAGTGAGCATTAATATGATGGCTAGGTGGAGGGTCAGGGGAGAGAGGGAGTAGTTGGGGAGATCATTTTATGAACTACATAGATGTCTAACCAATGTACTGTATACTTGAAACTAATTAAAATAAATCAAACTTTTAAAAAGCAAGTTATTTCTGATTCAAAAGTATACTTGAAAAATGTCATAGATTTGTATGTGTGAATATATATATTTATGCATATATACAGAGATATTACATATACATTTATATACACATAATCATAATAATATATCAAATGAGGTGTCTTCTAAGTCAGTAGTCATTTCATTATTTTAACACTTTTCCTTTTAAATATTACTCCAGCATGACAGCAAGTTTTGTGAAGTGATTTTAATGTGTTTCAGTGAAGTTGAAAATGATAAATGGAAGCGTTGTAAATATCAGACAATTATTTTTTAGAGCAAAGCCCTCGTGTTTCTGTAAGTTTCTAGTTTTTCAGTTCCAGGAACCAAGAAAGCAATCTAGATTTATGGACCAAGTATCTGCTTTCAGGTAACTGTCAAGAAATAAAATTGGCATTGAGGATAATTGTCATAAAACAGCCACATACTCTTAAAAATTCTTTTATCAGTAATTAAAAGCCAGAATTGCCATGTTACTCATATTACCTAATGAAGTTCTGTCTACGTTACTCACATTACTTAATGTTCTGTCTTTGTGTTTGTATATGTGCCTGTTTTGTTCAGTTTCCCCTCAGTGGGTGTATTTTTGCCTTATATTGAAGTGTCTGTGTCTTTCCCTCTTTGGGAAAATTCCTCTCAGTGTCTTTATTCTGCTAGTCTTTGACTCTCTAATTGTGCTCCCCGCCATATACATTGCCCAAACTTCACATTGCCCAGACTCCGTGCCTTCCTTCATTCTGATCACTTCCATCTCATATACTTCCTTCCTCTCTCTCACCTTTCCTTCCTTTCACATTATCTTTACTTCTTTCGAAAATTGCTACTCTAAATGTTTATACTAGTCCCACCTTAATTGAAATTGAGAAAAACATTCTTGTGAATATTGAGAAATATCTACAGTAGAAACTGCAACAGAAATTGCCACAAAAAGAAACTGGCAAACAATGAAAAGGTCAACATTAATAAAATCCGTATAGATGACAAAAATAATATAACTCTCCTTCTTATTGAAAAATAATACAAATATAAATAATACCTAATAAAACTGTATATACATAAATTTTCCCTAGAAGTAGTGAGTTAATTATAATCCAAAGAGAAAGAAACCACTGTATTAATGTCTAATATGTGAGATATGGTTATAATTACCTATTGCATGAAAAAACATTTAATTCTTGCATCAAATGTTTCATCTTATATTAAGCTCCGTTCTCTGTCATTCTCAATAACCATTTAGAGCCTGCTCCTTTGAAAGAGTTCATGTATGCACATTTAGGGGAAAAGGAAAAAAAATGTCCATATAAGAGAACAGGACACCTATACGTTATTCGTTACAGTACTAATTAAACCTTTGTGTTTCTTGATCTTCATTTCCAGACCTACTAAATTAAGTCAGTCCTACTTATGTGACCCTGGCTTGAGTATTTGGGGGAGTGATTGACCCAAAGTAACAAAAAAGCTCCAAACACTATCATTAGTTAATGATTTTTACTTTGTGAATAAACAAGATCATTTTCCTTAATAAGGATGTATCTGCATCACAACTGTAAATAGGAACTTGTATTTGATAGTTTTGGACATGGTGCATAATAGAGATAATTTCTCTATAAGTTGTTCACAATAAACTTTTTTCCCCCTCTGAATCATCTGGTTAATTTACATATCTTGCGTTTATTCACACGTTCATGTATTAAATATTAATCACCTTTGTTATTTTTGTTCAAAACTATTTTAGGGCAGATGTTTTTCTGTGTGTACTTTACAATCACTGTCACTTACTCCATTCTGATATTCCCATTCAATAACGAGAGCTAAAATAGGAATTTTGAAATGGAATTTTGCTAGTTCCTGGATAGTGGTTCTGCAGTATATTTGACAACCTCCATTAGAACTTAAAGTCCTCATTGATCAAGTTAACATTGATTAATGGCATGTAAGTCCCAAGTGTACAGTTCTCTAATACATCATCTGTATATTGCATTGCATGCTTACCACTCAGTCTGGTCTCCTTCCGTCACCATGAATTTGACCCCCTTTATACTCTTCACCCTCTCTCTACCCACTTCCCCTCTGGTAATCATACTGTTGTCTGTGTTTATCAGTTTGTTTTGTTTGTTTGTTTGTTTCTTTCTTTCTGCTTCATATTCCATATGAATGAACTCATATGATTCTTGTCCTTTTTTGACTGACTTATGTCATTTAGCATGGTACTCAAGATCCACCCATGTTGTCACAAGTGGCAGTATTTCATTTTTTTTATGGCTCTTTGTTTAATCATCCATTAATGGGGAATTTAGATTATTTTACATGTCTTGGCTGCCATGAATAATACTGCAATGTCCTTCTGATTATTAAATGACCACTATTCATTTTGATCTCTAAGTTTTATGATGAGGTTAACTGTTTCTTCTTTAAAAGTGTGTGTGGAAGAGTTCTGTTTCTCCTCCAACTTCAAAAAGTGATTGCACAGTGCCTAGATGATCACAACACGTACTTAACGACTTCTAGGAAGCCCTAAAAACTATGCTACACACAAATATATAAATTATAAATCAGTTGCAAAGTCAGAGAGAAGATATACAGGATATCATTATTCACTAAACACAATAAAATAGGATGTTGATTAAGTGATAGGTTGAATGAAGTATTTCTGTATCATTTATGGAGGTGATTAGAAAATAATACGAAGGTGCTTATATTTAAGATTTCTTGTCTTTCAAATTTGAAGTTTGAGGTTAAAACACTTTTCTCCTAGGGAAAAAGCAGGAGGTACCCTGGCATACTATGCATTGGTATAGACCCAGCCCAGGGCGGTAGGAGGAAAGGGGAGGAATGGGGGCACACTCAACTCCCTCCTTAAGTAGCACCTGAGCCTTTTGCTTTTTTAAATTTAACCATTTTTTTGCAAGCATATTCTGCTAACAAAATTTCTGCTGATAGAACAATTTCTATATAAAATACTGTGCTAGGGAAATTAAAGGAAGGCATATCTTATTTTCTTCTATAACTAGGCATTTGCAAATACACAAACAATGAAAGTTTATGGTCTTATATACTCACGCAATCTGTAAAATACAGGATTTTAAATCTCTATTATCATGGAATTTTATGGCTCTCATTTTATTTTATTTTTTAGTTAGGAATACAAACTTTAAGCAAAAAAAATTCAGATTATTGACTGAGTCACTTTGAACTCATTTCTACAAATGTATTTAACTTAAATTGTCAAGATTACATTATTATTTGACCACATTTAATTTTCTAACTGATGTAATCTATAATAAAATACTTATCATAGACCAACAAGATGATGAAATAATCTTTTAAACTTTTTAAAGTAAGGCTTATTTTAAATATCTTCCTCTCAAATTAATAATTATTTCAGCAAAACACTTATGAACTATGTGAATTTCATTTCCATATTTTTTCATTATCAAAATAAGATCATTTATGTATAATCTTTCTTAATATCTTTAGTTTTATACTGCTATTTGACAACATTAATATAAAACTGCATATATTTTATTGTTTTGTATACTTAAGCAAATGTAAATGAAAATGACAAACAGTCTGGCTTAAATGAAGACAAATTCACCAGCAAAAATAACAAATCTTCCTTTGTATTTAACTTCTTTCTGAATTCTTTCAGTATCCTGATTCTCAAATCTATAATGATCATTTCTTTGCTGTCTTTAATTTTCTAATTTTATCTCAATATATTTAACTTCTATTCTTTTAGAGAAATTCCTATGACTCATCATATTATGTTTCTGAAAAGGCCAATGGGCTATTAATATAGTGCATGACTAAGTTATAGCATGGCTAATCATTAACTGAATTGTTTAATCAATCTACCATCAATTAAAAGAAGTTTGATGGTTCCCACATTACTTAACTGAGATATATTGTTTGTCTTTGGGTATGAACTGGAGAAAATTTAAAGTTTATATTAGCCCATATTCCCAACATTGGTGTATTATTTCATGTTTTAATTAATGATTAAATAGTTGTTCCTTTAGAAAATTTGGTTCACAAGAGGATTGAATTATCTTTTAAACTACATTATTGGTCTGCGTTCTTAGAGAGCAGAGATTGATCAGTTCATTATGTCCTGGTTATTTGGTCAATCTTCATGTAGACCAGCTGGGATTTCTTGCCTGACCTGCTACTGTTAACTTACTTCCTGTCTCTTTTTTGGTTGTCTTGCAAAAGCATACCTTCAGTTGGTGAGGGGAACTAGGAACAAAGTTTGCAGGGTGGACCAGACATAGCATCTGTACATTCAATGGATAGCTTTTTGAGGCATCTCCTGGAGAAAGCCAATTTCCTAGGTTCATGTTTGCACCAAAGTCATTTTTATATGCTCACATCTGGGTGGAGTTCAACTTTGGTGAACATATACTGAGCGTGCTACTAAGACACAGGCCTTATATTATGCACTGAAGATAAAAAATGAACAAGAAACAGTTTCTCTTTTCTTGCAGATCTTTCCAGGTTACTAGGAAAGAGATTTACAGTGCAAAGGGTTACGATTTATACTCATGCTAAATGCCAAATGCTGTGGTGGCATAGAATCGATGTGTTTTGACAACGTTGCGGGAATAACATCTCAAGGAGGGTACGCTTGCTCACCTGGCACAGGAGGGCAGCAGCAGGTTTGTGGGCAGTCTTCTTAGCTCCACTTAACTATTACCTAATAATTCAGAGCAAGTTTATTATTGTTGTTTCTGTTATTGTTGTTACAGTATGGCTTTTAATAGCTGAGTGTTTTATGAAAAAACTTGTAGATATTATACAATTAATTTATCATTCATAAAACTTAATCCCATTAAATGAGGGAAAAGCATCTGTTATCTCTGGTCTTATGAGAAAAAATTCTCGCCTCTTATAAACCTGATATTATCGAATAACCTTGCAAATGGAATCGGTGTTCCATGACAGCAAACCAACCACCAATAAATAGCAACTTAGATACTAGATTTATGACGTGAGTAATAGGAGAAGCTTAAATTAGGTTTACTATTGGGTACACTATAGCTTGGCATAGCTCTGTACATATGAGCATAGTCACAACAGTTTCTAAGATATAGCTGAGAGAACTGGCTCATGAACTTCAGGGACTATGCTCAGAGAATGAACAAGATCTCTACAGTCTTCACTGCACAAAGTAAATCTGTCGTTTATGATGGCCTTTACCTCTCTCAGGAATCATGAGGTTTCTTTCAAATGAACATACGACTTTGGCTTTTCTACCGACTCTGTCTCCTGATTTTCTAAAAGTGGAGTCAAGTAGCTGTTGTAAATTGTCTGAGTATCCACAGAAAAGAGTGCTAGGTCAAAGGGGTTCAGGAATGGAAGTGACCACTTCCTCAAATTAAATTTTAAAAATGTACAGAGAGGATATAGCATTGAATCAAATGTGGCATCATGTCTGGGGAAAAAATGACTTCACATTGCCTAAATTTTTACCAAAAATGGTATAGGCATTTAGGATAATCTGTTCATTTTGTGAAATGTACAGTGTAAAAATATTGAAAACTCATCTTTCTAAAACATAATATTAAGATTACATTTTCTTTTTTTTTTTTAATGAGATTCTTAGATCTCAGTTGGTGATATTTTAGATCATTCAAAGAAAGCTTATCTGTTAAAACACAGGGAGAAGAGTATTCATCCAGCCTACTTCATTTCTGACCTATTCTCTCACATATTGCTTGTGTCACTTATTTCAAATTTAATTGCATATTCTCGCTTGTCAGTTATTGTTGTCTCATGTGTTTACTTTCTCTCCATAGTTAGACTATGAGTTCTTAGCAAATAGAGACCATGTTTACACTTTTTATTCTTTATTATAGTGAGCTAATAACAAGTTCCTTGGAAAAGTCACTGAAATATGTATGCCATTTTTTTAGATTTTAAAATTGAAACTAAAATGGTAAAGATTACCCATGAATGAATATTTCAGTGCAGCAATATGAAAACCACATGTCAAAACAATACATTGTGTTGTCAAATAAACACGTGCTTTTCCACATTGGTCTTTTAAGTCAAAAGCATCAATATTTCTTGGTTTTCTAAATGGATAATAATAAATTCTGTCTTCCTCTCCTTGCTTCAAATGGAGTTCAGAGCAAACCCACATACTGCAGCCAAGACCATGTATCCTCTAGATAGGCCTTCAGAACAGACTGCAAGAGGGACTATATCCAAAGCCTGCAGGTCAAGGGTGAACTCCACATCTCCTAGCACTTCCACCCTAACCTCCAGTACATGCCTTAAGCCTTCAAGGTTAATCTCATCATGCCTTTGTCCCAGGTTCGGTTCCCTGAAAAGCAGAGTGAGACAGGAATTTTAACACAGTGTTTTAGAAAATACTCTAAGCAGCAACACCTGTAGCTAAAAAGGAAGCAGAACTGGGCAGAGGGAGAAGTTGAAGGACAATGCAGTTGCAGCAGAAGTCTCAGTCATTCCTGCTGGAAGTTCTGGGGCTGGGATTGCTTATCGGAACTTGTTCTGCTTTAACACAAAGGTGAATATGGGCTACCCCCATGGGTGTGTAATTTGGGGATAGATGTTTCTCTGACTGAGGGATCCATTAGCTTCCAGCACTTTCACCAGGTGGGGGAAATGAATACCTTAGTCCTGAAGTGGGAAGATGGGTGTGGCATGCTCCAGTATCCACCACAGTGTACTCCTTCACAGTTCAAATCCACTTACTTTGAATACTAAGTTCACTATCTGTCTACTCTTCTATTCATTCCCTTTATCTTTGCCAAGTACCTCTGCTAATCTAGTTGGCTTATGTTGTGGCCTGACTCAGAACTCATCCCTATGGGATCTGAGCTCCTGGTCCCTATGACTTTCAGATTCTCTGGATGTAGCACATGTTGATTTGCTGTCAACTGTGGGACATTTTTACCAAAATGTAATGGCAACTTTCCTACTTCCGATGATCAGGGTCAATGACCCTGCCAGAGTGGTGACTCTTTTTCTTGCCTGTTGATCTCTAAGCCCAAGGATGCCAAGTGACTGAGAGGCAGTCAGAGTTTAAAGTTTATTAGGATTCTTACTATGTCCCCTGGTGAAAGTATTCTCCCATTGGGGACTAGGATTATTAGACCTACAGGGCCAAGATTTAGGGCCAATGATTTACAAATCTTTCAGTTTAGTCACTGAGATTCATGCTAAGTCAAGCCATTCTTAATTTCACCTCTTAGTTCTTGGACCCATATATTCAAACAATCCAGGATATAGCATTATATAATAATCATTAAGAGTGCATATTGCCTCCCAGGAAGGTAGCCCATCTTGGCAGGGTGTCACCTCCAAGTTAGCATCCCAGCTATGCATTCAAGAGGTCATTCTATTACTCTATCAGGTTGCAATGTCTGGAATGTGTGGTAAATAGTAAAGTAATAACATCATATCCAATAATTTCATTCCGATGATCATTTCCCTAACTGGTCCAATGAGATATATGGGAATATCTTGTTGGTAGGACAAAACACTATGTAAGCCCTCAGATAGTGGTAGCATCTGAGGCTCTGAAGGTAGAGAATGAAAATTCATATCCAAAATATGTATAAGTTGTAGTTAAGTTGAATTGCTGCCCCCTCCAGTGTGAAAAGGAGTGGTTGATTGGTCTTTTCAAGGAATGGTGTCATATTGGGAGCTTGGCACTTATCTCTTTTGTTGGCAGATTGAATCTTGGGCTGTGAGAGCAGCTAAATCAGTCCTACTGGGAGCCCATGCTGATGGACCTCCATCCCTGCCACTAAGTCTTCTTCATTAATGACCCCATTATGCCGATATATGAAAGCTGAAGACAGAAACTGGCTAACTTTTTGTTATTAGGCCATTCTGTCTAGATGGTGGTTAAATGCTTATTCCTTGGTATATGCTCTCTGATGGGTGTCATCATGCAAGACAAAGACTACATTTTATTCTGTCTCATATATTCACTCACATGCCTTTTCCTCAGACCTCCTTGTCCCTGCTCTTTGAACTAAATCATCCATCTCCTATTCCTGACTGACTAGCTAAGCTATTCACTTGGCTTATGAATTCATATATTTTGTTAACTTGGCAACTTTTCTCTCCACACAGAGTGGAGAACCAGTTAAACCAGTGCTCTGCCCTATAGCTCTGCCCATTGGGAAGGTTTCTTCTTTCTGTTCCTTTCAGAGCCACCCTTGAGTGGTGGCCTGCCACCTATTTTCAGATTGTATTCAGATGCTGAACTAATCCACTTACCAAGCTCACCCGTTTTCTTCCTTTGTATCTGATAGTCAGGAGTCCTACATACACCCCATTTGTAACAGTTGAGCATGACATGCTGCCACCAGAGTGGGGAATGTCATAAGGGTCTGCAGCTTACTTGTTCCCCTTAGACTTACTTCAGCCCAATGTTGGACTTTATGTCTTAAGATCAATTACTTCTGGGCATTCTTGACATTATGACTTGGTAGATCTAATAGAAACCAGTTCATGGTGGTCAGTTCTTAAGATCAATTACTTCTGGGCATTCTTGACATTATGACTTGGTAGATCTAATAGAAACCAGTTCATGGTGGTCAGTTCTGGCCTCATGGTCAGGGATCTTTTCTCTACTAGGGCTGTTTATTGAGTAGTGTATAATTCTTTGCTGCAAATGACATGGCCTTAAGCCACAAACCTGTGAGTCTGTGTTGTTATTCTTCCATTAGATCTTGCCATTAACTCCATTAGCATTGTTTCTTTTTACTACGATACCTTCAAACAAACCATAAACTCTACCGAATCTTGTCCAACCAGTAAGGCTGTCCTTAGTGCAGCCTGGACCTGCTCTGCAGGCCTTTCAAAGCTGGCCACTTCCCTTGACACTCAATGCATGGGTCAGAGCAGTATTCCCAAGTATAAAATACACTGAACCTAAATAAGCCAATGTGTCATTGTGCTTCCTTTGCAGTGGTGAAAAGTGTAAGATACAATAATTTTTCTTGTATTATAATGAATGCCTCAGGCCACTGGAATGCCTCAGACCACTGAGCCCCTTAAAACTTCACTGATAGAGTGTGCCCCTGAATCTTTGTTAGTTCATCTTTCAGGCTGTGGAACACAGATGTCTCAAACACATATTTGAGTCTGTTTATCTGCTAAAGCAAAGATTCCATATTTTGGTTTAGCCTTCTCACAACAAATGATTATTTGTTTTAGTTTGTGGTAGTCCACTGTTGATCACTGGATCAATGTTATTGGGGTCGAAACTGATGAATTATAAGGACTACCAACCATGTATCCTCTAAGTTCTAAGGGTGGCACTTATCTTTGCCATTCCTTCTAGAATATAGTGTTCTGGATTTACTATTTTGATGATAGAAAGGGAGACATTTTAGAGGGTATCACTTATGGTACTCATTTTATTAGCTAAGAAGCAAATGTTTTTATATTTCCCTGGAGATGAAAGAGCCTGAGTACCTCTTCATCTGTGTATCAGTTCTTCTGTGATATGCTTGCCTCCTTTTTACATTGGTTGTCATTTTCATATTTATTTGGAAGAATTTTTTATATATTCTGTATATATGAATTGCAAATACCTTCCCCTGCTCTTGACTTAGTTTTTCACACTTATCAGTCTTTTAAAAACTGTTTTAAGGAGTGTAATCTACATATAGGAGCACATACTTAAGAGCAGAACTCAGTGAATCTTCGCAACCTAAATATGCTTGTGTAAATAAATCAAGAAACAGAATATTGGCAGGAGGCTTTATTTACTGGTTGTTATCTTTTGGTGAGTCAAAGCTTTTCATTTTAATATGTTCTAATTTATCGGGTTTTTTTTCTTTAAATTAGTGCTTTTTGTAAACTGCTTAAGAAATATTTGATAAGTCATGAAAATATTATCTAACTTTTTTTTTTCTAGAAGCTTTATTGTTCTACAGTTCATGTATTAAATCCATAGTTGTTCTGGAATTTTTATTGTATATACTATAAGGTAGAAGTCAAGGCCTATTTTTTTTTTTTCAGCTAGATATCCAATTGAGCTAGCACCATTCATAGAAGAGGTAACCATTTCCTCAATGACACCTTTGTCATAAATTGACCATAAATATGTGTGTCTATTTCTTGACCCAATAGATGAAATATCTATTTTATTCCATTTGTCTATATTTGCGTCAGTAACTTCCTATTAAGTAGTACAGATTTATGAAACTTTGGCATCTAAGACTATAAGACTTCCAATTTTGTGATTGTTTTTCTTTAAGATAACCTTTGCTAGTCTTGGTTCTTTTCATTTTTGTGCAGATTTTAAAGTTCTTGTTAATTTCTAAAAAAAAAAATCTTAGAATTTTGTTTGGGATTGCATTGAATCTAATAGATAAATTTGAGGAGAATTGAAATCTTTCAATACTAAATCTTTTATTCCATTAACATTTTATATTTCTCCATTTGTTTGTCTTTGATTTTCTCAAAATGTTGTTTTATATGTTTTATACGTCTTTTGTCACATTTATTCCTAAGTATTTTTTATTTCTATGTATTATGTGGTTTTATTTTTTAATTATTTTAAAATTTTTTTTATTGCTGCTATATAGGAGCTCAATTAATTTTTAACAGCGACCTCATTAAATTTACTTCCTTATTTTAATGTTTTACCTGTAGATTATTTTGGGTTTTCTCAAACACAGTTAAGTCTCTGAAAAAAATAATGGTTTAATTTTTTTTTCAGACATCATATTTTTGTTTTTTTCCATCTTAATTCTAATTTATAGTTCCTGCTGTCTTTCCACAAATCTGTGGTATTCTGCCTAATTTGAAGAAATCAGTAGGAATACCCACTATGAATTTTCCATGAAAATATTGGAGAATGTAAATAGTTTCCTCGGACTCAGGGATTAATAACTTTCATTTATCTTTCTGTTATTTTCTTTTGAGGGTGTGCTCAGAATATATCTACAGCTGAAGCTACATTCTTAATGTTACATATCTTCTGGTAGCTTGCATCAAGAATTTACTACTGTGGAAAACAAGATGGAAAAGTGTTCTGGAGCCCAGTGCTTACTGGACAGATTTTGGGGGTTCACAGTTCCCTAATTTGTTGTACTCTTTTCTGAAAGCTGAAAGGTTAATGAATTTGACTTCTAAACATACTTCCAGCACTGAGTCTATCATTAATGTTATCTAATTATTGTTTTCTTTAATCATTTTTTGAATAAAATTTCAGCCATATGTTGTCAATAAAGGGAATACCATTTCAAATTAGGATTTGAGTTTCTAAATGAAAACATTTCTCAAATATATAAGTAAAAAAAATTCCCTTAGGTAAAAAGACAGATCCTTTAAAGATATTTTAATAAAATCAAAACCATAGATATGAAATATGGTATCTGGTGCATTGATAAAGTTCCCTGGTGAACTCTGGATGTTTAAAGCAACAGTTTGATTGAACGGAACAATAAATGCAGTGGTGAGTGTATTTTTTCTCTTTCTTTCTCATCTACTAGAAAAATATAGATAATAGAGCTCATTTATTTCCTTAACATTTCAGAGCTCCGCAGATGGGAAAACACAACCCAGTGGAAATTATTTCTGGCAACCTTGAGAAGATATGTTAGCATTTTGTGGCATTTCTTTCAGTGACATGTAAAGCATGGCTTTCCCTCATTGCAGTGTCACAGTGAAGTGTCACAATAAAGCCAAAATAGTGTGCCCTCAGGGAAAACTAGGAAAAGGGACCATTTTCTATGCACACACAAAGGGTAATATTTATTATAAAGCCTTTTATTTTAGATCCAAATGCTGCCTGGGCTGTGGCTATTTTGTAATGGAGAAATGCACAGAGTGTGAGATTTAAAGCAAATGTCATGTATAAATCTAATGTAATTTATGTAAATATAAGTAATATGTAAAAAAGGAAGTTCATTCACAGACATACAAGCATGTATAAATCAGTGCAGTGTACCAGGGAGAGCACTTGTGATGTTGCATGGTAGCGACATCAACCTGATGCTGTTGGAGTTCGAAGAGCACTGGAGCTGGGAGTCAGAGCAGCTCTGTCTTGACCTATTTTTGTCCTTATCATCACAAAGGTTATCTTATTTATTTATAACATGTAATATAAAAATTATTATTCCTGTTTGACGGATAAGGAATTTGGTGTTACAAAGATTCAATTATTTGTTACAGATTACACAGCTAGTATTACTTGGGGAACTTCATACACAATTAGTATCAAATATGATAATTTATTTTAAGCTAAATTTGTACTTTTGGTAAATAAAACCTTATATGTCTCCTTTATCCTTGCACAGTTAGTTATTTGGACCCAAGTACTGAACTTGATTTTTATTACCATTAAATGTCATTTCAAGAGTTTTATTTTACTGCTCAGACTATGGATATTTGGGAGGGTCTTAATTACGTTTTGCAACATGTTTTTCATTGTTGCAACTCAGTAGCATCTCCAGATCTAATGAGTGTCATATATATCTGCACCTGAATCATTGGGCAAAGCCCGGTGTTAGGCAGTTTCCTTCCTGTTAGAGAGGTGGCTGGTTTATCCAGGTATTACTTTACCCGATTGTCAAATGCTTATGGAAATTACCCAAAATCATTGTTCTAATTTGGCAAATGTAGAAGAGAACATGAGCCTTGGGGCCCAGCAGACTGGGATTCAAATATCAACACGACACATTGCCGGATATGCGATTTGGGGAATGCAATTTGTCTTTGTAAGTAAATTTGGATAATAAGGTTAACAAGACAAAGTTTATAAGGATCTTACAGGTAGTGGATGTTCAGCCTCATTCATCACCCCAACCATCAAAGAAAGAAATGACATTTTTCTGGCCAGTTTTTTTTTTTTTTAAGTTTACTTCTTTAACCCCTTTTCACTCCAATTTCCTAGTCCCTCAATCCCACTCCCCTCTGACCTTCACCAGATTGTCCCCTATTTTTGTGAGTCCATTTTTTATTAGTTCTTTTTGTTCCTTAGATTCTGCATATAAGTGAAATTATTTGTTTTTCTCTGTCTGACATTTCATTCAGCGTAATAACCTCTAGGTCCATCCATGTCATTGTAAATGGTAGTATTTCACTTTTTTAATGGTTGAGTAATGACTTCTTTATCCAATTGTCTATTGATGGGCATTTAGGTTGCTTCCATATCTTGGCTATTGTGAATTGTGCTGCCATGAATATTGGGGTACATAATTGTTGTTTTGGTTTTCTTTGGATAAATACCCAGAAGTGCAATTGTGGGTCAAAAGTATATCTATTTTTAATTTTTTGAGAAACCTCCAAACTGTTTTCCATAGTGGCTGTACCAGTTTGCAACCCCACCAACAGTGTATGAGAGTTCTCTTTTCTCCACATCCTCACCAACATTTGCTATTCTTTGATTTATTGATGATAGCCATTCTGAGAGGTATGAGGTGATATCTCATTGTGATTTTAATTTGCAATTCTCTGATGATTAGTGACCTTCTTTTTAATTACCCCCACCACCCCAGGTCTCATTGATCAGTGTTTCCTGACAATGACTAATTTTCATCATAAACTTTCTCAGCCTCTTTCTCAATACAAATGTTATGCTTAAATTGATTTTAGAATCCACTTTCTTTCCATGCTTTAATATCTAAATGACATTTGCCAGGAGCCTCATTTTCTATAAATCCTCTTGGTATGAAATAATGGTTTAGTATTCTTGCATATTTTCTGGACACCTTTGATGGAAATATACTTGATTCAGGAGACTTTAAACTAGATTAGGAAACTTGAACTCTTTTCACATAACTAGGAAACTTATCCTCTTTTGATATGTTTCTTTGGCCCCTCTCCCTCCAAAGGTCAATCTCCTTGACAAAGAAGGCCAGTACAGGGATAGTTCTGCCTCTCTGTGCTCACTCTAATTACAGCACAACTGTACACTGTAGACTGTTTTCCTGGGCAAATGTGCAGGTTCAGGGCTTCATTTGCTGCAGTCTTCTTATACAGGCATGTGTTTGCCCCTACGGTCATCTGGTTATATGCTCTTTTGCTCCATCTTCTGTGCATGATTACTTTGACACTGGGCTCATCAGAGAAATTTTACAAAAGCACTTTAGTTTATTTAGGAACTACTGTTCTCTTTCTCAGAATAACCTTCAATTCTCCAATTTTTAATCCTTTTTTTTTTTTTTAGAGATTTCCAATCCTCTTGAGTTATCTTTCCTTCCAAAATCATTATTTTCCCTAGAAGGAATAACACTTTTTTTTCCTCTGAAGTCTTTTAATCTATTCTTCTGAATTTGAGAATTCATCTATGACTATAACCAAATAATTCTCATGCGTGGGCCCCCATCTTTGCATTGATGTTTCTAAGAGAACAAATTAAGTCTGTATCTATTTAATAATGTTACTGAATATTTGATCATTTTTTAGTGATGGAGTAATATCTTATACTCTAAGTCAAGGATCCTCTCTTCTGAAACTTTTCCATCTAAAGCTCTTGCATTTTTTCCCTAGAGCATTTAATAAATACTCTCATAGATTCACTGTTGGCTAAACCCTCTGGTTCCCTGGATCTTGCCAAAAGAATGTTTGTCTTAACTTCAATACATAGAGTGATTTACGTTAATTCTGAGTGAGCTGTATATTAGAAATCCTTTGAAAGGGCCACCCTCAGAAGCATTTCCAAATAAAATCATATGAGGACAGGAGTAAGGATAAACTCTTGCTCATTTTTGTGAAATCCAATCTTATTTCTCCTCCTTTTGTGTGTTTGTTCTGTGTGCCAAATGGGTAAGAATGAAAAAGCAGAATGCCATGTTATATCTTTTTACATTTTTTGTGTGTGACTGTTATGAATGTTCATAACTTGTCCCCTCCCTTTATGCTCCTTTCTTTCAAGTCAAATCTCAGAATGTGACATCTCAAGTTTGATGGGCAACTGTAGCAGAGATAACCAGTTTGGGAAGCAAACAACTATTGAAAACCTTGTGATTTATTCATACTGGACTTTTTTTTTTTTTTTTTTTTTTTTTTTGTATCTGGTGTATTTTTTCACATTAGCTCTTTCTTAGGATTAGCAAACCAGTGTAAATCTTGTTTCATTCCTCCCTGGGAATTTAGTATAGTGCCAAGCAAAGCACAGATTAACATATGCTTACTCAAGATTAAGGATTATTTTTTTTTAACTCTTTTGATAGGAAGTAAAATAGAATCCACAATCGTTTTAATGAATGGGCTTTTTGTGTGTGTCAGTTCCAACAACAAACTCTAAACCTTCATCCTCAAGTTTCTACGGACTTTAGTCTAAACTTCATAGTGTCAAATGGCAAATAGCTGTGACCTGTTTTACCATGTTCTTAATTTGCCTCAATCACTACAGTGCTGCATATGATTGCTCACTGGCGAAGAAAAGAAGAGCTGAAGAGCAGGCTTTGGGTGTTCCAGTCAACAAGAGAAAATCTCTGTTAATGAAGCCCCGACACTACAACCCAAACACAGGCTGCAAAGAAGAACATGACTCTAGGATCGAGGCAGAGGAGGATGGTGGTATCCTGGAAACCAGCGATCACCCTACCACAGGTAGCAAGGAGAAGCACCCCGAATGTTACCTACTCCCTGGTACCAAAACTCAGTCTTAACTTCTGTAGAACATATGGTCCTTGTGGTTGTCAGAGCATTTGGAAGCAAAATCAAACATTTATTTCATTAGCATCCATTTGTTGAGGGGCCAATTTTTTTTTTTTTAAATCAATAACTGCAGAATGTCTGAAGATGAGTACCAGAGGGTCCTTGCCCTAAGTCCATTTTCAAAACACAGGATCGGACTGTGCCTCTTTTTGAAGAAATTTAAAGGTACTAAGCCTTGATGTTGAAGAGTACCTTCACTCCCTGGTAGGGTGGATGTTTAATGTCTGAAAGAGAGCTTCAAAATAAAAGGACATATTTAAACTTTAAAATATTTATGATATGACATATATGAACAAAACATTTATTTTTGTTTTATAAACATCTATATTATTTAGCTCCCAAAATGTAACTAATGATAACAATGTGGACCAATGCTGGTGGACTGTGACCATAATATTTTCAACATTTTTTAAATAAATATTTTAACAATGGACTGAAGAAGGGAACTGAAGTTGACAATCTAGAGTCTCCTTTAGTAGGAAAATGATACAATATAGAAAATTTATCACTATGCCCATTATTTCTAAAATAAATAATTTTAATTTATCTATAGGCACACATTATGTTTCATGAATTCAATTCTTCACTCACTCATCAGATGCTGTTAACATGCTAAGTGATATGTATTTACTACTTAAAATTTTTAGGATATGTTTCTTCATAGTTCATGGTCATTACTGTAGTCCCGGGTAGTCCCGGTGCCTCCAGGGGTCAGAATAGCACTGACTACATTGAGCATGAGGCAGAAATTGAAGGACATGCAAAATATCTCAAAAAAAAAAAAAATCATGAAATAAATAAATAAATGGAAACCTGACATTAGAAAATGAAATTAGGTGAACATATGTTCTATGTTCTATTAAATACAAGTTTTTTTCTTTTTTTTTACTTTTTTTTTTTTTTTTTTTATGGTGAGGCAACCCTTGGTTGACCTCATAGATTACAAGGGCCTTGTCAGTTTACAATCCCTTATTTTTTGATTTTTTATGTCTACAGCACCTGGCCTTCCTAGGTGGTCTCCCATCCAAGTAGTAACCAGGCCCAACCCTGCTTAGCTTCTGAGATCAGACAGGATTGGGCTTGTTCAGGGTAGCATGGCCATAGACCAAATACATGTTTTTTCTGAATGTGACTTTATAAGGAATCAAAGTATACTAAATGAATTATTTGAAAAGAAGTAAGCATTATACAAACCAAAAACAAAGGGATTTTTAAATTATAAATATCTATTGTACACAGAATTATAGTAATAACAATAGGTGCTAACAGAAAAAAATGCAAAAGCATATCGACTAAGTAAGCACAAATCTAAGATTGGAATCATCAGATCTCCACTAATCTTGGCTTTCAAGTAGTTTGAAATTCTGTAGTTAAAACAATGGTATTCTGATTTGACAGTGTTTAAATTTTCTGACTTTTTGTTTCCTTGAGTTTGGTTTTTTTTTGTTGATTCATGAAAACCACAGATTGAATCTAGAAAGTTCTTAAATCAGTGTGGTTAGACTTGAGATATAATTCATCTTGCTAACATTAATTTGCCAAATATTTAAGAAAATTGGTATATTTTATACCAATTCATTCTTACAAGTGCCATGAGTTCAAAGACTGTATCTTCCCACCAACTTCCTGTCTTCTATTGCAGTCATGTGATCATCATAGATGCTTACATTAACCAAGAAAATATATTGTTAAAATGTATTGTTAAACTTTCAATTATAAGTACTAATGGACATGTATTTGTGGATTCTCAAATGTTAATTACTTTTAGTACAAGAACCATTACTACTAATAATGAATATGTTGAAATTATAGCAGTCATGGCCATTATTTTTAAAATTCTTAATATATAAAATGATAAATAATATCATTTAATCCACCCAACAATGACATGAGATAGACATGATTATGGTCACAATTTTGCAGATGAAATCATTGAGGACCAAAGAGATTTAATGCTTAAGGTAATGCAGCTTGTAAGTGTAGAAAAGAATATAATTAAGAAACAATTGAAGGACAGGAAAGATCATTATTTCCCAGCTAACCATGCTCCATAATCTAATTCTCCCTGAGTTCTGACTACTTTCAGAAAGCAGACTGAGCAAAGTTTCTGCAATGTTATATCACAAAGTCACATTTCCAGAAATGACAGGTCACAGATGCTCCTATCTCTAGTTAAAAGAACAAAACTTTAAGTTGGCTTCAGTATTCTGAGTAAGTTACCCTCACTCTCTGGAAGGAAAGAGAGCTGAGTTGTGCTCAAATCCAGTGTTAGGGCTTTTCATCTCTCTCATTTACTCTGAGTACCCCAATGTCTTTACCTGGCCAGGTATGTGCCCAATCGTGTTTTTGGCAGGCAGTTCAGATGATAGAGAGGGTATAATGCTCATGAAAGCTAAGATCATGAGCTTGTATTCATTTAATGGCAAAACTACACCCTGTACCCTCAACTGGCTGTCTTTCAAAGAGCTGCAATATGCATTAAGGGTGATGAACAAAACCAAGCAGATACCCGTCTTCACTGGGGCAAAGAGAAGCCACGTTTGCAACATACTACCAGGCAGCAGGACAAGTGCATGCTTTCCCAATGCAGACGAGGAAAAGAAAGGTCACCTTGAAATGAGATTAACCCAGTGTGGAGTCCCCATTTTGTAGCCATAAGCTCACGATTGAGGGGAATCTGTCAGTTACAGGAGTGTGAGGGGCTGAGATGGTACTTTTAACACATATTATCTTGCAAAAAATAGCAAATAAGAGAAAAGCCATTCCAATTTTAGAACTTTGAAGGACAAATTTACTTCCCTAAGGCTTTTCTTCCCAGCCACATTTACATATTAAAGAGACCTGGAAAACTAGCTTACCTATGAAAGTGACTTAGATAGTCACAGAAATAGAATAAAAATCTAATTATAATAAAATCTAGTTATACTAAAGGAGTCAAACTGAAAATGTGTTGTGATTTTCAGAGGATTTCTAGCCAAAGAGGTTTCTCTCCACGTTGTGCATTATGGATCGACCCTCCAGTTTCCCGGGGCAGTTGGTGAGCTTTGCGTAGCATGTGTGGCATGGGTAGTCATCTGGGCTAAGCCTTCTTGGCACTGTGGACTGTGTTCTTTCAAAGGGCTCATTTTCACTAGTTATTCTAAATGAAAAAAACAGGCTCCGCCTCATTTACATGAAGGGTCCCATGTACCTTTGCCCATTACTATCTTCTAAAATAGAATATGGGGGGGGAGGATGGGAAGAGAGCCATCATTTACTGAAAACCTATGTTAGATGTCACCTGCCCTCCATGAGCTCCCGTGTGACCTCTACAATGTGCCTTATGTGCGGATGAGGAGGCCAAGATCATAAAGGTTTAGGGATCTGTCAGAGTTCACGCAGAGACGAGAACCAGGACTAGAATCAAACTTAGGTCTCTCTGAAGGCAGTGATCTTTTAGTTATTTCAGTGACAAAAATATAAAATAAGCCTAGGCTACCTGGGAAAATACAAACACACTAGCATAAAGAAAAGTAGGCAGCCCATTACAAAGCTAGGAGAAACAAGTGCCATGTCATAGATCTGTCAGATTCAAAAGCTCACTCAACTTTTTTTTTTTTCTTGTAATTACAGTGAACGCCAGGGAGGGGTGGGTCCAAGGAAAGTTGGTCTGCAGGTTTGCAGACCATTCCTGCAAACCATCATGTGCATTGCACGTAGGCACCTCTATCGGCAGGACTCCTCTTTTTCTGAAGAATAATTAATAAATATTTTCTTTTAGCATATAACAAACAGTTGAACCAAACAATTATGTAAACTGGAAATGACCCAAAACGCTAGCAGTTGGCAGCAGCACAGTGAAATGCATTGTCGTGCACATGTGCATTTTTGTCACTCCCGCCTCTTTGGTGATCTGCACTTAATAGGAATATTTTAAACTATGTAGCTAAGCAACAGAGGTAATTGTTGCTTTCTAGAGCTTTTGTTAGCACTCTAACACAGCCCAAATATGCATAATTAGGTATAATGTCTATAAATCATTATTGTACACATGTGGGTAGTTAAGTGGAGTGAGAGAATAGTTCAATGAATTGAGCATATTCACTGAAAATGCTTTTTATTTGTTTTCTGTAGTTCATAATACTTTAAAATTATCATAACCCTTTACACTTCTCTTAATCGCCAACCGTGATATTGAGAAAAACTTCATTTGCATTTTAGACTATGTTTAATATATTATTTAAACCTGGAGTTCCTCTGATATGAATTCAGGAGAGGATAAACCATCCTACGAAATATTATGTGCTTGTTTATCCAGCCTCTTTTCTAGGAAGTAAAATGTTAAATTTTTCAGTTTATGTTGAATAGATCCCAACAAAAGACTGCACCCTATAATCAGTGTTATTTAAAGGGTCTGGTGTTGTGACTAAATTCTTCCCTTCATCCAAAAATGCTTTTAGTTACTATGGCAATATTTACTTGATCCTGGCAGTCCAGTGTTGATTTAGGGAGATAATTACCAGAAAGGAAGATGATGGAGATGTATTTTTGAGTGTCCTTGTCAGAGACAATGTTTATAAAAAATTAAATGAGACAAAAAAAGGCACATTGTCTTCTGCACAGACACCCTCTCCTCCAGCCCTCACACAGGATGGCTGCGCTTTTCTTCCCTCCAAAGATGTTTATTAACACGGAATGTACTTCACTTGGCATCTTTACAGTCTTCAAGGGGCCTTATTATTTAGTGTTTCCCATCCCCCACCCTGCCTTTTAAGACACAGAAATGATCCTGCTTCCTTTTTATTTATTATTGATTTTTTTCTTAGTATTCACTAAGGGAAGTATTGCTGGGTTGCCTTATGCATTTTTCAGCCTGGTGTGTGGTGCAGGGTGCCATGCTCCCCAGACTACACCTCATTCTGGGCCAGGGTTAGGTCACCGGAGAATCTGCATGCTTTTTTGGTGTGTTTCCACTGGGACAGGCTTGGGTACACTGGCTTATATATACAAACAATCTTGTCACCCCAATTGGGCCACTGCCAAGAATGAAAGAGGGTCACACTAACAACTGCACTGGAACAATGGAGATCTAGTGGATTGTCCTAGACAGGCTGGCACTTGGGAGCCTGTTCTCAGTCACAGGGCTCCTTGACTGTCAAGATTCCAATGGGCCCTGTACCGAGAACTAGTTAACATTCAACATCTTCCAACCATCCCCATCTCTTGTCTTATTCTTTTTTACACAAATGCATACAATTACTAAACTAGAAAATATGTTACTATTTAATGCTAATTTTCCCATTTTCTTATATTTCTCTTGGCTTGGAATTCTTGTGTGACAATTATGAAAGTGTTCAGTAAGTCTTAAAAGCTTTAGAATTTTCTCTATGTAAATCTATTATGTATTCTAGCTAACATTCCATAAAATCTGAAAGTATATTTGAGAAATTATGAAGGTAGAAAACATAAACCAAATAAACTTTGAAAATATATAGCCACATTAACAGAAATCTGATGAATATTTCCTTTATAATGATAGTATTGTGTATATTTTATTTCCTTCTAGGTGGCTAAGATTTACAAATATAAGAGGTACAATAACAATAATTTTAACATTCAGCACTCTGTTACTGTTATGTATCCACTTCAGCACCCTAAAAACTCTACATTCTTTATCTACTAAAAATTCTAATAGCTCATATCCTTAAAGGTAATTCTGAGAATATTAAGATCTAAGTTTTTTGTTTTGTTTTGTTTAAGAGGATATATATTTTTCTCCCCAAATGTTTTTAAAATGGATAGAGCCTACATATTCACATATGTCACATATAGTTCCTAAAAATATTTTTGAAAATATTTCTTAAAATAATTTTAAATTATAAATAAATTTAAATAAATTTCTTCTTTTTTTTCAAATATTGGTTTTCTCTTTCCATAGAAGAAATCATGATGAAACCTATTGATGAGAATCTTCATTCAACTGCACAAGAAAACTCCAATGGGAAGGAAGACAGATATGGCTGTTACCAAGAACTTATGGTCAAATCATTAATGAACTTGGGGAAATTTGAAAAAAATGCATCTATTCAGACCATAAATGAAAACCTAAATGACAGTGGCATCCAGTCTCTAAAAGCAGAGAGTGATGACGTAGATGAATGCTTTATGATTCATTCCGATGATGGAAAAGACAAAATCAATGACTCCCAGCTAAGGTTTTGCTCCTCCGATGACAATGAAAGTAACTCTGAAAGTGCAGAGAATGGTTGGGACAGTGGCTCCAACTTCTCAGAAGAAACCAAACCACATAGAGGCACAAAGTATATTTTAGTGGATAATAGAAAAGACCTATTAGAAGTTCCCGAAATAAAAACTGAAGATGATAAATTTATCCCTTGTGAAAACAAATGTGATCCTGAACCAGAAAGGAGAGACCCACAGAATGCTCACATAGAACCACTGGATGGCAAAACCCAGCCCTCATTCCCTGGGATTGAGGAAGATGATAACCAGTGCCTGGCAGTGATGACAGAAGAGTCTATTGACCTGGAGAAAGCCAAGGGGAACTTAAGTTTGCTGGAGCAGGCAATTGCTCTGCAGGCTGAACGAGGTTGTGTTTTTCATAACAACTACAAGGAGTTGGACAGGTTTCTACTGGAGCACCTAGCAGGGGAAAGGAGGCAAACCAAAGTTATTGACATGAGTGGAAGACAAATCTTTAACAATAAACGTAAGACATGTTTTTGCATTTATTTTAGAAATAAAATTTCTTTAAGATTAGGAAAAAATTAGTAAGATTCAATAATTTCTTTCAGATAGCTTTTTGACAACTTAACACAATTTAAAAATCAACTTATATTATAAAATAAACAATTTCTTATTGTTCCTACTCTCCAGAATGTTCTCAGATCAAGCTTATAGTTCTGTGGTATTTTCACACATGATAAAAGGATTATTTCCTCTATTTCCTTTAACTTGATTCATTTTTAAAAATATATAGTAATTTTTAAAAAGTACTTTATTGGACATATTAGAAGTACACTAGTATTTATAGAATTTTATATCATTGTATTAATCAAATCAATTCCGAAATTTATTTTTCCTCTCTCATCCTCTTTCTGGGATCATCTGACTGCCTATGAGCTTCAAAATAATGTCAAACTACTTGTAAGTCAGGCAGGATGATCTGATCCTTCTTAGGATAAAACTGGATGTTAATGCTTTTATAAGCCCATGCTTTTTACCCAGGGCCCACAAATATCTGGGCTAAACATGAATGACAGAGTAAATGTGCTTGGAGGAGACCTTAAAATTTTCCTCAGACTTTAGGAAAATTGTATCCCCTCTCTCATAAAGATAATCTCCTCAGCCCTCCCAAACCTTGCACCTGGTGGGCCTGGTGATGATTTCTAAGATTAAATGCGGTTTCTCGAGTGTTGGTGCTTAAGTGTCTAGAAGGCTTGTTTAAGATGGATATTTCCAGGGTCCTATTGGGCTCACTGCTCCAGAACTTGATTAGTTTTTAAGCAAGTTTCTCAGGTGACTCTTGGACACCCTAAAGTCTGAGAACCACAGAATTAGGGGAGTATCTTAGAGAAAATCAAAGTTATGGCCCTAAAGTGCTTATGAGGAAAATGTGTTAACATGGTTTTGATGTTCTGATTGCTGGTATTTATGCAGAAATGAATGATATATTTTGTTATTTGAAGTACATTTTATTACTCACCTGCAATCTTGTCAAATAATTGTGTTGCTGCTCAGAGCTTAGAAAACAAAAAATAAAATAATGTCATATAGTGAGGAACAAGGTAATGCTATGCATACATACTGTCAGGGTCGGGAAAGAGACAGAATATCAACACTGTATGTAGCTCTGTACACACTAATATACAACAGTTGAACTTACCTGTGTGTGTGTGTTTTAACAAACCACAAAACCAGAAAAGGAGATTAAAGTTACTTCAAATTTTCCCAACCGTAATTTTCAATATACTTGATTTCATTCATTCTAAGTTACATATTTTCCCATTTCAACATCTCTGAAATCAGAAGGGGCATAATTTAATGTTCAATAGTTTTTTCTTCTTATAGCACATGAAATGATGTTTCATCTTTATAATTGATGATACCTTCCTGCCAGTGAAACCCAGTATTTGGAGAAAATTTAATTATTTGTTCTATAGCTTAAAATACTTGACAATCTTTTAGTCATTTTTGTAGAACTTTTAGAACTTTTGTTTTCAAAAATTAACAAGGCAATAGAATCTGAGCTTGTAGGCACTTCATATTAGAGACTTATTAAATCACTAATGGGGCTGCATGAATCAGTAGTCCTGCCTCGGGGTGTTAAAAGCCTGTGCAAGGAGATCCAGACCAGACTCATATAAAAGAGGCAATAAATAAATAAATATTTTCAAAGTTGAAGTTATAGGCTTAGCTTAGAGAATGCCTGCAGAGTCCAAATTAAGTATTCACTGCCCTGTTCCTTGCTCCAGAGGTGGGAGCCAGTGGCCTTTTTCTGTCATGCATTCCATGCTTATAAGTAAACACTTGTCCCAAATGATAGCAGTGCTCTCCAAAATACCATCCTGACTTTCCATACACCTTGGCGTGTGACTCTACTGTTAAGCAGAGAACACTAGAATTTAAAAATATTGTTTTAGTCAAGACTTCAGATAAGTCACCAACTCTAAAAACAGTTTGGCTATACTGTTACTACTAAGCATTTAGTGAGACTGTAGGCCACAATATAAGAAGAGTCACCATATGATTTATTGTACAGCCTAGGACACTTGGAGTGCAGGGGAGTGATATGAACAGTTGCACAAGTATATCAGGTGTGAATAGGACAGTCCCAGAGAAACCAGGATATAAGGTCACCAGGGTATAAGGTCACCTTCATTATGCAGCATTCTACAAAGAAAATCAAAGAGGAGGAGCCAGGCCTCAGAGTCAAGGGAGCTCTGGCTTCTTATCCTGCAAACAGGTTCTGCCCTATAGAGCATTTCATCAGAATCTTTGTTTCGTGCACAGAGGAGAGGCTTGCAGACAAAGGTGCATGATGGACTGTCAGTGGACCACACCTGGTCAGGTGCCAGTCCTGCCTTATCTCCCACACCTTCTCTGGCTTCCTGTACACAAATACTGTGGCAAGGAGGGGAAACACTCGAGTCCAAACCTTTCAATGTGTTTTAGAAATGTGGCCTCACCTGGATGAGATCCAAGAGAGGAAAGGCATCAAAATACACATTGCTTCTCCTTTTTTCAAATTCTCATATTTCACTATCATCGAACTTCAAAGATTTTGACTAGTGGTCTACACATATTACATCCCAAATCAACTTGAAATTTGACATTGTTGGATTAAAAAATAAGTATATATGGATAAAATCACAGACCATGTCAAACCTTTTAACACGTCCCTTTGTCTCTTACAGAATGCAGAGTACATTCTTGACACCATGGCATTTAAATCCTGTCTCTCATTAAACAAAAATGCCTGCTACTCAAGGCATCCCTGTCTTGGCTGTCCCTTTCTCACAACTTAGAGCTTTCTTTCCTCTCTGCTCTCCACCCCCTCACTATCCCCAGCCCCCGTGCTCCATAGATAACTTGAAGGATCCTTGGCTCCTCCCCTTTTGCTGAAACCATGCCCCCAAATAATTGCATTACATACATCCTGCTGTGCCCATCTGCCTAGTACCGTTTGTGGTCCAACAACTGGGGTGGCATGCTATTGCACAGAGGCACGCCTGCTCATCGCAATATTCGGCCCTGGAGATGGCTGCACCCTGAGGCGTTGCCCTGCTCTCGATGCCACGCTTGGAGCAGGAGCATATGTGCCCTCTGCATCCTCCGGGCAGGACTCTGCCTGGGATTCCATAGTCGGAAGCTTTCTGGCGACAGGATCGTACAGATTATTTATTTTCACTCTCAGCATCAAGTGTGTTCATGCTTCTTGATACTTCACATTCTGAGAAGCCTGCAGCTGCCTGTGTTCCATACTGGCCCTGTCCCTGACGCCCCCATGCTAGTTCTGCTTCCGGTTCCTCTAAATGCTGGGATGCTGAGTGGCGGGCTTGTCCCAATGACTGGTATTGTCATTCTATGCATGAGTGAGGGGGGTAGTTTTTGTCTATAAGAATGCATTTCTGTTTTAAGTTCATTTACCATCTCAATCACGGGGATGAAATTTTCTAAGGAAGGCCGCTTCTGTGTTAGCTCTAACCTCCATAGTATTCATGTTAGTCCTCGTTTATTTTATATATTTATATAAGCCTTATTCCAACCCTCAGCAATGTGTGCGCCAGCAAATTAAAACCCTGAGCTTGTTTTCAGCCCTTCCCTCTAGGCTGCCATCCCATGCCGCAAATGCTTTATCAGGTGTCCCTAGCTCCCACCTGGCTGCACCTGTGGCCCCCACCCCAACCTCGGGTCCTTGGCGGTGCTCCGCTCTCCAGACCACTCAAGGCGGACTCCGCTCTCTATACTTCCCCTCTAAATCTCCCGCGAGAGCGTTTCCTTGTCAAGCCTTCTTCCTATTGCCTCTGTTTTTAGTTTCTGCAGAGTAAAATCAGCAGCTTCTTCCTAGTCACTGCATACTGATCCAAAATGGCAACCCACTGGCATTTTGGAACTTTGGGCCCCTTAAGCCCTGCTGATGGGTTGGGCATGGCAGAGATGGCATTCTTGACTCCCTGTCCTAACTCTGTCAGAGCAGGTCCCACACATGTCCAGGAGCAGCCGCTGAGACCTGAACTCTAGGGCCGCATGCTTCTGGGGACCCACAGTGACAAGGCCAGAGAGGTATTTCTCAGATATGGTGGCTTCTCTGTTTTGTAATTGTGAACTTGGCTTTTACCAGACTCCTTCAATAGGAGACAGTTTGAGTTAAAAAGTTTTTTTTCTTCTTTCCTACTTTTTTTTTTTTTTTCTTTTCAGGAGCGCATGCATCCTATCATGTAGAATTGATTTTTCATAATGAGGCTCCAACTATAATCTGCAGTATGACAACTTAAAACCATCTCTGTATTTTAACACTCCCTTGCCCCATGTCAAGCCTTTGCTTAGGAAACCGAGAAAATTGAAAACATTTTTTTTTTATGTTTCCACAGGTCTTAGTTAAGGGTCTTATTCAAGGCAATGTGAGAAGAATGTTTATGATGATAAAACTGAATAAAGTGAGAATGTCACCCTGCAAGGCCACTCTATTGAAAGGGAAGGGAAAGAAGAATAACTAAATGAATCTCTCAATTTAATTTCTCTGTAGATTCACCGAGGCCTGAAAAGAGGGAGACCAAGTGCCCCATCCCCGGGTGTGATGGCACGGGACATGTGACAGGACTCTACCCCCACCACCGCAGCCTTTCAGGGTGCCCCCACAAGGTGCGGGTTCCCTTGGAAAGTGAGTACTGCTTAGCCCTGAGAGAAGCAAGTGTTTTTGTTATAAATGCCACAGCATCACAATGTTACTTTCTTATCTGATTTGGAATTAAGGATGGAAACATAAAGTTCATCCAGCCTGGTTTAAAATATAGTGTACTAATAGAAAATATGGGCCACAGTCAGGCCAATCAGGAGGTTTCAGATCAGGAGATGACTGACATTGAGAAGATAATTTGTTACTCACAGGTCCCAAGAGGAAGGGGCAGGCCACACCAGGCAGGGTCACACGGGGACATCACCAGTCAGTCAAGGGTGGGGTGGGGATTGTGAACAAGAGCCTTTACTGTGGTTTCCATGGGAAAGAGCAGAGTAAGCTAGCTTGAATTCTTTCAGTGGGCTCTGGGATTTGGGGGCTATCTGTAGTTTTCTGGTTCCTGACCCTGGGGATTAGGGCAGGTAGAGAGTGTTATGAAGTGTGAGAGCCCATGAAGGAGGTAGTTCGGTGAGGTTCAGAACTGGTTGGTTTGCATTTGAAAAGTGTTTACTATCTCTAGGAATTAGGTAGCTCTGGGAGGGCAGTCTGTCCATGGCTAGCAAGGCCCCAGATGCCAAAGCATCAGCATACAGAAAATAAAAGACGTGGCTAATACACTGTGACTGCACAGTCCTTTCTCACTTGGAGGCATGCTCCCTTAAGCCCACAAGCAGTGTTAGCCTAAGTGCATCATCTCGTATGGTAAGTGCATCACATCACCAATGTCCTCCCAGGCCATTCTGCACTTAGGGACAGTGATATCAGGGATGTTGCCCCAGGACATCCTACAGCTATGGACTCTGAGTAAGAGCAAACATGAGTTGGTCTCCTCACCCACAACCCCACTGTGAGCTAGGAAACTGAAGGAAAAGGAAAGGGCTGCCTCCTAAGTTTTGAATATCTGTGATAAGTGCTCTACTTTTTGAACCTACTTGTGAAACACCTCTTGGGTCATACAAACCACAATGAAAGAATGCCTCGACATCACCCTTCTCAAAAGCACTTTTTTTTTAAGCACTGAATCTAACCAGCTCAGCACTGTCCCACTGGATTAGTGGTGCCCCAAACTATTGATGGGATCGTTCACTCATCCATGCTCTTCACCAGTAATTGAATTGAATGGTGGTGGTGGTGGGAAGTAGGGGAGAAAGACAAAGAATCAAAATAGTATCTCTTAGGAATTAAAAAAGACTATATTCAGAACTTCACACTATTGGGACAAGATAGGAAGAACTACTACTTGACAAATAATGGTTTAGAGTTACTCCAAGAAAAAGCACATGAATGTAAAAGTAGAGCTATGAGCTTTTCAGCTTAAGTTAAATATAAGGAGAATATTCTCATTAAGTCTACCATTAACCATAACATGAAGTTTAGAAAAACAAACTTAAACAGGCTTGCTGAATTAATTTTTGAATTTTTTATATGTTTATTTATTTTAACCTGAATATTTATGGGGATGGAACATGGTGGATTATGTAACTAAATTCATTTGAATGCAAAGTTGAGAAATAAGTGTATTAGTGTGTTCTGTATTTACAGTATATTATTTTTTTCCTTCCATGTGATATTTTGTGCTTAGTTCTTGCCATGCACGAAAATGTGCTCAAGTGTCCCACCCCAGGATGCACAGGAAGAGGGCATGTGAACAGCAACCGCAATACCCACAGGAGGTAATTGTAATTACTTGTTAATCTTTTACATTACCAAAAGAAGTGTGAGAAATGTTCCATCAAGTCTAGGGCTATGCATTCACATAGTTATACAAGTTACACAGGTTCTCTTTTGCTTCGGACCTTCACCTTAGCTGTTTTGACAATGAAAAGAGTTGCTTAAGGGTTATTTTCAATCTTATCCAATAAGCATTAAACAGGTACCAAAAAGGGTTTCACTATATTGTGGTTTTGACTATAAACCAGGATGAAAGTAAACATTATTTCATTTCTTTAAGATCCACCTCATTGAGATCGCAACGAACTTAAAACACATATGTATTTATACACAAATGTATTGTGTATATGCAAATATTTTAGAGAAAATAAATGCTTTTTATTTTATGTGTGTTTTACATTATGTATAGATTATATGGACTTGAGATACTATATAATTCATAAGCATATTGCCAGATACCTTCATAATCTATCGTTTAAAATATGATATCAAACTAAGTCCCTAACATTTTGCCAAAGATCCTAATATAAATCATGGAATATCATGCTATATTTATAGTTGTACCTGTTGCAATTGGAGTGAGCACATTCCACCTAAAATATTATGAAGTTTCAGAATAATTTAGTTATTACTCCCTCATGTAATATTTTGATTTTAAAAATGAGGTTGCTATCTATCACCACTGAGATGGGATTGAGGGACAGATGTTGATACTTATAATCTACAAAACCCTTTAGGATCTTTTAGTAGGAGAATGGTACTAAGTGAACTATTAATATGACTTAACATTTCATGCGTGCCAAGTATGCTATGAGGTACATGCTGAAGCAAATTACATATCTTTTTAACTCAAATCTTTCCACCTTTTTTTTTTTTTTAACAGTCTCTCTGGTTGTCCAATTGCTGCAGCTGAAAAATTGGCAATGTCTCAGGACAAAAATCAGCTTGATTCTCCCCAAACTGGGCAGTGTCTCGACCAGGTTCACAGGTATGACATTCCCTTGATGTCACTGATACTCTACTTGTGCCACGCTCCTATACAATGGCTCTGTCGCCCCTCATGTGCCAGTTCACTATGGCCTGCCTTTGTTCTCAGCTACCAATATCCACTTGAGAGGCTGGTCCAGTTGATCAAACTATCACTTACAGAAACATCTAGACCCTCCAGACATTTCACTTGAAATTAATCTGTATGCAAATGTAGCATAATGTGGCTAACTCTAAAAGAAATAAAGTATATGATAGCATTATTAATCAAATTCTCTGTCACTAAATGAAACCCATCCCACTAGTCAGAAAAGTTTCTCTTTATGATTGACTTAAGCTTCCTGACCAGGGAAAAATGGCATCATAAATCACCCACACTTACTTAAATTATGTGATGTTATATATTTATCCTTCTGTTCCCACATATACACATAGTTCCTTTTAACAAAAATTAATTCTTTGTTGATGATAACTATTAATAAGTTATCTCCCATTGGTCCTAGGTGCTTCACAATATATAGTAGTTTGGAAGAACTTAATTATTCCTAAATAATAAACTATGTATGATGCCACTTAATGTGAAGTTATACATTTATTAATATAAAAATCATATATGTGAGAAAAGTGATTTAGCATTGAAACTGATGAGCAGATCTTCATTGTTGTTCTTGAGACACTGAAATGCAAAATAGCAGAAAATATTTTTGATATATGACTGCCCTTAATATGTGCATCTACAGATTTAATTGAAAGAGTCCAAGTTTGTCATTCAGATTACATGAGTGAAGAACACATGTCAAACAAGAACATGAATTACTGAATAACTAGAAATTGAAAATCTTATAATGAGATTCTTAGTATAACTATATTCTCTAATTTCTCCCTCAGTAGGTTATTTATTAAATATAGAAATAACATTAAGTTTCATTTTGCTCATTTCTTAAAAAATAAATATTGTTTTGGAGTAGAACATTTAGGCAATATTAAGGGTATTCACCAAGTCATATGTATAATAACAAGATCAATTGATCAAATATTTTAATGTTTCAGCTGAAATTTTTTTTTTATCAAATCCAAGAAAAATTACCAAAACTGATATTCTGATGAATTGAACATGTTTGTTAGAAAGCATAAGATTAATATATGTGTGTGTATACATGTATGCATATATATGTATATACATATATACACACACACACACACATATATAGATATATATAGATATAGATATAGATATAGATATATCTATATCTATATATATCTTTTGCCATGAGACCACAAGCACAACATTTGTTCTCCTTGGCTGGAATTGGTACTACACAAATATGATGCCTTGTTTAATCCAAATACAATAATTCTGAAAGTATATTTAATTCATATTTAGCTTCAATTGGGATGATTTTGTTGAAAAATGTAATAACTATTATAGTACAGTAATTTAGATTCACACTGAGATAATAGCAATTTAATAGATAAAATACTGAAATACTATTTTGAATACTATTTAAAATAGCAAAAACATTCAAACTGAATTTGGTGAGAAAGGTGAAAAGCCTAAAAAGAAACTCACAACTGAGGAATCAAATTTCCGGCTTACGCTGCCGCTTTTGGGTGTTAGGCTCCTTCCTGTCAGTTCCGCTGAGCGCAGCGGTGCTCAGCATCGCTTCTTCTAAACAGAATATAAGGACTTTTCCACATTAGTTACAATCCTGACTTTTCACTGCTAACCTGATCAACAATCCTAACAAGCAGAATGTGCACACCTTGTCAGTGCCCTAATAATAGTTATATGGCACTTTTCTCTAAGGAGCTCAAAGCGCTAACATGCATCAAAAACTTGCTCCTTGTGGCATTTACATAAGATGAATAGAAGATCGCCCATCTCTTTTTTATTGATGGGAGACTCAGACACACAATATGAAGCCGCCCTTTGCCACCAGGAACCCAAAGTGCCTCGTCCCTATCTCTTACTCCTGGTGCAGAGCACTCTGCTCTGCTGTGCTGTGACCACAGCTCCTTTCCAGAGTGCAGTTTCTCATGGGTACCTACAGGCATGACACATCTGATCTGTTTTAAATTCTGATGCTAATACACTCACCCATAGTTTTATCATATTTCTTTTGAACACTTCAGGACAAGCTTGGTGAAACAAATTGAATTTAATTACCGATCACAAACCATCACCTCTCCCAGAGCCTCGGTGTCAAAAGAAAAGAGAAATTTGGGAAAGTACCATTCGATTATGCCAGCTTCGATGCCCAAGTTTTTGGTAAACGCCCCCTCGTACAAACAGGTCAAGGACAAAAAACACCGCCATTTCCTGAATGTAAGCTTTGAATTCTAATACTTATTTCAAAAAGAAAAATGCATATTGTATATGTGTGTGTTGGAGGGGGTGCTCAAATATGCTAGTGATCGCTGCGAGGAGAGAAAATATATTGTACTGTGAAATAAAATAAAGAAAACAATGATAAATTGATCAATGTTACTGATTTTTCATGAAGTTACACTGAACATGGTGACCAGTTAATGGATTAATTATTTTACAAGTATGGTGCCATTGTTGAATCTAAATACAGTAATTCTAAAGAAATATATTAAATCCACATTTGGCTGGGATTGGGATTAATGTACTGAAAACTATAATAGCTATTATAATAATTTTGATTTATATCGAAATTATAAAAATTTAATAGGCAAAATATTGAAATACTACTTAAAACATTACTTAAATCAACAAAAACATTTTGTTGAATGTAAGAGAAAAAGTGAAAAGTCTAAGAAGAAACTCAGTTTAGGAATCAAAATTATACTAGATTTTTTTAGGAAAAAAATGTGTGCCTGTGAAAATGTTTATCCACAGATTTAAGAATCGATGTAGAAACATTTAAAATGTGTTAACACTCTGATGCTAACACATTCATATAGAAGATGTTTCCATAACTCAAAGATTGTATAACATATAAAATGTGGTATTTTCACTAACACATTTCTTTAAGAGTCCTTAAATATTTTAATGACAAGGAGAGAAAGTGAACCTTGGAAAAAATCCCAGGAATGATTTCTGCATTATGATAACTTAATCATAAGAGAATAAGAAAAATAATTCCCCACTTTGCATTCTCCATAGACCATGAATTTTATATGATATTCTACAATTACACAGAATTCCTTTAGCTCACACCTGGTTACCTAGACTGAGTGCTCCTAGGAACACAGAATATGTGTTTCATTCTGTAATGTCGCTCACCTCTTTCAAAGAACTAGAATGCAGTAAAAACCCAGCAGTAGATAAACAAACTGAAAGGAATTTGCCCATTAATGAGAATTTGCCCATTATACTCCAAAAGGTATTTTATCTATTGTTGCCAAAAATAGATCCAGCCTACCTAAATAAACACTGAAAACCTGTTAGATTCAGGGAAAAAATACATACACACATACACACAGTATGTTTTCTCTCTCTCTCGCTCTCTCTCTCTCTCTCTACCTATCACTTTCACTTTATCATTTATCTGTCTATCTATCTATCTATCTATCATCTATCATCTATCTATCAATCTATCTATCATCTTTCTATCTATATAATTTTGTGTACAGTTTTATACAGGTTTATTACATATACACAAAATATACACATATACATATATGTTTAATTCAGGTGGAGTTAGTTAATAAGAACAATTGATGTTCTCATATAATATGGATATTAGTCTAAAAATGCAAAACATTCAGTGAAATTTTCATATTTTTATAATTATAGGAACAACATCTGGTAATGTTTTAAAGTTTGTTTTATAAAAAATAATGATCAAATATTTAAAATAAATGATATTTACAGCAAAATAAACAACTAAATGCTTTTATATGATCCCATGTTAAATCTTGGGTGTTTCACCAATAACCTTGAGTGTTGTTTACAAACACACAGAGTGAAGAGAAATGTGTTTAATTCTCTCTCTCTCAGCAATACCTTGGTGCCCACAATAGACCCACAAAACAGAAACTCAGCCTTGATAACTAAATTGCGTTTCTGCTCACCTTGAGAATATTTTCTCCGTCCCCTACTCACTGCGTGCTCTACCTGAATATGCAAAATGCCAGCTCATTAAAGACTGTGACATCTATTTAGTTTCATCTAGTTGGATGAAGAACAACTACTGGTTTAAGTACAAAACAAATCTGTGTATCAAATAGTAAAAATTCAGTTGACGTTTAAATGTAACTTATTATTGTAAAAACAAGTATTGAAAGGATACATTTTTTTCTCTGCTGGAATTACTGGTCCTCATGCATACATAGTTTGTAAATATACAAGCCTGAAGCCCCTATAGTCCCTGATGTGTTTTTGTTAGTGTGGTTTTAATATACAGTTTTTGCCACAAATGCTGCCAGTGCACCTGCCCCATAACATTAGTTATGGAGTTTTTGTTATAAGAAGTATAAATACAAAAAAAAAAAAATTAGGAGACTAGGCATTCTTTCCCAGCAATCGCATCATTTGATCTGTGAACTTCTATGAAAACCAGTCTGAATAACCTGCATTTAACGTTCCAATGGATAATGGATGATGTTTTAATTTAGTCTTCACATATTTTAATGCAAGAAGTTATATCTTTAAAACAAATCAATTTAATGACTAAAACCACGTACTTGCAATTGCTAATCAAATCTCTTTTCAACAGCGAAGCATTTTTCAAATCCAGGGAAATTTCCTAATCGACTGCCTAGTGCAGGCGCCCACACACAGAGCCCTTGCCGTGCCAGCTCTTATAGCTATGGTCAATGCAGTGAAGACACCCACATAGCAGCAGCTGCTGCCATCCTGAACCTTTCCACCCGCTGCAGGGAAGCTGCAGACATCCTCTCCAACAAACCACAGAGCCTGCATGCCAAGGTAGGCCAGTCCAAGAGCCTGGAGGGTGGGCCAGCGACCGAACCGTGAGAATAAACTGCCTTTCATGTTCCTAACCACATTCACTGCCACGCGCTCCTCGGCCCTACAGCTCAGCCCCTCCTCGTCATAGGAAGAGGCTCAGAGGCACATTGACAGGGGTGAGCTGGTGGGTTCACCCGAGGGTGGAAGAGTGACCACTTCTGATGGCAGCATGCCAAAGTTGGGGGAGAAATGAGTTATGAGAGTCTTTGGGGAAGATTTATAGATTTCAAACCTATTTTTGTGTTGAGGAGTTTGGCACACAAGAAAAGAGGATCGCCATTAAAATCAGTCTGAACAATGGAAGCTTTTCACTGTCTGAGAATCAAAGGTGGTAGGAAATATTTGATTAAAAAGACTTGTAAAAAATTGCAAAATTGACTCAGGAAACTTTATTATTGTGCATGTTACTATTGTATAACATAAAATAGCCCAAGTTGCTGTAGTATGTGCTCTAAGGACACGTAGTAAAACCTGGACATATTAAATCAACAAGAGATAGTTTAGGGAGACTTGAAAACTGAGGGCATTCAAATCCAAAATCAAATTCTGTGAAGTTTACGAAGATGCCACATTTCTGAAGCCCCTGAAGTTAATCATATTTCTCTAATAACCTTGCCTTTCCAACCGACAACGATGAGTCAACATTCATGTTTATGACACTGATGGAAACAAGAAACAGAGACCCCCCCAGGTCTTGCCCTTGAGGAAGAGGGCTTGATCACACTGCAGTGTCACCGTGATCCTCAGGGGGAGGTGGGAGCTGCCCCTGCCTTCAGCAGGAGCCAGTAACTCCTATTGACACAAAGGGCTCATTTAAAATAAATCATTTCTCCACTTAGATGGCTGAAGCCAGCTGAAATAAAGCGTGTAGGCTTATTCTGAGAGAGATTTTACCCCAGGTTTAGTAGAGTAGAGGATGCCCCGGGTTAAACTCTAAACCTGAGACTCAGGCGATTAAAAGAGATAGCTCTCTTTTTCCCTTTAAGCACAGCCCCATCCCCGTCGTGGTCAGCTGCTCACCTGTGCCGTGCCAGGCCTTCAGGAGAGCGGGAACACAGTACCATGGAGCTTTTGACAGAAGAATCAGAATTAGCTTCTGGACAGATCTGAGCCAAGTAAACCCCAGGAAGAGTTGGTGGCCAAAAACCACTCAAAAACAATTTTTAAACAAATGAGGTTCTTAAACAAAGAAAAATACCACTTCTCAAAAATATAAAGAAAATACCAAGCTATCTAAATTCAAAGGAATTTGAGTCAGAATATTTACACAAATAAATAATGTAGATATTTTAAAATGCAACTTCAGTTATTTTTAAATTCATTTTTAAAACCTGAATAAATTTCTTTTTCAAAGGTGTATTCTAATATGCAGCTAGTTGGAGAAATACTAAAATATCTTGCTTCTTAGTGCTTTATTATTTGTTTGTATAGGCTGTTCTATGAAAATTAAAGTTCCGATATTATAATGTTATAATGATTAATGCTACTTAAATCACTTGAGTAAATGGTTCTAGGCTGAATGCTTCCCATGTGCATGCATAGATATTTTTTATTCCTCAGAATTCTGCCTTTAGCCTTCAGTTCCTCTGTATTCTATTATTTACTGAAACCAAACAAAGACTCAAACAACGATGACTAAAATTTGAGGACATTTTTCCTCATCAGTCTATGTTTTTCTTTTTAAAATACATTTCTAGTTAGAAACGTGACTAGTAAATTGGCACCTTTCAAAAACTCAAATAACCAATTTCCGGGGTGCGTTCTTATGCTCCTGTTAGGAGCACCCTGTGTGTCGGGTGGCCCCACAGAGCAGATGCACCTGCTCAGGGTGACAAGAAGTGCCACTGCAGTTCTCAACCTCCAAACTGCCAACCAAGTCTTAACTGCAAAAGCCAACCCATCGATGTGATGAGGAGGATGGAAGAGACAGAGTGCACAGATCGACTTTTAGAAGGAGCTTGTTGTTCTGGCAGCTTTAACACCCATTTTCCCATGAAAATTGTCTCGTTTGATATAGTGGTTGTTAAAACAGGATAAATATGGTCCCCTACAATGTCATTTTGTGCAGAATCCTTTTTGCAGGCGTGTGTTCGCACACAACTGTAACAATTTGCAGAATTCTGTCCTAGTTGGATCCTATTTTCTGAATATAGAAGAGAACCTCATAAATTCCAGAAACCACAAAAAAGTAATTATTGTAGCAAAAAAAAAAAAAATGAGACAAAGCCAAAGTAATTAATCCTGAAAAATGGCCTCTGATCAAACAGCGCCCAATGTGGGTCATTTCTATTGTCAGAATTGCACTTTGCTCTGTGCCTTTTACTTAACATTAGATTAAGTATAAGCTATCTTCCCCCCCGCAATGAATATTAGCCTGATTCTCTTTCCACTATGATTTTTTTTTCCTCCATGGTTATTAGTATGTTTATTTCTGGTAGCAAAATCCATAGAGCTCTTGAGTTCTCTATTTAGAACAAAAGATCTAGAGACGTACAGCTTTTCCCTGCCTTGGCTTGTATAGCCAAGCATTTCTGATATAGCAGAGTGACATTTTGGCAGATGGACTCTTGGCTATACCGAAAAAAGGTCATTTGGTGCTGGACTGCTCAAGCCCAAGTTAGATTCCAGCACAGACTCTGCTTTCAAGGAGCTTACAGTCAAAGGACAGAAAAAGTGGTTGTCCTAGGTGGACTTTCAGAGGTAATGTTTATTCTCATGCCCAGGACAGACCTGGGTGGTTTTGCAGGGTTTTTGATGGGAACTTGAGCAAGAGCTGATTTATTTCCTTTCTGCCTCCATCAGTCCTTTCTTTTACATAACCAGCTTCTGTGAAGTAGCACAAAGAGCCCAATAGGAGGACAAATCACAGATCGTGATGTCACACGGGTACAACCTTTTTAAAATCAAGCCTAAGGACACTACCTTCATACCTACTTGTTGGGGTTAATACAATTTTTTTTTTCAACTGATTCCAAGTTTAGTGGAGATCTGAATTCATGATTTGCAAAATCCCCACTCTTATGGAAGATGAAATAAGCAGAGGCCGTTTTCAGAGAGGCAAGAGAAGTTTGAGTTCCTATACACTAAAAACAGTGAAGGACAGATGATATGTATATGCTAACATGTTCTCCTTCTGAAGTTTCTCAACCTCGAGTGGCTGTCTGCCTAACACTGAAACATCCCCTTCATCAGCCTCTTCCCAACCAAGTGCTGGGTTATTAGTGCTAACATGGCCCGTTATTGCTCAAACTCAAGTCCATTAAATCCTGAATGTAAGTCTTTAAATGACTTATTTGTTAATATAAAATCCAGCATTACATAACACATCTACACTGCCAGAGGTCACTGTACATGTATTAAGTATCTCTTTGAGGAATCAAGTCAGGAGAAAAAATTTGTGATATCAATACTCAGTGGATAGCATAATAATTAAAGCTAATTTTGTCTGAAGTATGAACCTTCTTTGGAATCTAGTACTTTCATTGGTTCTAAGATGTTTTATAATGTCATTTATTTCAATTTGGGATTAATATGAGTTTATAAAACATCCATGGACCACAGCTCCAAACACTCCCCCTCCAGTCAGCGACCGTGGCTACTGATACAGGCACAGCATTCAGTCACAACGGGCTGCAGGCACTGAGTGAACATCCCGGTTTGCTGAGTTTGCGGGGCACTTTTCTACGGCCCCGTGAGAGCGTGTGCCAGCACATGTCAGGGACTCTCCCCATTTTTCTCCTTCCTCCCACCCTCATCAACAGAGGTAGAAACATACTTCACAGTCTATCTTTATCCTGATCACTGCTGCTTGCCAAGCATTCTGTTGTTTGTTTTGGTGCTTTCCCCACCTGTTTAGACAAAGTGGCATATGCACAGTGTGCCTTGAAAGAAAACAAAAAATTGACACTTGCTTGAAATGTTTAAAGTTCAAAGTCTGTTTTGTGCTTGAACAAGGCCTGGAAACAACATGATATCATATCTCCATTCTTGCTGCCTGATATCAGAAATAGCCTGGTGGCTCTCAAGATAATTAGAATCTAAAAGTGGCCTTTTCAGTAACTTTACCATCAGGACAGATAATACTATACACTCTGAGTGAAATGCTATGAGGAGCTCAGGTCAAGGATCTCAGGGAACTGACTCATACATGTGTAGGGAAAAAAATATTTAATAACTGACACTTTACCTCAATGTACAGACATGTCTCTTTGGTATTCAAAATCACAATCAAATTATTAGTAGTAGTAGTTGTCAAGCATTGAATACTAGGTATGTACCAGGCACTGTAAATAAGCACTTTGCCTATATTAATCCTTTGTAATCCTTCTAGAAATTCTGTAAAGCAGTTATTATCCCATGTTGCAGATGAAGAAACAGTAGTACAGAGATATTAAATACTGTTCTCCTAGGGGAACAGCTATAACTGTTGAAGCTGAAATTTGAATTCACATATGTTAGACTTCTTATCTTCTTAAAGATCTTGTCATTACCTGGTATACAGACTGCTGGTCCACCCAGGTTTTCACTGACTCTGATTCCAGGTGTCAGACAAAGATTTTTGGGAAATTTCATTTTTATTCCATACTTTATGGCAGACACTTACTTCTCTGAATTACATTCTATTTATACTGAGTACATTTCACATTTATACTCTTAATTTAATAGTTTTAATATTTACTATTTAGTAACAATGATTTTCATTTTATTTGTTTATTGTTAATAACCTGCCTGTTTTGAAAACTTATTTCAAATAAGCTTTTGATCCCCCAAAATACTCTCAAACACCTTGAAACAAGAATGAAATAACAAGTAGAAAAATGAAAACCAGGATTCATTACAGTGGAAACCTAGGCTGAGGGACACTTAATTTTGCACCTCCTTTTAGCCAAGTCAAAAAGAAAAAGTGGCAGGTGATCTATCTTGTATTAATTGAAAATTTGCCAAACAGGAAAACAATGATGTCTTATTCTATCAATGTTTTGAAAATTAATTATTTTCATAATCAGAATATTTAAGGTAAAAATTATAAATCTGCCTTTTCTTAGTTTCAATGCCACTTTTGAATGTAGGATGAAATTTTTAATTACTGAAACAATGTAAAATTACCATTTGCCTGGAAAATATCAAAGAAAAGAGCCACAAGCCTATCCTCTAAATACAAGTACAATAATTTCTATATTACCCTTTTTGTTCTTTTTCAAGAAGCAAATTTCTATCCATTTTTCCTACTTTTAAGCATAGTCGGAATGCCTGCTTTCAGTGATATGTTTTTTTCTATGTTGCTACAAAGTCCTTATAATTATTATTTTATTGGTCGCATAATATGTCATTAAATAGATGTAGCATAATTTCAGTAATCATTTCTCTGTTTGTGGACAACTGAGATACTTCTTATTTTATAGTAAAGATAAGGATTATAATGAATAATTATCTAAATTTTCATTTTAATAATTTATAACATTCGTTAAATTACCTTTCACTACAAATCTCTTATATGCATAAAATAAATTTCTTGAAGGCAGGAAAAATATATTTTTTCATTTTCTTTTCCCAAAATCTAGTAGCTTGAAAATATTAAGTGCTTTCTCAATAATTTAATGAATAAATCATAGGTAGCATCTGTAGCTTGAAGTGACTGAAATAGAGGGTCTTTGATATGCTCCTAAGTTGGAAAGTATAAGAACCTATGACCACCTTCAAAAAATGAACTTTAAATTTAAATTTAAGTGAATAAAATAAGGATCCCAAATAGTACTTTGAGAAGTCAGAATAGTAAAAGTCTTGGGGCAGAGCTCCATGTCGGCTACAGAGTAATTGCCTCCTCCTCGTGCGGCATGCCCCCCACCCTCTCCTTTTTGTCCTGCCATTTGGAGTTTCAAGCACAGAGAGAAGTGATTCTATTGATATTGCACTGAATAAAAATCCATGCAGTAAACGTGTGATCCACCCATCTATGGGCAGAAAGGGACCCTTCTCTGATACTGTGTGTAATTGTTGAATGCATCTGTGCGCTCACTTAAAGCCCATCTGTACCCTGCTACCCAAACATGCCACCGTGCTCTCTCCAGTCAAGTCAGGTGCTCAGAGCAGCCGGCTGGGGCTCAGACTGTAGAAAAGTGCCTCTTTTAAACATTAGGAGTAATTTTTTTTTCAATCAACACATGATTACTCAAGATGTATAATCATAACAACTCTAATTCTCTTCAATTTACTATTTGGAACTTTTTTTTTGTAAAAACTGAAATAGATATTAGTGTCTTGGAATAATTGATATTTTTTTCAGCAAGATCAAATCTGCACTATTTATGGATTTTGTACTATAAAACTCTGCAGCCCAGTCACATGGCTTCTTTTTCCTAAGCCATCTGTCACAGAGGTCTGGAATTTTATGTGAATGTTGGTTGTGCAGTCTTAACCCAAGTTTTTATTTTTTTCATGAAAAATGTCAGCAACTACAGTATTTAGCATTTTACTTTACATTGGTTATTAAACTTGATTACTCTATCTGTTTCATTGCTTCAATTACATATGAGCTATGAAGCCAATAATTGTTTTGATATGTTCATGGCAGAATACATTATTATATCACAGAGAAAGAACATGGCATGGATACAGTTAATATCTTGGATTTTTGTAACTAAGGTTTATTAATGCTGGTATAAAAATGTATTTGATTTTATACAGATGGCATAAGATGTTGTGGTTACTAAGTTATTATCCTGGATAAGCTGTGCTGTCAAATTCAGGGCTTAAAACTATCACAGGAGATTAAACTATTTACTAAAAAGGACAGAAAGATATGGCCAAAGCATCTTAGTACAAACATATTAGAAGTGTATTTACCTCCCATGGATATAATAAAGCATATCTATCTCATAGGCTGAGAGATTGAGAATAGGAACTTTGCAGGTAAAACAAGCAAACAGAAGAGGTGCTTTTATTTTCTAAATCAGGGGCAAGCAGTGAGTAAGCACTGAGCCCAGCTACAGTGAACCATACTGCAATGGCAGCTGTTGGGGGTGGGGGTGGGGATGGTGGAGAGGTGAGGGCACCGTGTAAATGTGGAGTTAAAATAAATCCCCTGGGAAGTAACTGGCTACCACATGCATTAGGGATTTTGCTAACGTTCAAAGACTCCTGCTTTGCCAGCCAAAAGAAAAAAGAGTGAACAAGTTGTCCAGAAGTTAAATGTGAGTTGATAATGATGGTGACAATACCAGAAAGGTACTCATTTGACTCACTTAGGAAAACGACAATCATGTTCTTCCCAAATTCTGAGAGATATTGCCTGGCAATGTTCACATTTTATGATGCCATAGAAGCCACCCTACAGCATGTACTTTGCAAAATGTCCAGAGCACATGGGCACATAAAGCTAAAAACAAACAAACAAAAATCTCCACAAAACTTATCCAAAGGGATCCCAAAAATAAATCTGAGAATTAGTTTTAAGTCTCATACTACATACTAAAATAATCACCTTTATTCTGAAGTTTTCGCTATAAAAGTTAAACCCTGAACAGTCACGCTGGCAGTTGCTACCTAAAGGCCCCCAAAGTGAATTATGGTTTGTACATCTGCCTCCCCTAACCTGCCCCTCACAATTTAATGAAGCTTTTCTGGTTCAAGTAACCCAGGATAAAATGTTACTTTCGTATTGATCTAATATTCTAATAAAAATTCTCTTTCAGATGGTTATTTTTACATATTTCTCATGTTAGATTAATATTGTGATTTGGGGGAAGGGTGAAGTAGTATTGTGCCTTTTTATAAGCTCAAGTATTAATGCTTTAAATGATGAATTGGGAGTGATAATTCTGCAAACTAGGAAATAAGATTTAAAGCTAAACTTAAAAATGTGTATAACAGGTTTAGCCAATACATTTAGTACTTGGAACATCTTATTTATATTAGGCTTATTTGTTTAAACCTAGAAACAAGAAGCTCACTAATGGGACTGCTCTTAAAAGTCTGCCTAAGAGTTGAACATTAACCAAAGCAAATCAGAAAGCTAGATTTAAAATCAGATATACTTACATAAAAGCTTGCATTTAAAATTATCCCTTAAAAGCCCCACATGGCTAGGCTATAACTGCAAACTGCTTACATGTTTTTCTGTTTCCTATTGTATACCAGGGAGCCGAGATAGAAAAAGTGGATGAAAAATTGGACATTGGACTTTAAAAAAAAAATCGAATCCTGGACAAAGCTGCACCCCTAACTTCCTCTAACACTTCGATTTCAACTCCTTCCTCTTCTCCATTCAAAGCAAGCAGCATTTTGGTCAATGCAGCATTCTATCAGGCTTTCTGTGACCAAGAGGGCTGGGATACTCCTATCAACTATAGCAAAACTCAAGGGAAGACAGAGGAGGAGAAAGAGGTACTGTTTCCATATGTCAATAAGTTCAAGAGAACGGTCGGAGAGTATTATTAGCTTTTTCCTCCTAGACTTTTTTACATTCCTGTTTAGATAATACATTGTTCTGCACCTTGTTTTAGATTTTGGTAAAGTAATTATTTTAGATTTCAGAAGAAATTTATAAATGAATCCAACTTTTCCTATCACTTGCCTAAAATGATATGTTATTATAGTGAATTTTATCCCCATATGGCTGTAATTATGCGCACTGAGTGAGAGATTGTATTATATATATCCCTTTAGGTACAGCTTTCTTAAGGGGCAATGTATCATTCCACACTGAAATGCCAGCTTAGGAATTCTTGTTGAACCAGAGAATAGAAGATGAAATCAATTCAGGGATAAGTAAGAATCACATCAAATTCATTTGCTGAATTTTGTGAAGGAATTGTGTTAGCATAACTGTATGATCGGCCTTCCTTATCCACGGGCATGAGCTATGTAGGAAACTTACAATGGTTGCATCTATACTGAAGATGTACAGACTTTTTTCTTGTCATTATTTCCTAACTGATATAGTATAAGAACTATTTACACAACATTTACATTGTATTAGGTATTATAACTAATCTAGAGATGATTTAAAGTATATGGGAGGACGTGCATAGGTTATATGTAAATACTTCGCCATTCTATATAAGGGACTTGAGCATCCATGGACTTTGGTATCTGAGGGGGTCCTGGAACAGTCCCCTATGGATACTGATGGGCGGCTGTGTAGAGTCATTGTCTGAGGTATTGGATCACGAATGTTGGATGTCTGAATTATATCAATTTCAAAATCAAGAAAATGCATTTGTGTACTTGGTTATCTTCAAGGTGGTTTCACTCCTGAAAGCCAGATGTTGTGATTGTGCAGGAATTCATGTAGCCTTCATCTCAATAGTTTGAGCCACCTGGCTTGGCCTGATTAGCATGACTTAGTGTCATTCAAAAGAATTCATAGCCAGAATCCTCTGTAGTTTAGACTCTATATCACTGCAAATGTGACCCAAATTATTGCAGTAAGTAATTCTGTTTCACTGTTTGGCAGAGAAATTATTGATACTTGCTAGTGTACACGTTTAAAGAACTGAAATGGCCATTCTCTTTGGAAGCGTGCGCCACTTTTTTCAGCTTTTTGAAGTTCAGGGACTTTGTAGGGGAGAGTAATTTGATTTTATCATATGCCTTAACATCTCAGAACATAAGTTGACAAAAACAGTATCGATCACAGGATTGGGTTGTTTCCGGTCCCCTTCTGCCCCTCCCTCCCTCCCTGCCACCTTCTCTTCCTTCCTTCCTTGAGCACACTTTCACTGGTGTCTATATGTCCAGGCAGTAAGGTAGGTCCTGTGGACGGAGCACCAAAGAGGACATGCCTCCACCACGTGTGTGCTCGGTCTGGTAGGAGGACTGACAAATAACCAGACACACTGACAAATGGAGTAACGTGAACAGGCCCAGAACGTAGAAAGGAAGAAATGGCCAACTCTGTGTGCCATGGTTGGGGTCAGGTTCCTGGAGGAGTGCCCCAAGGACCCAAGGCAGGCCCTCTGTCATCACCACACGTCACAGAAAAGGGAGAAGGAAATTTATGCCACAGCAGCTTCTGATTAGATTCTGTCATACTGGTCTTAGTCATTTTATTCTGCTTGGCTTTTTAAAATTCACCTAAAGTATTGAGGAATGGTCTTAATTAATCTATCATAAAACTATTTTAGAAGAACAGTTTCTTAATTTATGTTTGACTTTAGTAAGTATAATACTGACCCTTGCAAACTATAAAAGCTGGTTTGCCTTAAGCGATGACCACAAACTGGCAAACGTGTTCCTTCCCTCCACCACATTCCCACTGCTGCCTTACCACTTCAGGCTTGTGCAAAAGAACAGAAGTTACACCTGGCTTCCATCTTTTTTATAATCCAGAAATCTGGTGGTAATCACATTAATTGATCAAACACAGTCACGATGAGATCATAAGTGTTGGTTGATTCAATCCCATTCTATACAAGTCAGCCTTAGAAAAGGGAGGTTGACCCCCCAATTCACAAGACTGTTTAGTCTCCAGCTGATCAGGCTGCGGTATAGCCCAACCTGCAACACTAATGGGGGAACCAACTCCTAGTTACAAGATCCGTTGATTGGGTTCAGTAAAAGTCATATGAACAACAGTGCTTTACAAGGTAAGCATGACTGCATCCTTATTCTTGGATGATTCCTATTAGAGTAAAACCCACTGTGTTTCAGAGCATTTCAAGGCCACATGCTGGGTAAGACTTAGGCTTCCTGTCCTCATTCTTGCTATAAGTGGACTATGGTCAATGTTCACCAGAAATCTTCTTTCTATTCATATGGAATTAGATGTACAAATCTAGTCCTGAGACATAATGAAACAAATTTGAGAAAAGTGGCTTTCATTTCCATTTAGGGTCTTGTGTTATTTTGCATTGGCTATAATTTTTTGCCCTCAGGAGCAATGTCAAATTGCTTCTTCTTTATTCTGAGAGACTTCTCCCATTTGGGGGTCTAGTTTGTACATCAGAGACCTTTGTGGCTACACTTCTTATCTTATCATTCAGCCAGAAATTGAAGTCTTGTAATAAATATTTTAACTTTACTTTCTAATCTTATTTTTTGCATAATTAAAAAAAAATCTGAATTCACCTGGGCAGATTTATGGATCCAACTGGAGTATGTTCTCATCTAATGATTATATGTCTGTGACTGTGTTTTATTTCCCAGCAAATTTATGGGGGAAAAAATGGATTGGTTTAGATTAGATTTCTGCTCTTTTCAGAATGGCTTACTTCAGGTGTGATAGTATAGACTTTCGCTGCTCTGATTGGCAACCTAAGTATTCTGAAATTAGAAACTATGTAGAAATTTGATGTCATTAAGAATAACAAAGAGAAATTTGAAAATGCTGAGCGAGTTCTTAGAGTCAAAGTGCTTGCCCTAGGTTTGAGTTGACAAAAGATTGTTGAAGTTTATTGTCACAGTTATCTGAATATGGGTGACTCTTTGCTGGGGGAAGCTACAGCCAGTGAGGAGACACACAAGAATGCTTTTGGAATACTGTAACTCCCAAGTACACTTTCTCACCTTTTGTTCTTTGTTTCATCATCTGCGCCAAGGTAGCCTACTAATAGAGAGTATTTTTCATATCTTGTTCTGAATCTCAAAACAGAAATGTGATACTTGATTGGTATTATTTTGAAAAAATAGATTGTGTTTATCGTCCTCATTGCAAAGATAACAGAGGGCTACCGCGTCCAGTAAGAATAAAGATAAGAGATCTTTATAGAAAGTGTCTCATTATCCTAACAATCATCATCAAAGTTTTAGAGGAGAAAATTGAGCCTGGGCCTGGGGTTCCCTAAAGAGGAGAAAAAGAAGAGAAAAAAAGAGAGAAAGAAAAAAAAATACACCCCAAAAGACGACTAGGAAATATTGAGAAAAATTAGAAAGGGAAGAGAAAATGAAAATAATGAAGAAATGGTATGTGGCAAGGTGTGGTGGAGGAAACTGTGGTCTACAATGCTTCTATGACAGTAGGATCTAGATCTGCAGAATGTGACCAGGGATTTGTCCATGCTTGTCATTTCCAGTGAGATGTACTGGGATGGTTGCACGCAGCCTAGAAGACTGGCTTGTAATCTCTTCTTGCTTCCACACCCACATCCTTCCTGTTGCCACTTCTGCAACATCCCCAAACCACCCCTCCCCCCACATCACACACACACACACACACGCACGCACACACCACACACACACACACACACACAGAGAAATTGAGTGATTATTTCTAATTCATTGTTATCTAGCTCATATGCACAACAGTTGCTTAATTTTGGTGGTAATTTTCAGAAAATATTGTCTGTCTCTCTCAGTGAAATAGCCTGTCCAGATGCCCCCTCAAAAAAATCCTGAATCTGGAAAAAACTCAAAATATCTCAAAAGGAAAATACTGAGAAATAACTAGGGCTGTCAGTTTCATTCAACTGTCAGTTCTCCAAAGATTTCAGGGCTTAAAATGTTAAAAGTGCCAGATGCTATTATCTGTTATTCATGTTACCATTTATGTTCTGATCTTTACTGAAACCAATATAAACTTCCATCTGTACGTTAAAGGAACTTTATTGTATCCATATACTCTCTAAACACGTACATATATGTCACACTCTCCTTCACATAGCCATAGGATGAAATTATTATTTTCAAAATGATACTTTAAATTTTGAAAAAATTCTCGTAAATGATACTCGCTTCTTTTTTACTAAGTGCTATTTAGGAATTTATCTGATATAAAATATTTCTGTAACAAAGTTAAAAATTCTCTTAGTGATGGTCACCTGCATTTTGATACATATGCTTGCTGCAAGTTTTTTAAGGGTCGTATGTTAAGCAAGGAAAAGGAAACAAGATAATTCATAATGCAATTGCATATGTAACAGTCTATAGCTTTTAAAAGAAGTTACAAAATACTTGAAAGATCATAGCCAATGAAATTTCCTTATTTAAACATTACCACAAATTAATATACCAAATTAAATACAATATATTCTGTAAGCATATTATTTGTATGTATTTTAGTCAAATAATAAACTTTCATAATTGATCATTTTTAAAAAAATCCCCTATTCCCTTGCTTTCCATAATGTATAGATTCAGCACTCAAACAACAGCTGATAACCTTCATATGTTCATCTATAAATGTGAAGACCTTCTTAGGGATATTTTATTCCTAACTTTATAATAAACAAAATAATCGAATGTTTATTTTTTTTACTGTGTCATTTTTGTGAAAAATTTAGCATCTAAACAGAAAAACAAAGCTTGTTCCACATTGAGACTTAATATTGGATTTAGCATTTGTATCTACTTTCCGAAAGCCAAGACATTTATGAATTACAGTGGAAAATACTACCCAGGCTCAATCCAGATAACACCAAATGTAACGAATGATGGTATTATTAGATTTAAGGTCTTATATTTGTAAATTGTTTCACTTTGGGCATTTCCACAGTAAAACTTGAAAAGCATAAGTATCATTCATCTATTTTTACTACAGACTCCATGGAAGCAGCCATTAAAATAGCTCTTCTCTTTGTATATTAGCAGGCAACTATTATCAAGCACCCACTCTCTGTTTTTAAATGATATATTATTATCTGCTGCTACTTTCAAACATTTATCAATAAAACAAAATGGAATAGTTAGCACTATAAATAGTATGAAGAAAGAAATTGTATCAAAGTAGGTTTTATTAATTTGGTCTGAAAGTAACATTCCTTGAGATAGTTATTAATGTATTTACCACTGTATGATCTTGTGTAAAATAACTGATTGAATTGTTATCTAAGTGATTAATGAAAGAAATTAATTTACCTTTATGACTGAGATCAAGGTTTAAAAATTTTTTGGTTGGAAAAATTCAGAGATTTTGTTTTCCCATTGTTTTTGAGTGTAGACTCAGGATTATTATAATTATGTTTTGGCATTGCATTTTTATTTTCATTTGATTTAAATAAGATTTAACTTGAAAAATTCAAAATAGTTTTATCACCTTAAATAGATTACTACTTTTGAGAATTAGAATAGTTTTTCATATTAGTTAACCTCATTTTAATATTAAATCAAGAAAGTATTATATTTACTAGATTTAAACTTAATGATAAAGTAAACTAATTATGTGATTATCAAAATCCATCATTAATATTCTGTAAGATAATATATCAGATGGTAAATAAATGATTTGAAAGGATTAATGAGTCTTCCTTATGAAATCAAGATCAGTATTAAGCTTAAAAGGAGACCATGAAAATTAGTGATAATCCGACAAGAAATTTCATCCAGTAAGTAAAAGCATTACAAGATACCAATTTAGCAAAAGAGATAACTTAAGAAACGCAGGAAAATAAGTGAGAATAAAAGCAATTACCCACAAAAATCAAATTAAATGCTTAAATGTTGAATACCCAGTTATTACATATTGAAACAAAAAATTTAAATCTTAATTATTTGTATATTAGAAAGGACATTTTGTTGATGTAAATTTACTTGTCTGTTTAAAAATTTGTGTGATTTATTTTTGCAATATTTCTTTGTTTTGCCAATGACTGCTGTGTACCTAAAGAACTAGTCCTATTTTCTCTAGGAAACATTCATTATATAATAAAACCTAAGCTATATTAAAACATTAACTTAATTATATAACTCAAGAAATGCCTCTGTAGTTACATTTGCCAAAATGTGAAATTTTTAAGTGTCCCGTGTATTATAATTTCTCATTCTTCACTGAAGACAAGATATATCCTTATAGTCATTATCTTATGTATTTGTGTACAAATCCTAGGAGGAATTTCAGCTAAGTCTTTAAGCCAAAATTCAAGTTTGACACTGATGACTTCAAACACAACTGTCTTCTAGGGTTCCCTAATGACTTCTTTGCTTCTGTATTTTTTTTTTCCTCCAGAAAGACCCAGTGAGCTCTCTAGAAAATTTAGAAGAAAAAAAGTTCCCTGGAGAGGCCTCCATACCAAGCCCTAAACCCAAGCTCCATGCAAGAGATCTCAAAAAAGAACTAATCACGTAAGTGATTCAAAATGGCATACTCTGTGAGATTCTGGAAATAAGAGACTTAAGTTCATAATTTTGAGTAATAACATCTTGGCTTGTGTAATTGACTTAAGGAATATTTTAGGGCAATTTCAACCAGTCAATTGTTAAATATTCTATGTATATCTAAACCATTGCTCAGAACTAAGAGGCTTATGAAAAAAAAGTATACATGACATGATCTCGTGCTAAGAGAATTGAAAGTCTAATTGATTTAAAAAAAAACAATATAAAACAATTAGAAATGTTTATGTTTTGATCAGAAATTCTTAATCTGAGATCCACTGACCCCAGATTATCTAAATCAGAGCTTTGGGGAGTTTGTAAAGCTTTTCAAACTTAATGCAAATTGCTGTTTGGGTAAAAGAGTTCATGGTTTTCATCACATTCCCCGTGGGTTCTGTGACTCAGAAGAGTTTACAGACCAGAGCACCTGACAGCAGTAAGTAGTAGTTAAGACTACAGCAGACTTCTGAGGGGGAGGGTAAGACACCCCGAGCAGGGTCATGGCTTCCTGGAACAGAAGGCCATAAGCTGAGCCCTGAACAGCAGCCAGACCTGGAGAGAATGCAGACACAGAATCCAGCAGGACGGACGAGGGCCCTCAGAAGAGTAGCCTGGTGGCAGGTTTCACATGGACAAGCCACATAGTGTTTGAGCAGAAAAGCAAACTGAGTATGTAGCATTTTAAGGAGAGCAGTGTGCAGACTTATGTTGAGACTGGATGCATTGGGGTCTGTCTGGAATCAGGAAGATCATCTAAAATGTTGCTGTAGAGATTTAGACGATGTGTAGAGGGAGGAAGTATAGAAAGAAAAGGGCAGAGTGGTCAACACAAAATTAGAGGACCCACATTCTGCTGGAACCGGAGAAAGAAAAAAAAAAAAAAAAGACGCAAAGAATACAGAAATGAGGCTACTTAGAGGAAGAGATATAAGAAAATGTTTGTCATGGAAGCTATAAACTGAAAAATCCCAAAACTAGGCTTTGATTTTATCAGATGCTACTGGAAGTTCAAGGAGGTGAAATTAGAAAGCTAGACAAACCTTTGGAAGAGTCTGATGAATAATGGAGGCCAGCCAGCAGGTGGGACCTGGAGGCAGAGAGGCGATTCAGAGCATTGTGTATGCAGTGCAGGTGGTGCCTCCAAATTACTGCAGTGGTAACAACTAGGATTGTGAACTTTACCCACATAAACTCACACATTCTTATTTTTTTTAACCCTGAAGATCTCTAACTGCACGTTGTTAGAATTCAGAGTGTGATTCATACAGCTTCCTTGTGGATACGAGTTCATCTGGGCTATCGCCAGGACAGAAGTCCTGAAATCCTCCACTTTAGCTTCCCGTTATGGTGCAGGGGAGATAGAGATACCAAGATAGACAGTAATTAGGGAAGGAGGAGGAAGAGAGGAATGGGGAGGAGGAGGGTGTTTCAGACCAAGATAAGGCAAGAACCTTAGCTTTTTTGTATTTATATCCTCAGCGGGTAGTATAGTCTTGGCTGGGTTGTGTTTGAGTGAGTGAGTGAGTGAGTGAGTGAGTGAGTGAGTGAAATGCAGGAAATATTTTCCATGTGTAAATGATTAAATATTAAAGTATATTTATACCCAAGTATATTTAAAGCTGCCAAGTAATGAAGGTTTCTAGCCAAGAGTGACCCTTCACTTAGCCACCAGTGTCTATACCGCTATTCTGTATCCTTCTGCATAAAAATATTTAAATTTTTCCAATAAAAATATTTTTAAATCCTCTGCTGTCCCAGCTTCTACCCAACCCCCTATCTCTTCTTTTATAGCAAAACTCAAGAAAATTGTCGCTACCGTGAGACTCAGTTTCTTGCCTGAATCTTTCCCAGACAGACTTTTTCACTCATTGCTTCCACAAAACCATTCTTAAGTTCTCCAGGGAACCCCCATCTGGATGCTCGTTCTTTGTTCTTCATTCCTACTTGGGGCAGAGTGTGACAGAGCTTATGACTCCCTCCTTCTCAATTTATTTTCTACACTTGGCTTATAGGACACCACACCTGAGGACTCTTTTCCCTCCTCACCTCTACCTCTTCACAGATTCCTATGCAGCCTCTGGAGATGGTAATACCTCAGAGTGCAGCCTGGAACCTCTTCTCTCTTCCATCTACTCTTTTCTCATTTCTCGGTGTTAGAACCATCTCAACACTGAGGACTCCAAGGCTGGCATCACCAGCTGGGACCACCAGACCCACTTCCAGCAGCTCACACGCATGATGAGCTAGCTCTTCTCTTCCGCCAGGACTCACAGTCTCCACCAGAACTCTCTTCTCTGTGCTTTTCTCCTAAGGCCCGAGGGCCTTACAATTGCTCTTGCCTCTGCCAGAGTGCTCTTCCCACGGATCTCCGTAGGATGTCATCTTCTCCCTCAGCTCCTCTCTCAACTGTCACTTAGCTGAGAGGTCTTTGTGGCTACTGTAGTCACCTCTCCCATCCCCAGGCCTGATACCCCTCTCCCTTTTTCCAGATCTCCTTTTCTCCTTCAGCATTTATCACTAACTAACATACTTAAACACTTTGCTTCTTTCATATTCTCTTTTGTCTGCTTCCCCCACTAGAACAGAGGCCCCAGGAAGACAGGGGCATCCTTCTTCCATCTGTTTTGTTCTCTTCTATGTCCACACCATTGGCACATATTTACTGTGCTGACTCTTATTTCCCCAACTACATGGAAAGCGACTTAGGATCAGGGAACGCATACCAACTGCTGTTGCCAAATACAAGGGTCTTGCATATAGGAGGTGTTCAGTAAAATTATTTGTAGTACAGCATCAATTGACTTTATCGACATGTGAGCAATATTTAAGTAACCATAGACTTTGCCTTCTTTAAGGGTTGTAGTGATAAACATTATTGGCTCAAATACCATGCTCCCTTCTTAGTTTAATATTCACCTGAAGCTTGGCAGCTGAAACAACATGATGAATGGTACCAAACAGACTAGAATTTTAATTTCACTGAATACTGTTTCTTCCCAAGAGGTGACTTAAGTCAGTCATGTATTTATTTCCTCCCGGAACTACTATTCAGAATTTTAAATCTTATCATGGATTTTACTTCTATATATTATTTTTAATATCTTCAAAACTTATATTTTTTGAAGATAGATTTTTGAAAATTGACAAAGTCATTATAAACTAAATGTATGTAAAAGATTGATAATTAACCTGCATTACCATTTCAGAAATGAAAATGAAGTGTGATTATTTTGTAATAGATAATTCTTATTGGCTTAAAAGTAAATACAAAAGAAGAAGGGTTCTAAAAACATTGAACAATTTTTGGAATATATTCATGAATTCCTAGGACATTAATTCTCTGGAGACCCCATGGTTCTCACCTCATTTTACAAACAGCTAAGTGATTCAGGAGATGTTACCTATATGTGTCTATATTGGTACACTGGTTTTGTGAGAGCCTCTCTACAGTTTCGCCCTGTCCTTATTATGTTTTGTTTTGCTCTAACAGATAAATGTACCTTAATTGCTTACCAAAAAATGTTGGTTGAAATAAAAATTTTAAGTATATATTAGCATAAATTTGCTTAAATTTGAATGTCACTTACTCAGGGAACTAGCTAGTTTCATTTCTCTATGATTCTTTCTCTTTGATACTTTCTTTTGCAAACCTTCCCAGAATATACTACCCAACTGGTACTGGCACATGTTATTGTGTAAAATTTTCATCAGGGATTTGTAATTAAAGCTGTAACAGAATCTGAAACAGAAGCTTTTCTCACCACAACCACCATCGCAATCCTTTCTTTATTGCTTGACCTCTTTATACCATCAAACCTAAAAAATAATAATAATAATTAGCTGATAATTAAGTGCATACTGTTTCATTATATTTCCTAAGTAATTTATAGCTGATTGGTTCAAAAATTACTAACACTTCTTGCCTTTCCTGGCTGTATTAATAGGAGTAGTAATTAAAGATAAAATAAGAAATAAAATACAGTAAATGCAATGCTGTTTTGTACACTAGATGGCGATGTGTTTCCAAAAATAAGTGTTCTCAGGAATTACAACCCATCTCTCACCCTCTGATATTTCAGTTGTATAATGTTCAGAAAAGATCGTTCCTCAATTTAGTGGAAGAATGGCATTACTAAGATTACTCAGCTCAAATGTTAGTCATTGTTCATTTTTTATTTACTTGTTCACATATATTTATAGCTAGCTCACAGGGAAAAAAAATACTTAGGTGTCATTTTAGAAAATCTTGGATGCTGTCACTCTCCCCCTAAATGTCACTTCAAAAGAGTAAATTGTGTATTCTATACATATGTGGATAAACCTTCACTTTACACAGGATGTCAGAGAAACCAGAAGCATGGATGTTGTACAGGAAGCTCTGACTATTAACACCACCACAAGTAGCACTTAGTAGGCTGGGGTCAATTTGCTTACTTCAAATTAATGACTTTTGAGTAGCATCAAAGGACAGTAAAGGACTGAGAAACCTAGGAAACTATCAACTACGGATGTAAAACTGCTCAGGATAATGATCCTACATTATTGTAAAAACAAGTATAAAATGCACAGAATGTGACCAGCTTCTGAGATAAAATGGCACAGACTCTGGTCTTCAGCAGATACCCTAGAGAAACCTATCGTTTGTTTACGTTGTTAATCAGCAGTTGTCTTTGTTGGGTGCAGTTTTGGATGAAACTGATAGCAAGCTTTTTAATAAACTTCTTATCCACTTCTGAAGTGTCAGCAACTTTCCCACCTAAAATATCAGTTTACATTTCAGTCATATATAGTATTTTCAAAGATTTTCTTCTTTTCCAGATATTTTCTAAAATATTTATGAAGTTATTATGTTACCTGTCTCTTAAAAACTCACAAAAATTTTAACTCTATTGTATAATGGGTGGTGGTATTCCTAAGAGCCACTCTCATTATAAGGCATGGGCTTATGATATTTTTTTTTTATAACACATACTTTCAAAGAAATAAAACACCATTGATTGTTTATTTGCAACATTACTAAGACATAGATTTTATGTCTTGCTTTCCTACATCGTTTGAATTAGAGAATTGGGTATGATGCTGAGAGTTAACTACTTAAGATCATGCTAGTTTTCTTTTAGCTGGTCTACTGGTAGTATAAATCCTAAATTCAGTAGCTTCCGAATGACCTATACTGTGTGTTAACTGATCTTGAAAAGAGAAGCTACCTTGTAACAAATCAAACAGAGCTAATGACTCCATGAAATGTACTTGACTCTAATTATACATATTTTTATTGACCCAGCTGCCCAACGCCGGGATGTGATGGAAGTGGCCACGTCACAGGAAACTATGCTTCCCATCGCAGGTACCTAATAACCTGGTGTGCAGCCAGCTATTCATCATTGTGTTCCAATTTAAATACTATTCTTGCCGATTCTAGAAAGATATTAACTGGAGCAGGAATTGGAGAGAGAATGGGTTTTGGTTTCTTTGGTTTTTCAGAAATAAAGCCGTCAAATCTTCAGTCTTTTCACTTATATGGTACAGAAATCATGATTTTTGGTCAAAACTAGTTTCCTGATCCTGTACTCCAGGTTACAAACCAAAGTCAGAGTTTCTGTCAGGGCTTTTGTTGTGTCCAACTTTAGGACTCAAGTAAAACAAAGGTAAGATGACAGTGTGACTGGAGTTGACTGTTTACTCTGTAGATGTGGCATCCTCAGCCCTGGGCAAATAACAAGTCAATGCTTAGAGAGGTTAAACAATGACAAAAGGCTGTGTTTAGCCTTTCCACTTACCTTCATCGATGTGATTTGCTTTCCCTTTTGGCGCAGATTTAAACTCTTAAGCCATCATCTTGATGATGCAATAGCAATGAACTCCCTGTCAGTAATGATTGAATCACTGAGTTATAGAACTAGGGAGTCTCATTGTTTTAAAGCCCTTTATTTAATAAATAACGAACCCCAGTCTATGAGAAATAATTGAGGTGCCCACGAGCCCGAACTGGTTAGAATATCAAAACTGGATTCAAACCCTGCTATTTTGTCCCTAATCCCCAGTCACTGGAAAATTTAAGATGCTCACAGACTCGGGATGCCATTAAATTGGATTTGTATATGTCAGTGTTCTGTATTTTGTTTTTGTTTTTCTCATCCCTCTTTAGTGTTTCTGGATGTCCTTTAGCAGATAAGACTCTTAAATCCCTCATGGCTGCTAACTCTCAAGAGCTAAAGTAAGTGTGGGAAGAATGACCTCCTTGCCCTCGTTCACCGTGTGGGGAACCGTGTTGGGACGCTCGTCATTCAGAACCAGTCGCTAACAAGTAGTAAATCATGTCTCACTAAGTTATGACCAACACACTCTTTCACCAAAAAGTTCAAACGACTAAAACCAAATCACTGTTAGTTAATTAATTAGCTTACTTGGGGATTTTGTTTTTACAGTCATTTTTAAAGCAATGATGTAATAGTTCAAGATATTTTTTTCTGCTAATATCAGAATTTATTTAATAAATCAGACCTATGAAGGTGGACAAACCACTTCTGTAATCTGATTTTAAGAAAGTTGTATTATTTCTTACATCTTCTTTATTCCAAATTTCTCACTTGTTTATTTTTATATCTTGTTATTTATATAGAATAAAAAGTTATAATCTACCTTATATCCTCTAAAATTATAATTGAGCATATATTTTAAAAGATAATTTATTTATTTAATTTTTATCTAAAAATTAAAAAAATAAATTTATGAAAAAATATTAAAAAATCAGAGTTTCAGTACCAAAAATAGTAAAGGGAACAATGAAATATACAACTTTTCTCATTTTCAAAGTGTGAAGTACATTGATTTTGTCAACATAGATTCTATAAATCTATATCGGCTGCCACTTTTCCAGACTAAAATATAAGAATGCTAAGTAAAGATTAATTTTTAACAGATTGAAAACAGAAAAGTTCCAGGCATATTTACTCAATCTTACTTAATCTTACTTGCTCAATACTTACCTATTCAATTCTACTCAATTGTTCAATTCTATTCAATTCTACTCAATTCTACTCATTCTACTTCTACATTGCTATATCTTAATAATAATTATCAGTTCTCTTAAGTATTTTCCCTAAACATTATATCTGGGAATCAATGTTGATAATAATTGAAAACATGTGTATTGATAGGTCCTCTTGCAATCTCCAGTATCTATGTGTTTTACATAGTCACCTAACAAGTAAGAGCTTTAGATATTTTCCATACATAAGAAAAAGAGACATTTCATTGACCTCTTCTCTAAATTCTCAAGAATTCCAAAACAGGGTTACTGTACACAGATTTTTCCATAATTGGGATATGCTAGCAAACCATTATTTACTATAAATGTTAATAGAAAACTAGTATTCAGCCTTTCTTACAATATGGAATACATATTACATCTGAATGGTTGACTAAAGCCTCGGGGCAGGTTTCTCCGGGTAGCTTAAAGAATATCTGATTTTATATTTCATTTGATAAAAAGCATTTACTCCTATTTTCTGCCTCAGGCTTGAATATAAAGCATTTCCATGACAGTTCAGTGAGGTAGAGTTTAAGAAAAAAAAAATAGATTCACATTTTCATTATTTTTTGGATTTTATTTTTTCCAAACTCTTGTTTGGATAGAAATGCTCTGAACCAGGGTGAGCATACAACTGAAATAATAACAAAGATAATTTCTACAAGAACCTTCAGAAGAGGAAACATTTTACGACAGTTTCCTTGTTTTCATTAATATTTAGGATTTTTTTTAAAGGGAACAAAAGGGTGAGAGTCTGTTTAAATTGCTGTATTCATGTGTATTTTGAAATCTATTTCTAATCAGCATTCCAAGTAGAACTGGATTTTCCCTCCTCTTTACCCTCCTCATTCCAAATTTAATGGTTGCTTGTCAATAATAGTCATTGGTAGATTTTCCAAGAGGCCATTTAAGTTGGGCCATGAGGCAGAACAGACCAGGTGCAAATGACTTAGGTTCTAAGGCAGCCGCAGTAATGTGCCAAGTCTCTGGAATTCACCTATACCACTGCTCATCCGATTTTAATGCATTACCATGGTAGTGGAGCATGGCAAAGAAAATAAATTGTGCACAAAATCAATTTGGAAAACTATTTTTTCTTAAATAAAAGATAAGAACTTTACATGATGTAGACAGAAGCCCAGCCATGAATTGTGGGCCAAAATTCTGGTTCCTTCCAAAATAAGATTAAAAAAAAAAAAAAAAAGAATGCAGGATAACAACTAATACGTTGTCTACCAAGCATCACACAGTAGCTACATTTCTTAAATTTTCTTTAAAAATGGATTGTTAGCAATAATCTAATTAAAGCAAAAAAGTCCCACAAAAAGCAGCTCATTCCATTTCATTCTATTTGAATGTGTCATGACCCTACTCCCTCCACTACAACCACTAGGCCTGTGCTCTGTTCCTGTGTTTTCCAGGTGTCCAACCCCAGGGTGTGATGGTTCAGGGCATGTGACTGGAAACTATGCCTCCCACAGAAGGTAGGATGCATCTCATTTCTAAAAAAATGAAATCAGTGTCTGCAGCAGGGGCCACAGAGATAACAGGGTTTTGTTTTGTTCTATTTTGGGAACATATTCTAGTTTGTCCGGCTGCCCTCGTGCCAGGAAAGGTGGTGTCAAAATGACTCCTACGAAGGAAGAAAAAGAAGACCCTGAACTAAAGTGAGTGCGGCAGTTGAGGCAGCAGCATCCGGGCCTGTAGCTTGTTGGTCAAATGGGCGAGGCCTTGGTCCGCATGCGACTGAGCACTGATTGCATTTCAGGGGAGGTGTACCCTAGCAAACGCGAGGACACTTGAAGCAGCAGTCAGTATTTGGAGGTTCAAGAGAAATTTCCCATCCCTAGCTATGTTTCCACAGTTCTTAGATAATGTAAAAGAAAAAGGAGGAAGATCATATTTTTTCCAATTGTTTTCAAGGAAAGTTGCATTGAGGAAGCACTACAGAACAACACATTGGCAGCATTTTTTTTTCCCTGAAATTTTAAGTTTTCTTGAGGTGAAATTTCATCGAAGTTAAATTCCCTTCCTTGAGACATATACTACCAAGTCTTGGATGATATATGCAGATATCGATGTAGAAATTTAAATTGCTCATTCTACAGCATTTCTAAGTACAACATTTAGACAATTTGGAAACCAAAATTCCAGTTTTTTGAGCAATGTGCTATGTAACATAGGGCAAGACAGTTAATGTTTTATACCCTTGGTCTTTGTTTGGAGGCAGTCTGACGCAGTGCTCACCTGGGTGGCTAGGGCTAAAAACGGTGGGCGTGAACTTGACTCCACTTCTTGTAAAATGGATGGAAAGTTACCTAAGTTTGATAAGTCTCATTTTCTCCACCTATAAAATGGGATAATAACACTTTGTTCCATAGATTTGCAGTGACGATTATAAGAGATAATGCATGAAAATTGCTTAGCTCAGAGCCAGTGGACCATCATTACTGCTAGTACAATGCTGTTTTGCTAGTTGTAGTGGCATCTTTTAAAACTCTGTAATTTCACCATTTGCCTTCTGGATAGTATGGGGTCACCACTGCCATCTTATTCACTCAGTTACTGTAGTTTATATTAGTTATCCAGCCTCTTCCAGCTGGTAATGTCTCTGCTGTGTCTCTCTAGATGTCCTGTGATAGGTTGTGACGGCCAAGGTCACATATCAGGTAAATACACATCCCATCGCACAGCTTCTGGCTGTCCCCTGGCTGCCAAGAGACAGAAGGAGAATCCTCTCAATGGGGCCCCCTCTCCTGGAAACTGAACAAACAAGAACTACCACACTGTCCTTTGCCAGGCTGCAATGGGCTGGGCCATGTAAATAATGTTTTTGTCACCCACAGAAGGTAACATTTGTTCTCTTTTTGTTGTGTTGTTGTTGTTGTGTTTTTCACTTGGGTTGCTTTGTGTGGAGGGGAGGCACCCTCCTCAAGGTCATAAATTACAGCACGTTAGATGTTATAACAATAACTCTTGCCAGTTAGACATTTGACTAGTCTGAAGAATAAAAACTATTTTCTCTATTTCTGAACTTTCACTTACAATTTTCAAGAAAATGTGCATTTGTTTTCTGTATTCTAAAATATTGCTTATGCTGTCATTTTTTAATGGTTCAGTCTTTTAATGGTCCACTTCAGTTCCAAGTGGTTATAGCTAGTCTATTATGTAGCGTAATTGTAAACTTTCACTTTATCTATTTGTCATTCCCTTCCTCTCATGAACGAGCTCAATTTCAGGCCAAATTTTAGTTGCTTTGCTACTGGGAAGATCTGACTCATCCCCAGCAGCCAGAAAGAAAACGACACAGCAACTACTAAGTGTACAACAGGATGAGGGAGATTTAGAAAACCCTTTATAGTTTCATGATGACTTAATTCCTTTATCACGATGTGTCACATATTTCAATAGAGCCCTTGTGGGTTCAGTGATCATAGCCCACCTTTCTGGTTCACGTTCTACTTAAAGAAAAGGAGCTACAAGAGTCACTGCAACTTCTCGGATCAAGTGGGCCCTTCCCACCTTGCCAGCTACTGCACATGAGGTAGATTTAAAGTTCAGTGAAGCGTTAGTGAGCCCTGATGTTTTTCTTATGAGTAGAATGTAAATTGAGCAAAGCTGAGACATTTTGACATTTTGTTCACTTTTAAAAATACATATCAATGGCATGAGACAATAAAACCTTGCAGAAATTCCTGATTTAAGTGAATACCAGCGACACTTGCTTATGGAAAACCCTGAAATTTTAAGTGGTTTATTTCTTGATGATTTGCAAATGCGCAGACACCTCCACAATAGTACACATTGTTTTATTCTGGTCAAATCATCATTTCTATTCAGAAATGACAGTCACAAATCAAGTGTGCCTAATGTCACAGTTACTACACAGTTAGTTCATGGCCTGAGCAATATCTACATTAACACTGGTGATAAAATGTTACTGCTGTGCTATGGCGAGCACATCCCTCAGTTAGCAACAAGAGTTATCTTTAAAAATCATGAAGAAGTTTTAAATGATGACACTGAGGTCAGCTGAGAAGCAACAGGGATTCTTTAAACTATCGGTGGAAGAGTAATTGGTGAAGCCACTTGAGGAAGCAAGTTGCCTTTAGGGAGTCATTTTAAAGAGCAGATGAATGTGTCCTGCTGCCCAGCCACTGAGCTGGGTTATGCTCGGAAAATCTGTACAGTGGGGCCCAAACTCCAAGCTGGGAACTAACATGCTCCCACTACGACTCAAGAGCATAAATAAATGGTGTCTTCACACCGAGGTGATGCAGGTGCTGCCACACACTGTGGTGATGCAGGGACTGCCACACCGTGGCAAAAATGAAGGCACAGCATGGGTGAATTTTAGAACATGATGCTGAGTGGGACACATTGCTGAAGAACATGTGCAGTATGATCCTGTTTATAGAGAATTAAAAATAGTCACAAACATACTTTTTTAAAAATAGGTAATTAGTAACCTGTAATGCTTTTCTTTGGGGGACAGGAGACAGTAATTGTTGAGGGGCCAGTGAGCTTCAAATATATCATAAGGCATGCTCTATGTGTGAATGAAAATGATACTCATTTTAAGATTATTATCTAAACTGCAAATCTATATTATATGTAGCTGTGTACATATTATGTATTTCATAAGATGAAAATCAAAATGATGAATTCGAAAATTACAGGCTGCAATATTAATACCAAGATATTATTTTCTAGAGAAGAAAGTAATTAAAAATTTAAACAAATGAATAACTGATTTCACTTTTCCACTAGAGATTTCTTCTGCTACTTAAAATATTTAAGTCACTGAATTTAATTTGGGTGATTCTCTTGAAGGTGGAATGATTTCCTTAACTATAGAATTTAATAAAATAACATCACCAAATGTCTGGCTTATTGCCTGGCACATCGTAGGTGTTCCATACTATTTCCTTTCTTTCATAAAAATTATACTAATATACATATATTTGCAATAATGCGCTAGAGTAAAAATGACTTACACTGGAATACTACGGTCTAACCTACCATACACTTGTATATATTATGTATTTTTAACCTAAAATCCCTGAGGTTGTTCAGGACTCTTTCCAATCACTGTCAGTAGCAGACTAGCATCCGTTTGGGCCCTCTCTGTTCCGGCAGAGAGCGCTGTTCTAAGTAATTACACGGTTTATTCCCTTAAACCTTTACAAAAGCCTGTGAGCTACAGAGGTGTTGGGATTATCCGCTGCGGATAGAAAAGGGCACAAGCACAGGGCGTTCAGGACTTGCCCCTGCAGACAGCCCCAGGACGCCAGCACCCCTTTCGTGAAGCTGTATCACCTGCAACCCTGTGTTTGAGACCTTCCATGTGCCAGGCCCGGGCACAGACGAGTTCTTCAGTCATCATCTACAGTAAGTTTTGTAATTTTTCCCTTTCAAGATTCAGCAGAATGGGAATAATTACAAAACTTACCTTATGGATGGTTAAGAACAATTTGTCTTGTGATTACATCAGCATTATGTTTACATACTAATTACTTTAAAACCTTGCTTTAAATTTTTATGTTACAAACTTCCATTTTTGAAAAAACTAGCAATCACTGAAGACAAAGATATCATATGAAAATGCACAGATGCAGACACACACACATCATTATGGATGTTTGTGGCTTTAAAATCAGAAGTTCTATAAGTAATAGAACTCATTGCTATGCTATAACTTTGCAATTTTACTGAGGTTTATTAATATATTATAAACAGTGATGTCCACTACATAAATTGTATCCCCCGCCATTTTAATTTAACAAGGCAGACAAAGATATAGTTTAAAATTGCCTTGATATGCCTTAATAGAATTGAAAATTTGGTCAAAATCATATAGGGCACATTCTTCCAGCTTTTGTACTGTGGAGCCCAAATCCAGCAGGAACATCCCAGGCAAACTTCACCTCTTCAGGCAGCGAAATGGAGCCTCGTGGAGGACATCCTCAAAAAGAAAAGGACCTTTTAAACATTTTCTGTCCCAATTTTTTAAAATTTAGGATTTGCTTCGTAACCTGGTAGATGTAACTACATTAGAAGGTACAAAAGATCAAACAGCATTTTTTTAAATCAAACCCTCATGTTCACAGTTTAACTACACTTTTGGTTCTAAGCCACATAGTTTTGGATGCTTCATTCCACATCACTGGGTTACAATTAGACATTTACTGCTGTGTTGTCTGAACAAAGCCGATCCTTTAGGGGAGAGAGAGAAGTCCTCACAAGTTATGAATTTCTATTATGTTACAAATAGACTTACTATATGTCACTTTTAAGATCCAGTTTACCAACTAAATAGTAGCCCTGTTCATGACCATTTTCTGAGGATACAATATGTGACATAAGACAGAGTTGTGCAAACTTTTCAGGCAAAAAAAGATAACAAAATTTAAATAAGCCACACTTTACAATGAAAAGCTTCGGAGGTAGAAAAACTGAGTTCAATTTCAGTTTGTGCTTTTTCATTATTTTCTTTTCCTGTGTAAAATAGTTCATAATTTATCAAATTTTGGCAAATCACATAACTTTCTTTTTATGTATAATATTATATCCTATTATTTTTATATTTTATATAATCTTTATATAGATAATTTAGAATTCTTTAAAAATGCATTCATTCAGCAAACATTAAGGGCTTTGCTTCAGAAATATTTTTTTCATTTGGCCAAGCATCCTAATCTTTGGATTGAAAATAATTGTTTTATACATGGATCATAATCAAATTTCTGCAGAAAAATATTTTAAATGGCTGATTATGATAATTTTTAATTTTATTTAAAAATCATATCTCTAAATATACAACAAAATTACAAAAGAATTAATGGGTACTTAAAACCAACAAAACCATCTGATCATGTACTATGAAAAACAAGTGTTGTTCAATGTCATTATCATCTCGGCACAATTTAAATAAAACAGATGACATTAACGGAAAGAGCACTGCTGAAGAGTGAAATTAAGGAACAGTATAAACGCCACTAAAAGCAATTCGCTGCCTCAGGAATGGTTATATTTGAATATTCTTATAGTGGTTCCTTTTGTTCTTTCGGGGTAAAGATTTCTTTATGAAAAATAATGTTTTAGAAGTTAAAGAAAAAAATTAGACACTTTCCCATCCTCCAACTGAATTTGTCATGAAGAGGGAGGTTGTTATTTTGGCCTTGTAATAATTTGAGTCATTCTGTAAAGATAAGACCACAGTACATATAAATACAGAAATAACTAGATTCTGCATTATTATTATGAAATTTTGACTAATTTGGAACAATTCTTATTCATACTATATATGTACAATTTCATGTTTCCAGAACATAAAGTAACCACTACTAAAGAAAGGAGCTTATATGAATGCAGAATAGTAACATTTTAACAAAATTCATTAAATGATAATATCAACAGTACTATTTATATTTTAAGAAAAAAAAAACACAAAACATCTCATATTATTTCAGGGCCTTTTGCTTTTGTTTGAATAGATATTTACTCGTTACTCTCTACAAAGGGACTGCAGGTTATAATGTAATTAGTAGGCAGGCAAATATTTAAATAGCAAGCAGTGAATAAAAAACTAATTTTTATAGGAAATAATACCTGTTTCACACATGGGTATAATTTTCTATCTTCACAGCTTATCTGGATGTCCTCTAAATGCACAAGCCATCAAAAAGGGCAAGGCCTCCGAAGAACTAATGACCATCAAGCTCAAAGCAAGTGGAGGTAAGGGCTCACGGTCGGGTTCACCATCCCCACCGAGGTCCAGACCACTGCTTCCCTAAGGGTTCTGCATGCCAAACTGTACCCTATGCAGAAGGTGTAATTTATTTTTAATATACAAGAAGGAAGCTTTCCTCACAATTCAACTAAAACTAATTTTATCTAAAAACAATAGGTTGGTTTTCCCCCCTACTTTTTAATAAGGATCTCCAACAGAGAAAATCACATGGAACTGTGTCCTTCAAAATGACAGTTGGCATGAGCACACTTGTGTATGTGTGCGTGTGCGTGCGTGCGTGCGTGTGTGTGTGTGTGTGTGTGTGTGTGTCTGTGTGTCTGTGTTCCTCATGTAAGCTCTCTACCAAATTCAAGAAACACAATTCCTGGCATCTCTGTTTGAATCTTTAAATTTTGTTCTATATTCAAAACAATGTTATCATGGCAAGCCCAGATGTATTTCCCTGCATGATTCCCTAGTGTCAGCCCCTGATCAAAGTTAACGTACAGCTTCTGTGTTCTGTATTCGTATCCTCCAACTTCCCTTTAAATCCTTCAGTGCTTTTCTTAGGATTTCTCGTCAGCATTATTTCAGGCATGTGTTGCTTTGTTTTCCATCGCAGATCATTCTACAGCACCTGAGAAACAATAGCAAAACAATAGTTTTACTTTGGAGAGTTTATTTGATGGGTTTTTGAGCTGGAGACTTTTAACTGTTGTAATTTTATTTCACTGAAAACATTGCTCAAGTTTTAATTTGCGATTTTTTTTTTTTAATGAAGATATGCAATACCCAAGGAGGGAAGCACTCTTGATTTTCCTACTGTTTTCCTCTGAGTCTGTCAGACATGTTATTTAAAGTGTTCTTCCTCCATGGGTGCTAACTTTGAAGAGCTGAGGGAGGTCAGCACGCTTGTGGGAAGAAAACAAGTGTTAGGGACGGGTCTGTACTCTACACTCTCTCCAAAGTCCAGACGCTCGGTAAACATGCTTTCTCCAGCTGCTCTGATTGTTCCTTGGAAATACTCCCCGCTTCTCAAATGCCTCTTAGCACATTTTCAGTGAAATTGGCACCATTAATATTTATTTACACATCGCCTTATCTCAAACAACATTTAAAGAATGGGAAGTACAAAGCTACATTTAGAAAGAAGAAAGCTATTTAAAATTAATTTGAAAAACTGCGACAAAAGAAAATGATAAGATGCGACTTCCCTGAGGATAACACAATAAATGTGTGAAGAAGCAAGGGGTCAAAAAGGATCTCAAATTTGACTTTCAGCTTTTTAGAAGCTAAAGCCAAAGGGGAGTATAATCACTATGAGAATTATGCTGTCAGTAAGTAAATTCAGAGCAAAACTTTCTAGAACTGAGCGCATGAAGAAATACTTCCTATGAGTCTTTCTTATGTGAGCACCCACACCTAACAGTAGAAGTCATCTAAATCACAGGCTGTTCCTAATAAAGATAAGAACAAAACAGTAAGTCGGTGCTTTAGAGCATATGATAATGAAGCTTTTATAAGGGGCCAGTGTGGTGTGGGCTAGTTATGCGCTTCTGATGGTCTGTCTGAACCCACTGCTAGACTGTTACAGTAACCAGGGAGCAGCAGGAGCGAGCGCACACCTTCTGGGCCCTTGAGAACTCCAACATGTTCCGCTGAGCCTTTCAAGGCTGTGGAGCAGCAGTCAGATGGGCGGGACACGCTAACAAGTGCCTGAAGTGCAGTTATTCCGGGTGGGCCGGGAAACCAGAGTACCTGTTTTACAATCTAAGGAGCTAGGGCCTGATGCTAATGTGAAGATTGCAATTTCTAAAGATTTTTGCATGAAAAAAAATCCACCTGAGTTCAGGTCAATGGTCAGTTGAGGGTCAAGAAAGAACTAAAGTGATCAGAGGTCTGCTCTAATAGCGTCCCATCCTCATCGCCCCCTACCTTAAAGCCTGGCCATAATAATTATTCCCTGGATGATTGATTCATAAAGCAGGTGTAAGCCAACCCTCCCTCAGTCATAAAATAATACATCAAATTGCTATAAAATAAAGTGCACATGACTTTAAACTTCTTTGTGTATTTCGTTATATTAAATTAGATGCAAATCATTCATGCAGTTGGTTGAATTTGGTAACATGTTGGGAGAAGATTCCCTACAAACCAATTAAAACACGGAAAGTCTATATCAAAATTTTAGAAGAATTAATCTTCTGTTCCCCACCATTGCCATAAGTAAATTGCCACTAATTTTTAAGACTATTACTAGTCCCTAATAATAAAAGCAGATCATCAGTACATGAATAAATGCTTGCCTTTCTAGTCTTTGTGGGGATAAGGAAAAATTATGATGGTTGACCAATGTAGATGTTTTTACATTTAGTGTCCTTCTAGTTCTTCCCATGTAACAAAATAGTATGTTCTAAATATTTTGATACATCATTTTTTTCTGGATATTCTCTTCACCTAGTTAGTAATAAAAATAGTCAAAATTATGTTAATTCATTTCCACTAAATAAAAACAGAAGTAAAATTTTAGTCTATAAACCAAATATAAAAATATTCACTCAAAAATATAATAGAATTTGTTCAAAATGAAATAGAATTGTTTCATTTGTATAATATAAAAAAATAACTACTTAAAGTCCCTTATAAGTTGAGTACACATGCTATTTACATATATCTACATAACATATTTATATAGAATATAAAGAAAATTTTATTATAAATTACATAATCCTTAATTATGTACTTCAGATTAGTATCAAGTCAAAGTTAGAATTATTGAATGAAGAGAAAGCAGATGCTCTTGCTTTTGAACAGGTGTACTCTATAAAGAAACAGGGCCATTGACTAGTTCAGTAAAACATTTACTGGAAAGTTGATATGGTTTCTTTAATCAGCAACACCTAGCTAGTCTCCTTCTATGTTAGTATATCTATAATGGAACATTAATACACATATTTTGCTGACACTTTCAAAAGAGATTAAATATCGTGTAAAGGTAGCATTACAATGGTTAAGAGAACACATGCTAGAACCAGAAAGCTTTTGTTTTGAATCTGAACTCCAGCAGCATACTAATTAACATTTTCATGCCTTGGTTTTCCCATCCATGAAATAAGGTACTACATCATAGTATCATAGTATCCTTAAGAGAATCAAATGAGTTAGTACAGTGTGACATTCAAAACTGGTATCATCCTCCCAGCTCCACTCAACAGTGAAGCCAAAAAGGGTGTATGTATTAAGAGGAGTATCTCAGGTTTTCAGGTAAGTTATATCTTCACAGAAAAAAAAAAAATGACAAAGAGATTCCTGAATTTGCTTCTTTGGCTAAAATATCCTCCAGTTCCCAGCAATCATAGTGAAAACATAGTTCACCCATTTATTAATTTCATGAGAATTTATGGAGTGCCTAGTATGTATTAGACTCTGTCATAATGTTTCTTTTTGAGGTCCTTCTCCATAGACTTTGAGAACTTTTTGTTATTAGGCTTCTTCCTAATGGCCCCATCTGGATTAAGAGGCATGAGTGTTTCACTGGCTTGGACCTCAGGGAAACATAAGCCTTACTAGATCTCAGTGCCAAGAATCCAAACTCTCAAAACGGTCTTCCCACAAGCATCCATAACTTAGCCCAAACTGAACTTATCAGTTTTCTGCTGCAGGTTGCTACTCCCTGACTCTTCCTCATCCCAGAAACACCACTAGCACCCCAGCTGCTCAAACAAACAGAAGTCACCCTTGTCGCCTCCATTCTCTCATTCCCTTCCTCCAACCCATCACAAGTGCTGCAAAGTCCACCTTCAGGTTTTGCCTTGAGTCTATTTCCATTACTCCGCTCCCACTGTCGTGGGACAAGGAGTCATGTCCAGCCAGGACCCAGGCAATAGTCTCCTAACTGGTTCTGGCTTCTGTTCCATCTTCCCTTCAGTCCAAGCTCTGCTCAAAACTCTGAAGTATGCTTTTAAAAAGTCAGTCAAAATCACATCACTCTCTGCTTAAAATCCTTCACTGGCTCCCATAACACTTAGAATAACCCCATGCTCTTTGTGAGGTCCCCACCGACTCACTCCCCTTGCTCACTGGGCCTTCACTCACAAGGGCCTCCTTACAAAAGTCCTGGGAACATTTTCTTCCCGCCCCTTTGTGCTTTCTGCTTTCTCCACCTGGAATGCTCATTTCACCCACTAGCTTGTCATACACATGCCCTTTCATATAGGAAAAGTCTCAGATTAAATGAGGTTTCCCAGTGAAAATCTTCATAGTACCCTGCTTGTTTCCTTCTGGCTCGCCATATTTTATGTGTTTTCTTTGCTTATTGTTTGTCTCACCAGATATTAAGAAAATACCATTTTTGAAGTGGAATTTGATTCCAAAGAGATAGAAAGAAAAAACGATATGTCAAATAAATATAGCACTGAAAATACCCGTTTAATTGAGACTCTGTGCTCCCTGAAGCTGTTGGAAACAAATATTTCAATCCCTGTTGTCAGAGAGAAGATTCCTCTACCAGCCACTAAAATACGGTGCTGAGAATGCAGTACAATTCTCCAGATACAGCAGGCTTGTGCAGAATAAGTCCTGTGTCCCAATATTTCCGTTAGTGTGGCCCTGGATAATTGTTTGTTTTCTTAGTAGTGTGTCACTGACTTAGTTGTGGGTTTGCTTTTCTTTATAAATCTCAAAGCCCAGAATTAGATGACTCCTATGACACACTCTCTTCAGTCCATGCGTGGCCACTTTTATTCAGGTAATTAGTTACTTAAAATTAAGCAAGAATACCTACAAACACCCACCTGTTTATCACGCTGTATGAAATTTTCAGGCTTACATTTTCCTCTTAATATTGTTTTAGTAAGAGTCATCCATGTTGTTTTTTTATGCGTGGGTACCTTGTTTCCAGGTTGTACTTTTGTAAACAATATGCTACATATATCTTGTAAATGCCTCCTATTTTACATGTACAACTGTTTGTATTAGGTGGGTACCTAGGATTGAAATTGCTGGGTCATAGAGAATGTGAAGTTCACCTTCAGTAGTATTCCAAAGTCGTAACTCCAGGAAAGTATAAGAGCCTAGATCTCTTTCAAACAAATTGCCAAGTCTTCCCATCCTGCTGTCATGAAATCAATCTTATTAAATATAAAAAAGTTTATGTTTATGCCACTTAATTGGTATTTCTTTGGTTTAGATTCATCATTCTAGACTGTTGAGATTACCTTAAATCCTGCTATGGCATTCTTAATATTAACTACCTTATCCACATTTTAAAAATCTTTAAAATGTATTCATATTCCTTTTATAAAATAGTGATGGGAAAATAACTCCTGTTCATTGAGAGCCTGCTTTATGTTCAGCACTTTATATCTTATTGCATCAATTCTCACAACATAGATTTTAGGTCTCTTTTATAGACAAGGAAACTGAAGCACAAAGAAGTAAGTTTCCCAACTTAAAAAATAAGAGTCAAGGCCAGCATTCAAACTTCGAAGCCCATGTTCCTTCTGCTAGATTGCATTTGCTCTTTATCCAAGTCCATGAAGAGAACTCAAATGATCTATCCCTGGACTGTGACCCACCTGCCAGCACCCCAGCTATGCCTCTATAATGGCTCATAAAGTCCCCTCAGTTAACAAATGTATAATTAATCAGCAAAACTCATGTCCGAACTGTCACTGCAGCATTGTATATGAGAGATGCATGAGCTTTGGGATTCAGTCTCTGCTCTGCCTCTTACTCTGGACTTGGGCAGGCTACATCACCTCTGTCAGTGTTCACCACGCCTCAGTTAACCTAAGGCTCAGTGTCTTCATATGTGAACGATGTATGCTGGAACATACGCCTTAGGCTGCAGTGAAGTTTAAATGAGAAAACATTTACAAACGTGTCTGCAGCACACGTGGAACATAATGGAGCAACATTGAATGGTGATACTTTTATATTCCCTTTTTTCTTACAAAGAATTTAAATACTGTAACTCCTTTTTTTACTCACCTTTTAGAATCTTGTATGTGGGTTTGGGTAAAAAACTCCACATTTCAAACTAAAGCCTAACTTTCACTTCACGAACCACAAATTAGATGTAAATGACTTAGATTTGTCACATTTTCACATTTTCGATTTGAACTAAAATAGTCTGACTCTTTACAGGTATAGAGAGCGATGAAGAAATTAGACATTTGGATGAAGAAATAAAAGAACTGAATGAATCCAACCTTAAAATTGAAGCAGATATGATGAAACTTCAGACGCAGGTAAACAGAAAGCTCTCTTCATGGCAATCATCATCTTGAGTGGAGACAAAACATTTAACTGTTAAACCTTGTAATGAAAAAATAAATAAATAAATTCTGCTATCTTACAATGAATATACTGACCATGTCTGGATTACAAAAATACTGTAAAAATGTGAATAGGTGGATTTTCTGGGCCATCACCGATCAGTAGCTCGAGTGTTTGCTTTGGGTGCATCAAAGGCTTTATAAGCAAATAAAATAAATCATCCTATAATTACAGAGTCCTGTCGAATGTGTGGTGCCTTAGAAAAATTGTCATGAGACAATATGAGAGTACTTATGTTTATTCAAAATCCAAGTAAAACAAAGCAACTTTTTAAATTTAATTTGTCTACAACACATCTGAATGTGTCTGTTTTTGTTAGAAACATCTTCTGAGATTTTCTTGAACAGATTCTTTACCAAAAATCCAAGCAATGTCTCAATTCTGCATTCTGGTTTGTAATGTCTGCCCCATTCCTGATTAAATTTATCCAAGTGGAAATTAAAAGTTCAGGCTAGGACTTTTTAAAAAACACTAATCATAACATTATTACAACAAGTCAGAAGGAAAATAATAATTAGACCAAGGATGGGCTGAAGTAGATTTCTCTCTTCTCTTTCTTGAGATGTAAGATTTTTAGACCACTGTGGTGACTGACTCTCAGAAGTCCTCATTCACAGGACCTTAAGACTGATGGTTTCAGTTCATCTGAAACACAGGTTTGGTTTCCTTACCCAGCGTGACCAACATCATAGTCTTCCATTAACAGCGATCAAGTCTACAAAAAGAGCTTGATGCCTTGGTTTACAGATTGTGGGAACTCCTCTTTAGAAGCATTACAAAGGAAGCAAAGGCCTCTGCTCTCATGGAATTTAAAGTTTAGAAGGGGGTGGCAGACAATAAGAAAAATCATAAATCACAAATTGTATTGTATGAGAGAAGGAGAAGGGGGAGAGGCAGCCAGATTTCAATATAAAACAGGATAGCCAGGCAAGGCCTCAAGAAGAAGAAGAAATTTTGGCAAGGACTTCTGGAATTGAGGGAATTTGCCAAACCGGTATGGGGAAGAGTGTTTCCAAGAGTGAAAACAGCAACAAAAACCCTATATCTTAAGAAGCTCAGAGTTTTGAGAAATAGAGCAAGTGTGGCTGCAGGTGATGATGTGGGGGAATCAAAGGAGATGAGTCCTAGAGGTAATGCATGGAGCATCCTAAGCCATGTTAAAGACCTCGGTTTTTATTCTGAATGTACACAGAACCTTTGTGGGGTTTTGAGCCAAGGGAAGGGTTAACATGATCATACTTGACCTGCATCTGACTTACATTTTAAGAGACTTAACTCATATTGGTAGCTGTGTTGAAGATGGGCCAATAATAGATTACAGGGGTCAAAGCCACATGCAGAGCCACCCATGAGTAGACAGTCAGTCACTCTTGTGGCTAGGCCGGGGACAGCAGTGCAGGTGGGGACAGTGTCCCATCCCAGATATTTTGAAGGAGGATCCCAGTGGACTTGGGGTGTGAGAAGAGGAGTGCCCCAGGGATACCACGAAGGTCCAGGCAACATGCAAGGTGCTACTGACTGGGAAGGGGGACTGCATGCGGGGCAGGTGTGAGAAAGAAGCTATGGTTTGCTTTTGAACTTAGTGAGCTGGAAATATCCATCACAGAGCGATGTGGAGATGTGGTGGAATCTGCAATTAGTGGGAGAGGCTGGGCTAAAGATATACCTTTGAGGATGTAATTACAAAATTCTGAGCAACATGACAGGGTTGCACTTTGTGAAGAGAGGTTGCAGGGTATGCATTCTTGGCATTTAGATTCAGCTGATGCATTTTCCTTCAGAGAGAAAACTTTTATACTCCTTCCAAACTTTACTTCCCATGTTCTCAAGTTATTTCCATTTCAGATCACATCTATGGAGAGCAACTTAAAGACAATAGAGGAGGAGAATAAACTTATAGAGCAGAACAACGAAAGCCTGCTAAGGGAGCTGGCGGGTCTAAGCCAAGCCCTCATTTCAAGCCTCGCCGACATCCAGCTCCCACAGATGGTAAGTCCAAGGCCAGAGCGTGGCTGCGACATTCCAAGTGTTTGCAGTGTTAGCATGCAGTCACCAACAGGGCTGCCAGGCAGAGAAACCTAGTTTTGAGTCATCAAGCATCATGCATCATACTTCATCATATATGACTTGCAATAACCTCCCTCACTGGGAATATGATACACATATACATTTAAATTACAAGGCTAAGAGTGTCTGATATTGTAGGAGTTACTTAAAGATGAGGGTTCATTTGAAATTTGTTTTATAATGTAATTTGAAAGTTGGAGGCCAAAATTCCCCGGCTGGAAAATTAGTTTCCAAATAGAAAACTTACAGAATCTGAGACACAGCCATTTGCATCATCTACCCAATTCAAGAACAGTAGAAAAAAAATTAACTTGGTGCTTTCTTTATACTCAGTATAAAGAACATACTTGAGTTCCCCTCACATAGAATGAAAAACACCAAAGTGAATTAAAAAAAACCCTTTTTATCCCCCCCCATCTAAACACATATTTGAAGTATGGCAACTATTTAAAATTTATAGAAAATTATTTTCTTTACATTTTCATAAATATAATAAACATTTTAAAAAGAAGCTGCATTGTTGAATACCTTTAATTTACTCAGTGTGTGCATTTTAGAACAAATTTTCTAAAGCTGAAAATTTTATATATAGAATGATTTTAAAAAGCAGCAATTTAATGAAGAAATATGATTGGTTTCCTAAAATATAATAAGTCCCTCAATTTACCCAATTTTCCAGCATAGAGCTGCCATCTTAACCAATTCCAAATGTCTCTTGGCAATAAATATAAATCAACAATTTTAAAAAATTAATAATGTAATGAACACAAAGGAAAATAAAATAGTACTTTGTGACCACTATTAAGGTAATTATCAGAGATTACTATATTATTATATTATTTATTGTCTAATTCATACTTTGAATTTATAATCCTTAATATTTTTTCTAAATCATTGCCATAAAAATAATCATTGTCATACAAGATAACTTGTACTTTGTGTAGGTAATTTAGTGGTGACTTTTAGGGCTAAACACACTACATGTTCACCAAGGCACCAAGGACTGAGCTTTCTACAGTTGACGAAGTCGAGGCACAGAGAGTTTATGTAATTTGATCAAGGTTCCAAAGACAACACAAGTCAAGTGGGCCTGGCTTTACAGTGTGGCCTTTATTTACTCTGCCACCTGGGTCCTAGTCCAGTTAAGTGACTCTCCAAGAAACACATGACAACGCAAAAGCAGAAGCTAAACGGGACAGAAAACCACAGTTACACAACACTAATAATTTAGAATAGTACTTTGCTGAGCACAACAAAATATTCTTCAAATTTAGAAAGCCTACCTTCTAAATAACAATAACAATACTGTCCTATATATAATATATATATATATATATATATATATATAGTATTTAAAACTTTAAAAGTCTTTTCTTCCAAGCATCTTGTGAAGTAAGGCACATTCATGTTTTCAAAAAGATGGAAAAATGGAGGCATCAAAGAATGTTTGGGTAGCATTCCTTTTTGTCATTCATTTCCTTTCACACAGCATACAATTTCTACACATCAAGTGTCTGTTTTCTTGAAGCACCACATTAGGCAAAGGAGATACCAGAGTACACACAAGAAAAATAAGGAATGAGCAGACTCTGACTTTGTGAATCTCATATTCTACCTGGAAATACAGATAGAGAAATTTAAAAAAAAAATGTATATTACAATGACACTGCAAGGTTAAAAGGGACGAAGAGGTGTCTGAGGATGAAAGAGGAAATTTTCCATGAGAACTGGTTAGTGAGCAGCTTGCTCAAATTTTAAATTCCTTATCCAGCCCAGTGCTGTCAAAGGAAGCATCTGGTATAAGCAAGCCTTCCTCCCCAGCATTGCTGACATCCACCTTCTGCATACAAGAGGTCTGTTTTATGCTGAGCATATGCAATTGAAGCTGAGATTGCCTCTCAAGAGAAATAATGCAGCTTTGAGGGATTCAACTCAGCAGCCGGACATCTACATTATGTGGCTCCACAATGACCACAAAATATTGTACAATTACATTAATCCCATTAATTGAGTAAAGAATGAACAGGTGACCCTAACACACACTGTCTCTTTCCCTCTCCCAAGACTCCAGCAACCATATATATCCTTACCTTCCTTCCCAGACTCCGGAGTCACTGATATGCTTCCGTGTTATTTGGTCCTCCTTTTGCCTCAGCCTGAATCCCTGTGATTGGTTCAATGTGTTTTGTCTTCATTTAGGGGCCTATCAGTGAGCAGAATTTTGAAGCATATGTAAATACACTCACAGACATGTACAGCAATCTGGAACGGGACTATTCCCCGGAATGCAAAGCTCTACTAGAAAGTATCAAACAGGCAGTGAAGGGCATCCACGTGTAGGACCGCAGCACTGCCAGGCAACAGAAATCACCAACGGCAGTAAAACCGATGGATCTGCTAGGGGCTCCCGTGCTACTAAGGCATGTAGGTTGCCATATCGTATTTACACTTGCAACATTGCACTAATTTTTTCCCCCCAGCTGACATAAAAAAGAAAATTTATGATAGACTCAAAGTAATGCTGTCAAATATTAGATCTTATTTATTTTCATATGTTTTCCTTTTATTTCTTCATTGCACTCTTTTTTCTTTGTAAAGTATATGTAAATTAATGTGACATTTTTATATTTTATTTATTTCTAATCAAAGAGTTTTTATTTTTTAACTGCATTTTGAAGTCTGCCATATTTTTACAAGTGTGTTTGTTTATTTTCCAATAGAATTTAAATAGAAATGCTATTCTCAAACACATATCTTTCTGGGTTTAAATGAGAAAACAAAAAGGTATGAAGGAAACCCTTGTCTAAGGACTGCACTAGGCTCCAGTTTGATTTTGTTGCACACTTCTTTCCCCTCTCTTCTCTGACGTTTGTGTGGGTCAGCAGGCCTGTGGTAAGGTGAGACACGGGGAAGGAAGAGGAAGGTAAATGGCGCCCACTAGTGGGCGGTGCGCTCTCACAGAAGCACACTATACTGGGAAAGCCTGCTCAGAATTTGTTAGCAATAATTAAATACAGCAATTAGCAAAGTATTGGACTTGGCTGTACCATTTCGGTTAATATGAATTATTTATTTGAAATGTTTTAAAGAAACATAAGCCTTTTTAGTGATGCAGATTTGTCTGTTTGTTTTTCAAGTCATATCAGATAGTTGGCAACCCTTCTTCCAAGATAAGAAATAAGATTTGATGTGACCAGCCAGGCTTTCCGGCCATATGTTGGTACAATATACAAGTGACAATATTGATGTAGATTTGTACTTAGCAAATACAAACACATCCAAATGGAAAATTCTGTAGATACCATATCCCCTGAAATAGCATTTATCTTACTGGGTTGACTGGAAAGGAATGGAAAATATAGTAACACATGAAAAAATATTATTTCTATCAGAACACTGGTGACATGGTCTTACCCTCTTTGGGCAACAAGACAACTTTTTCAATTTGATCCAAATCTTTCTGTAGAACTACAAGCGCTGCAAAGTAGACACACACAGGCACACACCCCAACATACACATTCACATACACTCACACACACATAAAATTGAGCCTGCAATCTTGAATTTCTGAATGGGTCACAGGTTAGTAGTTGCTATAGTAAAGGCAATGTCTATTTCAGGGATTGTAAAGTAGTTAAGTATTGTTTCAAAAGTTTTTTTATATTTATTTTTTTTAAAAAAAGGTATAGACAACCAGCTAAACTGCCTTTTTGGTGTGCACACACACCTCGTGTGCAATGTGCCTCCGTGTAAATGGACACTTGAACTTAGTGTGGGCTTAATTTTCTGTTCTATAACAAAAGTGTTTATTTTTTATTAGCCTCATGGATATGTAGATTGAATGTGATGGCACTCACAGGCTTGATATATTCCACTGTTATTACTGTTACCTGCACAAATGAAAAGTAATATCGACAGTAATTCTGCTTCCATGCCACTGTGGTCATTGTTATGTATTAAGTGGGGCTTATCTTTGGTTTGGGGTTCATTTGAACCCTTATATCTTAGTTTAGTGAAAATGAGATGTCTGTTCTTAGGTAGGAACGGTGTTTATTTAAAAATCAATTTAAAAAGAAAAAGAGCTACCATATGTGCTGTCTATTATAAATGGGACACCAAACAAAATTTTCTATTAAAGTTATGTACTTGCAAACATTTTGCTATACGTACTTGATAGATGCATACAAATGAGTTCACTTATTACAAAGACAAACGTTTAATTTGCTAAATATTTTAACAAGTTTTTATTATTTTATTTAATTTAAAAGAAATCTCTTACCAACCTATGTATTTATTATTATAATTTACTATGACTTCGGGTTAATTTATTTGTGTTTGTATAGTTTGAGCAGGATGTTTTGTGAAGTACGTTTGTATTTATTTGCCTCCTTTGTACTTGATGTATTTTGTAATGTGCACTGAATTACTTTCCTTTCAAATATGTTAATGATTGATTATAAATTGGGTCTTTTGTAAAACAACAAAAGGGCAATGATGTTTGCATTTTTTTTTAATTTTAAGTAGTTTGTTTGTATACTGTTTCTTCAAACAATTAATATTTCTTACATCAAAGCAACAAAATTGTGTTCAGTGCTGTACATTGGTGTATGGTAGGAAATAAAAATTGATAATGAGTTTTGCCGTGATCTTTCTCAAGCTACTATACAGACTGCTGTTGCTATCCCATGAAAAGCGCTGTCCCAGGGGCACCCTGCTGGGGTCTGCACCCCTGAGTCCTTGAGCAGTTCCAACCATTCTGGTTCTGTCAATGTCTGCTTGACTTATTCTTTACCTCAAGTGGACAGGATTTTTTGCCAGTTGACAAGTTGTCATAGCCTTTGATTTGGCATACACCTACAGATCACGAGCAGGAATTTCACCTAGATCTAGTGAGAAATAAAATATAGGCCCCACTCCCTGATTCCAAAATTGCTATGGAGGTATCTGCATAGTCATTCAAGTCAGTTGAACTTGAATTAAAGAAAATAATGGTTATTACTTTAAAGTACCTCTTTTACTTTTGTTTTTCCCACCTAATGCCAGTCAGTTAACTTAATATTCGAGCTTTTGAAATAAGTCAGGCAGAAAGGACAAGAACCGTATGATTTCACTCATATGTGAGATATAAAACAAAAAGCAATGAATGAACAAATAAACATATGAACAACAACAACAAAAAAACAAGCTCATAGGCAACAGAATGGTGGCAAAGGGGGTAAAAAGTAAAAAGGTGAATATGATTATGGAAGGAGACTAGACTTTGGGTGGCGAGCAAAAAATGGAGTATACAGATGTGCTATAACAGAGTTGTACACCTACAATTTATATAGTGTTGTTAACCACTGTTACCCTAATACCTTTAATAAAAAAGAAAAATCCAGTTTCTGCTCAGATTTACACATTTCTAGGACTGGTTGACATTTATACTTAATGTGGTAAAACCCATGTAATTCACGTAATAAAGCAAAATTGGCTGAAGGGAAGTCTGTGTCCCCAGAGGAAAGCCAGGGTAACTTGGTTAGATCTTTATGTAACAAGGGTTGGCACACAGCAGTCAACCCACAATATAGCTTGCTTTTAGTCACCAAATTTATTTTTATGAGATGTGTATATGATACACCCTGTAAAAATGGATCACGAAAAGAAAATTTGCTCCTTTGCAGAATATGTGCATCTTGCCCTGAATGTGATTTTACATCAATGAGTACTGTCTGAATTCCTGTCCCCCAACATGTCAGAACAGTACCAGTTCTATTGGAAATAAGAGAATGATGAGTAAAAATCATATATTGATACAACAGAAGTTTAATTAGAAGATATTTATGCCAAGTCCAGTTCCCGACTTCCATGTAAGTTCAGCCTAGAGGGGACAATGAAATGAGTGTTAGATATTATGACTGAAGTATATGCAGGCTCCTGTGGAAACAGTGTGGAAGGTTACCTACCTGACTCCAGTTTCCTGGGAAAAGTGTTGGTTACAGATGACCTGGGTGGGTTTGAGGAAAGGCATTGCAGGTAGCAAGAATTTCATGTGTGAAGTCACAGGGATGAGACAAAGCCAAGCAGCTTAAGGTAATTCAAATATCAAAAAATTGGTGAGCAGTGAGGGGATAAGAAGCAAAAGGCACAGGTAAGTAGGAGAGTGACTCATATTTAAAGAGCCATGCTAAACAGTTCTAATTTCCATGAGCAGACTTTAGAAAGCCAAATTTAAAAAACCAGAGAATGACGGGATCAGATTTTCATTAGAGACAATTTGTCCTAGCAATTCAAACAATATTTCTTACATCGAGGCAACAAACTGTGTTTAGTGCTATACCTTTGCTATATGGTAGGAAATAAAAATTTATAATGAGTTTTGCTGTGATAGTTTTCAGGCTGCTATGTAGAAGCTATTATCATCATCCCATAAAAGGTGGTAGGACCTTTAGGCACAGAACTTAACACTTCTTTGATCCAATGTCTTGAATGAAAAGAAAGGGTAATTGATTCCTTGATCTGCCTCATTAGAAAAAGTTTTAAAAATTAGTTTGCTATGGTATATAAATATTTTATTAATATTCATAAAACTAATGTTCTGTGACCCCTTCTACACATTATGTGCATTTTGTTGTGGTCTGGGAATAGTACTTTGCTATTTTCCCATTATGCACCAGATAATTATAAAGTAAGCAGATTCAATTGGCTAATAACTACCTACACTGTCAGATACGATCAATGATGCTTTGTATACTTCATCTCATGAAATCTTCGAGCAAATTTATGAAGCAAATATCACCATGCCCAATTAAACTGATAAGGAAATGAATGCTCAGAAAAGTAGGTAACTTGCCCAAGAACATACAACTAGGAAAAAGTACAGCCCAGATTTTACCTCTTTCCCCTATTTTTAAAGTCAAACCCATGGGAATTTGTCTAGTCACCTGTAGGTTGCATCTTACCTGCAAGAAAGAAAACAGGAATTAGTTAAGATTAAGATATATGCTATGGCGCAGACATATCTAATATTCTTATATCTTGACACAATAACGATGCCTACCTATCATGACTGAGTGCCTCATTATGCCCTCAGCCCCTGCAATCACTCTCGTAGGCTTGACAGCCACACTGCAGTGTGAGTATTGTGATCAACATTATGCAGATAGAAACCTGAGGCTTAGAGGAATAAAGAACTTGCTTGATGTATAAAAGATAAGTGCCATGGTTAGGATTCAACCTGCTTCTGACCAGGAGAGGAGCTCTCGTCCCTTCTGTAAGCCATCATTATTGTCTTTAGCCAACTCCTAACTCGCTGACCATCCTAACCCACTTCAAGCTGTAGCCACTGGGCAAGAGGCGGTCAGTTCATTCACCACTTCAGATAAAGTTGTTCAAGAAGCATAATTTTCACATTTAAACCACATTATTATTATATATTTTTCTTGTAAAGGCACATCGTAAAAATATGACATTTATTTGATAAATCAGGATTGAAAATCTTAATATGGTTGTAATAACAGCCAGAAAATAAGGAAAATATTAAAAACTCGGTTTTGTTGTTTTTAGAGAAAAATGACATAATTATTGTGTTCTGCCATTAGCTGCTTTGTGTATGCTTGACACTTTGGATTAGCTACAGGTAAATAAAAGGACACTTTTACTGACATTTGCCATTTATATTTATATTTAAAAATATAAAGAGGATGTAAAGTTCCCTGCTTTTAAGAAACAGCTGCTGTTTTAGAATTTTCTACTCAAATATATATTGTCATCTATAAACCCAGTCATTCTCTTTCTATGATGGATTACCTTATCAGTTTGAAATAAAATCCAGCATTGGATGGATGGGTTAGATATTTTGAAGTAAGAATGGCTCTTTAAGAATATGACACTCTGATAATGTTTTTAAAGGATTGAAATTTTAACCAGTAGGAATCTTTATAAATATTTACCCCAAGACTGGTTTACCTGAGAGAACTTCCAGTAGTGTGCCTCATCAAACCCCCAAGGCCACAGTGTGCTGTCTTCCCTGACACCTTGGCTATCAAGTTGTCTCCACCAGCATGAGCTCACTCTTCCAGGAAATTCTTGCTCAGGAATAAAAATTGAGACTATTTTCATTATTAGTTCTGAGAACTTCTTAACAATACATTGGTCTAAACAGAAACTACTCAGTGTATTCTGGGAATACCTCTCTTCAGGACCACATGCTCTGAAATGATAGTTTTCTCTCTGAGACTCACTTTGAAAATCCAGCTATGCCATGTACATCTCTTCTAAACTGCTCTGTCGTGAACTTGCCTAATCTAATCACTCTCACATTCAAAGGCCCTCTTAAACCAGACCTTCCAAAACACATGAACATCCCTCTTTCCCTGCTGCTCTCCACAGACGAGAAAACTTGTCAAGGGGGACTAAGTTCTTTGTATCAACAGATTATTTCAGCTGTATTCTTTTGGAGCAGCATTTGACAGACTCAAGTAATTCCTACACACAGACTAGAATATATATCTATGTCCTCAGTTTAAGTAAACAAGTATAAAAATGACTTAAATTTGAATCATCAAAAATCTAAAGGCTTAATTCTAAATATTACCAACAAACTTCTTGGATATTTCTGTGAACATAAAAAAACTTGAATGATTTTACTCTCTCCCACATGCCCTTTCCATCTCCAGAAGATCATCTAGATCAGAGGTAAAAAATATAAACAATGAACAGAACCAGGGGGAAATGAAAGGGCTAAAAAACGAGGGAAGAGGGAGAGGAAGAAAAAGAGAAGCAAAAGGACAAGAAAAATAATCATTCCTGGTAACACATAGTTTTTCAAAAGTCAATAAAAGTGAATGCAAATTCTTTATAGTCAACAGCAGAAGTAACTCATGGGCCTGGACAGGCACAACACCGGGTCCTGTTCCCACGGATATGACAAAGCACTCTGACGCTTTTTCTAAGTTGTATGTATGTGTATTTTAACATTTATTTAATGCTTAGTGTTCGCAAGGAGTTTACTAAGCACTTCACACATATTTAATTCTCATAGTTCTGTGAATTATGAATGATTATAATCATTACACATTTCAAAAAGAATTTACAAAGCGGCTCAGGAACACGTGCACAGCTGAGGACAGGTCACTGCCTTCCCTTCTCTACTCTTCCCCATCTGATCTGCCCGCTCCCCGCCTCAGCCTCTGGCCTGCACCTGTCCCTTCCCTGGCTCACCTTCCTGCACTTCCTTCACCATCCAAAACAGTAGTTGCCGAGCACTGAATTATGGCTGGTGTCACAGGGTGAAATAAAAGTATTTGGATATATTGCATTGAATAACATAAGGTTTTAAAATTTTATTTTCTTTTTACCTATTTTCAATATAACCTCCAGAAAATATAAAGTTACATATGTGGTTATCACTTAATTTTTATTGAATGGTGTGCTGTCTGACCATTCCTTCTCCAAGAAGCCAAAAGAATGTTCAAAAAAAGGAAAAAAAAAAAGAAAATGTTCTACTTTTTACTGTTTCTATAGCCCAAAATTACAATGCTTTTTTCTCTTTCTCTTTTGAGGGGGAAATCCTAAGAATATGAGAATAGCTGAGAACTATTTACATGTTTAAACAAGAAACAAAGTGGCTAATCATACCATAAAATTCACAAACATATCAAATATGCTTGTACAATCTGAATAAACTCATTTTAGCTTTTGTTTGTATTTTTATAATTACCAATCCACATAATCAAGTTCTGTTTTAAAAGATCACTGTTATTGTTAAAATAATTTTTCAATACATTATGTTGAATTAGAAGCTGAGGGAACCTTATTAGTAATTAGAGAATCAAACATATTATGTAGATTTCTTTTAAGCAACAGAGAGATCTTTTGTTTATAGGGAAACCTGAGTTTTCTGTTGTCACAAAAATAGAGCACCACCCCTTGAAGGGGAAAGCGATGGTGGCTAATTCACAGTCTGTGAGCTTTGGTTTAGGACCGGTCAGCAGTGCCTAATTAGGATTGGATAAGGTTGGTGACAGTAGCTTATAATTAATAGGCTTGGGTAAAGAGATGAGAGTGTTGAAGAGAATCTTGGGCGAGTAAACAGCTGTCTGATGCTATCTATTGAACATTGGCTGCTCTGATGTTCATTTAAATGAATTTTGGGAAAGTTTCTGAAACGAATAAAGTTATTTGCAACTTTATCTTACTGGACAGAATTTCTTGAAATAATAAAGTCTAGGGATAAAGACATTGCAATGGTATAGCCATATTGATTTTTAAGTTGTGTGGAGTAGAAAGTTTTTGCTCTCCAAGGTAAATTGCAGAGATTTTACCATGGACTTAAGGAATCCTGAGGCCCTAGAGTGGATAGAGATGGCCTCAGGAAAGGTATGGGGGGCAAGTAGCCAGGGACAGCAGGAATTCCTAGGCATGGGGGCATGACATATTCTCAAAATTTGTCGGGAGCAAAGCCATTATTGACTAACAACATCAGCATCAGCCTGGACACCTTGATCAAATGCTCCTTTATTGCAATTATATGAGAAGGGCTGATTAGGAAACATACAAAATGCCCTTGCTTTTAGCAGACAGACACATAAGCATTGAATGCAACAAAACTGACGAGCAGAGGGCTGAGGCAGAAATCAAAAGAGACAAGTCTAATGTAAACCAAACACTGAGCATAATGCTGAGCATATGTTGATATTTAAAAAGTCTCTCACTATGAGGCAGATATTTATATTTTTGTTTTACCTAAGACTCCAAAAAGTTAACTAACTTGCCCAAATCACCCAATTAGCTAATGGAATGGCTACAATTTAAACTCAGATCTAACTCCAAATATCATGGTTCTCCCACTACATTATACTGAATCTCCTCCCTGGTTGAGAAATGTACTAGACCCGGCAGGAGATGAGTAGATGATGGAGACAAAGTTGAGTGTACCACCTGGGAGTTTATTGCAAAGGAGGGAAAGATGGTGAGGGACTGAACAAGGGCAATTGTATTGGAAATTAAGAGGGAGGCCAAGCTCAAGAAAACATTTCAAAAGGTAGGATTATTATTACTTTTAGATTAGCTAAGAAAATTGGCACCTATGCTTCATTTGTACACTTAATACCCACTATTTTTTTTTTTCTTACCTCAAGTGAACAAAATCCCTGAAGCTTAGCTGAACATCTAATACTGGGACTTCTAAAGTGAGCAGGCCATGGTGAGGCCTGGGGGCCAGCTCTATAATCCGTAAGAGGTGTGACGATTTCAGAGGAACAAATTTGTCAAAGGCATTTTACAAATTTAAAATATAATCTAAATTATTATTTTCATAGAAATCTCATTTATCATTAGGTTCTTAAGAATTACAAATTAGCTACAGGATGGCCTCGATTAGCTAACATTCTGTTAATGGGGTGCAGTTCTTCCCAGCAAATTCATCTTCATGTCCATCATGCCTTATGTTTAAGTTAATTAAATTTTCACTGTCTTGTTTCATTGATACACAAATGAATCAGGGATAAAAATTGATTAATTGAAGTAAAAATGAAGAGGTTGCAATTCCAACGCAAATATTTCAACTTAGAAAAAAAACACACTCCTGTGGGCAGACATTAACATTCTCCCCAGTGATATATGAGGAAACTGAGGCATGTAGAGATTCCTTAAACTAGGATTACTAAATTCCTAAGTGGCAGAGCTTGGATTTGAACCCTGCCATTGTGGATCTGCCCGCAGTTATAAGCACTATGATACACTGCCACACAATTAATGAGGGAAATTTGTTCTATTAGCACCAAAATCATAACCCATGAGATTTTTTTTTTTTTGCTGAATTACTGACAGATTTTAAGCCATTATTTATACTTAGATTCAGTACTAATGAAGCACCTGCTATGTGTGAAAAAAGGAAGGGCATTCGTACTAGAATAAAACTGGTTTAACCCAAATGCCAATCTACAAACTACATTCACAGAAAGCAGCTGGCATTGCAATATGCCTCTTGGTCTTAATGCTGTGTTGAAGGAAATAGTAGAAATTGAAAAATTACCTTTAGACACTGAATATATATGTTCTTATCATTCTTTGTGACGATGTAGGAAGTGAGTTTGCTTTTTCAACCTAAGTGTGCTCTTGAATTAAGGGAGGGTGTAAGTGCTATTCAAGACTTTTTTTAAGTGAAGAATGAGATAAAGATATTTCTTTATTATTCAGATAACACTATTATAACTATCTCTAAAATTTCATGTAACTATCAATTTTGTATCTCAAAGATATTCAGTGTCTTAAATATGTTGAACCCATAACTTTAAAGCCAAAATATCATAATTTTTAAAGTTGAGGAAAATATAGCAGAATTTCTGAATAAAGCAAACTATGGGTTAAACAGTTTGATCACCTGGAACTAACACCCTCACAACACTTGACTCTTTTTTAATTTGGTGGGAAAGGAATCAATGGCCTATTATCGAATATATTTATAAACTATACTAAGATCAAATACATTTAAAATTGCTTTCCAAGACATATACACCCAAGGACTGGATTAGGAATCATTCATAATAACTTGAATCCATTCAAGTTACAAAACCTTCTCATTTTTTTTGTGAGGTATTTGTCACCTTAATTTCTTTGAAGTACTGAAATTAGTAAAAGTGAAAAATCTTACCATTACTTTTGGGTCCATGTTCAATCTAAACATCCCAAACTTCCTGACAAAGTCATCAAACAATTACTATCATATTAGTGACTGATCATCATGTTAGGATTTTCTAATTTAATAGAAATAAAGCATAACATACTTAATTGTATTAGATAGATTTGGTTCATTGAATATAACAGTATAACATCCTTAAAAGTTACTTTAAGATAATAGAAAGTTATATCTCTCTGTCTCTTTCTCTTTCCCTGTCTCCCTTTCTTCAGGAAGTGGGTGGTTGGCAATCTAATGTAGCTGTAGTTTCATTTGTCATTCTAATCCATCATTCTATCACTAGGTTACATCCTCAAGATTATCACATGAGCCAAGATGGCTGCTAGATCTCCAGCCATTTCACCTGCATTCTAGATGAAGAGAAGGATGGAAAGAAAGGCAAAAGAGTGAAAAATGGACCCACAGAGCTTAGCCAGGTCCATTTAACCAACCATCCCATACACTACATATTAAACTTGTACTTACTTTCATTGGCCAGAATTAGTCACATGGACTTACCTAACTCTAGGGGAAGTCTGTTTTTTAAAAAAAGTTTATCGGGGTAACATTGGTTAATACAATTATATAATTTTCATGTGTACATTATAATTTGACATCTATATATTCTATTGTGTGATTACCACCCAGAGTCCAGTTTCCTTAAGCTGCCCTATATTTGATCCCCTTTACCCTCTTCACCCTCCCCCTACACCCCTATATTTGACCACATTTACCCTGTCTACCTCTTCCCTCATACCCACCCACTACCCTCTGGTAACCGCTAGATTATTGCCTGTTTCAATGAGTCTCTGTTTGTTTGTTCTGTTCATTTGTTGCTTTTAGGTTTATATCCCACATATAAGTGATATCATGTGATTTTTCAACTTTTTCTGTCCGGCTTATTTTGCTCAGCATGATTATCTTGAGGTCCATCCAGGTTGTTGCAAATGGCAGTATTTCATCTCTTCTTATGGCTAAGTAATATTCCACTGCATACATGTACCACGGCTTCTTTCACCAATCATCTATCATAGGACACATTGATTGCTTCCATAACCTGGCCATTGTGAATAGTGCTGCAAGAACATCAGGGTGCAAATATGTTTTCAGATATGGGTTTTCAAGTCTTTGGGGTAAATACCCAGTAGAGGGATTGCTGGACCATATGGTAGATCAATTCTTAGATTTTTGAGGAACTGCCATATTGTTTCCATAGTGGCCGTACCAATTTGCAGGCCCACCAGCAATGTATGAGGATTCCTATTTCCCCACTCTCTCCAACATTTGTTATTATTGGTCCTGTTAATTATAGCTATCCTAACCAGTGTGAGACGGTATCTTATTGTGGTTTTGATTTGCATTTCTCTAACAGCTAGTGATGTTCAGCATCTTTCATATATTTGTTGGCCATTTGTATGTCCTCTAGGGAGAAGTGTCTGTTCAGGTCCTCTGCCCATTTTTTGATGGGATCATTCGTTTTTTTGTCGTTATTGAGTCATATGAGTCCTTTGTATATTTTGGATATCAGTCCCTTATCAGAGGTGTCGCTTACAAATATATTTTCCCATTCGGATGGTTCTCTTTTTACCTTGCTGACGATTTCTTTTGCTGAGCAGAAGCTTTTTAGTTTGATGTAGTCCCATTCATTTATTTTCTTTTACTTTCCTTGCCTTGAGGTCAAATTCATAAAATCCTCTTTAAATCCATGGTCCTTGAGTTTAGTTCCCATGTTTTCTTCTATGCATTTTACTGATTCTGGTCTTATATTTAGTTGCTTAATCCATTTTGAGTTAATTTTGGTGTGTGTGATAGACAACACTCTAGTATCTTTCTTCTGCAAGTGACCTTTCAATTTTCCCAGCACCATTTATTGAAGAGGCTTTCCTTTATCCACTGTATGTTTTCAGCTTTTTTGTCAAAATTATTTGCCCATATTAATATGAGTTTTCTTCTGGACTCTTAATTTTGTACTACTGGTCTGTGTGTCTGTTTTGCTGCAAATACCATGCCATTTTGATTACTGTCTTTTTATAATGTAATTTGAAGTGAGACAGAGTGATGCCTCCAGCCTTGTTCTTTTTTCTCAGGATGGCTTTGGAAATTTGAGTCTTTTGTGCTTTCATACAAATCTGATGATTTTTTTGTTCTAACTCTAAAAAATGCTGATGAAATTTTGATGGGGATTGCATTAAATCTGTATAATGCTTTAAGTAATATGGTAATTTTAACTAGGTTGATTCTTCCAATCCAAGAACATGGAATATCTTTCCATTTCTTGTATCTTCTTTGATTTCTTGTAGTTTTCATATATCTATATAGGTCCTTCACATGTTTCGTTAAATTTATTCCCAGATATTTATTCTTTTTGTTGCAATTGCAAAAGGAACTATTTTTCCACTTCTTTTTCTGACACTTCATTATTAGATATAGGAACACTATGGATTTTTGAATGTTGATTTTGTATCCAGAGACTTTACTGTATTTCTTATTTTTTTATTAGTGTTCTTGTGAAGTCTTTAGGGTTTTCTATGTAGAGAATCATGTCATCTGCAAATAGTGACAGTTTGACCTCTTCGTTTCCTATAGGATGTCTTTTATATCTTTCTTTTGCTTGATTGCACTTCTAGGACCTCCAATGTTATATCGAATAATAATGGCAATAGTGGACAGCCTTGCCTTGTTCCTGATCTTAGAGGGAAGGTTTTTAGTTTTTCACCATTAAGTATAATGTTGGCTGAGGGTTTGTCATATATGGGCTTTATTATGTTAAGGTACTTTCCTTTTATACCGTTTTTGTTAAGTATTTTGATCATAAATGGATGTTGTGTCTTGTTGAAGGCCTTTTCTGCATCTATTGATATGATCATATGACTTATTTTTAAATTTGTTTATGTACTGTATCACATTGATCGATTTGCGTATGTCGAGCCATCCCTATGCCTCTGGGTAGTGGTGCATAATTTTTTAATATGTTGCTATATGTGGTTCGCTACTATCTTATTTAGGATTTTTGCATCTGTGTTCATGAGAGATATTGGTCTATAGTTTTCTTTTTTGTGTCATCTTTACCAGGTTTTGGTATCAGGGTAATATTGGCCTTATAAAACGTGCTAGGAAGTATTGCCTCCTCTTCGATTTCTTGGAAAGAGTTTGAGGAGAATAGATATTAAATCTTTTTTGAATGTTTGGTAGAATTCACTAGTGAAACCATCTGGTCCTGGATTTTTACTTTTTGGTAGGTTTTTGATGATTGTTTCAATTTCCACACTGCTGATTGGTCTGTTTAGATTTTTCAGGTCTTGATTCAATCATTGTATTTTCTAAGTACTGGTCCATCTCTTAGGTTATTAAATTTGTTCTTATATACTTTTTCATAGTATTCTTGCATGATCCTTTGTATTTCTGTGGTGTATGTTGTAATTTCCCCTCTTTCATCACTGATTTTGTTTATTTGTGTCCTTTCTCTTTTTTCTTTAGTGAGTCTAGCCAGGGGTTTGTCAATTTTATTAACCTTCTCAAAGAAACAGCCCCTTGTATTTTATTTTTTCTTTTGTTTGTTATTGTTGTTGTTCTTGTTTTCAATTTTATTTACTTCTGCTCTAATTTTGACGATTTCTCTCCTTCTTTCCTCATTTGTTCTTCCCTTTCTAGTTTTTAAAAATGAAACATTAGGTTGTTTATTTGAGATCGTTCTTATTTTTGGAGATAGGTCTGTAATAATATGAACTTTCCTCTTACAATTGCTTTGCTGTGCTCCAAACAGTTTTGATACATTGTACTATCATTATTATTTGTTTCTCTGTATCACTTGATCTCTCTTTTTATTTCTTCCCTGACCCAGTTATTCTTCAGTAGCATGTTGTTTAATCTTCATTACTTGTGGTTTTTCCTGTTTTCTTTTTTGCAGTTGATCTCCAGTTTCAAAGTGTTATGATCAAAGAATGTGTTTGGTATGATTTCAACCCTCTTATTTTTGTTGAGGGTATCTCTGTGTCCCAGTAACGTGTGGTCAGTCCTTGAGAATGTTCCATGTGCACTAGAGAAAGAATGTATAAGCAGCTGTTTTGGGATGAAAGGTCTGTAAATGTCAATTATGTCCAGTTGGTCTAATATGTCATTTAAGTATGTATTTCCTTATTGATTTTCAGTTTGGATGATCTGTCTATATCCTACAGTGGGGTATTTAGGTCCCCTACTATGATAGTGTTTTGGTCTGTTTCTTTTTTTATTTCTGTTAGCAATTGCTTTACATATTCTTCTTGGTGCATGATTCCCTTTATCATTATGAAGTGTCCCTCAGTAAATTTCTTTATCTTTCTTATTTCGAAGTCTATTTCATCAATATTAATACTGCTACTTCGCTTTTCTCTGAATGCCATTTGCTCGAAATATCCATTTTCTACCCTTTTACTTTGAACTATATATTTTTTTGGAGCTGAGAGGTATGTCCTGGAGCATCATATGGTTGGTTTTGGCTTTTTTTTTTATCCATTCCGCAGCTCTGTGCCTTTTTATTGGTGAGTTTCAGTCCATTTACATTTAGGGTGATTATTGAAATATATGAGGTCTTCTTATACCCATTTTATCATTTCCTTTCTGGTAGCTCAGTGTTTCCATTTATTCTTTGTCCATGTGTTTCTATTTTCTTTATTTTGGTTGAGTTTATGGGTTTTGCCTCTAGTTCTTCTTGTTTTACGTTATATATAATTCAGTTCATATATAGTATGCACACATATTTATAGTATATATATATATATATATATATATATATATACATATATAGTTATACAGATAGTCATCCATTTTCTTCTGTGTGTTCCTTATCTCTTTTCCCCTTTGCAAATTTGGATCTTTGAAATCCTCCCCTTTTTCAGTCATTGTTATCTCAATTTGTTCCTACATATGCTGAATGTTCACTATTATCATGCTCTAGCAATTCTTTTATTATTTAAACTTATAATGTCCTGTTATTAGTAAGAGTTGCACTCTGCTGCTTCTATTTGCCTGATAGTCATTTTATTCCTAATTATGTATTTTTTGTTTTGTTTTTTTTATTTTGTGAGCTGACACCTTTCAATATTTCCTGTAGTGCAGGCCTCAATAGTGGAGAATTCCCCAATTTTGTATGTCTGGAAAGGTCTTAATTTCTCCTTCATATCTACAGGAAAAGCTTAGCTGAATACATTATTCTAGGCTGGTAGCTCCTTTCACTTAATAGTTTAAATATTTGATTCCATTCCTTTATGTCTTGTAAGGTTTGTGCTGAGACATCTGAGGATAATCTAATGGGTTTTCCTTAATAAGTTACTGTCTTCTTTTCCCTGGCTGCCCTGAGAATTCTGTCTTTGTCGTTGATTTTTGATAACTTTATACAATGTGTCTTGGTGAAGGCCTTTTTGAGTTGAGATAATTAGGTATTCTGTTGACTTCTTTGGAATTCAAAGCTCCAAGCTCATTCCTTAGATTTGGGAAATTCTCATCCACTCTTTGTCTGGAAATGCTTTCTAGTCCCTGCCCTTTTCTCTTGCCTTAGGTAATGCCCATTATTCTTAAGTTTCTTCTCTGATGGTATCACTATTTCTTGTATTTCCCTTTCCTTATTTTTCATTCTTCGGTTTTTCTCTTCTCCTTCTGATTTATTTCTAGATTTCTGTCTTCAATATCACTGAACCTTTCCTCATTTGGTCGACTCTATTTCCTAAGCTTGCTATTTCATTTTTCAACTCTTGCAGTGTGTTTTTTATCTCCAGAAGTTCTATTTGATTCCTTTGAGGGTTTCAGTCTCCTTGCTCTACTCTTCTAGTTGTTTTTTTTTTTTTAATTCCTGAAATTGTTGATTTGAGTTGTTTTGGATCTCATTGAGTTTTTTCAGAAGTACCATCCTGAATTCTTTGTCATTTAAGTCGCATTTTTCTATGTCTGTAAGTTTATTTCTGGACATTTTTCTCTTTCTTTCTGAGATGGCTTGTCACCTTTGGTTGTTCATAGTGTTTAATGGACTATTTCTCTATGTGGGCATTAATGGAAGTGTATTCTGCTGTTTTTCCAGAAAAGAAGATTTATTTTATAAAGGTCTCTTTTAGGCTGCTGCAAAGAAGGTGTTTGTTTTGGTTTTGTTTTTTTTGTTTTTTTGGTTTCCAGTAGGTGGCGTCTAAGCCTCTTAGATCTCTGTTTTATATAAAGCCTAAACGTCTTTTCTATTTTCTTGTATATATTTAATCACACTTGCTACTCTCAGTTTCAGTTCCTTCAGTGTTTAGCAACAATTTCAGGATCGTTTGCTCAGATTCCCTGGGGCTCCATGGTGTTGGTCTCTGAGGGCAAGGGGGAAGGGGCTTTCTGGTTGGCAGTTAGGTGCTACAGCTCAGCCTCAGTTTGGAACAGGGGCCCATGAAAGTCAACTGTTGTTTTTTGCTGTTCCATCTGCTTCTCTGCTTCTGCTCTGATGACTTTGCCCTGCTGCCAGACGCTAATGTTAGCACTTCCAAGCAGGGCTGATCAGGGAAAGTGACCCGCACCTTCACCCTTCCCCTCCTCCTGCAAGGAGCTTTGGGCGGGCAAAGAAGCTTCTTTATTTGTTCCAGTCAGCTAACTATCTGCACCTGGGGTTCTGCTCTGTGTAGCTCTTATGCACAGATCCCATGCTCATGATGTGCTGGTGTGCAGTTGTGTTTCTGTTAGTTTTAGTATGTTCAGATTATTTGTTTCAAAGGGAGATATGAGGATTGTCTCTCACTCTGCCATGTTTCCCAGAATTCTCCCAGAAGTCTTTTATTTTAGATAACAATGCACAAAGCTAAGAACTGGAGTTCAGAGTTTTGTTACTTCAGTGGGAAGAAATGGATGTTGAAAGTAGTTCTCAACCCCTGAACCAACATTAATGTGGAGAAACACATGTGGTTCATTATCCAGGATATAATTGGGTGAAAGTTCTTCAAATAATAGCATCCCCTTTACTGCAATTTGTTAAATTATTATTTTTTAATACTTTTTGTTTATTTTTTTTTAATTCAGAAAATATTTTTTCTTCCTAAAATGGAAGTTTGCAATTGTTTGTACATTCATGACATGAATGGCATGTGCCCAAAATTTGATGTACACTCATTGTCATGACTCAATTTGAGGCGGGAAAAAGCCCATTTTCTCTAAACACCAACCCACAGAGTTCAACTCTCCACTGATCCTAAAATTCTCTGTCCACGGAATGAGCATGAGTTTGCTGTATCAAACAAACCAAATAGTTTACAATTTATGACTGTTCCTTGGATGAAATATGAGCTAAAGGGGGCCATACCTTCTACTATAGTCATTGCTGTTTCTCAGGCAAGGACAGTCCACAGACAGAGTTTGAATAACTGACTTAATGAATACACGAATGAAGCAACTGAGTGGCCCCACGAAAATGTCATTGATCTTTGCTATGTCTATTTTCCCAATATGAAATAATATTCACCCAGGTTTCCTTAAGGTCTTGAATGATAAGCATATGAGAATTCCTGAAAAATTTTAAAAGTAATTATATAGTTTAGATCATATCATATCATTTATATCATATTTATTTATATTATATTAATTATATTATATATATTATATTATATTTATTATATTATATTATACTATATTATATTATATTATATTTATTTTTTTTTTTTTATATTATATTATATTATTTCATATTACATTCTATTATTATAAGTACTATATAAACAACTGTGATTACCGGTATTCTTCAATCAGTAATGGCTTTTTAGCTTTACAAATCTTGAGTTATCCTGAAAATGGTTGCTAATTATATTATGTTGGTATATTATAAGTTTACTGGGTTTTTTCTTCTCCATTTTCTACCATACCCACACTACACAATCTTTGAGAAAAAACACTGAGCTTGTCTAGATCCTAATTCTCTTTCCTGTGAAATGCAGAAAATGTATATTTTTTAATGTTCTAGAAAATTATGGAGATATGACTAGTAGAGAAGGAATGGAGAAAAGTATAGGGCTTCAGCAGACAGGAAAAAGATTGAGTCACAGCCCTGCACTTTCCAACTGTTGTGTCCTGAAAGTTAAAGGACCTCTCAGTGTGGGCCAGGCCTGTGAGACCAGAGCTCCTCTAACCACTTCGTCCTTCTGCACTGGCCTGGGAAGCTTTGGGATCTGAGGTGCAGCCCAAGCTCTGTGGGATTGCTTGACATCTTACCCTAGTGTGGCCATCTTGTCCCCTGTTCTATCCCCTACCCAGTTTTCCTGGAAACACTTCCTAATATAATTTCACTGAAAGCCTGAACTCGGGACTTGTGGATGTAAGACACCACAAGAATAAAGGACAACTAGAGGTAGAGAGGAATGTGGCCGAACATGGCATCATCAACACACAGTCCTGCCCAGAACTGTTCTCTTAATTTGGGGATGTCACCCATGGGCAGCCCAATGAAAACAACTGTCACCCTTTACACTATACTTTGCAAAATCCTAATCTAACAGACGAATCATTGTGTTTTTTTTCACCCTAAATGTGGAAACTAACTAGATTCACATTAGCGAAAACTGTAAGGTACTTATATGGGATATTTTGGTAAGAAACTAAAAGCATCTGAATCTGTATGAACACAGTTTTTTGTTGTTTTTTTTTTTAACTTTCCATCTAAGGGTTTTGGCACTAAGTAAACAGAGCCTGAAAATTATCACAGCCTGTCTCATGTTAGCTAATATTACATAGATTTAGAAAAACAAATGGCCAAACACAGTTTTTCAAAAATGCTATGCAATAACTAATGCTAATTTCTCCAGTGCAATTACATTGATCTGGCACTAAAATGAGTAAATCTACTTTTCAATATCCTTTTTTTAGCCTGTTCCTATGACTGAATTATGCACATTTCCCATGATGCTCTTAATTTCAACTCATTTTCCTATCACAGTGCAATATCATTTTTTAAATGTTCTCTCATGATTTTGAGGCTGTTCTGTCTTTTGATTCCTCCAACACCTGATTTAGGACACACAGTGTGAGGAAAGCCATGTACATATAGATAAATAGTTTGCTCCTTAGTAAAAAGAGTTGCTTTATATGATCCTTGGAGAGGAAACTCATGAAATGGGAAAGGGGGATTTCATGTATTTCATAGGTCACGACAATGACCTAAGCTTCATCACCTCTCAACAACTCATTTTTAATTTTGTTTTTTCTTCTCATTTCTTTTACTCTAATAATTATTTTTCCAGTTAAGCCTACAGCAATATTCTACTTGAAAACTGGTCCAATTTATTCTCCACTTTAAATTTGCTCAAAAGCCCTGGGTTAGATAGATTTATAATCATTGATATCTGCTCTCTATTTTGTAGACCCAGAACAATTTATTCTTAATAATGTCCATTAACTATTCTTAACATGTGTGAAGGCTTTTTTTTTTTTTTTCAAAAATACCCATAATACAGTTTACTTTTATTAGCTTTGGGGAATCCAAGGAGTGATCAGACAAAAGATAACCTAAAACCATAGTGTCCCCATTATCCCCCAAGATCACCAAACGAGCATCACCTCACTGTGCATCTTTCTCAGGGATAATCCTTGCAGAACATACTTTCAAAGCTAGAAAGAAAGGCCTTTCCCCTCTGCACCTCCTACCTAGAATGAGGAGAATTCATCTATTTCAGCTGCCTCATGAAGCTGTCAAGGGACTTTATGGCAGCATCCTATCAGAAGAGGAAGATGAAATAGTGAGTTCCATGAAGCTACTCTCTCAGCATGTGCCTAAAGTTATGAGGATGTTTTCCAGCCACATTACCTTACTGACTTTGGCAAGACCTTGGGCATTTTAAAACATGTTTTGGGTTGTAAAACTGGAGATAGAAACCTAGACTCTATTAAACTTTTTTCATATTTTGCGAAGTCTCACAGCTCCTCATCCAAGCACTGTACTGTAGGACAGGGGTACCTAAAACTTCAAGTGATGCCTGAGACAGATAAGCACCAGCTTTCAAATTAAAGGGTCAAAACTACAGTTCAAGACCACCCAGAAAGACAACCAGGCTCCAGAGAGAAGCCTATGGAAACTGTTCAAGGGGAAGTGAAGACCAAGAGAAGCCTCCACCCACTTCAACGAGGAATGTTTAAATTTCAGTTCAGCAGCAAAGTAGGAACTCAAACATGAAGTCCAAGGTGGAGCTAAATATTTTATTTTACTTCATTTTTTTAAATTACTTGTGTAGTGGTCCCACTTGAATCAAGATGTTAGAGACTCAAAGTCACAGACTCTTTATGAGATGGGTGAGAAAATGCCCTTACTAAGAAAAGAACTGGGCTGCACGTCTAGCTCTGTTACTTAACTGTGTGATCTTTTAACCTTCTTGGCCTCATTTTCTTCCTTTATATAGGGCATAGGTTTAATTTGATTCAATATTATATTCCCACCTAGAAATAAAAGGTCCAGTCTCCTATATAAAATTCTTTAAACAACTCAAAATGAATCTGTCATGAGAATGAGACCTAGATTTGATTCCTTTTGATGCAAGGCTTTGATAGACAGAACTAAGAATCTTGCCCTGTTTAGTTTTATCAACATGTTCTCAGGACCTTTACTGCACATGCTAAGTGTGCTGCTGACCAACGTCCAATAAGGAAGAGGAAAGGTCCAAGGAAAGAGACACGAAGGTGAAAATTTTTGCATGAAGGGAATTTAGCGGGCATTTCCCTTAGGATCAAGTCATGTAGGAGCAGGACTGGGCCAATGGAGGGATTGAACTGTACTGCAGTCACTGCATGAACTCAGCTGAACCCACGGGCGCACCCCAGAAACTGAGATGGTCCTGCAGAGCTCTTCCACTTTGACGCAAGGCAACTGGACCTTTAAATTCATCCACCCTCGCTAGATAAATCCTTAAACCTAGCAGCCCTATAGAGCGAGCATGGTCTGGCCATGGCAGCTTACTTCAGGAGAGGGCCCAGCTGTGAGCTACTGGCCACCCACACTCCCAGAAGCTAGGTAGTGCTTCAGCCTGGTAGTGAAGGAACTGCGTGGTCTACCCAGCATCCACCTGAACCATACTCTATGCAACAGGGAGTCCTCTTTCTAAATCGCTGTATTACAAAGAAGAATGTATCAAGTGCTGTGGTAGAGGGGTGGGGGGAATATAGGATGATCTGAAAACAAGTAGGATTAACTCTGCGAAGGGTCAGTTTCAAAAAAATTCTAACAAGGGAGGATTTTTTTAATACAGAGCTAAAGATTAAAATGTATTCAGTATCAGCTTTTCCATTCTTAAATACTGACTGAAGAGAATTGAAGGCACATGTCTATAAAAATACTTGTATATGAATGTTCATATAGTTTTATTTGTAATAGTCCCAAACTGGAAACAACCTAAATGTCTAGCAACAGGTGAATGGTAAATAAATTGTGGTACATCTAATGAAATAGGGCACTTCCAGCAATAAAAGATTGTGAACTGATGATACATGCAACAACCTTATGATGAGTGAAAGAAGCCAGATAAAAAAAGAAAGAGTACATTCTGTATGATTCCATTTATATAAAACTCTAAAAGATAAAAATGAATTTGTAGTTTCAGAAAGTAGATCAATGGTGTCAAGAATAAAATGCATTGACAAATAAAGATGTGATCTAATTCAGTGGTATTTTAATAGAGGGGATATTTGTTTGAGTTGGTTTCCATAAGAATACTAGATTTTTGAGAACATTGAAAATATTGAAAGTTAAATTTCCTTAATTTATGAGAATTTTAGAAATATTCATTTTATATAAATGCTTATTTATCTCTAAGTTAATTAGAGTATAGTTTCTTTCATTTAAGAGATTGTAATAATCTAATTTATTAATACCATCTGGAGAAGGGATACACATTCACAAATGAGAAATAAAGGTTTTTCTAGATAACAAAGACATATAAACATATGATTCAAAGAGAAAGAAAGCTTATAGCTTTCAATTAAAAATATCAGCTATGAAAAAAAAATATCAGCTATGGGTCAAAAGTAAATTTAGAATTAACAAACTCCCTGGTTCATATCAAAGAGCTGTTCCCTTCCCAAAGCGTCTAAATTCTTAATTGACTTGAGCTCAAAAACAGACAAATAAAACAAAGTAACAGATCAGATTCTTCATTGCCTTTCACCCAACAGACATAAGATCTCTATAAAGCATCAATTTATTCAGAAATTACCAAATGGATAGGTAATAAAACCCAAAGAGCCAGCACCAAAAAGCAAGTAAGTACAAACACATACAAAAAAGCAACCTAAATCCTTGCTAGCTACTGGTAGAGAATCCTGATAAGGATCAGAGCACAGAACCGAGAGTTGGTCACATTGTTGAGGCCCCATATGGCCTATCAGGAATGCAGCCCTTTGAAGGCCTCCTTACCTAGGGCAAGAAAATAGGGATTCAAAGGAGTGAATAAAATTACATAGAGTCACATCACACATTGTCAAACACAAAATGCGCCAGATAATGAGAGATGTTTTAATCCAGGCTATTGGAAGGGAGATTGTTGATTAATAAAGAACATTTTAAAGAGAAAAGGGACCTGGAGTTTTAGAAAGGCAGGTGGAACAGCTTCATTCAGAGTCTGATGGGAATTATAAAGAATAGAGATGGACTCTATCTCAGAATACATAGGTAGTCCTTTATGTGAGCACTTTTTGGAATACAAAGGGTGGAGAGATTTTGGAAACAAAAAGGCCGGGGGCTGGATTTCTTAAGCATTGCTGTTTTTCAGGAGCACAGGGCTCAAGTCAGTTCAATATTGTCAGTGGTTGGCTGGGTTCAGGGGTAGAGATGGGGAGAAAAAACAAGAAGGAAAAATTACAAAGGGTCACAAAGAAATTTTGCTATAATGGGTAGCTTCTTTATCTTTATTGAGTGATGGTTTTTACATATTATAAAAATGTGAAATATTATCAAATTGTACATTTAATATATGCAGTTTATTGTATGTCAGTTATCCTGAAGAAAGATGTTGGGGAAAATCTGTTTTAGATTTGCCTACTGGCAAAATGTTTCAGGGATGCTTATGCTAATATTGTAATTATATTCACATTTTGAAAATCCAACTACTATTAAAACATATTTTTACATAATATTCAAAGAATGAGCCCCTATACAAACTATACTCTGTATTTTAAAACTAATAATCATTTTGGAGATATAATTATCCTCGATGTTATATAGTTCTACCATTATTTTGAATTCTTAAAATTCAATCACTTGACTTAGATTTATTTTCTCAAGTCAGCAATTGCCATTACTTTATGAAAGTCAAGATTTCTGCTTTAATTCTAATTTTGCTTTAATGTAATGAAAGTATCTCCAAAAAGTTTGAGAAGCATAACTTTTGTCAGTTAATCATCTTTAAAGTCAAGTAAATAATTCTATATTAAATTTTTTATTCACTTTGTCATAAAGTCAGTTTTTAAAATAATCTAGCATCTCTTTCAATTTCTGCTAATCAAGATGAAGGGAGGGACTGAGAACCATATTCAGCTGGTGCATATGTGTGAACATCATGTAGTTGATGTCAGCTGATGGGTCAAAGCATGCTTTTAAATTGCTAGAATAGGAGTCTTAATTGCTCTCTTGGATGAGAAGCGAAGACATGAACTAAGGCAGAATAAAAGCAGGGAAGAGAAGAAGCAATAATAATGACACAGAACATATAGTAGGCAGACATAATAAAAATGTGGGGTGAGGAGATTGCCTTTAGGATACCACTGTTTTCTACCTTGTATTATTGAAAACAGGTTGAGATTACAAACAGAGTCCAATAGCTGGGCTGAAACTCAGATTTGGGATAGAGTTTGAGGTACTCATGCATCAGCCCTAGGGAATACGAAGTTATCTGTTTTTAAAGGAGATAAGCAGCTCAGCAGAGAACTACATCAGCCCAAGGAAAAAATTTGTGGTATTTAAATATAAGAAATTGTTTTAAAGGCCATTTGCTACTTGGTTTAAGTTCTTAATCACTAGAAATATTCAAATTACTTTAGCAATATTCTTTTTTTCATGAAAATCATTTAATAGCTATCAAAATTGGTGATCTGGTATTGGCTCGCACATTATAATTTTTATTTTCAGCCTTCCATATACAAAATTACTTACAAAAAAAATGGTTTGTTCTTGTTGTGGGTTAAGTTATGCTCCTCCAAAATTTATATGCTGAGGTTCTAAACTCAGTACTTCAGAATTTGACCTTATTTGGAGACAGGATATTTTTTACACACAAACATTATTTATTATCAGTATTCTACAATGTAAAAACTTATAGAGTAACTTAAATACAATAAAAGGCAGAGATAACTGTGAAGAACATGCTTGACAGGACATTCAATATTTTTCTTAGAAATAAGATCTTTAAAAATAATTACGTTAAAATGCAATCATTAAGTTGGGCCAGAATTCAATATGACTAGTGTCCTTATAAGAAAAGGTTAGGACACATTCACATATACAGGAGAATTCCATGTAACACAAAAAGGCCTATGTACAAGCCAAGGAGAGAGGCCTGGAAGAGATCCTTTCCTTACAGACCTCAGAAGGAACCAACCCTGTCAATACCTTAATCTCTAACTTCTCACTCCAAGACTGTAAGACAATACATTTAAGCTACCCAGATTTGATAGTTTGGTATGGCAGCCCTAGAAAACTAATACAATCTCCATATACTTTTAATATATAACTACTCTGTTTATACCATATTGATATTTTTTAAATTTAACCTTTAGGTCAGTCCTAAAGTTGACTGTCATCTTAAGTCCACCCTGACTGAGATATAAGCAGCAAGCTGACAAATTAATAATTGTTATTTCTCCTATTTTTTAAGTGTTTAAGAAAAACATCTATATATTGCTCATGTGTAGTTGCTATTTCACCTAAGAGCAGCCAGCCATGGGGCACTGAAATGAATATCCCCACATGGAGATAATTGTAGTGTGCATTATGGCCACAAGAACAGGCACTCAGCATGGGTTTTAAATTTTCCCTGCGCCAGTGCTGGTGTGCCAGTTCTGAAATATACAAAAAAAGTTTTTTATTCAGAATAAAAGAACAGTTGTTCAATCCTGATAAGTTAGGGAAAATTGCCTGATGTAAAGACACATTTTTTGGTGGAAATAAATCTGACAAACTTATTAAAAACCAGTTGGAGAAATAAAGCAGTTCATCTTAGCATTAAAAAATTGTTAGATTAGCTAAAAATGTGAAACAGTGAAGGTTCTGCCATTTTGTGATTCATTGGATTCTCACTCAAGTCATCTAAATGTGATCAATTTTAGTAAATATTCAATGAAGAAGTGGAAGTTTTATGATGTTTTCCAAATTCTGCTTTCCCAGAAGCTGGTTGCTGGTGCTATTAGGTAGTTAGGTAGACATGAGACATAGGGGAATGAAGGAATAAAGGCTCTGCCCAAAGATCTCCCCCAAACACCCATTTACAGTTATAAATTACCTCTGCATCCTGAGGAACAAAGTAGAAACTCATAAAATACTAGCTAGCTTAATCCGGCCCAAGCACTTGCACAGTTAGTAGTACCCTGACCTCCCAGTGACATGGCTTCATTACACCATCATTATAATATCATGCTTATGCCAGGAAGTTCATGAGTCTAATTATAGCAGACTGAATTCTGAGTAACCTCATGCACAGTAGGCAAAGGGTTATTTAATAGCCAAATGTCAATCAAAATGACCTCATGTGTCAATCATTTAGCACCACCCTTGTAACCACCCACCACGGCCATCATATAAAGGTTTACTTCATGAATTCTACACTGTTATAGACATCTTCACTGTAACCCACCCCTTCCTACTTTAACCAAACCCATTTCTCTTGAAACATATGTTAATAAATCTTACTTTTTCTAAATTTCACTGATCTATAATTCTTTGATGCATTGGCAAAAGAACGAAAGTAGCTTTCAGAGCTACCAGGGCATGACAGATTTTAATCACCTAAACAGTAACAGGGGAGAGGACAGCATTCTCTAGATGTGAAAACTGATGATACTGTCTGCATAATTGGAAGTAAATTTTCAAATGATTAAAATAATAACCAATATGATGATCACTTCTCCTTTCCATTAGAAGTATACTATTATTCATGCAAAGCACATTTTTAATTAAGTAAATTATAAGTAAATTACTAAGGTACCATATGTAAAAGAGTTCTTTAAAAAGATATAATCTTTTTAAAGAGATTCTAGTAATGGAAGAGTTGTACTTTCCCACAGCCTTTGGTAAAGTGTCATACTTATCTAACTTTAAAGTCTAGTGTTACACATTTTCAAAATTCCACTGTATGCTTTATAATAATTTCTTTTAAGTAGATGCTCTTAACACTTCTTTCCTTTTACAGATACTTATAGGTCTCTCTCTCCATCTGCTCTCTCTTTCAATATAACTGTCTTTTCTCTCTCTCTTTCCTTCTCTTTCCACCTCATCTTTCACTTCTATAGTTAAGTAATCTCATTTAATTTATTTGCTTTGTAATCTAGTATCAAGTTGTATCAGTTAGGTTGAATTGGGCTGCAATAATTGTGTCTTGGCTACACCTATATTAAACAATAAAGATATGCTATCTCATATAACATGATGTCTAGAGATGTGGCAAGTTGCAGGGTTGGTTGGCTCATTGTCTTAATTCAACCAAAGCTAAGTTCCATCCATCTCTTTTTGGCTCTCCTAAGTATCACCTTTATTCCTAACAGTTTCAGGCCCGATGTGATCCAGAGGATGAACACAATTTATTTCTTCCTATGGCACTCCCTTAGGAGCAAGGTTGCTTTTCCTAGAATGCATATTGCAGACTTTCTCACTCCTCTTGGGCTCTTCCCTGAACCAGTTGTTTGTCAGGGAAGGAGAGATGAGTTGGGCTCACTCCTGTGTCTTCTCTTGCCATTCTTGCTGTGGATTTTTTGGTAGAGTAGACTGTCATTATCATCCTGATACTTCCAGTGTTCAGACTTCTTACTCTTTTGATTTTCCTGCATTCTTCAGCCTTAAAAATTTAGCTCATCACACTGGGCTGATGTCAATCACTTCCTCATGTCTACAAATCTCTTAACTTCAAGATCTTTCCAGTGTCTTCTCTCCAGTCCCCATCACTAAACTGCAGGCTAGTTGACTGCCTTGCTTGTCATGATAGAGTTAATTACCAATGCATATTTAGCAGGGCCCAAGGCTTCACTCCCACCTAGAACTTGGCAGGTTATAGCAGCCACACACCTGAGGAGATGCACAATTCAGTGGTAAAGAAAGAGAAGGGAAATTTGGATGTGGTATTTCCAGAACCTTCTCTCCAATTATTAATTTTTATCCTTATTTGCACTCATTTGAGTTGGGATTCTCTTACTTCAACAAAAAGAACTTGGACTAATCGACCACTCGCTAGCTAAATTTCTCCAAATCTTTGATTTTGCTGTAGTTAACATGCTATCAAAAGGAATTGCACGGACCAAACTGAGCAACTTGTAAGGTAATAGCAGAATCCTTAAGGAGTTTCAAGGCAAACCAGGAAGATCTAATGCTGTATGAAGTGGTGAGTAGGGTTGTAAAAGGAAAACAGAGACAAGAACAAAGGAGATAAGATCAGAAGAAGGAGGGGTTGAAGTAAGAAGCAAGGAGAGCTCTTTGGGTGGGCATAGAATGGCCTAGAGGAACAGACCCAGGGTAGATGCCCTTCTTCTTAAAAGAGGGCAAAAGAGTAGTTACCTCTCAAAACTGACATGAGTAACATACAAAGTGCTGAGCACATTGTCTTGGCAAATTGTAAATTGTGTTTCTCCCCAGTTTTGTCAATAAATTGTTTTGAGAAATGGCGTATTCAATGAATTGTTGTTGAGGAATGACATATTCTATTTTTTTAAATAATCAATGCTCCTCATCCCTTTTGCCTTGTACAACATGGAAACTGATACCCTCTTTTTGCATCACCAGTGATTCAAGTCTTCCCAGTTAGCCAGACTTCCTCCATTAATCTCTCCTCACTTTTGTAAATGTCTTTGCTAAGAGTCAGAATTTTAGAATTAACATAGGCTTGAATTCACAGAAAGTGAAGTCTAGATTGGTGTTTTGGCTGGGAGTGGGGAAATAGGAAGATGTCAGTCAAAGGGTATAAACTTACACCTGTAAGGTGAGGAAGTCGTGGGGATCTAATGTACAGCATGGTGATTATAGTTAACAATATTGTATTATATACTTCAAAGTGATCAAGAGAGTAGATCTAAGTGTTCTCATTACAAAAAAAAAGTAATTATTTTTGAAGTAATGGACATGTTAACTAACCTTATTGTGGCGATCATTTAGCAATATATATGTGTATCAAATCAGCATGTTATACAGACAACAATGTTCTCTGTCACTTTATATCTCAATAAAGCTGGAGAAAAACATAGGCTCTATTATTCCTTAGTTGATTGCTTAATTAAAACAGTGCTTGATACATTGGCTATTAATATTTATATTAATATTGTTATTGGAAAATAAATCTGAGAAGTAAATTTCTTTATCTACAACATCTAAAGTAAAAAATATATTAATAATGTTTTTTATGTCAGAGAAATGCAATATGGGCTAGAGGTTTTTAATCTTCAGTAGCTTATTATAATTCTAATATTTTTTGTGTGCCTCATTGAAACATTTTTCCCACAGGTAGTTTATTGGCCAGCTTACACACACCACTATACACATACACATGTATAGAAATTATGATACTTATAGAGAGAGAGAATACTGATATAATCAAATTAGAAATAACACTGAATTAAGCTCAATTTGGCATTATTCTAGTCTTGGATCTGCAACTAACATTGGATAAGCCACTACTTTCTTTTGGTTTTACTTTTCTACAACAATAAAAAACGATGTTGGATTAAATCATCTTTTCAGTATCTTTCTTTTCTAAACACATATTATTAACATTCTACTGAAACGACTTCAACTCTTGCAGTCATTTTATTGTTACTCTATTGTTTCTTGTATTTCTCCCTAAGAGAATCATTTTTAACACTATCTCTGGTAACAGTAGCTAATATTCATAACAGAAGTCATCTAGTCAAGGCTACACTTATAATGGATAAGTCAGATCAAAATGAAATTAAGAAGGTTAAAGTTTGCTTTAAAAATCACATTGAAAAAACAAAAAAAAAATTTTATGTTCATCAAGAAAATTGTTCTGGAACTAGCAAATTCATTTAATCTAATAATTCCACATTAATATCATTTTATACTTGGGGCTGAGTCACATGAAAGCTTATTAATGTAAAACAGATCAAATCAACATCTTTATTCTAGATTTTTCAGCCACTTCTCTAAGACGACCTGAGGGAAATCATTCTGGTAATGACAGGTTATATGAGAATATCAAATTTACAGTAGAATAAAATTGCAATATGTGTTGAAATTCCTAAAAGGTAAGCATTTCCAATTTTGAATAAATAAACTTTAACAAATGATATATATATATTTTGATTCATACCATGAGTAAGAAATTTAGTTTTGTGACATTATTCATGGGAAAAAAAGTAATATTTATATTTTAATTCAACTACCACAAATTTGGTTTTTAAAGTTCTATGACGAGGTCCCTTTAGTGTTGGTCGAAATTAGAGGTGTCTTAATTCTCTCAGCTAAGATAAATATTGATTTTTTGAAAACAAACAGTGAGAAAGACATTCTATGACAATGAGAGACTGAGGTCATTTCAAGAGTTTTCTATTACCCATTTATCTTCTACCCAAAATACTATTAAACATTTAGGTATTACTTACATTAGTTTCAGCTGGATTCAAGTCATCTGCTAGACAGAGTTCTTTTTTTCCAAAAATCTTCTTCTGAACCTTATCCTCTTCTGGAGGGCAAATAGAGAGGGCTCAATGTGTAATCATGTGACTGTTGAGGTGCTCTGGACACCCCCACATGATCTCTCCTGGGACAGAAATGATGAGCCATTGTACAACCAAAAATATGTATTTGATTGGTGCTCAGTAGGTAAATTCATCTCTCTGATCTAAGATTTAAAAGTCCCCAAGCATTACAAATTTTACTTTTTCAATACGCACAATGAGCATTTCAAAGAAAGATGTTAATAAATCCCGAAGTGATGAATTTAAAGATGATAGACAACAGTCTCATTTTTCCAACCCCACAGAACTGTTTCCATGAGAAAGCTAAGACAGCATGCCTAAAGGGTATCTACGAATACTGGGCAATATAGGTTTCACCAGTATTGTTACCGATGAACTGACAAAGTAGAATCTGCTAGGAAGACCACAGTTAGAGCTACGTGAAAGGACTAACACTACAGACACCAGTTCGCATTATAATTAGCCTTCTGTTAATTTCCTGTTGGATTTACATCCCGGTGTTTCTGTCTCCACTCACGTCACTCTCCTTCCCCAGGTGTCTCCTGACAGCTCATACTAGTATCTACCAAAGATTCATTTATTTTCCAAAAATCTCTTTTAGGCAGTCCCAAGCCTGATGATCATCAAGGCAGAAGGTCCCTTCACCTGCCTTTACTCAACCTTGGTGGGCCTAATCTTTAGCGTTTTTCACCTTATATCTGTTATGAAATAAAAAAAAAAAAATCTTTTCTTCAAGCTATTAATTAAACTCATGCGTGTTCAGTACTTATAGCATAGGTTTAATTTTCCCTATCTTGTGTTCATCTACATAAATCTAAAAAAAGATTAAAAGATTATACCTTAAAATTTTAATGTACTAGTGTTCAAAATATTTTAAATTAAAAACAATGAGTTGTATTTATTCATTATTTTGATAAAGATTTTAAAAAGCTAAAACCAATCTTAACAAGGATTTTTGGAAATAATCCTTCTATTACACTGCTATTAGAAGCATATATTTCTATAATTCTGGAGGAAAATTTGGCAAGATGTATAAAAACCTTTAAAATGTTAGTATCTTGGATCCAGAGATTTTATTTCTAAAAATAAGATTTAATAAAGTTAAAATGTGTGCAAAGATGATAATTGCAATATTGTTTATAAGAAAAAATAGAAATATCTTTATTATTAAATAAAAGGGTAGTTTAGTTATTTATGGTACATTCATACAATAGAATGTTAAAACAATTAAAAGGTTATTTAGAATTTGTATGCACTAATCAAGTGCATATAATTTTTAAATTTTCTCTTAAGAAGAAAATAATAATCTTTAAAATAATGTAAAAATATAACAAAATATTAGCAATGGTTATATCTAGTTGATGAAATTGCTGTTGAAATATGTTTATTTCTTTTAAATATAAATTTTAAAATTTTACTACCCTAAATTTATTTTTATATCTTTCAAAATTATTTTTTTACAATTTTCAAGTTAATGCCATTTTTTTAAAAAGTCATCAGGACTGCTAATGAGCCTACTCCATAATAGTATTGAGACAAATTTTTGAAAAGGCAGATAAACCTCTTCACAAACAAGCAAAAAAAGAAGCCAACAAAGGCATGGATAATTTAAATCCACAGTAGTTTAAAATTTATTTTTATCTCTTTTTTTTTAAACAAAAATGCCTGTCAATTACCAAGAAAGAAAATCAATCACTGAGTTTAATCTCAGCAATTCTTTGTGTTCCCTGACAAAATTAGGGGATTATGATAAGTGAACCAGAGCAAAAGGAATCATATATATATATATTATATATAATATATATATATATATATATATCTCCAAATAACCCACCAATTATGTATTAATTCATCTATTGATTTGGTCAAGTTTGGCTATACTAATACTAATCAAAGAGGTTGAGAGGGCTCAGAATTTTGCTAGGGCTGTTTCTGGAGTGACGCATAGACACCATGGTATTTCTTGTCATGGTATTTTCTACACTGATTTTTACCTTCATAATTATTATCTCCTAGTAGGTTGTAAATGTTTAAGAGAAAGGACACATCTGTTCTTCTCACCATCATATTTCCGTTCTCCTCCATATGCCTACTATTAGGCTGCATTGGCAGTACACTGTATTTGTTAAATGAATGAATCAATGAATAACACATGCCTTGTTGATGCTCTTCCACCCATAAAGTGTATTGCAAACCTTCAGTTTCTGCTGCTTCTGATCCTGTGCTCCCACCAGCAAGGTTAGATGGGAATCTTCCCCACACACATTAGGGAAGAGCCTGGGCAACTTCCCTTCACCCTCCCAGGTCCTCCTCACACTCCGCCTGAGTATCCTCATCTAACAAGAACAGTTACATCTGCCTGGAGAACTACTGTGAGATGATATAGCTACTAGAGCTCCCTGAAGCCTGGGATAGTGAGAGTCTTCACTCTCTTGAATTCTTAGTGACTGACGAAGGGTGGGCATCAGTGCTCTTGGTAAGTGTCATTTTCCTTTCTCCCCTCCCTCCAGCTATGAGGCCGACCAGAATGCTAGATAAACTTATTGTAATAAAGAAGAGAAAACACGTTGCTTTACCAGTGTTTTAATTCAATTCCACTCATTTCTTAGTCCCAGAAGGTCTCAAAAGGAAGAATTTGTTTGAAAGTCAGCAATTCTCCAAATTGCCATTTGGCGCCAGGATAATTATTAACACCAATCTAATAATAGGAGGACAATCTGTAGATATTTTCTTGGCAGTGGTTACGGTGGTTTTAGTCCACTTTGTATCATTAAAAAAAAATTCATTCTTTTACGTTATTATCAAGCTGCGAATATTTTACAGTTAAAGATTTTTTTCAGTGTTATGACAAAGACTTTGGGACATTTTCCTTTTACCTTTATTCATTCTCAGAAAGGAGTTATTTTATTTTTAATAATAAAAATTTACGTATTTTCCATAGAATTTTACACATGCTCTTGGTTCTCTGAGATTTTAGTTTTTCTTTCCTCAAACACATTTTGAACTGTTTTTTTTTTTTAAGTTAAACAGCATCAAAATGAAAATTTATGTTTTCTTGTTTAAGTATTGATATGTGTATTTTTCTGTTTTCTGAAATTTTATTTATAAAATAAATAACATTTATAAAATTATACACTAACAATAAATTATAAAGAGTGAAATAAATAATTTTAAATCAGAGATTATGGTACATCCTCTTGATTAAACATAATATTCCTGACATTGTTTTTCCTGCTTTCCGCCGTAACACCATCCCGATTTTCTCATCTGTGAAGAGACTGTGTAAGTTCATAAAGCAACAGTTTCTATTATTGGTAATTGTGATAATTGCATTCCCACTCGTTTTCTCTCCTACCTCGTATTGTTATGGGATCACATTCACCCACCACATAATTATAGTTATCAAACACCTGTTATGTTTTATTCAGAATCCAAAAGCATTAAATACCACCTTTCGCTGTTGACTCCCAAATTTATGCCTCTAGCCTTGATGTAACCTTAAGCTTCAGCATCAAATTCAATTGCATACCTGATATCTATACATGACTATTTAATGGGTATTTCAAACTTAACTAATCACAGCATAGTTCTTACAAATAAGCCCTAAAAGATATTATCCTCCTAGATTTTCCTACCTCAGTACCTGGCAGCAATTTCCACTCAATTACTAAACATAAAAACCAAGGTATAACATAAAGTCTTCCTTACCATTTATTCCTCACATCCAATCTAAACAGATATCAAACCACTTTTCTTCTTGGCTGAACAACTAACAAGTTTCTGTTTTTGACCTATACATTCCTTCCTGCTCTCTAGCCAAAATGATCTTTATAGAACACAGAGAATAGTTTAACCCTAAACTATGATTTGAACCCTTCAAAATCTTCCCATTGCATTTTGAAAAAAATACTGGTATTAATGCTGGCCTTTTATGGGCTTACTTACAAGAGATAGGCATATAGTGAGGAAAGCACAATCTTTACTTCTGTTAACACTATTAGGATAATGCAGCTCCAGGTGTGGGCCAAATGGAGCTATGGACACTGCAGCCCTGGATTGGACAGTGGTACTGCTGGACTTTCACAAGTTTTATGACAAAAGGAGACAGAGCTCATCACATGGCAGAGCACAGGTATGCTACAGGCCTTCTGCAGGCAGATGGATTCCCACAACAGAGAGAGAACCCAGAAGGGGCATGTGCTGCTGCTTTGTCTAGTCTCACCATTCAGCACACTCACTGGTCCCCTTGAGATGGAAAGAAGCCAGAAACATTCCTCTAATGGAGAACTCTCTTTACAAGGGCACACAATTCTTCCAATCCTCAGCATGGCTACAAGATCTTCCCCCATCTGGTTCCTGCCCTACTCCACTTGGAGGACTTCTTTACCATACCTCAGCCACAGGAACCTCCTCTCTCATCCTCAAATATATCAAATTACTGCCTTCATGTATTTGTATTTGTTCTTCTCTGACTGCAAAGGGCCCATCTCATGCCTGGATGCTTTCCATCTTTAATGTCTCAGATCAAATGCGTGTCCTCAGAGATGGAAACAAGACCCAAAATGAAACATTAGAAATGTGCCCAAATCTATCAGTAATAATTATTACTACTGGAAAGAGTTTTTTAAAAAATCCATCAATATGACACTTATGTAAAGCTTAGAAACAGAAATGTTGAAAATAAAGAATTGGAAAAAGATAAGCCAGGCAAATCAAAAGGTAGTATAGAGATATTAATACCAGACAAAAAAGATTTTGAAAATAAATCATTAAGACAGATGGAGATGATATATAATAAAGAAAAACAACTAAGCTAATAAATATAATGAAATCATGAACTTGTATAAACCTGACAAAATGGCCCTGTGGGATAAATAGATAGATAATAGATAGATTAGATAGATAAATGATAGATTGATAGATTAGATAGATAGATAGATAGATAGATAGATAGATAGATAGATAGATAGATAGATGCTAGACAACCTCAAAATCCAATGGAATCTTAAGGAAAATTGCTAAAACTATTTTTTATAATTTGATGATGGGAGGATGTAATACATCTTCATTAGAAACTGATACATCAAGCAGGAAATGCTAAGCCACACTGGCTTCAGGATGCCTCACAAGATGGCAAAGGCTGGGTGGTCAGTAAGCAAACAGGGAGCTGATTTATGTCCAGTCAGAACAATATGCAAAAGTAAATGTACAATAAAGAGAATTTCTAACAAAATTATAGATGTGGAGATTTCTATGGCAGAATGTTGATAATGCAACTGGTTTCTTTTAGTTGCTTATGTTAAAAGGTTGGGGAAATAAAATGAGTTAAAAAAGGAACTTTTATTTTCAAGCAAAATTTAGAGGAAACAAACAATAACAACAACAACAAAACTTTCTGGGTTCCAAAATACAAATGTCTTTCATCCCCAGTATCTTGTAGTAAAAGCTTCTGAACATTCCAAATTTCCTCAGATCAAAGATCAAATTCAGGATGCTGCCAATAAAAGGACAGCCTCAGGAACAAAAACCTCTAAGACACTGTTAAGACTTCGGAAAGAGTTAAGGCAAAATCTCAGATTCTCTCAGGAACGCAAAAAAGTTTCAGTTTCTAAGTATCTTAAAAGTGTACCTCCTAGACTCTCTCAAATAGACACTGGGGCTTCTAAGAATTTTAATTTATCTCACACCACCCTGACTTTCAGCTCAAAGTAGAAGGCAATCTGTCTGGAAGAGATTTATGAGTGTGGCTTTTATTTGCTCAAATAAATTTATGATTTGATGCATAGAATCTCTATTAAACTTCTTAAAGTTTATATCGGACTAAACAGATTGGAGGTAATTCAAAATGAAAAGAAGATTGTAGGCTTTCAGCTTTTTATGGAAGATAACAGGTTGTACAGGAATGGGTTTACTAAGCAGACCTGAGTTCCTCACACTCTTCATATGCTCAAGGAAGGCCTGTCTTCAGAACTGCCTCCTGAGAGATGAGCTCTGAGTCACTGGAATACTCTTGCCTGATAAGAGTGTTTTGTATACTAGAGGCCTTAGAACAGGTGGTACTGACTTGATTGATTAGTTTAGGTGAATAATATGATTTATGATGAATGTTTGCTTTTGTTAGGGGTATAAATTCTTCCCCACACCACCTCAACTGTTCTGGGACCAGAGTTACAACTGTGATACCTGATTCAGGGATAATTTCCTAACGAGAACTTTACCTCTAAACAGTCATGGTAGAATTGTTAAGGTCTTCATGGGGTATACTGTACCTTCACCCATTACAGCAAAATTAGGATTGACAGTAAATACAGCTATATCACCTGGTGGTTGAGATAGTTCGACCACTAGTGCTGTGCCCATATAAGGTTACTCCATATCCATGGAAGTAGATGCAGGAGGAGGCACTCGCTACACAAGTATTGTTGATGTTCATTTGAACCAGCACAGTCATGGTACCTAATGTTTCTTCCAACTGAAAAAGTTTGGGTAAAAATAAATGACAAATGGAAAAGAGGAGAAATATTAGCTGAGGGGAAATGAATGCATAAATGAGCTATGAAACAAGAATATCCAATATTATATTGCCACCTCAACGCAAGGAATTATACCATCTTTGAGTTTAATTATTCCATATACCCGAAAGAGTGAAGCCATTTGTTGCCAAGACCACACCTGCTTTTGTGCCTGACAAGGTTGAATAGAAGCTTGCAAACCTGAGTGGTGTCAGTCTGGGAGACATTTTCGGTCATACAATATGATGATGAACTAGATTAATTTTTAATAATGAACGGGACTCTAATAATGTGTCAATATCTTTTGACTCATTTTTCAGGTTACATCTATTACAAAAGATATCATTTGGGAAGGAATTTCTGGGAACTACCCCACACGTAATCATTGGGCCTGGCAGACTGATTTGTGTAACTATAAACTTGATGACCGAATGCTTATAAAAGTACCTCATTATAATGGATAAAACATAGCAACGGCATGCCTAACATGCTACAGTGTGTTGTGCACAAACATATAACAGCCTTTTTTTAGTGGGTAAAAAGCTATGAAACAATAGGAAAAAAAAACGATGAAAATTAAGCAGTAGGCAGCACAAGGTGAGTCCAAAATTCTCTGGGAAATAGCCCCACTCTAAAACAAGGAAGGTTGTGTGTTGCTTTATATCATACTCAGACTAATTTACATTTAAATGTGACTACCATTCACCTGACTCTAGTATAGGGACCTAACATTTTTGGACACAGAACAAGTATATAACTGCACTCAGGTCATTAGTACACAATGTCAACAACATGCATGGTGGATTAAAAACACTGGCCCACAAATAGAAAAGGGATTTAGGGGAAATTTGGTGCTTGTCTAGGTATCACAGGTCAAGTTGAATTTGCTTTTAATGAGAAGTGGTATTCAAGAAAAAAGATTTATTAGCTAGAATAAACAGATTAGAGGGAATTGTCTACAAGGAAGAAGGCAGAGAATTGGAGTCATCCTGGAAAGACAATGAGGTTTTAGTGAAGCGCTCGAGCAACCTCAACAATTAATGCACGAAGCTAGGACTCAGCATTGACAAAGGCTAGTCCCTGGCCTAACAGGGCCTTCTGATTATTTTAATATAGATGAAGGCTTAAATAGCCCTGGGACAATGACCTTCTATCCTAGCTGCTGAGGTCCAAGGAGAATGCCAATGGGAAACTAAGGAGCACCAAACCTCCTTGTGGGCACTTAAATTAACGTCAATGCACTATGAAAATATTTCCTAAGAATAGGTCAAAATAAGACATATCCTGTAGTGCACTTATCAAGTATAGAAAATATTTTGAATACCACACGTGCCATTCCTATAGGAAAGAGGTAGGCCCCGTTATGTAAAAGCACACAATGAAAACTAGTTTCAGTACAATCCTATAAACCAAGACAAGAAGACTAGCTTTGCTCCAACTAACTTGGAACCCACAAATAACAAAATTTAGCCAGTTGTAACTATCATAATATCTGGTATATGAGAAAGGAATGATCTATTAGGAAGGCATAGCAAATGCCTCTGTAATTCTTATTGACTTGTGAAATTGAGTTGTACCATGACCATACCACAATATGGTGTAACACTGGCATTGTTGATAAAATTCAACCACCTTATGTAAATAAGTTATATGATAATAATTATATTGATGATTAAATGTGTTGGGAGATCAAATTAAAATCTCCTCAGAATGTGATACCAATGGAAAATTACTGGCCTGAGGAAGTACTGGATTTAGCAAACCATCAGCTGACTTCTACGTTAAATAGTTCTGCATAAGTTTATCACAAGAAATGAGTAATAGTAGCAGAGGGAAAAAACAAGTAATCAAATTAGTATAAAATATGCAAATGTATGTAAATTTTAAATTACGATTGTTGTTTCTTTAAGTCCACCCCTACACACCAGCCTCTCCAAGTGTTATATGACAGGTTATTACAGTACCTGTCATATAAATGCTATATTAAATGTATATGCTCATTAAAATATGATTATTGTTCTGAAAGATAGCCTAGGGCAAGGCCAGGATGTGGGTCTGTGCAGGAAAGGGTTAACTCAGCAGATATAAGTTGCTTAAACCATGCACATTCCCAAGAAAGGTCTCACTTCAGGACTGGACCTTGGCTGGATCCTAGGTTATAAACTCTAAATCTTTGGATATTCTGCCTGATAAGAGTAATTTTGTGTTTCTGAGGCCTTGGGCCATGCTGTATCAACTTGAGAGAGTTCATGCTAACAGTGTGACCTATGGTGAATTTCTGCTTTTGCTCTGAGGGCTGGAATCTGAGTAGCTGAGGTGCTGTGTGCTTACATGAGTGACCAATAAAAATGTTGCCACCAACGCTCAGGTGAGCTTCCTTGATTGGCAACATTTTTCGCATGTCATCACACATTGTTGCTGGGAGAAATAACTGTATTGTGTGCATATACTGGAGAAGACACCTGGAAGCTTGTGATTGCTTTCTCCTGGATACCATCACATGTGCCTTTTCCCTTTGCTGATTTTAATCTGCGTCCTTTCCCTGTAATAAACCACAATCATGAGCCTAACAGCTTCTAATCCCTGCAAGCCCTTCTAGGGAATCACCAAAGCTGAAAGTAGTCTTGAGAAAGGTATTTTGCTCCAAACAAATGTTATTTCTCATAGAAAAGAAATATGACTCAGGGAGGAGCCAAAGGACACTGAGAAACACTCCCAAAGGGTAGAATTGGAACCTAATAAAAACTAGCAATTTACTCCTGCCAGGATTTTAGAATTCTGTGGACCACTGACTACAGGACTCTTATTTTGCCCTATTGTGATGAGCAGTATCTGCTTTTCCTGTCACTGTGGGTCGGGTAAGTGGAGGACAGATCATTTGAATCTCAAGTTCACAGGTCTTCGGATTGAGAGGACCCATTCCCAAGGAGCCTCATCTGCACATGGACCTGATTTAGGTAAGAAGATCCCGGACCCACGACCTGAGGCCTATGTCATAGTAGAATGAGATGTTTGGAATAATTATGGGGGTGAATATATAATACATATGTAGTATAATTCTGATACCAGTTGTGTGTGTGTGTGTGTGTGTGTGTGTGTGTGTGTGTGTGTGTTTAATGCACTGCTAAGCAATTCTGCAACAGTGGTTGAGTCCCTACAATTCAACTCAGTTCTGACATTATCTACCTAGAGATACATCAGACCCCACAGGTTAAGAACTTAGTCCTACAAGACTGCCCATTCCCTATTTTAGACCAAATGTAAGTGCAGGTTGTCACCTGTGCTTCTGACCAACCACTATAGATCAGTGGTTCAACAACCTTCTCCTTGGGTTTGATTAATTTGCTAGAGCTCACAGAATTCGGAGAAACATTTTTCTTACTAGATCATCAGTATATTATAAAAGGATATAACTCAGGAACAGCCAGATGGAAGAGATGCACAGAGCAAGGTAGTGATAAGGGGAATGGAGCTTCCAAGCCCTCTCCAAGAGTGCCACTGTCACGGCATTTGCATGTGTTCATCAACTAGGAAGCTCTCCAAACCTGGTTCTTTTGGGATTTTATGGAAGTTTTATTATACAAGTATGATTGATTAAATCATTGGCCATTGGTGAATGAACTCAATCATCAGCTCCTCTCCTTTCCTGAAAGTCTGTGGGAGTGGAAGAGACTGAAAATTCCAATCTTTTAATATCATGGCACACTCTACTGGTAATCAGCCTCCAAACTTAGGTGTCTGAAAGCCACCTCATTATCATAACAAAGTATACCTTTATGGCTATTATCACAGGAAATTGTAAGGTTTTAGGAGCTCTGTGCCAGAAACAGGATGAAGATCAAATATATATTTCTTATTGTAAAGCACGATATCATAAGTAGAAACATGAATCATTAGATGTCAAGAGGTAGACTAGTAGTCATTGAATAAGTACCTCCATTTAACCACGTCTCCCAGTATCGTGCTTCCTTTTGAATCTAGTCTGGGCGTGTGACTTGAGTCACACCTTCTGACCCTCTAGTCCTCTCCTTAACTGCTCCTGCAGCACCTCTGACTGCCCCACTTCTCATCCAAACCTCCCTCCTCCCCACGCCCATTCCAAAGAACATGGTGGAAAATATGTTGTGCCAGTTTTGTGCCTATTCTTAAGTTCTAAAAGCTTCTATTTTTGCACTCTTGGGAGCCCTGAGCTTCCCATATAAAAATTTTGTTGGAGAGATCATGTGAAGAAACTGTGTGAGACCATGCACATAGGCCACAGAGAATGAGAGGGAGTAAATCGAGGAGAAAAAAGGGAGAAGAAGAGAGGAGAGGAGAGGAGAGGAGAGAGAGGAGAGGAGAGGAGAGGAGAGAGAGGAGAGGAGAGACACTGAAACTACACAGAAGAGAAATGAGGAACAGACAACATAGAGATCCTAAGGCCTTAGACATATCACCCCACTCAAGTGGTCCCAAGCAGCACTCTGAGCTGTTAGGCTTCTTAACTGAGGGGCCAGAAATGAGTGAAAAGACATCTTGAACTTTCCAGTTCCAAAAGACATCACATGGAGTGGGATGAACAACCCTCCTGAGCCTTGTCTGAATTTCTCCTAACTACAGAATCATGAGCACAAAAAAAGGGCTGTGGTTTCTAATCAAAAACACTCACAATATAGAGGACAATCTGGTGATGGCCAGGGAGGAGGGCTTTGGGAGCTGGGAAAATGGGGTGAAGGGTTAAAGAAGTACAGATTTGTAGTTGATAGATGGCCATGGGGATGGGGAGCACAGCGAAGGGAATGTAGTCAGCATTAATGTAATGGCTAGGTGGAGAGCCAAAGGAGAGAAAGAGCAATTAGGGGAATCATTTATAAACTATATAAATGTCTAACCAATGTACTGTATACTTGAAACTAATAATAAATTTTTTTTTTAAACATTATGGTTTGAGCTTCAAAAATTTGGACTAGTTTGTTTTGCAGCTTCGGATATTACTTTAACAACCACTCTCCCAGGGTTCTACTCACTTTTATTTTACCAACTAGTTCTCCCTTTTCATTCAGAATTAAAGTCAAATGTTATTCATTTATTTGATTGGTAGACAGGGTGGGACATTAGTTTAAGGAACTGAGTCAGAATCCAGTTCTACCACACTGGCTCTGTGACTGTTTCTTAACTTCAAGTTCCCTCTTCTCACGCAGATATTGGGTATATAATATTGCCTCAGTGCCTCGTATGAGGTTAAGTAAAATAATAATAGTGAGATGTCTTTGAAATAACTAAGCTTATTCTTCAGTTGTTCTTCCCACAACTGAGACTATTAATTTTGAGATGGAGGAGCCTCTCCCCGCTGTGCCCATTGCAGGACAGTCAACATGGTGATTACATAGGCCATGTTCAAAGGTGTCTGTCAAATATTGTAACATGTTAGCTATTCCAGCCACAGAATGGGAAGCCACAGCCTTCCAAATGATACATTTTAGACTTACATATATTTTATAGTGACTATTTTGACTACCACCGAGATTATAGGGCCTTTAAGCAATTACTTTTCCATTTGGCATGAGCATAAACTTTGAAATTAGGCAAACATAGACTGAAATCCTGGCCTCATTGGTTACCCTTTGTGTAATTTTGGATGTTAACTCTCTGCAATCTACTTTCTTTTTTTTTTTGTGAAATGGAAATAACACACACATCACTATTGTTATTATCTTTTTTGTTGGTTAGATATTATCATATCTATATTTTGTGCTATTTATAGAGCACTATTCAATTTTTCTTTAGTTTTGTCCACAACTTCCATGAAAATAAAATTTTTCTAATAAAAATCATTGTTCATAATTACCAGCACTATAATCAATATTTATCTATTCATTGTAGGGATTTTTTGAAGAATTTACATAATTTTACATAGGAAGTACCTGAAAGACTGGAATGATTCCATTTTTCTGAGTGATCCCAAGATGAATTGTATGAAAAGTTCCGCAAAGGCCAGTGGTCAAGAACAAAGCCTTACCACCTGGCCAAACCAGCCAAGCCAGCTAATCGGGGGCCATAAGGCACCCCCACCCTTATTTCCTCCTGCACATATTCTGATGCTGCACCCGGCACCTTCTGCACTCGGCCCTACCTTCTGCACTCGCCCTTTCTGCCACGGCCCCCTCTATACGCAGCCCCAACTGCACACGACCCCCTTTTGCACGCGGACCCAAACCTACCACCCAATCCCTTTAAAGGTCAACCTAACCCCCAATCAGGTAACGCCAAGGCATCTCCCCAAGGCTTGCGGTTTTACCCTTTAAATTAGGTCCCAGCCCCTTGGTCGGGGCTCCTCTCAACCACTGCTGCGTCAGTGAACAAGTGGGGTCCAAACTCGAGTTTGTCAGTAAACTCCCTCTTGTGCTTGCATCGTGTCAGTTTCCTTCTTGGCTCATGGAGTTCCAAACCAGGGCATTACATACCTATTTTCTATTTTGTGAATAGAAAGACTTTTTGTGGTGGTTGTTTTTTGAATTAATTAGAATAAATTCTTATAGCCTTAATTAGCCAATAGATGGCAGGACTTCAGAGAAAACTGAAGTTCTACTGTCCCTGTGCAAAATACTATCCGCATAATCCAAAAGATCATTAACAAAGATAAAATAGCTCTAATTTGGAGTTTTAAATGTTAACTTTTCATATTTATATTTTAAATGTTATACTATCTTCTTTCAGTCTAGTAATAATTTGCATTTTTTGTATAATTTCAATGCAAAAACATGCATTAAACATGGAAATATGATGGCATGATATACTATAAGGAAAAGATACTATTCATATACTAAGAAGGATACATAATTCGTATTAGAATAGATGGCTTTGAGCTTAGGAAATATGTTTTTTAAGAAAAAGATAAGGCCCCTAAGGTATAATCTGAAAGGAGATGGAAAACAAAGAAAGCTAATTTTTCCAATTTAAGAAAATGATAGTGAGACCAGGAGAGAAAAATTGAGTAGCACAGAGACCAAGAGAAAATTCAAGGATGTGAAGATTCCATAAGACAGAGCTATCTAGGCAACGTGCCTCCCCTTTACCTTACAGCCATTTCTGAACTCTCTCACAAAATCTGCAGCCTCCTGAAGTATCTTGTCCGTTGAGTGTCACATAAGGTCTCCTCCAGGCCATGCCATTTTAGGTTGTTTACTGGGTTATAAGCCTGTGGCTTCATTCTGAGGCATATTTGCATACTTTTGCAAACATTCTACTCCTTTTGCAGAATCTGCCCTCAAGTTTAAATCTACAAACAGCAGCTAGAGTAGGGTTTTGTAAATTAAAATAATTTTCAGGCACACTGGGACATTCACATCCTATTTTATCTCGGCATTCTTGGCAAGAGCTCAAAAGTAATTGTACACTATATTAATATTAAACAAGCCCTTTAAATTTTTTTCTGAAGGTAGTGATACAATTTCAATAGCTTTTTCCCTTCCCTAGGCATTATAAATACCAAATTGGTTCAGTTAAGAGGCACTGTTAGAAGGCGTCATCATAAACTGCACCTCTTAAAACAATTTTTCAGTATATCACGTAGAAATCACCACAACTATGGTACTGAAACAGATGGCACCGTTGTGCTGTTTAGCACCCAAGCCCCTCCTTGGACTGTTAAATCCAATTAAGATATTTATGTCATGAAAGGATAGATTATGTTACTGGTGCTGGTCAGCAGTATGTTTTCATAAGACCACACGTTTCTTGATGTTATATTATACAGTAGAAGAGAGAGATCTTATGATACATACCAGACCACTGTCAGAAATACAGAAGCTTAGTTTTAGGACACTCTAGGTTTACCTCAGATAGAATCAAAGACTCTTAGGATAGTTTTCAAGAAGTAAATTTACAGAAACCAAATTTTTACCATCTTTTTTAAAATGTATTTATTTGAGAACTCTTCTGAAGAAAGTAGGCAGAATAAAATAATGAAATAATGACAGAATGAAGTCAGAAGACAACATCTTGTTTTCTGAAAATGAACAAAATAAGCAATAACAAAGCTTAAAAGCAAAGGAAAAAAATGCAGAAATCTTCCTACAAAGGAAGGAGTACATCACACTATTTATTATCTTTAAAAAGAGAATATTAAAGAAATAACAAAAAATATACTAAGGATTTTTGAGTAGCTAATACTCTTGCTTCTCAACCCACAGAAATAATAAACCCTCCAAAACATTAATAATACCACCCAATTTTCAGGAAAGTGAGCTAATGGGGTTTGGTTCTTTTGGAGGTTAGCCCCCCCCAAAACATGGAAAACCATTTTTAAGTAAAAATGCCTCTCCCCACTTCAATAACTCACCACCTCCACTGTAGGCTGAGGGGGGCAGGGAAGCCAGGATTTGTCTTATTTTGTTTTAAAATTTTTAATGGTTATAGGGAGGGATAAGAAAGTATTTACTTATGCTTCTTGGAGAAAAATATAATGTCAAAAAGGAAAACTCATCAATTATTGCATTCGTTTGTTAGGGCAGCCAAAGCAAAATACCACAGATTGTAGCTTAAACAACAGAAATTTATTTTTGTACAGTTTTAAATGGAAGTCCAACATCAAGGTGTCAGTAAGTTTGGTTTCTACTACAACCTTTTCTTGGCTAGTAGATGGCTGCCTTCTTGCTGTGTCCACACATGGTCTGTTCTTCATGCATCTGGTTCCCTGGTGTCTCTTCTTTTAAAGATGCCAGTCATGATAAATTAGGGCCTAACCCATTTACCCACATTTTTACTTAAAATCTACCTTTTTAAAGGTCTTACCTTCAAATATAATCACATTCTGGAGTGTTGGGGGTAAGACCTCAATACATAAAATTGGGGGGAGACACAATTAAGTCTAACAATTATCTAAAATAAACTATAATCTATAAATAGAGATTTAGTGAAGACTGAAGACAAAGAAAAGTGAGTTGAAATTCCATTTTTTGGCATGAAAATGTGAGGAGCTCCATGGATCCACTTCACAGTAGAACTGGTCAAAATTATAAAAAGACAACCATTTAAAGCTTCTGTAACTAGTTCTAAGGCTAAACAGAAGTGTTTTTTCAAGAACACTAATAAAAGAATAGAAAGAGTCAGTGGCATTTAAACCATGACCTATTCCTTGCTTTCTCCACTGTGATGGAAAATCCACTCGAGGTGGGTATATCCAAGAAAACAGGATTCCCTCTCTCCCCAGCAACCAAGTGGAAGACTAAGGTATCTTTCTGGAAGGGGTAGTATCTCAGCATTTTTCATCCTGTCTCCAGTAACCTGTGGTAGAAGCTCAGTTCCAAAAGAATGAAACTAAGATTGGATGTTTTCTTCTTCTATAGTCCCTAATTATGGAATGAAGACTCTAACTTGAGTGAAGACACTAAAATACTGGGCCCCAGACTGCCTTCAGCTCATCTTGGCTTATAAGGCAAAGATTCCACACCTGGATAGGCAAGCCATGAAGACCAGAGATGACTTTGCCAATTAGAAAAAAAAATGTTACTTAGATTATAGCTGACTTCTTATCAGAATCATCAGAAATAATAGGAATAAAAAAAAATGAGATATTTTCAAAGTGCGCAAAGAAAAAAACTTTCAACAAAAAACATTACATCCAGCAAAGCTATCTTTTAGACATGAAGAAAAATATAGACATTCTCATGTAAACAAACACTGAGAGAATTTGTTGATAGTAGACATACCTTACAAGAAATACTTAAGAAGAAAATTCTTCAGGATGAAAGCAAATGACAGTAATTCAATCCATATGAGAAAAGAGGACCTCTGATAAAGGTTATTATGTATTTATAAAAGACAGTATAAATGCATATTTCTTCTTTCTTCTCTTGACTGATTTTAAAACCAATTACATAAAACAAGATGTATATAATTATATTGCTAGACCTATAATATATAAAAGTGTAATATATTCTCCAGTAACAGCACAATGGAAGAGAATGGGAGAAAAGGTATATCGGGCTATGAAAATAACTCCAGAAGGTAAACTCAAAGCCATAAGAACTAATGAAGGGGCTCGCCATATAATAAAAAAAAAGATTAATATAACAAAAGCTATAAATATCACTTAGAACAAAAGTGAAAATCAAATGTATTTGTTACTGTATTAGTTTATTTAATGCAATAAGTTTTCAGAGTCATTGATAGGTTCTGAGATTAAGTGAAACAACTTATAATAAAACCAATTTTATCATATGCTAGTTAATATAATCAAGAATTAAGTTCTCATTCCATCTTATCAATGTTGTAAACATTATCTGAGGACCTGCTATATTAGTTTATTAGTACTTATTAGGGCTGCCATAACAAAATACCAAAGCACATGACTTAAGTAATAGAAATTTATTTCTCACAGTTCTGGAGGCTGGGAGTCCAAGATCAAGGTGTCAGCAGGGTTGGCTTCTCTGGGAGCCTCCCCTTGGCTTGTAGATGGTTATCTTCTTCTCCCTGTCCTCACATGGTCTTCACTCTGTATGACATCTCTGTGGCCTAATTCCTCTTCTTAAAAGGTACTGCTCATATTGGGTAAGGACCCATTCTAAGGACCTCATTTTAACTTAATTACATCTTTCACGACCCTCTCTCCAGATATAGTCCATTCTCAGGTACTGAAGGTTAGGGTTCAGCATATGGATTTGGGGGACCACAATTCAGTCCATAACAGTTACATAACACTTCTTCAAAGCCTACACTCTCACCAGTGGGCAGAGGCAGGGCACTCAGAAGGTGCCACTTTTTGAAAGAAACTGTTTTGCTTTCATTCAAGGGGATGATTTTTGTCCTCATTTTCAAATATGATTAAATATTAACTACTACTATAGCTGAATTAAAGAATCTGCTAAATAGTTACAGAAAGGTAAGTAAATTATTGGAAATTCATTTGAAAAGAAAACATTCATCCTAATTTTCTAATACTGCCAGGGTAAGGCTCTAGCATAACTTCTGGCATTTCTGAAGTAGCTGTGGCACCTGCTAATAATGGAAATACCACTCTGCTAGCAACAAACAGTCTCAGGGACCCCAACAGCAAACTAACTTCTCTTCAAAGCTGCAAGGCAAGACCATCAGGCATGTGGGACCCTAACATCCAGGTTTCACATCTATCTCTAAGACCAAGCTGAACCCACCTCCAAGAGGTTAAGATGTGCCCTTTGCCTTGACACAGTTTTATCCAGGAGGGCTCAAATTTAAAAGTAAAGATTTCAATCCTTCTTACATATAAAAAATATATTCTGTCATTTTTATTTTTACGAATGTAGAAAATGGAATTTTATATATAATGCATTTAAGAAAATCATATTATATCCTGGGCACCTATCTAACATTCCTAATCTCTATGGTTTAATAAATTAATTATCATAAAACCCCTGTGGCTTAAGAATCTTTTGGATAATCCATGCTGAAGCTCAGTGGCCAGTTCTTAGGCCTGATGTGACAGGAGCCACCAGAGCTGCTCAACTTCCAGAATGAAGGGAAAAAAGCATTCTGGGCATTGTGCGAGGCTCATGCTAGATTCTTTCACATAGGTAGGAGGTATATACTATTTCCTTTTTGTTAAGAAAACAGGTTCAGAGCAGTTATTTTCTATTATCAATAGCTTATAAGTAGAAATGCCAAAATTCCATGTGGGTTGTCTTCCTCCAAAACCTATGCCCTTTAGATGACATGAGACTTCAGTAGAGTCAGGGGGAAATGCATGGCCTGTACTGGCCATTGGTGCATGGCAACCTGGTACGTGGCATTTTTTGTAAACTGTAATCTTAACTTCTTAGGGACATTTAATCAGCACAGAAGGAGTTATATGGGGTTTTCAAGTTTTTGAAACTATAATTTTGAACAAATATGTATATAAATTATTTTCAAAAGAGACAAGTAGGCCCAAAAGACCAGCTTATGTCAAAGAAGTTTCTGAGTGCCTAGTAGATATTTCTTGAGTGAAAGGATAGAAATACTTCAGGTAGAGGATAACTGAGAAACAGCATGCTTCCTATGGTGATGCACATTACATTTTCAGGCAACTGACTCATTATGTGGTGTTGGATAAGTTGTTACTCCTCTGTGCCTCAGCTTTCTTATCTGTAAAATAAGTATAAAACTAATAGGTTAAAGGATAAGTAACTTGCAGGACATCCAGACACTAGACTATAATCCAGTGTCAAAAGAAATGAGCTATCAAGCCATGAAAAGACATGAAGGAAACCTTTAAGCATATTACTAAGTGAAAGAAGCCAATCTGAAAAAGGCTGCATAGTGTAAAATTCTACATAACATAGCTATATGATGGTCTGGAAAAAGAATAACTATGGAGGCAGTAAAATAAAATAATAAAATAAAATAAAATAAAATAAAACAAAACAAAACAAAACAAAACAAAACAAATAAAATAAAATAAAATAAAATAAAATAAAATAAAATAAACAGAAATAGGTATAACATGAATACCTATCTCAGCCAGCCTGTCATGAGAACTACTGTAAACCACTAAAACTGGTTGGGGCATAGTCAGCACTAGAGTCTCTTACTGCTACAATTACTTCTGTGCTAGCATTCTGAAGAAGGTAAATTACCACATCCATTAATCTTGCAGACTACTTCAATACAGCCAGGGAAAGGAGGAAAGCCTTCCTTCTAACCCAATGTGGATGAGGTAGCCAGTGATGAATGTTTTTTTTTAAGGTAGAGGTTCACAAACTTGAGCACTAATAGACTGAATGGTTATGTCCTTCAAATTCGTATCTCGAAGCCCTAACCCGATGTGATAGTATTTGGAGGTGGAGCCTCTGGGAGGTAATTAGGTCATGAGGGTAAATCCCTGAAAAATGGGATTAGAGCCCTTATAAGAAGAGACATGTGAGAGATACTCTCTCCTCCTCCTCCATGTGAGAACACAGCAAGGTGGCCATCTGCAAACCAAGAAGAGGGTTCTAACCAGGGATGGAATTGGCTGGCACCTTGATCTTCATCTCCCTAGCCTCCAGATTCTGGGAAATAAATTTCTGTTGCTTAAGTGATGCAGTCTATGGTATCTTTGTGATAGCAGCCTGAACTCATTGTGACATTGAATGAGTATCAACAGCATTTGGAGGGCTTGTTTAAATACAGATGTTGGTCCTACCTCTCAGAGTTTCCAGGTCAGTATGTATGGGATTGGGTCTAAAAAGTCACATTTCTAACAAGTTCTCAGAGGTACAAATGTTGCTGCTCTGAGAACCACACTCTGAGAATCACTGGTTTACTAAAAAGTTTGACCCTGGATTGGAGCCGGAGACAATGACCCAGACGAGATTTATCAGTACAAGTGGGTAGGCAAGATACATTTAAATAACTGATGCTCCTGGTAGATCCAGAATTGCTTGACTTCACATTTTTTTCTATTAGGTAAAATCTAGGAACATATGAAAATATGTAGGTCTCAAAACAATGAAAAAATAAAAGAAAAGAAGCCCTCAGTTCTAGTAAAATGTCCCAGGATTACCTATACTAGGAAGGAGAAGGGACCAATTGTTTAAAGTTAAACTCCTAAATATTCAACAAAATTTCTTATAAAAAGACAAGGGAACAACAACGAAAATAGGCATATACCACTACTTTAGAAAATTAGATGCCAGAAAGAAGCATTTATAGTCTTATTAAAAAATCATGAGACACTAAAAACCTGGATAATTAAAAACATAAGGAGAGGAAGCATTCCAGGGCAGAGCCCATGACAAGGAATAGTTTTCTATAGAAACCTCAGGTCTCAGCAGCATTGGCTTAGTTCCATTATCTGCCAAGAGCGATTTTCCAAGGGAATAGCCATGCAGAGGTGAGAACAGCTACCCAAGGAGGCAGGCATGGCAGTCCCAAGCAATTTAACAGCAAGAAGTGATACACAGGAGAAATAGAACCTGTGTCATTTGTCAGAGACCTATCTTCAGCTCAACTCTAGGAGGTCAAAGACTGCCTGAAAAAAGCGGGGGTGGGGGCGCACTAGAAATAGAGGTGTGATCATGCTGAAAGGGAAGGAAATGCACCTCGATAAAATCTTGGGTCTGCAACTGCAATAAGTACAAATTTCTAATTTTTGCAAGAAAATTTGCAAAATTCTGAGAGGAAGCAATATGTAGATACACTTTCCCCCAGCTCCATGAGTTCTCCCAATTAAACTTAATTTCATACAGTGGTAGAGACTGACTGACATGGTGGTGAGACTGAAACAAAGATCCTCTAGATTTCCTTTCTTCCCTCAGACATCTTATCTTTGCCCTGGTTTCAGGTTGGTGCCAACAGTGTGGTTCTGCATTGTATTAATTTCTAGGTTCTGTGAACATCAGTTTGCTCCAGTTAACTGTGATACCAACAGTGATTTGCTTATATGTGTGTATATTATGTATGTATGCATATGTGTGCCTACATATATACATATATTTGTGTATATGTATGTACATATATGTGCCATTTGTGCATGTACGTATATGTAGATGTGTGTGTATATATGTACACACATATACATGAATATGTATATATACATGTGATGGGAATGGAGCTGAGCTGGTGGGTGGTTTGTTTTCTATTAGCTTGCTAGATTCTTTAGAAAGTAAAACAATGAAAGATTTGCATTACTTTGAATTGGTTGTACTTCTAACGTCATGAAGAAAGTGAGTTTGGCAGTGACAGCCTCAGCTACAGCTGCTACCAGAGATCACAGTGAAGACTTACTGGCTGAGGCAGAGAAAAATAAAAAATGAAAAGGATCATTTTTGGTTTCACTTTCTCCCGAGAAATCTGTTAATGTACAGAAATTTACAATGGTAGAATCTGGAGCATTTTTATTTTGCTGGCATTGTACAATGAGAGTATTTTTAGTTGGTCTTTTAGTCACAGTATATAATATCTGGACATCTATACTCGACTACACAGTTGGGCAGGGCCAGGGCTGGAGAATTGAACAGGAAGACAACTGTCATCCTTGGAACAACATTGTCCTAGAGCAAAAAGGGGTGCGGTGAATAACTGCGCTGTTATTCCAGCACAGTCATGTCCAGATACCACTGACATATATCTACAGTGATGCAGGCAAACCTGGAAGCAGGGCACCCATTTCATGAAAGCTGGAGAAAGGCTAATGAAGAAAACATTAACCTGCTGATTTCCTCCACCCAGGAATCAACCAAAAACCTGTTATAGAAAATGAAACTCCCAGGAATGTTCTTCATGCTTTGGTTATTAACATGAGACACTTCTGTTAGAGGCCACTGGCGTCTGCTTCTATCCCTTCTCATCATCTCCAAAAGAGTCATGGCTTCCCTGATTGGTGAATTCTGGGAGGTGACTGAGCTCATCTGTGTTGCTCAACTTTTTCCTCTCCTGCAGGTAGCTGCTTATCCTCCTGGCAAGCAGTCTGTGCTTTCTCACTTAGTCAGCCCTCCAGTCTGCAGGGGAAGGCCTACATCTTGAGAGGGCAAGTCAATTCAGGCTGATAGTGATGAGGCAGGAGGGAGGGGGCATGGGGTTACTGGCCAGATTCCATCTGCATTCCTCACTTAAGCCTCATCGTCAGCACAGAAAATATAATCTTGACCACCTGTATGATTTCTGTATTTACTTCTCCACTGGTTCCAAACTTGGAGAAGGGACTGAAGTGTGCATGATTATCAGTGCTTGAACCTCAGCTGTGGTAACAAAACATTTTACTGGATATGGCTAGATTGGTTGTGACTCATGAAGAGTGGTAGCTACAGCTTTCTCATTTCTGTTTGCAATTTTGACACCCTGGCTCTCCCTCTGCTGAAAAGGCTAGGACACATGCTCTAGAGGAATCATGATGTCTGTCTTTTCACCAGGTTTATCACTGAAACTCAGCCAACAATTATGTCAGGTAGGGGAAGGTGAGGAAAAGTGAAACCTGCACAGATGCATGGTTCTAAATTGTAGTTCCAACTTTCTCCTCCATAACCCTTTAACTGTTATTAACCAAACCACAACAAAACAAAACAAAAAACTATGCAAACCATTCCTTCACTCTGTGAACTCCTAGAATTTGTAATGCCTCTCTAAAGCCATTCACTATGCCCTAACATATTGTAGTATTCATGCCTTATCTGATACCTGACTCTAAGCTACAGGAGGCCAGTAACATCATTCTCTTGATCACATATCCCTAGAATAGTGACTCACAAAAGCAACTTGATGTAAGTTTGTCCAATGAATGAAGTTTATCTCCTATAGAAAGTATTTAAAGAGCTCATCATTACCACTTAGTACGTTCATCCTGTGGGGAATTATTCTTTACCACCCACAAATTGTGAATTGCATTTCAATGAAAGCTTTGGATTAAAACAGACCTTTCTGGCAAAAGTACCTCATGTCACTAGCTGCAAGTGGTGCCAGGATACAAAACTGAGCCAGGTTCCATCCGGCTTTCAGATTTCAATAAACATCAAAACTCATATATTTAAAATGTAAGCAAAATTCTTCAAAAGATCTTAAATTGTGTTGAAGTGAGGATGAAATATGCTGCTGATCTGAGACTTGGCATGGCAAACAGAATTTCTCAGCCCTTTGATCAATACTGAAATGGATTGAGAGTCTTACAGTGAAAATAACCATGTGGGTTATGCTGTTACCATCCCTCCTTTTATAGATGAGGAAACTGAGATTCAGGAAGGGTCACTTGTGTGGTCAATGACTTCACAACTGGTTAGGGTTGAGAAGGGACAGTACATACACCCCCTGGCTCCAACTGAGACTGGACCATGAATACCATTGCAGAAATTCAGAGTTCATCCAAATCTGGCTGCTGAAAGAGCCATTAATGATCTTTGAGCACAAGAGTCTATGATCCAAGTAGTAGGAAGAATGGGCTGGAGGCCATGCTCAAGGCGAGGAAGAGGCAGAAAAGCATGGGTTAGGGAGGCCAGTAGGGAGACACTGAGCCAAGGGGAGGCATGTAATGAACAATGGAAAGTTGTGTTTTAGGGGACATTTTGTGTAGATCAGCTGAGAGAGCATTTTATAGAAATTATTTGTTTGATAAACTATTTTGTAAATGAAATAAGAATTATTAATCCTTGTTATGTTTTGTTATACTTATTTTCCAGGTCTCTTGCTGAATTTTCTCTCTGGGAAAGATATAATAAAATGATGAAGATAGAGTTTTAGCCGCGACAAGTAAAATATGTCTCCTTTCATCCATCTCAGAGGAGGAAACAAAAAGCCCTGAATACACCAGATAGCATATATCCACACTTTGGAATATTATGCAGCTATGAAAAGACTGAAGTAGAGATTCTGTAATGATGTAGATCATTCCAAGAACACGCATGTTGTTCTGCGAATAATACAAGAGAACACCATTAAAATACCAACCTATTTACTTAAAAAACAAACAGAACGAAGTTAGCATGTGCATACCTCTATGTTCATAAATATAGAGAGAAAACTACCTGGAATCATCTCTAGAGAAAAAAGGAGCATATTCCTATTAGCCAAGAGCCATGTGCACTCTTTGAATTTTTGCTAACAAGAATATATTTATGTGATATATTTTGTTAAAGAATAAATTTAAAAGCATGGTTATTATACCAATTGTTTTTGTATTGCAGACACAAAGTAAATCTCTACCACATTTTCTTGGCTTATCGGAGACAAGCAAAGTTAGAGCGAGAAAACTGAGAAGATGTGACTTTTAAAAGATTAAAGACAGACAAACAGATACAGGAGCCTATAGCTCGGTGAACCCTGGTGTGGAGATGCACACATCTCTCCAGAGTCTTTGGCTGCTGTCACCACGACGAGACAGCAGACCCAGGGATCTAGCCAGTGATTCTAAGATGTAGTTTATAAGAATTCATTGTAGTCTACTGTACAGTTTGATTAACAATGTCCATGTTTCTGTTTCCTTGATTTTTATAATAAAAGTCCTTTCTTTTCATTAATTTAGCCTTAATAGATCAAGTAAGACAACCTCGCCATAGCAAGCAGACTTTTCTAACTCAAGGAATGATTGAAATGACATTAAAATTTTTACCTCAGTCTCCTTTCCTTTCCTTCCTCCTTTTCTTTTCTACTTATCAAAATGATTTGCGTTTTTACTGGTCTATTTTATTTTTGTTTTGAAAACTACTTGGGTTCCTAAAAAAAGGTGATCCAGCAATTAAATAATTGTTTTCAAGATTAATTAAGGATTGCCTAGAGGATTATAATTTAATTACAAACACATCATCCATAAACTACAAAAAAATAAGCAACTAACTTGAAGCTGTGGGAATATTGTTACTATAGATACTAACAAATGCTGAATGTGCCCCTTTTTAAAATGAGAAAATAACCTTCAGCTCCTTTAAAATGTAGAGTTTGGCATTTTACTAAATTTCATAGGGAGAAAATGTAATGAGTCAATAAACCCAATTTGGAGGCTGGTTATTGTCACATAAATTAATTTGCCTGCTAAATGATCAGATTCACATCCACCTTTTTCCCCACCATCTGCCTCACAACAAAGTTGGCATTGTACTCCTTTGAGGACGAACTGTAAAAATGTCATTACTTAAAGGCTTATTATACACTGAGTCATGCTAAACCCCAATTTCCCTGTACTTGCTGGCTGACCAGGTAAAGAACAGAGTTTGGAAATTTTTTTCAAAAAATTATATACACCAATGGTACACCTCGAGGCATCAGTTTTTATTGGGCTATTGTCCAAAGGAGCAATGTTGCCATGTGACCTTGGACTCCTGCTTGGCAGGCCACCCCCATTTAGTGATAAAATGGCAGGCCACGTTTCCATGGCTTGGTTTTTACTTGTCTCTCCAAACACTTGTGATCTGTGAAATCTCTCCTGACTGTCACACTGAGTGATCCCATTCCATTTCTCTGTGCAATCAGGCACCTGGCAGGCTTTGCCAAACAGAATGCTGGTCAGGAAGGGGTGTGCTGGAGCCAGATTTTTGCTCTAGCCAAGTTCTAAATATGACCCCAATGGAATCTAAAGGCCAAGATAACCCTGACTAGGGTCTTCATACAGTCCTTGTTTGATGGAGAAGGGAAAATATGTTCAGTGGAAAAAACATAGTAACTGTAAAAGAACTGTTTATTATTTAAAGGTTTTTTAAAATCAGAAATTAAATATAAAGTCACAAGTAATGGCCTTTTTTTAACAGCTAAGCTTTAACACCCACTGGTAGGTAGTTTTTTTATGTGTTTTTATTTTTTGCTTTTTTGTTTGTATTCTTCTCTAGCAGTCAAGATAGCATTATATACACTAATCCATTCTATCCTGTTTATGCTTCATTATAATGATATGATATAGATTTCTTGTCAGATAATTCAAATTTCTTTTGAAATAAGTGACATGTAAATAATGGCAATACTCAAGAAAATAGTTGATAATTATATAAGTTGAGGAAAGATAAAAGGAAATATATTTTGACCTCAGAATTTTAGAAATGTATTGTTAATCCACTAACAATTCTGAGGATTTGCAAATATGCAAAAATAAATACAACATAAAGAGAGATGGTTCATGACTATAGGGCTCCTTATCTAACTCTAGCAGGAAATTCAGCAAGTAAAAAGTAATCCACTACAGCATGTGATATAAGAAAATATTATATTAGGTATACTACATGAACAGAGTAAGGGTATCATGGAAAGTCTCTGGTGATAAGGCCAGTAGTCCCTAAGCAGGAGAATCCATGTAACTGCAAGACACAGTAATGAAGTTTGCAGAAGGGCCCCCAGGAGCTGCCAACTTTAGCATGGAATGTGATTGGCAAGTGTGCCAAGATATAGGCCAGAATTCAGCTCTCAAGGTTTTCAAATGTCATGCAAAGGATTTTGGAATCTGTTTAGTTGGGAGCCACTGAAGAATTTCAGGCAGAAGAATAATGTGAGTTTTAGAATGTTCATTTATTCTAACAACATTGTAAGAAACATATTGGGGTGGGGTAAAATCTAAGAGAACCAGATTAGAACCTATTGTGAATTAATCCAGGCAGGAGATTATAATTCAAGACTAAATTGCAGAAGGAATACAAAGAAGGGTGGGTTTAAGATAATGAGCAGGGACAATCCATAACAATTGGTGAAAATGACATCACCAGTGAGGAAAGGGAGATGTCAAAGATGACTATCAGATGACTATAAATGACAACACACTAGAATAATGTGGAATGACTTTCCATTTCCAATATAAATTTTAAGAATTAAAAGCAATGAGAGACACTGATTATACAATTTACATGAAGGACAGACAATTAATTTTATGGATGGGAAGTAATGAGTTATGCTATTCCAATAGCATGGAGATGAAACTGTAGAAAAATGACAGAAATCTTACCAAATACTATTATCGAGCAACCATCTGGAGAAGCATTTTGGGAAAGTACGACAAAATTTGTTAAAAGGTAAGGACATAGGGAAAGTGGGTTAAAGATTTAATTTTTTTAAATATTTGGGTTAAAAAGTAGTGAAATGGCAGATAAAACATTGAAACATGCTATGTCTCTTGTTGGCAGTGGCAATGGGAGGGATCTGGTAGTCAGTTAGGAAAAGACGATGACAAGAGCACAGAGGACAAGGGCTACCTGCATACGTGTGAACCCACCTGAGCACAGAGAGAGCACCCAGTCTCAAGGGAGAAAGTGGCTCAAGCAGCAGAAGAGGGCATTCAACCCTTCTCTTGAGTCCCAAGCCATTTTCTCTGAGCTTGTGCAGTGCCAGCCACTGGGTCATCTAGGAATTCTAGTCTCTGTAAAAGATCTGTTGAAAATTCAGTGAGTTTTCTCTATAAGATTCTGAAATATCTGGCTACTCTGAGTGTTGGGATAGCTTAAGGGAAACTCAAAATGATGAAAGGCTGATGAGTCAAGTACCAAGTATAAAGGGCTCCAGTCTGACACAAACTTGTTAGATTAATTTAAGTTGTGGAAACTAACTAAATCAATCATACTTCAAATATTTACCTTGAGAATTATATTATCTGAACCTGATGTCTTTATTTACTCCAAATTGGATAATTTGCAGAGAAGACTAATTCTTCATAGACTCAGCTTGAGGGATTCATTTCTAGAAAAACTGAAGAATCCAATCATGGATTTGCTGTAGTAGAGTTAAAGAGGATCCTTCCAAGGTTAATCCAGAGGGGCGGTCCGAAACGCATCCTATATTGTAGTGTTATGGAAACACTCCCAACCTTCCACATATAGCCTGAGTTGAGGAGAGCACTATTAAAAATCAAAGGCATTATAGAAACAGAGAAATTAAATTTATAAATTGTCATTTGTCTTTAGAAAATCTATCTATTCAAAAGATATTCTGTGAATTATTTATGTGATTTGAGCTTACTTGTATTTGAATGATTCTTGTCCTAACTTTAGCATTACAAAGCAGCCCAAAAACTTTTCATCTTGTACTTTGTAAAAACATTTTTGAACATTTTCACATATGAATGTTAGTGGAAATGGCAAAAATACATCTAAATTAGTTGAAATCTGATTTTTATTTTATTCATAGATACTCTTAAATTTTCAATTAAAAAATATTTGGCTTTGAGGCTGCCAGTTTCAACAAAATTAAACTTTTCCAAAAAATGGTGCTAAATTAAACATTGACTTCATTTAAAATTTGATTTTATTTTAAGTGTGTTGAAAATTCAGGCATATTTATTTACTCTAGAAAAAGCTCTGTAGGTCAAAATGCCTTTTAATAGTGTTGGCTCATTTTAAATTTTGGAAAAGTTAGTTATGGCTATCTCAGGATATAATAATAGAAAATCAACATTATTGTTTAGATTTTTTATAGATTAAATCTTTTATGTCTCTGCAAATTGCATTTCTGATATGATTTCTGAATTCCTATAAAATTATTAATATTCTTTAATATTTTATTATTTAATATATTTCAATATTTTATTATTGTTCCACTTCATTTTTACTTATAATTTTCATTTTCTCCCATTTTTCTATAGTCAAAAACCACATGTCTAATGCATCTTTAAATACTATATTATTACTCAATAATAATAAAGTAAATGTTTACTACAAAGATGTTGGTATAAAATTAATACCCAAACATATTGACATTTACATTTCATTTTTCTTCCTGAATATTATTATAAATCTAAATACTAGTCAATTAAGAAGTGCTTGCTATTGGAATAGAATTTGCAAGTCTTTCAACAGAGATGAAAAGTAAAAGCTAAGTTAAAAGTCATAGATATATTTAATGTTGAATGAACACACACAGACACAGACACACACAGATACACACACACACACACACACACACACACCACATAGATCATCAGTTTACTGAAAGTACACCGGGAAGTTTGAAACCAAGGTATATTTGCCTTACAGCCAGAGATATCAGAAAACTTATTCTACACACTCATTCAGATCTGTACTAGCAATTCTGAACTGGTACTATTTAAATTGAAACCTGTTAACTCACTTTGATAACATAGCTAAGTCGCTAAATAATATTGTCTGCTCACTACAGAGCAAGTACAATTTTCCATTTATTGCTATTGCAACTTGAAAAATACATAGTGTTGACTATGCATTTCTTAAAAACTGTGGAAAAATATATTCTACTATTCAAAATAAAATGTACACAGTTTAATATATATGTAATATTAAAAGGATATCTAATGAAAAACAACTACTTAATTTTAAAAGACTCTAGAGCTCAGTCTGGAAAACCTATAAAGTCATAATCAATGACTATCCCAATGTGATATTTTTGTCTCTGGTCTCCTTATCACAACTTGTAATAAAATAAATACTTTTAAGAAAAAAATTTCTTATCTGTTTCTCACAAAATTAATATAGACTACTGTGTAACAATCACAATGGACTTCAGAGGTGCCAAAGTAAACAGGTTGGAAAACATAATGCATTCTCAGAGTCTGATCTGAGAAGATTTTTCAAATAATTTCTTGGTGTCTTGATAGTTGAAAGACTGTCATCCTTTACTCCAGGGGATTGTACGTGCATAATCTCAAAGCTATTTCTATGAATATGGCAGTAAACCCCCAACAGAATGAGATATGTATATCTTTATAGCCTCTCTCCAGCTTTACAGTAGTTGGCATAGATTTGATGTTCAATGAATATTTGCCAAATGACTGGATGGAACATTTCTAACATTAATGAGAACTCAAAGGCAAGAAAAGCCTCACACAATTAGAAGATGCATGAACACATTGTATTCACTTCACATTCTATTTATATTGAATTCAACTTGATAGTTATGAGTTAGGGTAACTACATAGTGAACATATTCACCAATGTGATTATAGTCTACTTAATGCACCAGCCAGGAGTACACATTGCTCAAAAGACCAAAGAGATCAACGGGCAGTGAATAAATGCAAACACATCCTCACAAAAACCTGGGAATAGTGGAGATAACGGCTCAAAGTACGATTCTAGTGAACAAAACGCTAGTGATGCCCTGATGATTGTCAGAAGACTTATTACTGAGCTAGCCCATATTATGGAGCTACCATACTACATTGTCATAACGCACAGAACTGGATATAGAATATGGAAATGGACAAGACAGTTGGGTGCCAATGGGAGACCGCAGATGGGCAGTTGATATTTTTGATTCAGAAAATCATACTTGGGCCTCCTGCCAGGTAGGTCCCTAAAGCAACTTATTTTCAGATCCTTGAAAAATTGGGCTCTCATCCTTCCTTTCTGCACATTGCATTTCTCAAGGAACACCCTGCCTTTCTTCTCTAAATATTGGTTCTAGGACTGTTCTTATTTCTCTAGTGACTTTCTGCTTGCTGTCTCAGAAATATGCTGTATTATTTTGGTTTTTACTATTTTACAAGAAAATTGGAAAGCATGGCAGGGGGAGTTTCAACGTCTCAAGAAACCACATGAAAATAACTGGCACGAGTTCTTCTTTGTGCCCAATACCACTCTAAGTATTCCATTTTCTTGTGTGTATGCTTTATCTCCATTCCCTTTTGCAAATTTGGATCTTTGAATCCTCCTCTTTTATGCCATTGTTGTCTCAGTTTGTCCCTATGTATGCTGAACATTCATTACTATCTTGCTATAGTAATTCTCTTCTTATTCTTTAAGCTTATAATGCACTGTTCTTAGGAAGGATTGCACTCTTCTGCTTCTATCTGCCTGCTAGTTGCCTTACTCCTAATTATGCATTTGTCATTTTGGTTTAGGTGAGCTGCCCCCTTTCAGTGTTTCCTGTAACACAGTCCTCATAGTTCTAAATTCCTTCAATTTTTGTATGCCTGAAACATTCTTAATTTTTCCTTCATATCTAAAGGAGAGCTTTACTGGATACATTATTCTTGGTTGGTAGTTCCTTTCATTTAATAATTTAATATTGGATTCCACTCCTTTCTGGCTTGTAAGGTATATGCTGAGAAGTCCGATAATAATCTAATGAGTTTTCCTTTATATGTTACCTTCATCTTTTCTCTGTCTGCCCTGAGAATTCTGTCTTTGTCATTGATTTTTTTATCATTTTAATATAAGGTGTCTTGGTGAAGGCTTTTTTGGGTTGAGATTATTGGGTATTCTGTTGACTTCTTGAATTCCAAGCTCCAGTTCATTCCTTAAGTTTGGGAAATTCTCCTCAACTATTTATCTAAAAATGCTTTCTAATCCCAGCTCCTTTTCCTCCCCTTCAAGAATGCCCATTATTCTTGTTTCCTCTCCTGATCATATCAGCTAGTTCTTGTATTTCTCTTTCATTATTTTTCATTCTTTGGTTTGTCTCTTTTTCCTTCTGAATTATTGCTAGGTTTCTGTCTTCAATATCACTGATTCTTTCCTCCATTTGGTCAACTCTATTTCCCAAGCTTGCTATTTCATTTTTCAATTCATGCAGTATGTTCTTTATTTCCAGAAGTTTATTCCATTCTTTTTGAGGGTTTCAATCTTCTTGCTAAAGAACTTATCCTGCTCATCTACTTTTTTTTCAGTTCCTAAAATTGTTCATTTCAGATCTCACTGATTTTTTCAGAAGTACCATTCTGAATTCTCTGTCATTTAAATCACACATTTCTATGTCTGTTAGCTTATTTTCTGGAAATTTTTCTCTTTCTTTCTTAGCTGCCTGTCACCTTCATTATTCATGGTGTTTAATGGACTATTTCCTTGCCCTGGGGCATTTATGGAAGTGTATTCTGTTGTTTTTCCAGAAAGAAAATTTATTACATAAAGGTCTCTCTTTAGCCTGTTGCAATGAATGCATTTTTCTTCTGGTTTCCAGTAGGTGGCATCTAAGCCTCTTGGATCCCTGCTTTATAAAGCCTTAATAATGTCTTTTTTTCTTTCTTACAGATGTTTAATCACACTCACTACCCTCGGTCTCAGTCCCTGTCAGAGTTGTGACAGTTTTAGTAACATTTGCTCAGTTTCCCATGGGTCTTTCGGTGTTCATTCTTAGCGATATCGGGGAAGGCCTGCGGGGGCTGCTTTGGGAATGGGGGTTGCGGCTCATCCTCATGTTTTGCAACCTCGGATAGTAATAATCAACTGTTGCTTCTCTGCCATCCCCACTTTTTGTAATTCTGCCTTGATTTCCAAGGACTGCCACTGCGTGGAGCTCACAGCTCTCTTAGGCAGGATTATTCAGGGAACCCACTACGCCTTCTCCTCTCCCCTTCCACCTGAAGGGAGCTCTGGCTTTGAGAGGCAGCTTCTTCGTTTCTCCCTGTCTACCTCCTGGAGTTCTGACCTGTGGTAGTTCTTGTATGCAGACGACATGCTCAGATGTGTTGGTGTGCAGGTTAGGTGTTTTTTTTGCAGAGTTTTATATGTTAAGTTTATTCTTGCTTTAAGGGATAAGAACTGGGGATGTCTTTCACTCCACCATGTTTCTGATATCAGTCTATTTTTTTTTTCTTTTTAAATAAAATTCTTTATAGGACATTGGAACTCACAGCTATTTTTCTTATTTTCTTATCTTTTCCCTTTTTCATTTTTTATCACATTATTTTGATGTCTTCTGGTAGGTTTTCTCTATTCTATCTTCTACATCTTCAGATGAGCATTTTAGTTTCTGTTCTCACATAGTTTATTATCCAAAGTTCTTTCTCGTTCTTTCTTTCTTTGCACCTTCCAATATTTTTTTTGAATAAAATGTCATTTCTTATTTCCTTGAAGGTATTAAGCATAGTTTTAAAAGTTTTATTCTAATGTCTTTATCATCATTTGTCCACCAATTTCCTTTCTATTTTTATATTTTGTTTCCTCCTCTTTTTTATTCATTGGCTTTATGATTTTATTACTAGCAATTGTTGGCTAATTGTTGGCTTAATTATAATTAAGATGAGATATTTAAAAAACTTATTGAAACATCTTCATACTGAGAAGGACTTGTAAGTGGTGAGCTTCGTTGAAGATAAGTCTTCTGGGGATCTGGGTGTCTCCCAAGGCCCTTATTTCAGGCCTTTTCCAGGAGGTTGTTCAGTTTCTCCAGAGAAGTTTCAACAAGTCTTCCACTTGGAAGGGAATGCCAGGGTCCAATCAGAGGAGGACTATGAAGATCTTGCCATTCACCTCTTAGTTCCCTTGATTTCTCCAGCTCATCCCCAGCACACTCTTTGCTGAGCCTGCTGATTTGGGGTCCAATGTGGCTCATTTTCACCAGGGAATGAATCTTTAGTGTCCTTGTGGAAAAAGGTCTTTGTGGAACAGAGCAGAGGAGTAAGAGAATCTAATATTCAACTATCACCATTCTAGATGTTCCTCCTGTTCTCAACCTTCATCCTCACTCGTGCCTCCTCTTTTGAGGTCTGTTTGGAGGCTCCATACTTGGCTGGGCTGTGCTGAGCAGCAGTTCCTCTGCAAGCACTTCCAGTTCTATATCTGATGAAGAATATATCAAAAGCATCCTTCATTTTTTTTTTATGGACTAATGCTTTTCTAAAATTCAACCTCACATCATAACAGCTGCCCAGAAACTTGGCAGTTCCCCCAAAAGCTTTGTCTTTCCATTTCAAACTTTTCCTTTTATTTCTAGGTGAAGAGAAGGAACTTATGGATCTTGTCTTCAATTCAAATGTAAACATAAAAATTTAACATTATTTATGTAGAGATGTTGGTTGCAGTCTTTATTATTATTATTATTATTATTATTATTATTATTATTCCCAAAGGTTAAATTATTATTTTTCCTTTTCTGTTTCAGAGGACATCTTTGCACTGAGTGTTCTCTAAGACTGTGGGGGAAATGTACATAGAAGAAGCTGTGCTGTGCCAAAGGCTAAAACTCAGTATCTTGACTGAACATGTAGGAGAAACTATATAGCACTGTCACAAAGAAGAGCCAAAAGCTAGCAGTCACAATGAATAAAACTTCTCATTCAAGTCTAAATATGAATAGCACTGCCATTACCTTGGCTAAATATCCCTCTAGGCTTTAAGCTAATAGATATTTGTGGAAAGCTATTAAGCATAATGGGTGACTTTACTGACAAAATTTCTATTAACTTCCTTGAGTGACAGAGAGTTCAATATCCCTGAAAGGCACTAAAAATTTCCCTCAAAATTATTCATCTCCAGCTAAAAGCCAGCTAGAGAAATCCCAAAACACAAAACCAACTGCACAATAACAACTACAAAATAAATCTTGTCTCTTAACTATTCAACTTTTATTCATTCCCACTTCTATCACAAAACACATGAACATCTTGTGGGGGTAAAAACACATTTATGTAGTGAATAAAACATTTAAATTAGTAGACTGAGTAAAGCAGATTGCCCTCCCTAATATAAGTGGACCTCATCCAATTAGTTGAAGGCCTGTATAGAACAATAAGCTGACCCTCCACCAAGTAAAACAATTCCACTAACAGTCTTCAAATGGAAACATCAGCTTTTCCTCATTCTACAGCACCTTCTGGTCCTCACACTTAAACTGGAACATCAGCTATCAGCTCTGCATATTTTGGACTGCCAGCCTCCATAATCATGTAAGTCAAGTCTTTATGAATAGATGATAGATAGATAGATAGATAGAGGAGAGAGGAGACAGAGAGCATCCTACTGGTTCTCTTTCTCTGGAGAACCCTGATTAATACACATGGTTGGTAGTATTGACCACCCCTATTCCCTTAAATATCTTGACCACTATCACTGAGTGTCATGTCACATAGGAAGTGTAGGTCAATGACTACAACTGAGGACCTTGACCACAGCTGCACATTGGAATCTCCAGGGTAACATCACAAAGTACACATATATTGATTGCTCAGCATCTCCAGGGGGTGTGCCTATGTTTTGGAGGTTGTGATCTCAGATTATAGAATATCACCTGTAAAATTTCACAGGATGACATGACCTAATAAAACTGGGGTATCATTAACTCATGAAGCATTGGAGGGCCTACTCTTTTCATTACACTTGGAACACAACAGTATACTTTATTCTTTCGCTTAGCAAAAATGTATCGATCCCTTCCTGCATCGCAGTACCTGTCCTAGGTTCTGGGAAACAGCATTGCCTAAAGACAGAAGTCCTTCTCTCCTGGGGATTACACTATGGTGGGGTGGAGGGGAGCAAGCACATCAGATGGCAGAAACAATCATGTCATATGGCCATCAGTAAGTGGAATGGAGTGTGGCTATATAGGGAGGGTGGTGAGGGAAGGGGTCACTGGTAACGTGGCATTCCATTAGAGTCTAAAAAAAATAAGGACCAGTTTGGCAAAGATTAGGAGAAAAGCAGAACAACAGCTAAGTCCTGAGGCTGTAAAAATTTTAATCTAGTAGTTTTATGATCATGGTTTTACAGATGAAAAGTCAAAGCTCAGAAAGGCTGGAAGACTACTCCTAGTCATATAGGATCCATCTGTTATTAGACACTTTTTGTTGTATTGTGAATTGAGTATAGCTACTTGGCATTGATTAAAATGATGTTAAGATTAAAATACTTTCCCTCCAATTCAAAATTTTTTAATGTATTAGGATTCTTTGGTGATAAACAATAGAAATCCATTCTGCAGAATATGAAAAAGAGTTAGTATAAGCCAAACTCCCAGAATGAAAGGGGAACTGTAGAACTAGACCTTGGAATGATTATAACCAAAGTAGCTCTGGAGACCTGGGTAGCAGGGATGAACATTTTGGGAACAGAGTCTGGAATGACTGGAGAGCATCTCGTTGGCCTAGCAGGTCACCACTGATTGCAAAGGAGAGGGGAAAATAATTTTATTTACAGTCCTAGCAAGATTGAGATAATGCGAGAGGTTAGAGCACAAAATGTGGGTACTGTGACCTAAGGAGAAACAGACGTTAGGTAGGCAAAACAAAATATGTCCATCTTTTCCTGATTCACAGCTCTGGCTTATTTTTGGTGATACTGAATGAAAAGTAGTCCAAGCTAATCTGGGCAATTTCCTGATGTACCTTATTCCTAACAAGTGGGAAAAATATGGTTTATTAAATGTAGAGTTGGGTAAAATCCCAAAGAAGGTGGAATTTCCAAGCCAACAGGAATAACTCTTTTATAATTGTTGACATTTTTTCAAGAGAATATAGCTATCAGAGATAAATAGAACATTAGGAGCTCTGTAATTAATGGTCTGAATTAGGTTTGATTTTGTATTTAACTAAATTTCCAATGATTGAAGAGCTGTGAATTATGAATTCTGAGTTTAGAGTTATGTTAGTATCATGGTAGAGTGAGAAGATTCTATTCTTTCTTTCCTTAAATTTGTTAAGTTGGACAACTATAACTCAACAAAGGATCCCCTGCTCAACAAACAAATACTCCTGCAAGAGCCACAGATCAGAACATCTGAAGGTGGACATATTGGAACAAGTATGGGGGAAGTGAAAGGAGAAAGAACAAAGATGATGGCCCAGAAAAAATTCAGTGCCCACCATGGCTCCAGTGACCATGGAGATGGAGAAACTCAGCAGCAACTCTCATACTATAGCCTGGAGAGTAAGAGGGATGGAAGCAGTTTTCTCTCTTCCCTACTCCAGGAAAAGGCATTTCCTTTCTCTTTCCCAGCAGAGCTAAGTAGAGGAGGCTGAGAAGCCTTAAACAAAAGCCTGGAGATGTCATACTTGCCCCTGACCACATTCACTGGCAGAGCCCAGTAAAGAAAGTTGGAAAACTTTAAACATCACAGGAATGCTAACACTCTTTGCTAGGAGGGAAGTGGAGCTGTGAAATGGAGAACTCACCTCTCCTTTCTTATCTACCCTGGCAGGGCCCCCTAGAAACAGTGGAGACGCCCAAAAACACAGTTGGGCTGACAGTCACTAGTAAAAAGGAGGTAAATTTAAGAGTTCATAAAACTGGGTATCCACCACCTGCTACAATCTCACAACACAGCAGTGGTTCCTTGTAACAGAGGTGAGCTGGTCACAGAGGGTAAACCCACCATCCCAAAGAGTATGTGGTATTTTCTTTAATGAAAGTGATGCCACGAAACCATAATCCCAGAGGTGTAAATTGTGCAGGTAAGAAAAACAAAAACCTGTGTTATAATGGCATTTACCAGAAAACAAAGTATACTGCCCTGCATGTCAACTTGCTATACAGTTGAGAACAAAACAGTATCTAAACAAGGAAAGAAATCACTACATCAAATGCACAGACAGAAACAATCCATCAAAAACTATGAACAATCAAGATCACTCGGTAGCACAGAAAGAAAATGAGAAGTCTCCAGAAAATCAAAATTATGGAAGACTATAACTTAAATGTCCAAGCATTCAACATTACAGTTATGAAGAAACTCAGTGATATAGAAGAAAACTCAGAGAAGCAGTTCAATTGCTCTCAGAAGAAAATATATATATTAGTGAACAAAAAGAGTACTTTACCAAAGATAGTAAACCTAAACAAGAACCAAACAGAAATTCTGAAGCTTAAGAACTTAATAAATGAGATAAGAAATGACCCAGGAGAAAGAAGAGGATGAAGAGTTTTTTTAAAAAATGAAAAAACTCTCAAGAATTATCTCACTACATTAGAAAGAACAACATAATAGGTATAGCAGAAAGAGAAGGAAGTGAGAAGGGAACAGAGAGCCTAGTCAAAGAAATAATTGGTGAGAACTTCCCAAGCCTATGGAAAGAACTGGATTTTAGAATAGAGGAAGCTAACAGAATGCCCAATTATATCAATACAACAAACAAACAAACAAACAAATAGATAAAAACACTCTTCAAGACACATTTTATTCAAACTTTAAAAATTAATGACAAAGAGGGGGTGGCTCCTCAGTGTAGTGGTTAGCATGTTTGCTTTACACGCAGAAGGTCCTGAGTTTGCGCCCCAGGTGGAGCAACAGACCATGTCACAGGTGCGTCAGGCCCTGGGGCGTCAGGCCCCGGGAGCATGCCATGAGCATGTGAGGAGATGCCTCGCCTTCAGAGATCTAGTTCTTAAGGGGAAACGGCAACATCCATAGGTCAGGGGCGGATGGCGGGGCAATTAAAGAGAGGAAAAAAATTAACCACAAGGAAAAAATTATCAAGGCAGCCAGGGAAAAAAGACTAACTTACAAAAGAAAAACCATTAAATTATAATCAGCTTTCTCAGTATAGACATTACAAAACAAGAAAGTGGAAGGAAATATTCAAAATACTGAAACAGGAACTATCAGCCAAGGAACATACATCCAGAAAAGTTATCCCATAGATACGAAGGAGAAATAAAGGTTTTCCCAGACAAACAAAAGCTGAGAGAATTTATCATCACAAAACTTACATTATAAGAAATGTTTAAAGGGGCACTTCTGCCAGAAACAAAAAGACAAAAGTATACAAAACTTGGAGGAAGATGACTAACAGATAGACAGAAGCAGGAAACCAAATTCTACTTCAAAAGAGGATATTAAACACAATTATAAAGTTTAAAGGTGAAAAAAAGGCATTAAAATAACTATTCTGCAATTTGGTCACAGATACACAACATAAAGAGAGACAATTTGTGACCAAAAAAATCATAAAAGGAGAGGAGGGAAAGGATTGACTAGATATAAGTGAATGAAGGTAAGAGGCAATCAGAAGAAAAGGGAAGATTGTATGTATGAGATTTTTACACAAACATAATGGTAACCCCCATAAAAATAATCCAAAGCTGAGACACAAAACGTAAAAAAAAAAGGAAATGGAGAAAAATGATAGGAAACTACCAAATTAAAATCACAGACAGAATCACAAGGGAAAAGAAGCAATGGCGATACAGAACAACCAGAAAACAAAAGATAAAATAGCTGTAGTAAGTCCTCATATGTGGATTATCATCATAAATGTAAATGGACTGAACTCACCAGTCAAAGGAACAGGATAGCAGAATTAGGAAAAAAAAAAAAAAAAAGATGCAATTAAATGTTGCCTGCAGGAGACTCATCTCAGATCTGAAGATAAACATAGGCTCAAAGTGAGGGGTTAGAAGCTAACATGGCAACACTTGGCAACCAGAGAAAAGAACATACAGTATTTATATCAGAAAAAATTGAGTTCTATACAAAAAAGGGAATAAGAGGCAAAGATGAGCATTTCATAATGGTAAATGGGACAATTCATGATGAAGACATAACATCAATATATGTGTCACCACCCAGGAGCACCACAATATATATTAATAGACCTATTGGGAGAAATAGACAAAAATACAATTATAGTAGGGGACCTAAATACCCATTCACAGTAATGGATAGCTCGTCTAGACAGAAAGTCAATAATTAGGCTATGTGGCCTTGATACATTAGACTACATGGCCTTAATCATATCTTTAGAATTTTTTAACCAAAAACAACAGACTATACGTTCTTTGTACAATCTAGTGTACAAAGAAAATTCTCAAGAATAGAGCATATGCTGGGGCACAAAACTAGTCTCAAGAAATTTAAGAAGACTGAAATCATGCCAAGCATATTTTCAAACACAACAATATGAAACTAAAAATTAATAACAGAAAGCTGGAAAAAACACAAATATGAGATTAAACAACATGCCACTGAACAATTGGGTAAAACAAGAAATAAAAAAGAAGAAATTAAAGGATACATAGAGACAAATGAAAATAAAAACAAGACATATCCAAATTTGGGGCATGCAAAAGTAGTACTAAGAGGAAAGTTTATTGCATTACAAGCCTACCTAAAGAAAGAAACAAACAAAAATCTCAAACACTAACATTACACCTTAAAGAACTAGAAAAAGAAAAACAAATGAGCCCAAAGGAAATAATTTTAAAAATCAGAGTAGAAAAAAATGAAATTGAGAACAAAAGAACAATTAAAAATTAATGAAACAAAAAGATGGTTCTTTGAAAAAAATAAATTGACAAACCTCTGTTTAGACTGACTAGGAAAAATGGAAGACTTAAATCAATGAAACCAGAAGTAAGAAAGGAGAAGTTACTATAAACACCACAGAAATACAAAGGATTACGCAGGAATACTATGGAAGGATATACTTCACCAGATTTGATAAACCTAGAAGAAATGAACAAATTCTTAAAAATATACAACCTTCTTAGAATGAATCATGAAGTGGAAAACATAAATAGACCAATCATTAGCAAGAAAATTGAAACAGTAATAAACAAAAAATTGAAATGGTAATAAACAAAAAGTTGAAACAGTAATAAACCAAAAGTCAAAGACAAGATGGCTTCACTGGTAAATCACTGGTAAATTCTACCAAACATTCAAAGAAAATTTAATTGTTACCTTTTCAACCTCTTCCAAAATTTGAAAAGATGGAATACTTCCTAACTTATTTTATGAGTTCAACATTACCCTGATACCAAAAACAGCAAGGACAACCAAAATAAAAAATAAAAAAAATAATAGGCCAATATCTCTGATGAACACAGTTGTAAAAATCCTAAACAAAATAGCAGCAAATCAAATAGAACAATGCATTAAATGTATCATCTATCACAATAAAGTGGGGTTCATTCCGAGGATGCAAGAATAGTTCAACATCCACATATCAATCAATTTGATATACCACATTAATGAAATAAGATAAAAATCATATTATTATATCAATGGATGCAGGAAAACTGTTTGACAAGATACGTCTATTTATGATAAAAACACTCAATAAAAATGTATAAAAAGAAAGAACCTCAACATAATAAAGGCCATATATGACAAACCCTCAGCTAATATCATACTCGATGGTGAAAAGCTACAAGTTTTTCCTCTAAGGTCATGAACAAGAGAACAATACCCACTTTCACCACTGTTATTCAACATAATACTGGATTCCCTGGCCAGATAAATTAGGCAAGGAAAAGAAATAAAAGACATCCTAATTGGGAATGAAGAAGTAAAACTATCACTATTTGCAGATGACATGATTTTATATGTAGAAACCCTAAAGATTTCACACACACAAAAAAACTATTCAAAACAATAAACAAATACAGTAAAGTTGTAAGATAGAAAATTAATATACAAAAATCTGTTACATTTCTCTATACTAATGACAAAATATATCAGAAATGAAGAAAACAATTTCATTTACAATTGCAACAAAAAAAAATAAAATATCTAAAAATAAGCTTAACAAAGAGGTAATGGACCTATACACTGAAAACTATAAGATACTATTTAAAGAAATTGAAAATACAAAGAAATGGAAAAGTAATCCATGTTCATGAATTGGAAGAATTAAATTATTTAAATGGCCATATTACCTAAACCAATATACAGATTTAATGCAATCTCTATCAAATTCCCAATGGTTATCTTCACAGAAATAGAACAACAACAACAACAACAACAACAAAAAAACCCTCAAATTTGAATAGAGCCACAAAAGACCCCGAATAGCCAAAGCAATCCTGAGAAAAAAAAATAAAGTTGGAGGTAACAAATTCCCTGACTTCAACTATATTACAAAGCTACAACAATTGAAACGTATGATATTGACAGAAAAACAGATACACCGACCAGTAGAACAAAAATGAAAACCCAGAAATAGGCTCATCCATAGATGGACAACTAATTTTCAGAAAGAATCCAAAAATGTACAATGAGGAAAGAAAATTCTCTTCCATATGATAATGTTGGGAAAAATGGAAATCCACATGCAAAAGAGTAAAACTAGACTGCTATCTGACACCGTACACAAAAATTAACTCAAAACAAATTAAAGACTTGAATGAGACCTGAAACAATAAAATACATAGAAGAAAACAAAGGCATTAAATTTATGGACATTGGTCTAAAAGGGGTTTTTGTGAACTTAACCCCAAAGACAAGGGAAGTAAAAGAAAAAATAAATGAATGGGACTACATCAAACTAAAAAGTTTCTGTACAACAAAAGAAACCATCAACAAAACAAAAAGTCATTTAACCAATTGGGAGAAGATATTTGCAAATGGTACCTCTGAGAAGGGGTTAATTTCCAAAATATAAAAAGAACTCACACAACACTCAATAACAAAAAAACAAACAATTCAATTTAAATTTAAAAAATAGGCAGGGAACCTAAATAGACACTTCTACAAGGAAGAAATACAGATTGCCAACGGATACATGAAGAAAAAAAATGCTCAATATCAATAGATATGAGATATGCGAATCAAAACTGCAAGAAGATATTACCTCACATCAGTTAGAATGACTATTATCAATATGACTGAAATGACAAGTGTTGGAGAGGATGTGGAGGAAAGGAAAACCTTGTACACCGTTGGTGGAAATGTAAATTGTTGTAGCCGCTATGGAAAACGGCATAGAGTTTCCCTGAAAAATTAAGAATAAAGTTCCCATATGACCCAGCAATCCCACTTCTGGTATCTATCCCCAGAATTTGAAAGCACTTACTGTTAAAGATATACATATCCCTATGTTCACTGTAGCATTGTTCACAATAGTGAAGACATGGAAATAACCAAAGCAACCTTCGACGGATGATTGGATAAAGAAGTGATACATATTTACAATGGAATATTACAGAGCCATAAAAAAGATGAAGTATTGCCATTTACAACCTCATAGATGGATCTTGACAGTATTATGCTAAGTGAAATTAGTAGAAAAGGACAAGAATCGTATGTGCGATATAAAAAAAATGCAACAAATGAACAAACAAAATTAAAAAAAAAAAAAAAACAACTCATAGATACAGACAACAGAATGGTTGTTACCAGAAGGGAACTGGGTGGGGGAAAGATGAGAAGGGTAAAGTGCCAAATATTTGGTGAGTAAAGGAAACTAGAAAAAAAGGTGGTAAGCACATAATAAACAGATGTCATATTATAAAATTGTGTACTTAAAATGTATATAACATTATTAATCAATGTAATTCTAATAAATTTAATTTAAAAAATCAAATTCATAGAAATATAGAGTAGAAAAGTGGTTGTCAGGGGCTGGGGAATAGGGAAAATAGAGAAAGTTTGGTAAAAGGTTACAAACTTTCAGTTACGAAATGAAGAGGGTCCAAGGATTTAATATAACACGGTGCTTACAGTTTTGTTACCACAGTGCTGTGTAGCTGAAATTTGCTAAGAAAATAAACTTAAATGTTCACACCAAAAAAAGGGGGGAGCAAGTAAAATATGTGTGGTAATAGATGTGTTAATTAACTCAATGGTGGGCAATCCTTTCAAATACCTCAAATCATCACATTGCACATTTTAAATATCTTACAATTTTGTGAACTATACTTCAATAAAGCTGAACAATCCAAAAATGAATAAAATAAAAATGGTTTTCTGTGAAGCTATAATATTAAATAACAAATAAATAAATAGATGATAGATAGATGATAGATATAGATAGATAGATAGATAGATAGATAGATAGATAGATAGATAGATAGAATAAATTATGATTTAAAAGATAGTAGCCAGTTGTTTCATCCTGGAAATTATTTTGTACAATAAATCAAGGAAGGAAGTAGAACTTGGGTTCCTGGTTTTCTTCCTTAAGCAGAAGTCAAATTGAATATATTTTATTACAAAATAACAAGATATTTTCTCACTGTTTTAGTTGTATCATGTCCTGCTAGAGTTTACATACTTAATATTAATAGAGTATATCATAAAGATTTTTAGTTGTATTCTATTAATTCCTATATTTAATTTCTGTTTACACATTCTATTGCACATTCAAGAAACACTTGAGAGTTTGCTCTATGCCTCTGTCCTGGGCCTACTGGGATACAAAGACATAAGGACGAGTGGAACTTTACAGAGGTCATAGTGTAGCCAGTATGAATGGAGGACAAACACTGTGTCTATTGATGGCTCCTTCTGTAACAACAGCAGCAGCATTATTCCCGTTGCACAGAAGAGTTTGTCCCTATAGTCTACAGAGTTGAAGGTGATGGTGCTGGAATTCCAACCTGTGGTCCAAAAGCCTATGCTATTTTAATAAGACAAGTCTTCTTCAGAGGAGCTAGATATATACATGGCTGCATATGATTTGATAAATTCTGTAAGAGGTTGTACACTCAGCTATGGGACAACAGAAGAATGCACAATTCATTCTACCTGGAGAGGAGTGACATTTGACTCATGTCTTGAAGAATATGTAACATTATTTCAGGCAAAGAAAGGCAGAAAGGGCATTTCAAACAGAAAAAATATACATATACATCTGAAAAAGCTTAGAGACTTAAAATCCACAGTTTCTGTGGAATGATAAATAGCCACATGGTACGGTACGTGATGAAAGCAGAGCCAGAAAACGATGCTGAAAAGGCCAGCCAGAGCCAATCATGAAGGTCACAAAGCAATCAATTAGTTTTGTGTTCCTTGCTTGCTAGCTTGTTTTTTAAGCAGGAACATGACCAGAGCTGTGTTTATTATAAAAATGATATCACTGCCCATGTGGAGCACAGATGGAAAGAGGAGAAGCCAGAGTGAAGAAGTGCAGAGTGAGGAGAGCACTGAGAGTCTGAGACAGTGAGGTGGGAACTATTAGAAAGATTCCCCACAGATAGTAAACTTCCAGTTTCTGTCACAGGGGCCTGAAGATGGTAGGGTGGTAGTAAAACTGTCCATTCTTGTACTGTCAGGAATATGGCATAAGGAAAAAGCAAGTGCTTATTCTAATTTTGTTTGCTCAATATACTCAGTATTCTCAAAATACTGATGACTATAGCCAAATGTGGCTCCTTGACAGAAACCATAAACTGATGTTTTATTTTCCCAATGTGGAGATATAGATATATAGGCTTGGGAGGTCTATATATTTATATATAACTATCTTTATCTATCTTTCTATCTCATACATTGATTAAGATTATGCTGATTTTCAGATGCAACCTTATAGTTTTTAGAAAATATATATGTTACAGAATGATTTTTATATGTATGTATATTTGTATGATTTTGAAATATATGTATTTACACATATATATAATCATACTTAATTCAATGACTATATAAGACAACGTAATATTTTACCCAAAATCTTAGCATAGACTTAACTGAGAAAGAGATTATTAAAGGAGGATATTATTGCTTCGAATTGAGACCTTCTGGAACTGTTAGACTGAGAGCAGAGAAAGCAGAAGCTGAGAAAGAAAAAGAGGATTACAAATAAGAAGGTACTTTTACAGATATGTATTTAGTATCTGTCCTTTCAGAACTATTTCACAAAATATGTTTTTCACTTTGAAAACTATGTTTTATAAAATTATTAATATACTATATTCCAAATGTTGAATCCTGAGTAGCATATTAAATTGTAGAGTCAGTATCAGAAACTTAAAATCACATAGATGTGGTGAAAATATGATAGAAATATTTAAATATCATTAATAGCACTTAAATTAGATTGACACATTCCATTCGTTTAGCATCAAATAGAATATTTCTCTTCCTACTTCCTATTAACAAAATCACAACTCTTAAGCCATTAATCTTTAAGAATATGTTTGTAGGTATTGTTTCTTATAGAATTATGTTGACATCTGTTAAATACGGGTTATAGGTTACTGTTATAATTTTTATCATGTTTTTAAAATATTTTAAATATTTCATAATTATTTTTTTACATGATAAATGTTAAAAGGGAATATCTGTAGGTACAGAATGATATAACATTCTTAAATAAAAGAAATTGTAAGAAGAGCATCTCCACACTCTTCAGTTTAATGTCCTACCCCTAGTTTGGCATGACAGAGAGACCCTCTGTGATAGGCACAGCCGGCACAAACAGAATAATTCATTCCAGAAAAGAGGACAAGCCTTCTTGTGCCTTAAGAATTTTGACTTCTGAGATGCTTTTTTATTTGTTTGTTTGAATGTGTAGCACTGGGTATCCTGGGTGAAGGCCTTACATTTTCACTAAAATAAATTGATTAGGCAAAATACACCTTTCTGTTTTATTTCTACAGTATAAATTTAATGACCATATTAAAGTAACTTCCTTTTTTGTTGTTGTTCAAGTTAATACAATTAAGTATATTGAAGATGTCAGAGTGATCCAAGTAACATTATTAAAGGAGGATAGGTTTTACTTTCAGAACTTTGGTCAAATTTTAGCAAAAATAAACCATATACAAAAGTCAGGGTTGTTAAATTTCATGTTGTATTCTGTCATTACATTAAGGTATAATGCAAGACACCTTGACAAAATCTGACTAGGAGAAAGAAGCAGAATTTGAAGCTATTTTAGGAAAGATTATTGCATAGCTCAGTCTTCTTTAAATATATAAAAGTACCCTATTGTAAAATAAATCCTTCTACCACCCCGAGTGGTCTTTCTTAAACAAAAGACAGATAATTCTTCTGTTCAAACCTCAAACAGATTTTTAATTCGTCAGAGAAATTCCCAGAGTTCCTAAGAACACACCTTTGATGTCTGGAAGCTGTCCTGGCCTCGCAGATAGGCCTAGAAGTGTTCTCCTGTTGAACACAAACCATTTCACAGAACACCAACATCAGACAAGGCCGTTTGGAGGGTATGATCGATCCATTAAGACAAAAACAAGATCATTAAATCAAGTCTGAGCACATTGGAAATAGCATGTTTAAACCACAAAGTGACCAAATATCCCCCTCTTCTGGCAAGGTTAGGTAACTGCAGCCTTTCAGTAAATCACAGCTTCAGCCTTGCGTTCTTATCCCTTTCTTTTTTTCTTTTTTTAAAAATTTTTTAGGGTGACATTAATTAAAGAAATCCAAAAACTTTCAGCTGTGCACTTTAACTTAAGTAAGGCATATATATGTTTACACTGTGTGTTCACGTCCCATAGTTAGATTACTTTCTCTCACTATATATTTGACCCCCTAACCCTGTCTACCTCACCCCGCCCCCATCCACCTACCCTCTGTCTATTGTACATGTCCATGAGTTTCTGTTTCTTTATCCTGGTCATTTGTTGCTTTTAGGTTTATATCCCACATATGTGATATCATGTGATTTTCAACTTTTTCTGTCAGGCTTATTTCGTTTAACATGATTATCTCAAGATCCATCCAGTTGTCACAAATGGCAGTATTTCATCTCTTCTTATGGCTGAGTAATATCCATTGCATATATGTACCACAGCTTCCTTATCCAATCACCTATCGTAGGACACTTCGGCTGCTTCCATGTCCTGACCACCGTGAAAATGTTGCTATGAACAACAGTGTGCAAATATCTTTTCAGATATGAGTTTCAATTTGGGGGGATAAATACCCAGTAGAGGGATTGCTGGACCATATGGTAGATCAATTCTTAGTTTTTTTTGAGGAACTCCATACTGTTTTCCATAGTGGCTGTACCAATTTGCAGTCACCACATGTATGAGGTTCCTTTTCTCCACATCCTCTCCAACATTTGTTATTACTTGTCTGTTGATTATAGCTATTCTAACAGGTGTGAGATGGTATCTTCATTGTGGTTTTGATTTGCATTTCCCTAATAGCTAGCGATGTTGAGCATCTTTTCATATATTTGTTGGCCATTTGTATGTCCTCTAGGGAGAAGTGTCTGTTCAGGTCCTCTGCCCATTTTTTGATTGGATCATTGTTTTTTGTTGTTATTGAGTCGTATGAGTTCTTTGTATATTTTGGATATTAGGCCCTTATCAGAGGCGTTGCTTGCAAATATATTTTCCCATTCGGATGGTTGTCTTTACCTTGTTGATGGTTTCTTTTGCTGAGCAGAAGCTTTTTAGTTTGATGTAGTCCCATTCATTTATTTTTTACTTCCCTTGCCTTTGAGGTCAAATTCATAAAATCCTCTTAAGTCCAAGGTCCTTGAGTTTAGTTCCTATGTTTTCTTCTATGCATTTTATTGTTTCAGGTCTTATATTCAGGTCCTTAATCCATTTTGAGTTAATTTTGGTGTGTGGTGATAGACAACAGTCTAGTTTCATTCTTTTGCAGGTGGCTTCCAGTTTTCCCAGCACCATTTATTGAAGAGGCTTTCCTTTCTCCACTGTATGTTTTTGGCTTTTTTGTCAAAAATTATTTGCCCATATAAATATGGGTTTACTTCTGGACTCTCGATTCTGTTCCACTGGTCATGTGTCTGTTTTGCCAATACCATGCTGTTTTGATTACTGTTGCTTTGTAGTATAATTTGAAGTGGCAGAGTGATGCCTCCAGCCTCATTCTTTTTTCTCAGGATGGCTTTGGCAATTCGGGTCTTTTGTGCTTCCATACAAATCTGATGATTTTTGTTCTGTTTCTTTTTAAAAAATGCCATGGGATTTTGATGGGGATTGCATTAAATCTGTATAATGCTTTAGGTAATATGGTCATTTTAACTGTTGATTCTTCCAATCCAAGAACAGAATATCTTTCCATTTCTTTGTATCTTCTTGATTTCTTTTAATAGGGTCTTAGTTTTCATTATATAGGTCCTTCACATGTTTCATTAAATTTATTCCTAGGTATTTTATTCTTTTTGTTGCAATTGCAAAAGAATTATTTTTTCCACTTCTTTTTCTGACACTTCATTATTAGAGTATAGGAAAGCTATGGATTTTTAAATTGATTTTGTATCCAGAGACTTTACTGTATTTGCTTATTGTTTCTAGTAGTGTTCTTGTGGAGTCTTTAGGTTTTCTATATAGAGAATCATGTCATCCACAAATAGTGACAGTTTGACTTCTTCTTTCCTATTTGGATGCCTTTTATATCTTTCTCTTGCCTGATTGCACTGCTAGGACCTCCAATGTTATATTGAATAACAGTGGCGATAGTGGACAGCCTTGCCTTGTTCCTGATCTTAGAGGGAATTTTTAGTTTTTCACCATTAAGTATAATGTTGGCTGAGGGTTTGTCATTATGGCCTTTATTATGTTAAGGTATTTTCCTTCTATACCAATTTTTAAGTTTTGATCATAAATGGATGCTGTATCTTGTGAAGGCTTTTTCTGCATCTATTGATATGATCATGATTCTTATTTTTTAATTTGTTTATGTGGTATATCACATTAATTTTTGATGTGTTGAACCATCCCTGTGCCCTGGGATGAAGCCCACTTGATCGTGTGTATAATCTTTTTAATATGTTGCTGTATTCTTTGCTAGTATCTTATTTAGGATTTTTGCATCTGTGTTCATGAGAGATATTGGTCTGTAGTTTTCTTTTTTTGTGTGTTATTTACCAGGTTTTGGTATCAGGGTAATATTGGCCTCATAAAATGAGTTGGGAAGTATTGCCTCCTCTTCGATTTTTTGGAAGAGTTTGAGGAGAATAGGTATTAAATCTTTTTGAATGTTTGGTAGAATTCACTGGTGAAGCCATCTGGTCCTGGACTTTTACTTTTTGGTAGGTTTTTGATGATTGTTTCAATTTCCATACTGCTGATTGGTCTATTTAGATTTTCCAGTTCTTCTTGATTCAGTCTAGGAAGGTTGTTTTTTCTAAGTACTGGTCCATTTCTTCTAGGTTATTAAATTTGGTGTTATATACTTTTTCATAGTATTCTTGTATGATCCTTTGTATTTCTGGATGTCAGTCGTAATTTCCCTCTTTCATCCTGATTTTTTATTTGTGTCCTTTCTCTTTTTTTCTTTAGTGAGTCTAGCCAGGGGTTTGTCAATTTTATTAACCTTCTCAAAGAACCAGCTCTTTGTTGCATTTATTTTTTCTATTGTTTTGTTTTCAATTTCATTTATTTCTGCTCTAATTTTTGATTTCTTTCCTTCTGCTGACTTTAGGCTTCATTTGTTCTTCCTTTTCTAGTTTTTTAAGATGAAGCATTAGGTTGTTTATTTGGGCTCATTCTTGTTTTTGGAGTAGGCCTGTAATGATATGAACTTTCCTCTTATGACGCTTTTGCCATGTCCCAAAAGTTTTGATATGTTGTACTATCATTATCATTTGTTTCTGTATCTCTTGATCTCCTTTTTATTTCTTCCTGACCCAGTTATTCTTCAGTAGCATGTTGTTTAATCTCCATGTATTTGTGGTTCTTCCTGTTTTTTTTGCAGTTGATCTCTAGTTTCAAAGCATTATGATCAGAGAATATGGTTGGTATGATTTCAACCACTTATATTTGTTGAGCTATTTCTATGTCCCAGTAGTGTCAATTCTTGAGAATATTCCATGTGCACTAGAGAAGAATGTATAAGCAGCTGTTTGGATGGAAGGCTCTGTAAATGTCATTATGTCCGGTTGGCCTAATGTGTCATTTAAGGATTTATTTCTTTTGATTTTTCTGTTTGGATGATCTGTCCATATCTGACAGTGGGGTATTTAGGCCCTACTACAATAGTGTTTTGGTCTGTTTCTCCTTTTATTTCTGTTAGTAATTGCTTTACATATTTCAGGGCTCCCTGATTGGGAGCATAGATTAATAAGTGTTATGTCTTCTTGGTGCATGATTCCTTTTATCATTATGAAGTGCCTCTCAGTATCTTTCTTTACCTTTTTTATTTTGAAGTCTATTTTTTCCATATTAGTACCACTACTCCGCTTTTCTCTGAATGCCATTGCTTGAAATATCATTGTCCACCCTTTCACTTTGAGTCTATATTTGTCTTGGAGCTGAGATGTGTCTCCTGGAGGCAGCATATGGTTGGGTTTTGTTTTTTGATTCCAATTCTGCAACTCTGCCTTTTTATTGGTGAGTTCAGTCCATTTACATTTAGGGTGATTATTGAAATATGAGGTCTTCTTATAGCCATTTTATCTTTTGCTTTCTGGTAGCTCAGTTTCCATTGTTTCCTTGTCCATGTTTTCTGTTTCTTTATTTTGGTTGGTTTTTGTGGGTTTTCCCTCTGTTCTTTCTTGTTTTATGTTATATACTTCAGTTCTGAATCTTTGGTGTGTGGTTTACCATTACGAATATGCAAAAGGATAGTTTCTATATACATAGTAGTCCATTTTCTTCTATGTGCCTTATCTCCATTCCTTTGTGAATTTGGATCTTTGAATCCTCCCCTTTCTGCCATTGTTGTCTCAATTTGTCCCTATGTATGCTGAACATTCATACTATTTGCTGTAGCAAATTTCTTTCTTATTGTTTAACCTTATAATGCCCTGTTCTTAGTAAGGATTGCACTCCTCTGCTTCTATCTGCCTGCCTTCTAGTTGCCTTACTCCTAATTATGTGTGGGTTTTTTTTTCATGTTGTTTTAGGTGAGCTGATCCCTTTCAGTATTTCCTGTAATGCAGGCCTCATAGTAGAGAATTCCCTCAATTTTGTCTATCTGAAAATGTTTTTATTTCTCCTTTCACCTCTAAAGGAGAGCTTTGCTAGATCATTATTCCTGGCTTGGTAGTTCCTTTCATTTAATAATTTGAATATCGGATTCCACTCCTTTCTGGTTGTAAGGTATGTGCTGAGATGTCTGATGATACTCAAATGAGTTTTCCTTTACACATTATCATCTTATTTCCTGGCTTCCCTAAGAATTCTGTCTTCATCGTTAACTTTTGAAATTTTAATGCAATGTGTCTTGGTGAAGGCCTTTGTGAATTGAGATAATTATGTGTCTGTTGACTTCTTGGATTCCAAGCTCCAGTTCATTCCTTAAGTTTGGAAATTCTCCTCAACTATTTATCTGAAAATGTTTTCTAATCCCTGCTCCTTTTCCTCCCCTTCAAGAATGCCCATTATCTTATGTCTTCTCTCCTGATCATATCAGCTAGTTCTTGTATTTCTCTTTCATTATTTTTATTCTTGGTTTCTCTCTTTTTCCTTCTGATTTACTGCTAGTTTCTGTCTCGATATCACTGATCCTTTCCTCCTTTTGTTCAACTCTATTTCCCAAGCTTGCTATTTCATTTTTCAGCTCTTGCAGTGTGTTCTTTATTCCTGAAGTTCTATTTGGTTCTTTTTGAGGGTTTCAGTCTTCTTGCTAAAGAACTCATTCTGCTCATCTAGTTGTTTTTCAATTCCTGGAATTGTTGATACGTCTTATTTCAGATCTCATCGAGTTTTTTCAGAAGTACCATTCTGAATTCTCTGTCATTTAAATCACATATTTCTATGTCTGTTAGCTTATTTTTTGGAGCTGCCTGTCACCTTGGTTATTTTTGGTGTTTAACGGACTATTTCCCTGCCTGGGCATTAATGGAAGTGTATTCTGCTGTTTTTTCCAGAAAAGGAGATTTATTATATAAAGATCTCTTTGTCTGCTGCCAAAAAAGGCTTTTTTTTTTTTTTTTTTTTTTTTTTTTGGTTTCCAGTAGGTGGCGTCTAAGCCTCTTGGATTACTGCTTTATATCAAGCTTTAATAATGCCTTTTTCTTTCTTATAGATGTTTTAATCGCACTTGCTACCCTTAGTCTCAGTTCCTGTCAGTATTAAAGACAGTTTCAGTAGGATTTGCTCAGATTCCCCTAGGGCTCTGTGGTGTTTGTTCTTGGAGGATAATCAGGGAGGGACCCTCTGAGTTGGGGGATGGGAGCTGTGGTTCAGCCTCCATTATGCAACTGATAAAAGTCAACTGTTGTTTCTCTGCCATTCCCGCTTCTCTACCTTGTGCCCTGATGACTGGGCACTGCCTCTGGCTGCATGGAGCTCACAGAACTCCCAGGTAGGGTTGTTCAGGGAATTCGCCACACCTTCTCTCCTCCCGACTCTTCCTACAGGGAGCTCCAGTGGCTGTGAGATGCAGCTTCTTTGTTTCTGCCAGTCCATGGCCCGACACCTATGGTTCTAAATCTATGGTAGCTCTTACGCATAGATCCCATGCTCATGCGCGCTGTGTGTGCAGTTTGGGTGTTTTTTTGTTGAGTTTAGATGTACATCTTATTTTTGTTTCAAGGGAGAGATATCTGGGACATCTCTCATTCTGCATATTTCTGAGATCACTCTTCTAGCCTTGCTTCTTAATAAGACAAGATAATTAAGATATGTGGTCACAAAATTGCCCATACTCCTGGCAGTATCCATCCTTAGTAAAAACCCAACTTGTTTGAAACATCCTGGAAAATCATCTAATATGATCCCAAATCCTATAATCACTTCTTCCAACATTCCCTTACAGGGACATCCATGGTTTATACTCTGCGCATTCTCCCTAGTTGTGAGGAGTAATAAATCTAATTTCCTCAACCACAGGTTGTGTTTTTGGTGGGCTTTGGTGTTTCTCCAATATAGTGTGGCTTTTTAACCTTTTGTCATTAAATAAAAAACTCAAAAAATGACTTCTAATCACTTTTCCATCTCATTTAATTACTGTTTTTAAATTAATAGAGTATTGTTGAAGGTAAGACCACAGACATCACATTTAAAATCTGTTGGAGGCAAGGTCCAAGATGGCAAGCAATGTAGAATGACAGTGATCTCACCACACCCAAGAACACATCAAAATGTACACCTATATTAGAGAAATTCCTTCCGAGATACAGCTGAAGGCTAATTGAAATAGCTTCTACACACACACACACACACACACACACACACACACACACACACACACACAATTAAAGAGACCACATAGAGAATGATGGGGAATGGCAAGAGGTCACTTGGAGCTCAGGGAACTCTCCAAGAATGGAGGAAACAGCGAGTGCCATTATTTACATTTTCCCTACAATTGGATAGTGGGTGTGAGCTCTATGTAGGTGCTCTGTCTGAACTGCAGGCCTCTGGAGTGCATCCCCAGTCCACACTCCCAGAGTTGGGTCCATCAGGATATAAACCTAAAAGCAACGAATGAACAGGATAAACAAAACAGAAACTCATGGACATGTTACAATGGACTAGTGGTTATCAGAGGGTAGTGGTGTGGGGAAGGAGGAAGAGATAGTCAGGGTAAAGGGGGGGTTGAATATAGGGGTTTGAGCAGAGTGAAGTGGGTAAAGGGGATCAAATATGTGGTACTGAAAAGAAAAACTGGACTTTGAGTGGTAATCACACAGAATGCATAGATGTCAAATTATAATGTAAAACCTAAAAAATTATATAATTGTATTAACCAAAGTTACCCCAATAAACTTAATTAAAAAAATTACAGGCCAATATCTCTGATAAGCACTGATGCAAAAATTCTCAACAAAATATGAGTAAACCAAATTCAACAATATGTTGCCCTAAAGTATAGATATTACCTAAAGAATCCACAAAAACAGGAATAAATGAATTCAGCAAAGTAGCAAGATACAAAGTTAATATACAGAAATCTATCATGTTTCTATACAATAATAATGAATGAACAGAAAGAGAAATTTAAAAAACAACTCCATTCATAACTGAATCAAAAAAAAAATTAAATATCTAGGAATAAATTTAACCAAAGAGGTGAAAGACCTGTGCTTTGAAAACTATAACACACTGAAGGAAGTCATTGAGGTTACATAAATATAATGTAACGTATATACCATGCTCATGGATTAGAAGGGTTTAATTTCATTAAAATGTCCATACTACACATAAGCAATATTCAGAGTCAATGCAATCCCTATCAAAATACCAATGGCATTCTTCTCAGAACTAGAACAAATAATCCTAAGATTTATATGGAATCACAAACAACCACGAACAGCCAAAGCAATCTTGAAAAAGAAAAACAAAGTTGTAGGTAACACACTCCCTGATTTCAAAATATACTATAAAGTTGTAATAATCAATAGTATGGTACTGACACAAAATCCGGCACTCAAATCAATGAAACAGAGTAGAGAGCCCAAAAAGAAACCCTCACTTATATGATTGATTAATCTAAGACAATAGAGACAAAAATATACAATGGAGGAAATGGCAATGTCTTCAACAAATGGTACTGGGAGAACTAGCCAGATACACGCAAAAAATATGAAACTAGACCATTCTCTTACACCATATTAAAAAAAATAAAATAAACTGTAAGTAGATTAAGGTTTTAAATGTAAGATCTGACACCATAGAACTCTTAGAAGAAAACATAGGTAGAAAACTATTTGACATCAGTCTAAGTAATTTTTTTGGATATGTTCTCTTAAGCAGGGCAACAAAAGCGAAAAAAAGAAAAAAAAAATAGGACTTTATCAAACTAAAAATGCTTCTGCTCAGTGAAGGAAACCATAACAAAATGAAAAGACAATCCCCCAAATGGGAGGAAATATTTGCAAATAATATATCTGATAACAGGTTTGATATCAAATTATATAAAGAAATCATACCACTAAAAAATAAAATTAATAAACAAATAATCTAATTAAAAAATGAGCAGAGAACCTGAATAGATATTTTCCAAAGAAGACATGCAGATGGCCAACAGACATAGAAAACACACTCAGCATCACTAATCATCAGAGAAATGCAAATCAAAACCACAATAAGATATCACCTCACGCAAGTTAGAATAGCTATTATCAAACAGCCAACAAATAATGAGTCTTGTCAAAGATGTGGAGAAAAGGGACCCCTCATGCACTGTTGGTAGAACTTCAAATTTAAACAGTCACCTCAGAAAACAATATGCAGAATTTTCAAAAAAGTCAAAATAGAACTAACCATACCACCCAGCAATTTCGCTTCTGAGTACTTATCTGAAGAAAACAAAAGCACTAATTTGAAAAATATGTATGTACCCCTATTTTTGCTGCAGTGTTATTTACAATAGCCAAGATATGAAAGCAACCTAGATTCCACTGATAGATGAGTGGATAAAGATGTGATTATATATAACATATATATAATATATAACATATATAATATATCTATGATATATATATATATAATATCATATATATATAGAGAGAGAGAATAGTACTCAGCAAACAAAAATGAAATCTTGCCATTTGCAACAACAAGGATGAACTTAGAGGATATTATGCTAAGTGAAATAAGTCAGACAGAGAAAGACAAGGCTCTATGTGGGGTTAACACTTTAACGTTTGAATTGTGGGATGGTGGGCAAAATTGAGCACATAGAGCCTAGCTTAAGGAAATGTTACCTCAGACAATGCAACACTGTTTCCATCCTATCCTCAACATGAAACTGTGATGCAGACTTGTCTTCCCCTGTCTCTTAGAGGAAAGAGTACCATGTGCAAATGATAGTTCTAACAGAGAAGTTCCCATCTTAAAATAACAGAGTGATATTTTGATACCTCTCAGATGGTCTCTGAATTTTAATGGAATTCCTAGATCTGAAAGTGTCTGAGTAAACTGATAAAATCATTTCCTGGACCTGTGAAGCTGAAGACGGGATCTTAATCTCACTGCGTGTAGGTTTGTACCCTGTGCGGCCATCACACAGATTCCTCTGAAGATCCCTGCTTCCTACACCTCCAGGTCCATGCTGCCTGCCTGCCTACCTGTTGGAGGTGTGGAAGGCTCCATGAGCTGTCACCTTCCCTAGCACTGTCTGTCACTGGGTCAGTGATCCCCAAAGCTTCAACTGCCCTCCACACAGTTGTGGTGGAGAGGAGAAAGAAAGCAAAGGGAGGAAGAGCTATCTCTGTTACGGTGAGCTTAGGCAACACCAGGGGTGCACTGACCAAGTTTAAGGGCCCCCTGCATCCCTGAGGCTTAGCAATAAAGCTGCCTCTGGAAATAAAAGTGGAAGGAATATCAGCATTGGAGTCAGCAAACTTGGTTTCCAAATGCACTCTGCCACTTACTAGCTGTATAGCTTCAGGCATGTTAGTGCACATCTGTAACCAGTTTTATCACCTATAGCTGCACTGCTCAAAACAGTAGCCACTAACCACAAGTGGTTACTGAGCACTTGAAATGTGGCTAGTCCAAAGAGAAAGAAACTGTAAATACACACCAGATTTCAAAGCACAAAAACAAAAATACAGAATATCTCGTAAATAATTTTATGATAATTACCTTTGGAACTGTAATATTTTGGAGATATTGGTTAAAATATATAAAAATTAATTCCACCTGTTTCTTGCTTTTTTTCATGTGACTACTAGAAAATTTAAATAACCTACCTCATTGACGTCACATTTCTTTTGGACTGCACTGATCTGTAGCACAAGTGTGAGGGCCATCTGTCCTGCTGCACCCAGAACAGTCTTAAATTACACCTAGTGTCCTTATGGAATTACCCAATTTGGCACTTTTCCTGGATTTTGATTTTAATTTTAAACAAAAATTAAATGTACTAACTAATGTACTAACAGTTGCATTGCAATAAGCTTGAATGCGTGCATAGATCCACACTCTGTACTTCAGCTCTTCCACCCCTCATTTAGGGAGAGAGAGAGACACGTGTGCAGTGGGCAGAGGCCTCCCTGTGGCAGTTCTGGGCTTTTTCGGGCTCTTTCCAGAAGCAATTTTACTTACACCTCCCTTTCAAGGACACATTCAGGCACTTATGGACTGAAAAAAATGCACTCAGAAACACACATGTTCACAAATATGTGTGCATTTTGACAGTTGTAGCTTCTGTGGACTCAGGGTGAATGATGTCTGCATCATGGCCAAACCTAAGTGCTTCTCTGCTCCACAGTTTTCTTAATTTAGTAAGACTGCCATTTTTACCAGGCTTCTGCATTCCACCACAACCTTATCACCTCAAGTATCTCCCACTTGGCAGAATTTACTCTGCAATTACTAAGTGCTTCTACATCTGTAGAGAATTTTCTCAGTTAAAAGGATTATGGTCCACAGAGAGAAGTCAGTGGAAAGCACCAATAATTTCAACTCTATTAACTCTGCAACTTTGAAAGACTGCAGGTAATTTTATTTTAAAAATTTTCAACAATAACTATATTGAAAAAATCACTTTCAGAAAAATACCAGTGCTATGATATTTATATATATAATTGATTAGAGTGTTTGAAATATATACCAAGAATAATGATGCCATTCATGTTATTTCAATGATCAGCTAATCTATATAAAGTAGCTTAATTTTTTCTTTAATATACACAGATATATGCCATTTTTGTTTTTAGAAAGGATTGATATTTGAAAATAATTTTTGAATGTAATTACTTTATAGGTCTATCACTATAATAAAATCATTATTTTGGTCAATTAATTGATATCTCATTGTTTAAAAAAAAAATTTAGACTCACTTTTCATTCTCTAAAGTGTCCCAGGCTAGGTGGTCTACTATTTGGTTACCCCAGCCCAGAGGCAATCATTAGCCTCTCCCCCAGGGTTGTATGGAGATTGGATGCTGGACATATGTCCCAAGTCTCCTGGCTGCAGTAAGGGTTGTATAACACATACATTCTTTCAGCTGCTTCCGTCCTTCTGTGGCTTCCCAGCCTCCTAGGGCTTTCCATAATGTTCCTGTTTCCCTCATTTACATTTGCATCATCTTCAAACATCTCAACAATGCGTCTCAGTGTTACTACACCTTATTACTGTGTTAAAGTAGCCTATAAATAAGAACTGAACCGTTAGCATATAAAATTTCTCACCCAATTTGCCTTTTCTGAGCTCTCCTTTTAGGGACTTCATAACATCCTATGGGACCAGAGGAAGTATTCTGTGAAATAACTAAATGATCTCAGTTTAGAATTCGTATTACCTAGGAACTGTACCTTTCAAGTCAAGAGAAACTAATTGATTCAAGACCCCAGTAGCATAATTTTTAATCATTGCCTAACTCATTAATATATGTTTAAGTGTCAAACAAAATATGGTTTAATTTACTGTGTTATACTTATGTTAAATATACTAATTTACTATATTAATTATTAAGACATCATCAAACACCTAAGATAGCGTAAATGTGAGTATGTAAATAAATAAAAAAGTACCCATGAAAGATGAAATCAAATTTCTTTTATCATTTTGAGTTATATTTACATTTTCTAACATGTGATCTTTTCAGATTTTTTAATTTAGACTCTATAAGTTAAAATAGAAAATAAAAGCTAATAAATCAGTAAAAATCTGTCCTACCTTAAATTCTAAAACATATGGGGATCAAGTGAATTCAGAGAAAAAGACTGACCAAGCTTTCTCCTTATTCCATTTTGCTTTCTAAGCCTGTGCTTTGAAGCCCCAGCACACCTACTAAACACCCTCCCATGGAGGAGAGACACATCCGGGTCCCAAGCCAGCCTTTTCTTGACCAAGTAGTCACAGAGCTACCCATAATCTCCTTACCGAACCAGCAGTATCTGTAAAAGTTCAGGATCTCTGGACCTTCCAACAGCTGTTTTTTTTTTATAAACATAATCACTGAAAGCTCGTTATAGATCAGACTCACTGCTGATATTAAAACAGAGGTCCTAGTTTAAAAATTTAAAGCAATCAGTGATCTGGATAATAAGATTATTTAAACTTAAAAAAAGTCTTACCTTTCTTTGATCCTAATATTTGATCTTTTTTTGCTAGTTCATTCAAGTGCCATAAATTATGCTAATGGAGCTGTTGAAAGTGAACTAACTCAATTTATAAATTGGTATAAATATGTTATGTATTATTATTTACTGTTGCATAATGTGCTAGGAGGTATAGAGGAAGATTATACCTTAGATTTGAATCCTAGCTCAACTGCTAACAAACTACATGATCTGAGGCAACTTATTTAATTTTTCTGGAATCCTGTATCCATAAACAGGATTATGCTTGGTTGCACAAAAAAGAAACCCCAAAATGACAGTTTCTTAAATAAGATAGCTGTGTGTTTATACCAGACATAAACTACACAGTCATTTGGTATTTGCAAACTTGCTATTTTTCTGCTCTTTTATCCTCAAGTTCTGAGTCCAGCGGCTTTTATCTTTAAGATTCCCTCCAGGTCCAATATGGTCCCTGGAGTTCCAACCATCACTTTCATTCCCCAGGAGGCAGGAAGAATGAAAAGGAGAGAGTCAGAAGCCCAACTGAGTTAGGTTTCCTCAAATACTTCCCAGAAATCCCACAGAGCACTTCCACTTACACCTCAACAAACACAATGTAGTCTTATGGGCTTTTCTAGTTGTAAGATAGAGATTTAAGCTTTTAACTAGGTGCACTGACAATCACAAATGTAATAAAATTATGTTCCTTAGGAAGAAGAAAATAATGGATATTGGGCAGCTGCTATTTCTAACACTGTATTTATACATAAAATAGAGTAAATAATGCCTTACCATTTTGAGAATGGGAAATAATATATGTAAAGCACTTAGCTTAGTATTTGAACAATAACTATCATTGATATATATAGGAAATTTACAGTGCCACCTGGATAATTTTGATAAACCTAGAATCATTGCTAGAATCAAAAGTACATAGCATTGACTTTTTGGTATTCTTCCCTAAATATTTAAACTGGATTTAATCAGTAGGAATCAATCAGACAAATCCGGAAATTGGGAAATTCAATGAAAAAGAAACCAACCTGGATCTTTCAATAAGTCAATGTCACAATGACAAGATAGAAAGACAAAAAGAAAGGAGGGAGAGAGGGAGGGAGGGAGGGAGGGAGGGAGGAAGGAAGGAAGGAAGGAAGGAAGGAAGGAAGGAAAGGAAGGAAGGAAGGAAGGAAGGAAAGCCAAGCAAGGGTGGTGTTCTAGGTTAAAGGAGACAGAGCAACTGAATTCAAGAAGTAAAACTTGATTGGATCCTGGATTTAAAAAAACAAAAAGAACTACAAAAGACTTTTGTGAACAGTAGAATAAATTTAAATATAGGGTAGATATTAAATATTATTGAATTGATATAAAAATTTTGTCATGTGAAAATGATAATGTAAAAGGGAGACTGGGAGATATGGGCTGAAGTAGTTAGAGATAGTGTCACAATGTCTGAAATTTATTTTTAAATGTTTTTTGGGGGAAGGGAAAGTGTTTTTATATACACAGAAAACAACGGCACCAGGCACCAGGTGCCCCTCTTCAGAAGCCTGAGTCCCAGCCCCACAGACCTCTATACCACCATCAGCTGAGCAGCACCTGGTCCCAGAGATTTCTGTCTCTGGGTCCCCTGGACTCCCTCTAAGCTTCCATTTTAAAATCCCAACTTCCTATTTCACCAGCCCTAGTATATTAAGTACTTCCTAAAGTTGCTACCTCTGTGGTATCTTAGTGTCTCTTTTTTAAGTTTTAAGTTCTTAAATACCTAGTTAAAAATTTCTTATATGAAATTCTCTGCTCAAACAACTTGTGTGGTTTTGTCTCCTGATGTGACTCTGAAAAAAATACAGAAATTTGTGCTATGAGTGGTCCCAGTAAGTATACCTAAGAAATGGATCATTTTGGTTGTGATCTTAGGCCTGAGTGCAGTGCAGAGCTCCTTGCCAACAGAAGCTAGTCATCTAAGGCACGTAGGAGCATCATAACTAATCATCATAATCACCTGTGCTTGATAATAATTAAATGACTGCAAATAAAGTGTCTGCTGCCATTGACCATTATGCAGCAATGGATTCTACCAAGATTATGATATGGAATAGTTTCCTTAGAGTACTTGCAGAAAGAAAGTGAGCAGCTCAGGTATTTAAATTCTCATCTCCTGTCATGGTCACAGAGCCAGAAAGCTTTCATAGGAGTTTCCTACGTCTTGTCCTACACAGTTATAGCCTGAAAAATTTACACAAAATTTAATAGGAAAGACTGCAGAATTATAACGTAAGCTGAAATTACAGCCATCAAGTCTCTTAACTAAAAGTCATAGCACTGATTGAGAAGGAATGGAATTCTAAGCTTTTAAAAGGGACATCAAGATGAACTCAGAAAAAGCTGAAAATATTTTAACTCTCAATTCTCTCTGATCTTTTCCTTGCCATTAGTCAGACTTCTCCACAGAAACAGAATCAATAGGATATAGATAACTGATAAATGACGATGATTGATAGATAGATAGATAGATAGATAGATAGATAGATAGAGATAATGATGAGTTATTGGTTCACATGACTATGGAAGCTAAGAAGTCCCAAAGCACCCATTTATAAGGGAGACCCAGGGGAGCTGGCAGTGTACTTTGAAGGCATGAGAACTAGAGAGCCAGTGGTGTTCTAAAGACCTGTCAACCAGAAACACTAAGAGCAGGAGAAGACCAATGTTGTGTCTCAAGCAGTCAGGTAGTTAATTCAACCTTCTTCCACATTTTGTTCTATTCAGACCCTCAGTGGTTGGGATGAGGCCCACCCACATGGGGGAGAGTAATCTACTTTATTGAGCCCACCAATTCAAATGTTAATTTATTCCAGAAACACCCTCATAGAAACAACCCCAAAATATTGTTTGAACAGATATCTGGGAATCAATGGCTCAGTCAAGTTGACACATAAAATTAATTATCATACCAGAAGAATAAGCCCACCTTCCCTGATCTGAATCTTCCTTTACTTGAAGACATGTAATAAGCTTATCAAGGGTAGTTTCCATGTGATAGGAGGCCAATTTTCCTTAAGATCCAATATAGCTACCTCATGTTGCCATGAGACCCACAGCTGGTGATGTTACATACCAGCATCTTCAGGGCAAAAGAAACAAAGTCGAACTCTGGAGGATATATTTGTATACAACTTAATTGAAAGATTTTGCTAATTTATATTATCAGAAAGGTGAAAAATCTATATGAGAATGAATTCTCATGAGGTTAGGTCAAGGAGGATATATTTAAAAACTGTAAAGAGCCAAATGTATTGAAATGTTACACCTGCTAGAGATTCTAGATTTAATGTGTTAACTTGTGCTGTTGTAAATAGCTCTGATAGTTTATTTCATTGGTTTGTTGAACCTTAGACTCATGGTATCTGAGAGAAATAAGTACATTGGAGTGGTTATATTATTCTGTGATTTGTATACCCACCCACCCACTACATTCCCTAAGAGGAGCCAGAGTACCCTCTCTTTATAAAGAAATTGAAAATGCATCAGTGAAGGGAGCACTAGTATCCTTGCAAACTCTGTCATGATGTCATCCACACTCCAGGTATCATGGAAGGAAATGCCACCATTGAGATGGATTCCTCATTTCAGAGAGTGTAACAAGATTTTAGAGTGGCAGAATTCAACTGTTAGTGCTAACTTGCAAAGACAAAATGAGTACAAATGAAGGAAAAATGAAGTAGTAATCAAAATATTTTGACCCACAGGGATCCTTTGCCGTTGCTAATTGGTTATGATGTCCCTATGAATGCAGGAGATAGACAACCTGCTAAAATGTTACTTGATCTCTAGAACAGGAAACCTCCAGGTCTGTGACCAGAATCTTGACTTACATCACCACAACAGAGTCATTGCCTTTTACGTAGGTTCTCTATCTAAGCCATTCACAAGCCCAGAGTGGCCTTGACAGAAGGCACTTGACTTTGGCAGATCCTCTTGAGGAAGAACCCTGCAACACTAATACAAGTATACTATAAGTCTTCTCCTATACTTCCCCAAAGGGGCCTGTGGCTATTTTATGAAGTTACTATGGCCTGGGAAAAGGGAAATACTGAGAACTTGAGGATTACCTGGCGTTGGTTCTGTATTGACATAATTTTCTGGGGACCCAAAATGCCATTGTAGTAGTTTAGCAAAAGTAGGAGCTTATAATGGTGAAACGATAAATGAAGTTTGGGCCTAGGTCTGAATCATGGAGTCAACACATTCATGAACCAAATTTATGGTTATTTTTCTACTTTGCTGAATATATGATTGGAAAGACATACCTCAGCAACTGGCAGTATCCTCACATTGACATTCTGACTCTCGGAGCAAGGTACATTATGATAGAAAAGACCAAATAGAAACACCTAAAACTTTCTCTCCCTATCACAATACAAACCAGTGAGTATACACATTACAGGGCTAATTTAAGATACCTGTACATCATCAAAGACTAGAAAGATGTAGGGTTGGTGGTATTCATAACATCCCTATTTAATTTGCCTCTTTGTCCTGTTTAGAAGATAAATGAGTCTTGGAGAATGACATTGGATGATCATAAACAAAATCAGATGATGACTCTAAATATAGCTGCTATTCCACATGTACTGTCTTTACTAGAGCAAAATAACACACCCTTTGATATGCAGATATTAATTTTCCAAATGCTCCTTTCTCTATACTAATTAATAAGGACCGCCAGCAGCAGTTTACTTTACCTGACACAACCCATAGTACATCTTCACAGTCTTATGTCAGGTGGTTCATCAACTCTCTTGCTCTTTTCCCTAATATGGTTCACAGAGATATTGAGCATCTTAATAATCCAGGGAAAATATCACACTGGTCCGCTGCTTTGATGAACTTTTAATAATTGACCCAATGAGCAAGGCATAGAAAATATTTTGGATGCCTTGGTAAGATACATGTAAAACAGAGTGTGGGCAATAAACTCTATGAAGATTTAGGGCCCTGTCATTTCAGTGATATTTCTGTGGCCCAATGATATAGAGCATGCCAATTTTATAAAAGGAGAATGACAGGTTATTGCACCTTGTGATGGCTACCACTGAAATAGAGGCATAATGCCTGATGGGCCTTTTGGATTTGGGATTTGGTGGGCCTTTTGGAATAATATTCAAGTGTGCTACTCTGACCTACATATCAAGTGACCCAGATACCTCTAAGTTTTGAGAGGGAAATCAAAGGCAAGAGAAGGCCCTGCAGCATGTTCAGCCTGTAGATGCTCTTCTACTTGGACTTATAACCAAGCATGTATAATGATATTTGTAGTGTCTGTGAATGCACAGAGCCTCTGGGAAACACTAATAAGGAAGTCACTCCTCAGATCTCTACTATTTTGTAATAACTTCAAGGCTTCTGAAGATAACAATGTGGGTTTTTTTAAGGGAGTGGGAGATTGGAGAAATACCTCTGGTTTGCTCCTAGGCCCTGATAAAAGCTGAATGTCTAATGAGGCTTCATCAAGTAACCATGAGAACTAAGCTGCCTGTCATGAATAGGTGACATCTGACCCACCAAACTATAATGTTGGACATGCATAGCCACAATTTATTATCAGGTGGAAAAGTATTTAATATCCTGATTGAACAAATCATAAAAGTACAAGTTATAGGGCCAGATAGATAAGAAAACTTTCATCTACTCCTACCAGATTGCCTCCTTCCCTTTAAACCATACCTATAACTTCATGAAAAGTTTCTTATGACATGTTGAAGGAGAAAGAAAAAGACTGGGCCTGGTTTGAAGATAATCTTACCAAATGTAACAGCTGGCATCAACTGGAAATGAATCATGGTCCCACTCAGGAGTAGCCTTGCAAGAAAGTAGTAAAAGGAAACTTTTTTTTTAGTGACTTGTCTACCCTTCAGCCTTTTGAAATCCTCATGCCACTGAAACAACCAGCAAAAAGGAGATAACTTTCCTAGTTATTTGATCCTGATTATCAAGGGGAAGTTGGATTTTTCCTACACAGTGAAGGCAAGTGAATTATGTCTGGAAAACAAGTTCACTGAGTGACTATTCATACTTTCATGCCCAGAAAAATTTACAGGATAACTCTAGTAACAATGAAAACAAAAATACAGAACCATTATAATTTAGAGTTTGGCAGTAATGGTTTGGGTTATCCTACCAGGTAAACTGTCCCAGGCAACTCAGTTCCTATAAGAAGGCAAAATAAATACACTGACTAGTAGAAGAAGAATGTTACAGGACTGTAAAAGCTATGGATACTGCCTTTCTTGCTTGTGTGTACATATTAACCAGTTTCTTCTATCTTCCTCTTCCCATTATTTTTTATACAAGATCTATTGGTGATGGTAAACCAAGATCTTTTGTGTTTAGGTAGCAGAACAGTCAGATAGATCTGTGATTGAATTTGAAGAGTAATTAAGAACACTCAGAAATACATAGCATGATTGTTGGGACTTTGTGAGTCTTTGTTTTGGGGAAAGTGTGAGAAACTATTTTTTACCAAGGATAACTGCAGCTCATTAGGAAGATGTATGGAGTTGTTTTGGATGCTGTAATGAAGTTCAAAAATGTGCGGAAAGGTATATATGATCTACAGTGCAATTATGAACATACTTCTTTTAGCTTCAACTCATCCTTCTAAACTCTTCTGAGACTGAAGACCACATTTACATTTAGCTCACTGGCTCCACATCATACTCTTCCAATCAGGGGTAAAGGGGTGCTCATAAGATTAGAGGAAGAAAGAAGATACTACTTCCTGTTTCCTGCTTATTCTGGCTTTAGCTTCCTATCTGTGTCACCAGGTAATGTTCCCTCGCTCTAGCTGTGGCAGCTTGTTCCAACAGCAGCAGTTGAACCACAGACCCAGGCTCATCACATCCCTTCAGAGACACCAGCACCAGTTGGCACGTCCTCTCTGAAAGTCTGGGTCTAGCCCCCTGAAGCCTTTTGTGAACCCAGAGACACCAGCAGGGTCAAACAGCCTTCCTTCCTCAGATGACTGAGTCTGCTCTACAGTGTCCCTTATCCAAGGGGATAAGTTCTAAGAATTCCACCCATTTTCCTTTATTCCCCCAAACTGAGAAGTGGTACCTGATTTCTGATGTTGCTGCCTCTGTAAAAAAAGGTGTGTCCGTCCTTCTGAGTTTTCAGTTCTTCAATACTAGTTAACAGTTGTTACATAAATTATCTCTATTAAAAAAAAAAAACTTATTGATTTCTGTTTCCTGACTGTCCTCTGACTGATCCAGTTAACAAAATAACTGAATTTGGAGGATTTGGGCACAAAACCTGTTGCACCGCTGACTAGCTGTATAACTTTGGGTAAATTTGTCAGTGTAAGTCTTAGTTTCTTCATCTGTAAATATGAGGTAATAATATTGAGTAAAGCTGTAAGGATTAAGTGATAAATTTCAAGAGCAGGTCTATTCATGAAAACCACATAGCAGATGTTAAAAAATAACAATAATATTTTCCTATTATAGAAAACTCTCCTGAAAGTATTTCAAGACACTGTGGATTTGTAGAAAGAAAATGAGGTGAAAAGGAATAGGAAGTTTTTACTTTCACTACAAACCACTCTATATTATTTGGATTTTCTACCACAGGTATAGTATTTCATTCTATTTTTAAAATGGCACAGAGGTTATCCGGGCAGTGGATTATGAGTTATTTTTGCTTTTCCATAATATTTTCAACTAAAAATGAATAAGTGCTTGACTAATGGGGGGAGGTCACATTACAAACTTTCAACACTGCAGATCACAAGGGTCTGATAAAACGTCCTGTGTCCCATTTTACAACAATACACCCTAGCTGCTGGCCTACTGAAGCCAAGAAGCCTCAGTATCAGGAAGGACAGGCACCCAGTTTATGAAGAACAGGGCAATTCTCTGCTTCAGTAATTATGGCTTTTAGTCACACAAGGAATATTGCAGATTATGCTAGATGAGGCTTGTTTCCAATTTATTATATGTTATTCTATAAGGTATTATTTATTATTCCACATTTGTGTGAAAGATAATGTCTTCAGTCAGCTAGAAGCAGAATGTGGCTAGGGAGCTGAATCAAAAAGAATTGATTCAAAAGCATGCTTACTGATCATGATCCTTATTGGAGCAGGGACAGAAAAAGAACTGGTTATGTATTAGCAAAAATCAAATTGTGATTTAAAGACATTAATTTAGTTACCCAAATGTATGCATGTGATTAAAATGCAATATTGCTGTGATTATAATGCAATCAACAAATTATTAAACTGCAATCAAAATGTAAACAAGTCCTATGTGTCTGCCAGAAGTCTCCTCATCTCATTATTTTAACTCAATCTGTAAACGAATTTTTAGTAAATAGACTCTCATATTTCTCAGCTGTCACACATTTTATTCTTTTTATTTGTTCACTGAAAGAAAATATTACAGGGATTTTTTAAGGAATATAGGTTATCTTTCCAAATATAATTTTAAAAAGTATACGAATCAGGATTAATCACTGTTGTTGTACAAAATTGATCTTCTAAAAGGAAAAAAAAGTAAATTCAAGCGTCTCATTCATTTGTTTATAATGTAACTATTAAGCAACATGTTAATGAATGAGAAGCTTAACTCTATTTTCATCACTGGTAAGTTAGTTTATAAATTGATTTTTGAGAGATTAATGTCTATAAATGTGCTCAACACTAGCATTCGATGTAACTACCCTTTAAAAATATTTTAATGCAGATGACTATTAGATATTAAAATTATAAAATTTCCAAAATGTAACTATCAAAACAGTGCATTTTTTTATACCATTCATGTTAACCACAGTCCTAACTTCCTTTGTTCTGCCTACATTTTTAAAAATACCTTGCTTATTTTCCTATCCTAAATCATACAAGAAAGAAATAAACACAAAAATATTTCACTCATCTTATTCCAGTAGATACCCCTAAAAGAAAACCTAAAAATTTTTCATCAACAGTATCCTAATTTTTATTTCAATTTAACATGGAAGTGCCTATTGATTAATACAAACTGTCTTTTCCAGGCTTCTTTAGATTCTTATTATCTAAGCTTCAATAAAGCTTTGTTCTTCATTAGAACGTTCTTGTTAGAAACTCTGTAGCTAGATGTTGTAATGTAGGAGGGCTGGGCCGTCTTTGAAGGCTGAGACACAAAGAGCTATTTCATTTAAGTAAAATAGAGTGTCTCAGAATTGTTTTCTTTGACTAGGGTGGGTCCCAGGGACAATTATGGTATCTGAGGGTTTGCTTCCCGACAGCCTACTTGAGAACAAGCATTGTCTGTCTCTGGGACTGGAAGAGTTTAGTCATCTTAAAATTCACCTTGTTGTTAAAGGAATTGCAATTTATTTTTCTCTCCTTTAAAATAACAATCTACTAAGTTAAAGCAAAAAAGGTTAAAATATAATCTTTTCTGACTAATCTTTAAACACTTGAAAGTTATGAATAAAATTAATGTATAAATATTATTAGGCATTCTATTTTTTGTTATCATTTTTATACAAAATTTCCATGAATCTGCTTTTTCCACATGTTTACCTTTTAATTATAATAAAATATTCTATGATTTACTTATTCATTTTATAGTTAAATTTTGAATAGTTTCTACTTGTTAATAATACATTATGCAACTATCTTTATACAAAGAAAGTTTTTCCCACCTTTGGAATAAGAAAATAAATGAATTGTTAGTGCAATTCATAAAAACCAAATTTTTTATTATAATATTAAAGACAGAACTCGTTGAATTTTAAGAACACATTATATAAATCAATAATAATATGTGCAAGGCAATGTTCTGAGTGGCTTACACATATCAACATTTTTTTTCTATTTATTTATTTAGTGACATTGGTTAACAAAATCCAATAAGTTTCAGCTGTACTCTTTAACAGTAAGACATATATATGTTTAATAATTAAAACAATTTCATAGATGTAGGATAACCATTTTACAGATAAAAAAATCAAAACACAGAAAAATTAGACTTACTCAAGGTCACACAGATAACATGAAAAACCTGATATTTCATCTCGAGCCATTTGGCATCAGAGTGCACCTCCCAATAGTTATGCTGTTCTGCCTCTCTGAGTATAAAAGTAGAAGATCCAATCAGTAAGAAAGACTGGATTAAGATCATGGACTAAAAACGAAATGATAGGAAACACAAATAAAAGGAAGGAAAGAAGGAAGAGAGGAAGGGAGAAAACCAGGGAGGGAGGAGGAAAAGAGGGAGGACAGAAAAAGAAAAAGAAGGAAGGACAGAAACAAGAAATTCCTAAGGGTGCTGGCAAACAGGAAACAGGCATCAATGGAAGAGAACTTGTGAGGAATTTCCAAATGCTAAGGCCGTATATGAGTCTCACCCCCTGGAGCAGGTGGACTGGCGGAGAACTCTCCGGCTCCCCACCCTGTCCCCTACTCATCCCCACAGGCTGCAGTAGCCTTCAGCAGCTGGTTAGACCAGAGCTTTAAACCTGAAACAAGCCCTACGAAAAGAACAAACTTACTGCCTCAGTAAGATTTCTAATGAGGAATAAATACCTGAGAGAGAGGCAAATATATCTCAAGAACCTTTGGATTATGATAACACGCATAAAAAAGAAAGAAATATAAAAGAAACTTTTACCTAGAATGAGAATACCACACAGCCAAGTAAAGATGACTTTACTTTGTACTTTGGGATCCTTGGGCTGCCTGATTCTGTCATGCTTGTGACCCTAAAGTGAAGCTGCCATTCACACATCTTACCCACCTTACTGACCTGCCTAAAATTAGTTTTCTCATTCAAGGCAGAAGCTATCGAGAAAAATGGACCTACAAATCAGAGAAATTCACACCATCAACCAGCAGGGGAGTGGGGAAAATCACCAGATGGAACAATTGATCCTAAAAAATCAAAAGTGATTCAGGAAGCAGAGAATAATTTAGTAAAAAAAATAATTTAAAAGTTATCAAAAATATTTGAGAGGAAAATGCATAAAAAAGAACAGTTATCTATGAAAAAAAAAGGAGCAGGAACAATAAGTTAAAATGTGACCGTCATCTAGGGGTAATGGAAACCATCCTATGTCTTAGCTATGGTGATGGTTAAATGGCTGTGTGTTTTAGACAAAATTCATAGAACTGTACACTAAAAGGGAGAAATATTATTATATGCAAATTATACTCAATAAACATGATCTTAAAATAATTTTAAATGTGATTGCACATTTAAAAAATTAAAACAACTAAGTGGGAAAAAATGGCACAATTAAATTAGTAATCTAAAAGACAGAGTAAAAAGACAAAGTCAAAACTTCTCCATGAACACAAAATAAAAAGACAAAAGGAAGAACAATATGAGAAAACATTTTACAAGTCTGGAAGGATAAATTCACAAAGTCCAATATGGTCTTAGTAGGGGAGTTTCAGAAGGAGAAAAAAAAATGGAGAGAGAGAAAAACATTAAATGAGAATATTTTTCCCAGCTAAAGAGAGGCATAAGTTCTTAAATTCAAATGGCTAGTAAAATATCAAATGGAATAAGTAATCAAAGACCACTACCTAAACACATCCTGATGAAATAATAATAATAATAATAATAATAATAATAATAATAATAATAATAATAACTAAAAGGACAAATATAACTCGGGAGCAATAGAAGATGGGAGAACAAGGATCAGACTGGCATCAGAATTCTTATTGGCAATTAAGTTGTTATTACATAATGAATGTTATCTTTAGATTTCTGAGGGAAAATGCCAGGTTTCTCCAGTGGAAAGGCACTATGTTCCCTTTCCATACTTTATTAAAAGCCAGTCACTATGCCCAGCCCATTTCTCCTAGAGGGAGAAGTATTAAAGAATACATGGACATATTTCAAAAATACCACAATAAGAAATAGATTGTTTGGAGTAGATATATTGAAGCTATGCAAATATTCTGTTTCTCTTAAAAGTTTTAGGCTAGGCCTTCAGCTCACCTCCAAGTATCTTCAGTATATTCCTACTTCTTAGTTCTGTCTCATCATAGTTTTCCTCCAAGACAGCAGCACATATTCTCCTTTATTTTATATTCCTGTCTAAACTAACACAGATCACCCCTAATCCTCTTACCACTTGCATTTTACTTATAGCATTAACTGACATTATCTCACATAATTACCTCTTGTAAATTTTATGAGGAGGTGATTTTGTTTATGTTCTTCACTACTTTATAGAATGTCAACATAGACCCTGAAGCATTTGATGAATAAAAAATGAAAATTAGTACAAATTGCAACCAAATAATTATAATATTGTAATTTATATTAACTTTAACTAATATTTCTCATCTTTTTAAAACCTTAGCCTATTATTCAGCCAACATGTTATTGAATATCTACTATATGCAGGAGGTACATGGAAGGAGAAGGAAAAAAAATATCATGAATAAAACATAACCCTGACTCTTGCTTACTCTTGTTTATAAATGCACAGGTCTTCACAGTGTCACTCAAGATGAAGGTCATAATGGACAAAATGCTGAATAATACTAACACAAAGGATAAATAACTAGTAAGTTTGCCTGCATAAGTCAAAAATGGTCTCACAGGTGGAGTCACCATTTTAGTTTGGTCTTAGAAAATGAATTAGCCACTTAGAGAACAGATCAGACGGTATTCTAAATGGAAGAAGAAAACTATAAACAGTGATAAGCAAGTATGGAGTCTTGAAAGAAGTTAGTAAATAATTGGTATGATGAGAGCCAGAACCATCTTCATGGTTGAGCAATCTGTACAATTGCACATGGCCCTGCTTTCAGAAGGACCCCATGCTTGGTTTAATTTTCTGCTGTCACTGGTTTGCAATTCTTGATAATTTTATCTCTGAACTTGTGTTTTATAAATAAAGTGCAATGGGATGATAGAGTATGCACATGACCCACTGGCAGATAGTGTTGACAATGTCCCATGAGAATTCCTATGGACCCTCACGTGTGAGAGTTCAGTAAAATTTAAAGAGAAGAAAGGGTAAGTGGTGACTCTACCATTCAGTAAGCAGAGACACTGATGGCTCAGGTTGGCCATACTTTCCATTTGAACCAGAACTTGCTCAGAACACAGAAAGAGGCATACTATGAAACTCAAAAAACCATGAAACTCTATCATATCCTTTATTATGTTCTCCCCTGTATTAATTGAAGATAATGATATTGAAAGGAAAAAAAGGTCGGGCAACCCATAGTTTCTTTCCTTTTCAGTCTTTTCTCACTCATCAATAAGCCAAAGACAGAGCCTTGATAAAATGTGCAAGTATTGAGAAGCAAAATGGAAACAGTTGAGTTTATAAGAATGAAGTATATATGCATGTACAAGTCAGGAAATATGAATAGTGTAAATTTAGTAATTCTGCATATGAGTTCAGTGCTTTTATATCTGCAGTTAAAGCTGGCATTGAACAACATAAAGATGAAGGGTAAGAATCATGCTAATAACTGAAAATCTTAAGGGAAGAAAACTTATTTGAAGAAATTATGGCTGAAAAGTTTTCTAACCTGGGGAAGGAAATGATGTACAAATCCAGGAAATCCAGAAAATTACAAGTAATATAAATCCAAAGAGCTATGCACCAAGACTTATTATAATTAAAATGTCAAGTTAAAGGCAAAGAGAGACTCGTCAAAGAAGCAACAGAAAAGATTATGTTACATACAAAGGAACCCCCATAAGACTATTAGCAGATCTTTCTGCAAAAAATTGCAAGCCAGAAGGGAGTGGCACAATATAATCAAAGTTCCAGAAGGGAAACAAAACAAAACAAAAAACTTTCAACCAAGACTACTTTCCCCATCAAAGCTGTCATTCAGAATTGAAGGAGAGGTGAAGTTTTCCAGACAGCAAAAGCTAAAGGAGTTCATCACCACTGTAGTCTCTCAGCCGAGATGATTTTGTCCACTCCCTATGCTAAGAGACTTGAACAAATACTAGCAGAGTTTCTAACAGCTCAAGGTCACAGTCCTCAGATGACTACTCTAGTCTCTTAAGTTCCTTCCTGGGAAAGCTCAAGGCTGCCCAAGAATACACTGTTTGTTCAAGTCTCTTAGCATAGGGAGTGGACAAAATCATCTGGGCTGAGAGACTGCAGTTTCCATAGATCAAGGTTGAGGCCTTGTAGAGAAGAGGGCTAAGAGGAATCTGGAGAAGAGAGAGTCTTTGTCAGCCTCACGAATTATTTGGGCTCTTCCAGGTGCTGCTGCAGTTCATGCAATGACTAGGGTGGTGATAAGAAAGAGAAGTTGACTTCATGTTGTGGATTCATATTCCAAAGTGGATTTCTAGTTCTAAATAATCATTTTTTAGCACATATTTTTTCCAGAGGAACAACAGCATATAGTAAATTCCTATTAAAAGTTATTCATAAATTTTATAGATTCCTTTCCTCATAGTGCCTGAAAGGACTTCAGAAATCATTCCTAACTTTTATTTTAGGAACGAGATAACTAGGACCCTAAAAGATTGGTTAGTAGGAACTAGTGAGAAACATTTGTGCCTGTCAACAACTCATGATAAAATGTGCATTTACTTTGTTTTTTCTTCCCGTTGTGACCTAAAATGGGTATTTTTGTTTGTTTATTTGGTTAATCTCCTTTCAAAGGGCAGAAAGGACAAAAACAGAGGAAAAGCAGAACACTTCACCACTGTGAAGCTTTACTGATTACAGAGCACTTTCACAACAGCGTTTCGCTTGGCCCTCAGATTAGCATGGCAGATGATATGACTTTTCTGTAATGGCTGGAGACTTTCAGGCTCAGAAAAGTGAAAAGACCAATAACACTCACTTCTGAAACTCCTCTGATGGCATGCTCTTGGAAATCTGTCTCAGTTAGCTCAGGCTGCTATAATAAAAATACCATAGACTGGGTGACTTAAATAGGAGACATTTATTTTTCACAGTTTTGAATACTGGGAAGTCCAAGGTCAAGGTGCTGTGTAATTTAATTCCTGGTGAGAGCTCCTCCTGGTTTGCAGACAGCAGCCTTCTCACTGTGTGATCACATGGCAGAGGGAGAGAGGTTATTTCTCTGGTGTCTCTTATGGGCACTAATCTTATTCATGAGGGCATCTTCCTGAGTTAACTACCTCCAAAGGGCACCACTATCACATTGGAGGGGTTAGTGCTTCAACATACAAACGGGGCAGTGGTGGGGGAGCACAAATATTCAGTTCCAAACAAAATCCTAACACATGGTGCCATTAGTTAAAAAGTAACATGAAGTATTATAACCCCAACTCTTCATTATCACACAGTGACAAGGAAAGAATACATAAAGGTTCAGATGCTGTCAAATTATGCTTTCAAACTGTGTATGTAATCAAAAGTAAAACTATTTTTGGCTAAATTTTTTTTAGTGTCTTAAATTCTGATTTCTGGTAAACCATAAAGAGTTAACACTAATTCTTTTCAGTTTCTCTATTTTGACTCTTTAAAGTATCAGTCTGAATATTGTGTTGCTCCATGGTACAGAAAATAAGCTACTTTAAGTATGCGCTTATATATTTAAGACTAAACATGTCATTTGTAATGTCCGAAATTAGGAAGGTTTTCTCTAAATTCAGCGGTGGAGAAAATTAGCCCTATAAAAATGATTTAGAACTAGATGGAAATGTTTTGTTTGTGTTTCAAGAAAGAAAAGTAATGAGTCTCTAGGATCATTAAACTCTAAATTAAAAGTTCTTATGCTGAAACAATTACTAAATAGTGAAAACATCTTTAAAGCCAATAATATTTTATGTCAGTTTGGTAAAGATAGCTCATTTGGGGAGTGTTAATGTGACTGAATATTTAGTGAGCTTAATCACTATCTAACATGGCCTAGTTCAAGAAGAACAGGTATGTTTGCTGGTGTAGATAAGCAATAAGGAATCTACTTGTAGCATTTTAGAAATCTCATGCATTAATATATGCCCCCTATAGGATATATTTCATCCATTCATACAGTTATTCACTTCACAAAGCCTGTTGAGAGCCGGATCAATAAGACAAGGCCTCTGCCTGCCAGCCTGATAAGAAAGACAGTCCAATCGAGTACTCCATGAGTCCACCCTGGAGTAAGTGGAGACGGCCAGGACATAGTCCATGCAGTCCAAAGTAATTTCAAAATAAGTCAAGTGTTCTCTTTACTTAGGTTTTCCTGAACCCAACTCTGAGACAAGGTGTGTCTGTGATTTGGGAGTCAATGCCAGAGAAGCACCACCTGTGGAGAGGGGAAGTGAGCTGGGAAGTGAGCGAAGCCAAGAATGCATGTGTTATAATGCTGCGGCTTCCCCTGGGCTCCTGGAGGTGAGTCTTGGCTGCAGTGCTGGAGTGGGGAGTAAGGCCAGCAAGCTCCACAGTAACAGCTGGGGGCACCTGTTGGGTAGAGGCCCAGTGTGTGCTCCATGGACTTTACATGGGTCTCCTAAACACTCTAAGTGAACTTAAGACCCTCCTAATACTTATTATGTGTCCCTTGGTCTCTCCTGGAAAAAAAAAAATTCTTTCACTCCCAGCCGCTTCAGCTTTTAGGTCTATTTCTTCTGTCTCTAGTTTGGAACAAGATGAAATGCTGGAAACAATCTTAAATTGTCTGGTTTTACCCTGAATTTTACTTAAGCCACACGAGAGTGGCAACCTATGCTTGGAATGGCTAGGGAAGGCCTCTTAGGAGGTGAGGCTTACAGGGAAAGAGGAGTTTAAAAGGTGGGGAGGGGAGTAGGGCTATCCTCAGGAGAGGAAAGAACATGAGCAAGTCTCCAGAGTGTCTGAGAAAGGAAAACGTGCTTCGTGCCTGTAATGCAGGCTACGAGGGATGTTAAATAAGAGGGCTCAAGTTAAATAGGGCCAGATTATATGCTGGAGAATTAGGAAGGATAGCTGCATAAAAAAATAAGCTTTCCTCCAAACTGGCTTAATAACCCAAAGTCAAGTACAATGACAAAATAGGAAAATGGAGAAAAAAAGTTGGGGTGGGTAATATAGACAAGTCTTCATTTTTTCACAATGGAAATCATAAGTACTAAGTGGGAAATAATCATAGAAATAATGAGTAACAAGGAAGAATAAAAAATGGCAACAAATGATGTTACATAAAAGCAAGTCTATTAGATAGTGCTAAATAAGCTAAAAATGATTGTATCTGGAAGTGAGACTCAGAATGGGGGAGGAGAGACAATAAATTGATGAACAGTAATTTAATTTTTAAAACTATGAATATGAACATGTGTTACTTTGATAAAAGTAAGGTAATTTTATTACAACTTCTCAGTTTAATATTACATGGATGTAGTTGATCAAGAAATATTATTTGTATGATAGTCTGTAAGATGTGTAGTATCTGTATCTCCCCTTAAAAGATCCATTGAATATTCTGATTGGGAGCTCTGAAAAAATTTTCTTGCTTCCTTAAAATTTATTAGTATTATGGTCAATAAAGGCTCCTAGTTGTTTAATGTGCTAAAAGTTTACTCCATAATTTGCTTAAATAAATTTCCATAAGTACAGTCACTTTGAAGACCAAAAATTAGGAGAACAAAATGAGTAATTTCTATTCCCCTCTCTAGACTTCAGCAGACCCTTTAAAGCTGTATTGAACTTTTAATCTAATCCAAATTTGCAAGATTAAGTGCTGAAACCTTGAGGAAGAGAGGCCACTAGAAGTATATTCTTGTTTTTTTTGGTTTTTATAATAGAAAGTTTAAACATTAAAGTGTTTTTTGCTGAACAATCATTAACCTACAATCATTTTATAAAATTAGTTTTCTAATGGCATTATTTTATTACCTATAGGTGAATGTTATTAACTCTTTACCTAGGTCCCCTTATCAACAAAACCCTTGATTGCCAAGTGACAATCTACAAAGTCAGACAGGTTCAACAGAGAGATGGGATGTGCTTATGATATTCTGCTTCAGTTTTGTCCAAAGTGTATCTATGCGCCTATGTGGGTGTGAGCACATGCATATGAGGCTTTTCTATAATGGCTGGAAAATAACTGATGCTTTCAAGCCCTTGTAAAATATCAAATGCAAATAAAATGAATAGCTTTTTCCTAAAATTTTATTGGGGGCATTGCATCTATCACTTACTGGACAGTAGTTTAATATGCAAAGACATCTGTACATCTTGTGTTGTCACAGATAGTAAATAACCCATCAATATATTATTGTGTAGTGTTTTTTACCTTAGATTTAGAATTACGAGAACCAGTTACCAAGAACGATAGTTACCTGGTTTTTCTGTGCTCACTCCTTGTTGCCATGTCATTCTGTTGAGTAGACCTCAGCCACCACCATGTTATCACCTCTGTCACCTAGTACTCTTGCTAACCTTTGGTGCATGTTTTTATAATGGTCAACCAGAGTTGATTAAAGTCACGTACTGTGGCCATGAGATAATGCAAAGCTATAGAAACTGAGTTCCATATTGCAACATTGGCTTCATTTGTTGTTAACTAAACACATGAGTTAAACTTACTCTGTACAGCTAGGTCAAAAAATACAGATCATGTAACAAATTGTGGTATATTATGAACTTCAAGTTCAGCTACTCGTGATTGCCACATGAAGAGAAAAGAAACGAACAAATGGAAAGGATGAGGTGAGGCGGTCTACTTTGCAATAAAACTAATGAACAGATTAAAATGGTAGATTAACAACTAACTGTAAACTAACAATTTAGACAAAAGAGAGATTTATCAGCTATTTTATTATAAAAATTTGTGTTGTAAGAGTTAAGTCTGCCAATTCCTTGTCCAGTATTTGAAATCCACTCCCAAAATATTGAGTATTGGTAATTTTATAATAGGTATGAGTTACTCTTGACTTTACTTTTTAGTATAAGTAACCTCTCAAAAATTAGACAAGCTTTTTGATTCATATGATTTAGTAATATGACATCTATCATGGTTTATATAATTAACACTCAAACTGCCTTATTTCCCTTAGGCGCGATCCTTGAAATGTGCATCATCACCACAAGGTGGCAGTAGGGCTCCTGCTTCAAGTAATCTAAACGTTTCTTGAGAACCAAATTTCAACCAAGAATTTTGTACAAATTCTGTATGTAAATCCAGTGTACATTAAAGCTACCAAACATAACAGATTAAGGGTACATAGAAATCTTATGTGTATGCGCCTCAAGGAAATTTGTTCCTAGCTGTTCCTAGCTGTGTCAGGACCTCAAAGACAGTCTGACGCTAAGTAACTGCTCAACAAACACTTCTGGAGTGGAGAAAGAATTTTAGAAGGTTTTCTCAAGTGGATATAATGACAACTATATTATTATCAGCAATAAATTACTATATTCTATTTATAGACTTTTTGTCTTAGAGTCAAACCCCTCCAAGGACTTGCATCATTCTGTGATGCAAACGTAACTTACATTCCAGAGACTCTCTGGGGAAATTTAATCAGCTATGTTTGCCATATTTACTCCTTCAAGAATTTCAGCGTGAATTGAAGTAAAAATGTTCACTTGTATTTCTAGCAATCTTCAATACATCAAGGAAGGGAGCAGAAATGATAGGCAGGCTAGAAATGGCTATGTGGCAACAATAATATAATTTACATTTCAATATGAGTGGAAGCAAGCAGTTTCTATCTTCCTGTATTCCCGACTGTGTGCTAAGTGCTTACTGCCTGTTTCCATGTTACCCTGCTGGGCAGGCCTCAGCCTCCTTACCTTTAAAATGAGGATAGTGCTACCTTCCTCCTGGGGTCAGTATATCAACGAGGTGGTACATGTAAATTGCTTACCACAGTACTTGTCAACACTCAATCAGCTTTAACCAATATTCTAGACTTGCAGACTCGGCGATAGACTCCAGGAGGTTGACAAATTTCATTCAAGTCACAAACGCAGGAAATGATGGAACTAGACCTTGAACTCGGTTTCACCAGTTTCAAAGCCCATTCTGTGTTCTGTATTGAGAAACATTTCTGACTTGTTTTCTCTATCAAAATATTACTCTTCCTTCTTACATTTGCAATTTCATCTGCTGTGTTTTTTTAAAATAAATTTTCTCTAATTGAGTAGTTTTTAACTTTTTTTTGTCACGTATCGTTTGAACATTTGATGTAAGTTCTGCACTGTTTCCACCCCAAACCAATGCCAAGACAATCTCGTACATCATTTCAAGTTTACATGCCCCCAAAGTTCTTTCATGAGATCTAGGTTTTAAAATTCCATTCCAATCCTCTTTAACTAAATATCTTGTTTTTAAACTATTTTTGATATTTAATTGGTACCTCTGATACTGAGTGTTTGTGTCCCCCTTAAATTAATATAGTGAAACCCTCCCTCTCAGTATGGCCATCTTTGTAGTTGGGTCCTCTCAAGAAGTATCAAGGACAAATGAGGTCATAAGAGTAAGGCCCTGATCTGATGGGATTAGAGTCCTTATTAGAAACACCAGAAAGCTCTCTATCTTTAGTTCTCACTTTCTCTCCCTCTCTCTCCCTCTCTACACCTCTTTCTTCTCTCTTTTTCCTCCCCACACACACACACTGAGAAAAGGCCATGTAAGGACATAAGGAGAAGGCAGCTACCTACAAACCAGGTAGAGGGTCCTCACCAGAAAACAAATGGGCCAGAACATAGATCTTGGATTTCTAATCCTTAAAATTGTGAGAAAATAAATTTCCGTTGTTTAATCCACTTAGACTGTGGTATTTTGCTATGGCAGCACAACCCAACTAAGACAGTGCCCTAATAAGAAATTTATCAAATCCACAACTGCTCATCAAACTCACTCTTTATAGAAATTTATGTTTTATGTTTAAAAATTTATTTTTAATAAACACATGCTTGGAGAAAATTGAAATAAACAGAAAAATATAACTAAATTAGCAATTTACTTCTTTTCTCCAGATTAAAGGTCACTATAAAATTTTAGGATGGTTCTAAAATATAGTTTTGATCATGTTACATATATAATTCTATATGCTTCTTCAGTTAACACTATTTAAAAACATTTCTCAATTTGATATGTTAAAACAGCTTCATTAAATTCCTTCAAATATAAACATTTTCTATTTTAGGCTATTTTCAAATTTTTGACAAAATTTTAAAATATATTTAATGCTACTCTTTGAGTGAATCATGGTATGAAGTTATTGGGTCCTATAAATGTATGTTTTTAAAGGCTTTTTGATATATTCTAAGAAATGTATCAAAAGCTTCTAAATAAGAAAGTAAGGTTTTTTAAATTATATTTATAAGCAATTCATGCATGTGATATATATATATATATATATGCAATTTTTGCTTTACATGGTTCCGGTATATATCATTTTTTCATTATCATAATTTAGTTAAATAACAATAGTTCAGCTCAGTTCAAATTACACTTACAATGGTTGTATAGTAAAAAATTTGGCCATTTCTGAAGAAAGATGTGACCTTTGTCCCAGTTCCTAATAATCTCTAAACGTCTGGAATCCTGGAGGAATAGGAGTGTCTTTATACATGGTAGATTCTAAAACAGCACTAATGGTTTATGCTACAAAGTGACTCATGGGCCACTTTATACAGCCCAACATCTGGGGAAGATGGCAAGGTTAGAGACTGAGTTCAACCATGGGCAATCAAGCAACCAGTCAGTCATGCCTATGCAACAAAGTTCCAATAAAAACTCTGCAACTGAACCTTGGGCAAGCTTCCCTGGTTGGCAATACTCCATGTGTGTCACATATTTGATGCCAAGAGGGTAATGTGTCTGGGGTCAATGGAAGATTTGTATTGGAAACTTTCCAGAAATTTAATGTATGATAGCATATCATAATTAATCAGTCCTCTAGAGATGAATATATGGCTCTCATAACAATTATGAAATACAATAAAAGTATGCATGTGCTTTTTAATTTTCAAGGAGCTTTTGCAGTCATTGTTTTTTTATCACTCAAACAGCTCCTAAAGCTTATCTGCTTTAACTGCAAATCATTGTTCTTTTTGATAAGTGATTTCAGAAAATTCTAGATAGATAGGAAGACAGGCAGACAGACAGGCGATAGACGTACAAACAGAAAAAAGGCAGAGTCATTATATAATCACAGAGTCTTCCTGCTGGAAGATGAGCTATTGACAGTGTTCATTTTAAGCTATAAAAGGTAAAGAGAATTGTCCTATATCACATAGCTATGTGCCAAAAGTCCCTGATGCGTAAATCTTCTTTTACAAACACCAAGCTGTGATTCATTTACCCATAGAATAAGTTTTAAATTAAAATGATCCTAAAGAAAATATTTCTCTCTTGACACCCATTATAAAAATTAAAAAATACATTTCATGGATAATTATCTCAAAAAATGATGACATGAGAAAGTGACATCAGAAATATGAGAAGTGAGAGACATCCCCAGATCTCTCCCTTGAAGCAACAATAAGCTGAACATCTAAGACTCAACAAAAAACACAAACCTGAACACAAGTATGTCTGAGTGTGGATCTGCACATAAGAGCTACCAAAGGTCAGAACCCTGAGAGTTGGGCATTTGACTGGAGAAACACAGAAGCTGCCTCTCGCAGCCCAGAGCTCCCTACAGGAGCAGTGAGGAGCAGAGAAGGGATGGCAGGTTTCCTGAACAGCTCTGCCTGGGAAAGCTGTTGAGCTCCACCCGCTGGTGGCTGTGCCCAGGCATCAGGCACAAAGCAGAAAAGTGGGATGGCAAAGAAGCGGGACACCAGAGAAAACAACAGTTGATTTATACCAGCTGCCAATGCAAAATACAAGACTGAGCCAATACCCATTCCCCAACCCAGAGGCTGCCTCCCCACATAACCTATGAGACCAAACTCCGTGGAGCCCCAGGGAATCTGAGCAAATGCTACCAAAACTTTTGCTAACACTGATAGGGACTGAGACTGAGGGCGATGAGTGTAACTGAACATCTCTAATACGGGAAAAAAGGGCATTATTAAGATTTTATATAAAGCAGGGATCCAAGAAGCTTAGAGGCCACCACTAGAAACTAAAAGACAAAACATCTTCTTGCAACAGGCTAAAGACAGACCTTATATAATAAATCTTCCTTCTGGAAAAAAATGCAGAATATAACTTCCATAATGCCCAGTGGAGAAAATAGTCCATTAAACACCACAAAACAATAACCAAAGTGATGAGGCAGCTAGAAAGAAAGAGAAAAATCTCTAGAAAATAACTTATAGACATGTAGAAAATATGTGACTTAAATGAGAAACTCAGGATGTAGCATAAACTTCTGAAAAAACTCAGTGAAATCCAAAACATTTCATATCAACAATTCCAAAGAATTGAAAAACAACTAGATGAGCAGAATGAGTTCTTATCAAGGAGACTGAACCCTCAAAAAGAACAAACTTCTGGAGATGAAAAACACACTGCAAGCCTCGGGCAGTAGAGTTGACCAAATGGAGGAAAGGAGCAGTGACATCAAAGACAGAAATCTAAATAAATCAGAGGGAAGAAGAGAGAAACAAAAAATGAAAATAATGAAGAGAAATACAAGAACTAGCTGAAAACATCAGGAGAGGAAACATAAGAATAATGAGAATTCTTGAAGAAAAGGAAAAGGAGCAGGGATTAGAAAGCATTTCAGACAAATAGCAGATGAGAATTTCCCAAATCTAAGGAATGACCTAGAGCTTGGAATTCAAGAAGTCAACAGAATACCACTTATCTTCAACCCAAAAATACTCTCACCAACCAAATTGTATTAAAATTATCAAAAAATCAATGACGAAGAAAGAATTCTCAGGGAAGCCAGGGAAGAAGACAGTAACCTATAAAGGAAAACCCATTAGATTATCATGGACTTCTCAGCACAAACTAACAAGCAAGAGAGGAGCGGGAATCCAATATTCAATTATTAAAATGAAAGGACTATCAGCCAAGAATAATGTATCCAGCAAAGCTCTTCTTTAGATATGAAGGAGAAATAAAAGACATTTCCAGACATAAAAAATTGAGGGAATTCCTCCAACTAGAAGCCTGCATACAGAAATACTGAAAGGGGTCAGTTTCACATAAAACAAAAATAATAATATATATATATATAAGTATGAGTAAGGTGACTAGCAGACAGAATGAGAGCAGAGGAGTGCAACCCTTACTAAGAACAGAGCATTATAAGCTTAAATAATAAGAAGAGATTTGCTATATAACAAGATAGTATTGAAAATTAATCATACATAAGGACAAATTGAGACAATGGCAGAATAGGGTGGATTCAAAGATCTAAATTTGAATGGGAAATTGAGATCAGGCACACGCAGAAGAAAATGGACGACTGTGTGTGTGTGTAAGTGTGTGTGTGTGTGTGTGTATACACACACACACACACACACACATATATATAACTATCTTTACATATTTATAATGGTATGGAACCACATGCCAAATATTCAGAACTGAAGTATATAACAAAAAACAAGAAGGACCCAGAGGGAAAACCCACAAAAGCCAACCAAAATACAAAAACAAACACACAAGGACAAGGAAGCAATGGAAAAACCGAGCTACCGAAAGCAAAAAGTAAAATGGCTATAAGAAAAACCTCATATTTCAATAATCACATTAAATGTAAATAGACCAAATTCACCAATAAAAAGGCACAGAGTTACAGAATGGATCAAAAACAAAACCCAACCATATGCTGCCTCCAGCACACACATCTCAGCTCCAAAGACAAATATAAACTCAAAATGAAATGATGGAAAATGATATTTTGAGCAAATAGCATTCAGAGAAAAGAGAGAGTAGCAGTACTAATATTGGACGAATAGATTTCAAAATAAAAAGGTAAAGAAAGATACTGAGGGGCACTTCATAATGATAAAAGGAATCATGCACTAAGAAGACGTAACACTTGTTAATAACTATGCTCCCAATCAGGGAGCCCCAAAATATATAAAGCAATTGCTAACAGAACTAACAGGAAAACAGACCAAAAATACTATTTAGTAGGGGACCTAAATACCCTACTGCTAGGATGTGGCAGATCATCCAAACAGAAAATCAGTAAGGAAATAACACTCTTAAATGACATGTTAGACCAAATGGACATAATTGACATTTACAGAGCCTTCCATCCCAAAACAGCTGCTTATGCATTCTTCTCTAGTGCACATGGAACATTCTCAAGGATAGACCACATACTGGGACACAGAAATAGCCCTCAACAAATATAAGAGGGTTGAAATCATACCAACCACATTCTCTGATCATAATGCTTTGAAGCTGAAGATCAACTGCAAAAAGAAGTGGAAAGAATCACAAATACATGGAGATTAAACAACATGTCACTAAAGAATGACTGGGTCAGAGAATTAATAAAAAGAGGAAGAAGAGATACATAGAAACAAATGAAAATGATAGTACAACATATCAAAATTTGGGGGACATGGCAAAAGCGATTATAAGAGGCCAATATTACCCTGATACAAAACCTGGTAAAGATAAACACAAGAAAAGGAAACTAAAGGCCAATATCTCTCATGAACACAGATGCAAAAATCCTAAATAGGATACTAGCGAACCGAATACAGCAACATGTTAAAAGATTGTTACACCACTACTAAGTGGCTTCATCCCAGGAGCACAGGGAAGATTCAACAGATAAGAACCAGTTTATGTGATACACTACATAAATGAAATTTTTTTAAAAAATCATATGATCATAATAGATGCAGAAAACACCTTTGGCAAGATATAGCATCCAATTATGATCAAAAACACTTAACAAAATCAGTATAGAAGAAAAATACCTTAATATAATAAGGGCATATAGACAAACCTTCAGTCAACATTATACTTAACAGTGAAAAACTAAAAACCTCCCTCTAAGATCAGGATCAAGGCAAGCCTGTCCACTATCACCACTGTTATTCAGTATAACACTGGAGGTCCTAGTGAATGCAATCAGGCAAGAGAAAGATATAAAAGGCATCCAAATAAGAAACAAAGAGTCAAACTGTCACTATTTGATGACATGATTCTCTATAAGAAAACCTTAAAGACTTCACAAAGTATACAAGAAATAATAACAAATACAGAAAAGCTTCTGGATACCAATTCAATGTTAAAAAATCCATAGCATCTTATACTCTAATAATGAATTGTCAGAAAAAGAAGTGGGAAGAATAATTCCTTTTGCAATTGCAACAAAAAATATAAATTCTTAGGAAAAAATTTAATGAAACATATGAAGAGAACTATATGATGAAAACTATGAGACCCTATTAAAAGAAATCAAAAGAAGATACAAAGAAATGGACAGATATTTCATGTTCTTGGATTGGAAGAATCAACGTAATTAAAATAATTTATTATTAAAGCATTATACATATTTAATGCAATCCTCTCAAATCTCAACATTTTTTTTCAAAGAAATACAAACAAAATATCATCAATTTCTTTGGAAGCACAAAGACCCCAAATTGCCAAAGCCATCTTGAGAAAAAAGAACGAAGCTGAAAGCATCACTTAGCCTGACTTCAAATTATTACAAAGTGACGATAATCAAAATGGCATGATATTGTCCTAAAAAACGGACACGCAGAGCAGTAGAATAGAATTAAGAAATCCAGAAATAAACTCATGTTTATATTGGCAAATAATTTTTGATAAGAGAGTGGAGAAAGGAAAGCCTCTTCAAAAAATGGTACTGGGAAAACTGGAAAGCCACTGCAGAAGAATGAAACTAGACTGTTGTCTATCACCACACACCAAAATTAACTCAAAATAGATTAAGGAGCTAAATATAAGACCTGAAACAATAAAATGTGTAGAAGAAAACATAGGAAATAAACTCAAAGACCTTGGTCTTAAAGAGTTAAATGAATTTGATATCAAAGGCAAGGGAAGTAATAGCAAAAATAAATAAATGGGACTACATCAAACTAAAAAGCTTCTGTACAGTAAAAGAAACCATCAACAAAGGAATGAGAACAACTGTATGAATGGGAAAATATATTTGCAAGCAACACCTCTGATAAAGGCCTAATATCCTTAACACATAACTCAATACAAAAAAAAAAAGAAAAAAGAAAAAAAAAACAATTAAATCAAAAAAAAAATGGGCAGAGGACCTGAACAGACATCTTCCCTAGAGGACATACATGGCTAAAAAATATTCGCAATGATGCTGAACATCACTAGCTATTAGGGAAATCAAATCAAAAAACCACAATCAGATACCATCTCCCACCCATTAGAATAGCTATAATCAAAGAGAACAAGTAATGTTGGCGAGCGTGTGGAAAAATAGGAACCCTCATATACTGTTGGTGGCACTGAAAATTGGTATAGCCATTATGGAAAACTGTATGCTCATTCCTCAAAAACTAAGAAATTGATCTACCATGTGATCCAGCAATCCCTCTACTGGGTATTTACCCAAAGTCTTGAAAACACATATCCAAAAAGATATTTGCACCACCGATGTTCATAGCAGCATTATTTACAGTAGCGCAGGACATGGAAGCAGCCACAGTCTCCTAGAAGATGATTGGATAAAGAAGCAGTGGTACAATGGAATATTACTCAGCCATTAAGAAGAGATGAAATGCTTCCATTTCAGCAACAAGGAAGGACCTGAGATAATCATGCTAAGCAAAATAAGCCAGACAGAAAAAAGTTGAAAATCACATGATATCACTTATATTTGGATTTAAACCTGAAAGCAACAAATGAACAGAACAAACAAAGACTCATGGATATAGACCATAGATTAGTGGTTACCAGAGGGTAGGGAGGAGGGTGGAAGGGCAGAGGTAGATGGGATAAAGGAGCTCTCATATGTGGTGAGAGAATGAAATCTAACTATAGGAGGTGAACATACAATGTAAATATGTATGTCTTACTATTAAAATATACAGCTGAAACTAACTGGATTTCATTTAACCAATTGTACCAGAAAAAAATAATTGATTGATTGATTGATTGATTGATTTAAAAATGTTATATAAAAAGAAACACAAATAAGTAGTTACAAAATGGTCATGGAGATAAAAAGTACAGCATAGAGAATGTAGTCAATAATATTTGTAATAACTATATGTGATGTCCAATGGGTACTAGAAATATTGGAAGGGATCACTTTGTAGTTAGATACATGTCTAACCACTATGCTGTACACCTTAAACTAATATAATATTTAAATGTCAACTTTAATTAAAAAAATAAAATAAATTTTAAAAAATAGTGATGAGACGAGAACAAAAGGGGTACATAGGTATTGTGGCTACGTGCATTGGCTCTACATCAAATGTGTCTCTGCAAACAGTGAAGTGAGTAATATTATGGGTCTGGTGCTCCGCTGGATCCAGGTTTACCTTCTGACCGCTCTTAAGACCCACATCCTTATCTATATAATGGGACTTATAAAAGTAGCATTTGTTCTAAGAGGGTATTGAGAGGACTAAAATTTTAAAATCTGCAAAAAGTATTGATACAGTGCCAAGTATACAACAAGTGCTCAGTAAATGTTAATATACATGTCTATATTAATGAGAAAAAATTTTCCTAATTTCATTTGTTATGTGGGCCAAACTGACTAAAGCAGTGTGTTTGAAATTAGTGCCCATTTAGTGCCATGTAGAATTTAGTGCCATGTTAGGAATAGTGCCATGTAGAATTTAGTGCCATGTAGAATTTAGTGCCATGTAGAATTTCCACATTAACCCACCCTGTGTTCTTGCTCCTTTTGGAGCTTGGTCCTCTTCTTTGAATATTCACAAAAGTTGGTCAAATCAATTAGTTTCTCAAGTATAAATTAAGGAACTTAAAAATATTAATACACATTCTCGGGGCCCTACCCAGATTTTCAATTCAATTTGTCTGAGGTATGGCCAAAAAATCAGTATTTTTTAAAGTTTCTTAGGTATATTGAGTGAGATCCAATACTCTAAGTTATTATGAAACTTTATCATTTAAAATTTGAGGTTTTATAATTAAAATTCGCCTTTGCATGAAAAAAAAAATCACTTTAAATCAGGTACTAAGATATGTCAAAGAACTAAAAGATATTGATATCTAAAGGAATAACATATGATAATGTTGCCTTAACACATAGAATATCAATAGAGAGAATTGTTAAAAAATAAAAAATTCTGGAGTTGAAAAGTATAATAAACTGAAATAACTGAAAAAAAAAAAAAACTAAAGGGACTTAGCAGATCTGAATGACAGAAGAAACTCTTGGGAAATGTAAAGATAAGCAAAAGAGATTATCCAGTCTGAGGAATAAGAAGAAAAAGAATGAAGAGATGAAGAGAATTCCAGAGATCTGTGGACATCGTAAAGCATGACAGCACATAACAGTTCCTAAGGGAGGAGAGGAAGTGCAAGAGGCAAAAAAAGTATTTAAACAAAAAAATTGAGTGAAAAACTCCAAAAGCATAAAGGTATAAATCTAATTCATCAGAGAGAAACTCAACTAGCTCCAAATACTATAAACGCAGAGATTTATGCCTCAATATTCACAGCCAAACTGGCAAAAAGACAAAAGAGAAAAGAAAATCTTAGAGCAGCAGGAGGAAAAAAGACTCATCCCATACAAGAGATCCTCAATAAGACTTAAAGCTAACTCCTCATCAGAAACTACAGAGGCCACTAGGCAGTGGGTTGACATATTCAAAGTGTTGAAAGAAAACAACTGTCAAACAAGAATTCCAATCCAACAAGACTATTATTCAAAAAGTAGGAGTCATTAAGATAATCCCAGGTAAACAAAAATAGAAAATGCATCACTAACAGTCCTGCTCTACAAGAAACACTAAAGGAAGTCCTTCAGATTGAAATGAAAGACATCAGTAACTCAAATCCCACATGAAGCAGAGTGCTGATACATTTAACTGCATAGGTACACATAAAAGGGTGTGGTTTTGCATGTAAGTCTTTTCTAAGCCTATCTGATTCAAAAGACAATTTGCATAAAACAATAATTTTAAAATGTATCAATGGGCTTATAATATATAAAGTTTGTAATGTTAAAGATAATAATAACACAAGAAAGAGGGGAGGAAAGAGTGCTATATTGGGGCAAAGTTTTTGTATGCTATTGAAATTAATATTTTTAAAGTTAGTATACCAATGTTAGGTAGTAGTCAGATTTGAACGTTAGGGAAAAAAGGAACAGAGACCCAGCCCAGAGACAGCCCTAAGGAACACCCCATTGGTAGTTAAATAATCACTCCTGCACCGTGAGAGACAAAGGAATGGAGGGCCACAAACCTATAGCTGGTTTAATCCTGCCACAGATATTTGTGCAGAAGGTACCACCTTACCTGCCTACAACCTCAGCCTACTGAATTCTGGGTAAACACACGCGTAAGTAGGCAGGGAGTTATAAGGTAGCCAGTAAGTGTCAATCAAAATGACTTCCTATCCAAGCACCCACCACCACCCTAATATAATACAGACTACCCCCTTCCATGGGGTTACAGCTCTCTTTCCGTGCTACAACCTGCTCCTCACGGGGAGTGTATCCTTGTTTTCCACACAATTAGCCAGTTTAGGCATGATCCACTTCTACCTCAAAATGTACCTTAATAATTTCTTACCTCTTATAACTGTCACTGAGTTGGGATTCATTTCTTCATCAGCCTTAAGAACCAAGACTCACTCCAATCACCCCAAACAGAACACTAATTATAATCTCTAGGGAAACCACTAGAAAATAACTCCAAAAAATATAGTAAAAGACAGTAAAATGGCACAATAGCTTATTTAACCTAAAATATTTATTTAACCTAAAGAAGGTACTAATGAGGAATAAAGGGTGAATGAATGGAAGATATAAAGAAAAACACATAGCAAAATGGCAGAAATAATCTTATCAGTAATTATGTTAAGTGAAATTGATTAAATACTCCAACCAAAAAGCAGACACTGGTAAAATAAATTCAAAAATCATGATCAACTATACACAAAAAACTTAGGTTCAAAGACAAATTGGTTGAAAGTAAGAGTGGTAAAAGATAAAGTATGGAAATAGTAATTAAAAGAAAAATGAAGTGGCTATACTAAATATCAGACAAAGTAAACTCTAGATAAATCGTTACTAAAGATAAGGACATTTCATGGTGATAAAAAGGATCAATCAGGAAGACAGAAAATAAAATAATTACAGACAAAAAATAAAATAATAATGAATAGATAAATGCATACAGACAGAAAAGTTGTCAGAGACTGGGGGGAGTAATGAGTATGGGTTTCTTTAGGGGGTTATAAATATCTAAAATTAGAATATACTATGCATATACCATATTAGTGAATACACTAAAAGCTACTGAATTATACACTATAAAAGAGTAAATTTTGTGGTTTATAAATTGTTCACAATAAATTGAAACAAAGAAAGCAAAGCTTCTAGAATGTTTGCATTGTAGTCTTATTATCGTCTGTTAGGTAAATAGGGGAGACTGACTGCATTAAGTGTAATGCCAGCTTTACGGTCCCCAGTTATTCTGTTCTTAAACACTTTTAAAGGTAAAGTTGACTTTATTCTCCTTTGCTAAATAATAGCCATGACCAAAATAGTTGCCACATGTTTTAGCTCTTGACCAGAAGCTGACCAGGGAAAGCAAGACATAGAACACTTGTACTTTCTGTAGAGAAAAAACATACTGAAGTAATGATTGAATGACCAACTGTTTGTACGGTATTACCTTACAAACTCCCTAAATCACCTAGGACTGAGTGCTTAATCTACTTTCCAGTCATTTACTGGGAGAAAGGAAACTGAGGATCCAATGTGATTCATAGAAACTGCCAGAACTGACTATTTTTAGTGGGCATTATTCATCAGAAATTAAATTAACAGCCTTTTTCAACTGCTTGGCAAATAACTAGATGCAAAATACTATCTTATAAAAGGCATCACCTAAATGGAGCAGCATACTTAGGACTTACTTACCTTAATGAAAACCACCTCCTTGTATATTTCTAAATTTCTATAAGTTATTAGAAGTATAGAATTCCTGATCATGCATACATATATTTACATATATGTCATATGTGTGGCAGGCTTCTTTCTAAAATATGATTATATTTCTCTCCCTAAATGTCTCTACCTTACCTTTTAATACCAAAATTATTTAGTTATCATGTCATAGTGCCTTGGCAGAGATGTGGATTGATATTTGGAATAAATATGATAATATTCTGTTATGAAAATATCTTTTGTGTTATTAATAAGAAATCAGCTACATACTAAAGCACATTTATCAGTTATAATGATGTAGGGAACACCATTTAATGTCAATTGTTGATGACAATTGAGAATCCACATGACTTCAAAGTTTCTACTAACGTTGTTTATGACCACTAAACAGTCACTAAAATTTCGAATAATAGAGGAATCAACTGAGACAGTGGACATAATAGTCTCTAATAATTTGATAACAGGAGTTTTTTTTACATTATCGCAGTGTTTTAAATAAAGCAATAATTAATCAAACTTTGTATGCAAATCACTACATATTAAAAGTAGAATCCCCATGAGGCAGATTATCATCACTCAATCTACATTTTAGCAAACGATGTTTATAGAGAGCAATACTCTGGACCCTGGAGGGCTGCCTGCTCTTCCCTCCTGCTCCTGTCCCACTTTGTCCAAGTGCACGTCCTCGTGGGTTCACAAAATCATTCCAACCAAACCCTCCCCACCCCAACACCTGATTATGCATAGTGTTATCCCCACCTAATTTATATTAAAAAGTTTGCTTGCTTACACGTTCCTTTCCTTCTCCTCTATTAACTTTCTATGCAGAGATCTTGTTCACTCCCTCCAGTATGAGAACAGCACCTGCACACCTCAAGCCTCAGTGCATATTTGCTGAATGAATAAATAAATTTAATTTCAGGCTATGAATGCAAAACATTGCAACTTGCCCTAGCTCCTGGTTATGCATAAACATGAAAGTCAATGAACTCTGAATCCTTCACCAGTTAGGAGCTTGAGCTTGGCCTTGTCCCTCAGGCAAACTTCTGTCCTTCCTTAGTCTTACTTGTGAAAACCCCTGACTCTAACGTAGAAAGTAATGCTTGTCAGGTTCAGCTACTCTGAAGCTGGGTGATGTGACATGGACTATAGAAAGTCTTGGGTTCTAAGAAAGATTTAATGAGAATTTATTTGTCCAAGATCAGAGAGAACCAGAAAATATAGAGGTGTAATTGGTGGCAGTTAACATTTGGTGAACAGAGTGACAGATCATATCTAAATGTTTGTGGTTATTTTAAGACTCTCTCATTAATTGCATGTTATTTTAATTCCTAGTGGTGAGTGACACTTGCTTGATAAAATCCCATCTGTTTTCTTCTGCCTTCCGGAGCAGCTGCATGTTGCTAGAGGAAATTACAAACCAAGCTGAATGGTTTCGCTTTAAATTCATGACCACAAAACTAAAACAGGATCTTATCAGCGCGGGACTCCTACTATGTTTCTTTAGTAAGATAATATTCCCGCTCTTCCAGGCAACTGCTTTAAACATTTTTCTCTTTACTAATCTCCTACCCATACTTGTTTCACTAAGACTCTAGAAGCCGTTAAATTAGGCACCCCTCATCTTTCTACGACCAACTCTATACAGGCTACCAGGATCTGTCCCATCTTTTCTTCATTCTATTATAGGCTGAATTATGTTCCCCCTCTAAAATTCAGATGTTGAAGTCCTAACCTCCAGTACCTCAAAATATGACTGCTATAAACCCAATGTTTGTGTCCCTCCCCCTCACCCTCCACCCCCCCTACTCCACCCCCATCAAATTCATGTTGATGATCATGGGATGATTAAGTTATGAGGGCAGAGCCCTCATTAATGGGATTCATGCCCTTATAAAGGGGCCCAAGAGGGCTTCCTTGCTTCATGAACCAGGGAACAGTTTCTTACCAGACATCAAATCTGCCAGCACCTTGATTTTGGACTTTCCGGAATTCAGAACTATGAGAAATAAATGTTGTTTAAGACACTCAGGCTTTGCTATTTTTTTTTTCAGATGTATGTATTTTATTTCATGGATATCATGCTTTGTATTTGATTAAAGCCCCTATGACATCTGGACTATTCATACTCAGTGCATACCTGCTGTTCTGAATTTTAAATATGGGGTCAAATGTGTGGTAGAGCTACAATTATTGCCATTTCTGTTACATTAAAAGAGTAAAACATCCCATTTGTAGGAAGTATGAGCTTTACTCCCTGAATAAGAAAATAAAAAAGTCACAACTTCTTATTTCTCCAAATCAATTTTCTTCCTGAATTCCCAAAATAAGCAAGTTCAACCATAGGCTCTACTGGAGTTTCTTCCATTCCCCTCATGGTTGAATAAAGGTCCTCAGCTTCCTATACCTTCCAGAATACTGGCGGTGCTAACATTTTCACTGTCCAAGTCCAAAAGGTTGGGAACTCAAATAATTCTGAGATAAGTTTGAAGACAGGGTGTTTAGCAAAACGAACCCCCAAGATTTAAGTCTCCCAGGGACACACACAGTTGTTTCCCTTTGACATCCCTCACTTTCTAAAGTACTGTGCGGAAACCCCTGAGACCATGCTCCACTGGGTTCCCCCATCAATAACAACTGCTTTAGTTCACCTACCCCTGACCCCAACTTTGGGGAGGTCCAGGTAGACTCTACTGGACTCCTCTCTAGGAAACTGTTTTAAAATAAAGATAACTTTTATTTTGGCCAAGTTTTTTTTAAAAATGGAATTGGAAGAAGACAAAATTCTAGGTATAGACGAAAACAGATGAAACATAACTATAATTTTATTATATTTATTTAACCAATAGAATTGTATCATGAGCTTACTCTTTGCCAAGCACAGTTCTAGATATCAACTGCAACAACAATGTTTCTACCAGCATGGAGCTTATATTTTATAGAAAGACAATATATTTTAGAATCTATGTTCATTCAATTAATGATAGGTGCTTCCAAACTAATGGAAAATAAGAAGGAAGAGTAATGGCAGTAAAATGTAGATTGTCGTATGAGTTGAAATCTGAAGCAGTTGCATTGCATGGAGACCTGAATAAAGTATGGGGAAGACAAGAAAATATATAGAAAAAAATCAATCCAGGACAATGGAAAAAGCAAGTGGCAAGGTCCTGAGCTTGATATGTCCAAGGATTAGCAAGGAAGCCAGTGTGGCTGAAGAGAGAGTGTGGAAAGCAAGAATATTGCAGAATTAATTAAGGGCCTCATCATGGGGAAGTCCAAGACAGAATTTTGAATGCATTCTAAGTGTATTGGGAAGGCTTGGAGAGTAGTAATTATTGTCTTCATTTTTTAAATATAGATATATTAAAAGATGGCCCAAGAATAGAAAGGATTGTGCTATTACACTATCTTAGTCATTGTGGAATGTTGCTTGGACCAGAAGGGGGAGTTACCAGATATAATGTTCCATTGTATAATGTGAATCTATTTTTATTTATTTTGCTGGACCCTTCAAATCAAGAAAGCAAATATTTCTCCTAACATAAAAATTCTTGAGATATCCATTAAAAACTTCCTCCCTTGAAGTGTGGCTCCATAGTATACTACTGAGTAGCATGTCTGCTTTACACACAGAAGTCCTCCACCTCAGGTGGAGCCATGGCCAGGTGACCTGGCCCCAGGTGCTCCAGGCCCCTGGTGTGCACCGCAGGAGACGCTCCACCTTCAGAGATCCAGTTTTCAAGGGAAGACGGCCATAGGTCAGGAGTGGAAGTGGAGGGGAGAGTGGATTAAAGACGGGGAAAATTTTTTCCTACCTTATTTTTTTACCTTTATTTTTTTTTTTGCTTGTGGTGCATGTGAAGCTCCTGATATCGAGCCTCCCATAATTATCTCCTAATTTTCAAATATTTCACTCTAATTTTGTTTCTCTTTATTCTTTTATTGAGATATAATTGACATATAACATTGTATTATTTTGATGTGTACAGCATAATGATTTGATATGTGTATATATTATGAAATGTTTACCACGATGAGTTTAGTTAAACCTATTAACCTAGATCTTCTAGGAGTAGAACCAGAAGCAAGAATTAAGTTGCTAATGGTTATTCGAGAGATGCAAAACTAGAATGGTGAGGTGAGGAAAAGCAAAGCGAGACAAGAAGTATATGCGACAATGCACTGTGTGGCCATGACAGCATTTCACAATCAACACCGAGCTTGTCCTCATGCAGGACTCTCTGGAGGAGTCCACAGCGCAGGGAGGAAGGGGTGAGTTTATCTGTTCTCCTTCCCTCCTGCATTTCATTTCTCATTGTTTAAGGTTTCACATTCAGAGGTCTACCTCTCATGCTCTGCATCTTCTTGTTTTGGCCATGTTACTTAGAGCCTGGAAGTGGAAGGGCAACTCAGCATGAATTAGACACCAACTGAGAGAGAACGAAGGAAGGAATCAAGGAATCTGAAATAAAACAAGCCCATCAGCAATCTTGGATTTTCCCTACAACCTCCTTAAGAAGAGATCTTCCAAACTAAGATTCAGTACCTGTCAAATCAGTAATACTCTTTTGTTAGAAAGCTTAACTTATCTCGAAGTAATATCTTGACTCCTAATGATGATAATTTTATTGCTACCATGTATGTTATTTTTATCAAGGTCAGGCAATGGACTGTGTACATTATGAACATTGTCTCATGTATTCCTTACAATGACCTTGTGAGGGTAGCATGACTGTCGTTAGAATAGAGATGAGGAAGAGAGCTTAAGTACATCGACTAGCAGGGCCAAGTTCCACAGCTACTCAAGAATGAGTTGCACATGAACATGAGCTGCCTAATTTTAAGCTCAGACTAAACCACCATGCTAGATAATCACTTTACAGCCCCATTGGTCATAATTCTTCCTCTCATCAAAATACAACTTCAATATCAGAGTAGGTCTCATGTCCTAAGCCAGGACACCACAGCTTATTGTATTTCTATAATTGCTCTGGTCAAGCCACAATCGTCCTATGAAGGTTCTTAGAGCATCTCTTTATACAGCCATCTCCTACCTTTGAGTGCAAATGAAGATAAAAGACCAAGTTCTCTTCTATTTTCTATTTTAATTTGGTCTTTCTCCAAGCAACACCACACACACACACACACACACACACACACACACACACACACACACACACTCACCTCTTAAATCTTTAATCATGACGTCTGGTATAAAAATCTGAAATGGGGGAATTTACAGCTATATGTCACAGCTAGTTTTTCACAGAATTTAGAAGTTGTTGGGTGTTTTTTTTTTAGCAGAATTATCAAGTGTTACTATATTAAGTTCCTTTATGTTCCTATATTGTTTCCAGAAATTTTTGATTTCTTAAGGATTAAATAAAAACGAATTTCCAAACCTAGAAAGAAAAAAATAATGTTAAAATATTTTCTGTTCTGTAGTTTTTATTTGAAAAGTTCTAAGTCATATATAGTTACAATCTTCATTAATTGAATCTCAAAAAGATACAGAATATTAAGTCATTCAAGGCAGAATTTATATTTTAGAATAGAGAAGTGCACAGGAAACAATTGGCATAAGCAAAATTATTTGAACTTTGCTTTGAATTCCAGCTCTACAACTTCAGTTAGCTGAATAATCTCAGGAAAATTACTTCAATTATCTAACCTTGTTTTTGGTAAATTGAGGATAATGGTTTCTATCTCATAGGATTTGGGGGAAGATTAACATGAGATAACAGTAGCTTCTGACTCAACTTTAATAGTCAATAAATGCTCTCCGTGTTTTTGATGATGGTTATCCTCCTTGCTATACTCTCATAGCATGTAAGTAAGCAACCTTTGCTATCCTCAATACTACTGATTAAGATCTTTAATATGAAAACATTTGCCTTATGAGACTCAATACTCAAATGCTCCCCACCATATTCAGTGGCTTTACCTGGTTTTTCTACGCAAATTTATGTCAAATATTTTTATATAGCTGTGTATTCAAAGATGTCCCCTGGGGAATACCAATACCCCACACATGTTATTAGATATTCCATGAGAAAAATTCTGAAATTAATAAATTTTGGAAATAATTTACATGATAGTCCTTGAAAATTCACATGCACATTGCATAATAAAGGCTCGGTGACTCCTTATCGTAAATAACCTATTTAAATTTGTTTTAATCCAATGTTTTCTGAAATAATTTTGCATGAAATATTTTTTCATAGACAGTAGAGTACTATCCCTCTGAACTCTAGTGTTTCACAGAACTCAGTTTGCCAACACTTTATTAGAACATGTAAAAGCAAAATAAATTACCGCAGGGATAATCACCATGGAGGAACTGCAGAAAAGTTGTACAGAAATAATTATTTGGAATGTGCTTCCTTGGTGCTAAGGAACTCTGAGTCATTTCTCGACGAAGTTGTTTTCTAGGAGATTATTGGCATGAAAATAAACAGCACATTATGCATAAGGCAACGATGTGTACACTACTATTGGCTCAGGTTCTGTGAAAGTGGTCTGTTCATTTCGGCAATGCCCATGTTAGTATTGCTATCATTTATTTTGAATAATATTGGTTTAGTTTGTAATTCTGTTTTTCAAATACTGTTTTACCTTTCAAAAGTAAGCTGTCACACCAAGTAATTTATAAATTGTATAAAATAGTTTCTGCTTCCTAGTTTAGCAGCAATGGTGAGCAGGCAAAGGCACAGCCTTAGAGTCACAAACTCGGCTCAGGAGAACTTTGTTACAAGCAGGCGTACCCTTTGGAGATCAGTGTCTTATTGGTAAGACTGAAACTTATGCAGTAGTGTTTTATGTAGTGTTCAATTATGTGTACACATAAGGTATTATTATCAAAGTTAATATTATAAGAAACTGGAGAATAAATGTCTACAAATGTGTATGAGCAAAAAAATAAAAATTACGATTAAAAATTTGAAGAGGATTCTATTCCTCTTTATTAAGATTTCTAAGTGAGATTTCTGCTCCATTCCCCCAAAAGGAACTATATCACACAACCAATTTTAGCCTTTCACACCACTTTTCATGTACAAATTGATTTATTTGAGCAGAGAGAAGTCAACATCTGATATCATGAGCCCCCTGTCATTTACTGGTTATCATGTTCACCTAGACCTTGGCATCCATCTCCTTGCTTTCTACTCATGGCTTCCTGCTTTTCTCCTCCCCCAGGTGACCTCCCTGGGCAGGCTAGACTACAGAGTGGTGGGAAAAAGGGAGGGGAGCCTGCAGTTGATAATGTCAATTCAGAGATGACATTATTAGCAACCTAATTTTCTTGCTCCAAATACAAGCCACATTCTGCAATCTAGTTGCACCAGCACTAAAGAAAACATGTTTGATTTCCTTATCTCCCCCTCCCCACCTGGGAGAGAAATCCTTAAGAGAAGAATTTAGTGGCAAAGAACATTACTTATTATAAACACACACACACACACACACACACACACACACACACAACAAGGCTATAATAAAAAAAAAAAGCATATTGTCAAGGATGTGGAGAATATGGAACCCCATATCCTGCCAGTAGGAATGTAAAATGGTACAGCTACTTTGGGAAAAACTTTGACTTTTTCTTAAAATGTTAAATTTACTAATGGCATCCAACAACTCCATTACAAGGAATTAACCCAAGAACAATAAAATCTCATGTCCACACAAACTGTATGTGAAAGTTTCTAACATCCTTATTCATAATAGACTCAAACTGGAAACAACCCAAACATCTATCAAGTGATGAATGCATTAAAAATATTTTATATTATATACTGGAACACAATTCAAATAAAAAGAAATGAGCAACTGATACACGCTAAAGCACAGATGAACCTCAAAAATATTTTGCTAAGTAGAAGAAACCAGATGAGAAAGCCTACACATTATATGATCCCAATTGATATGAAATGCCCAGAAAAGGCATATTCATTGAGTTGGAAAGCATATCAGTGGTTTCCTGAGACTGCGGATGGAAGTGGGGATTAACTGCAAATGGACACAAGGGAGTTTTTGGGGAGATGAAAGTATTCTAAAACTGGATTGCAGTGGATATTACAAAGCTCTATACATTTACTAAAAAATCATTGAATTGTACTTATAATGGGTGAGTTTTATGGTATGTAAATTAAAACTAAATAAAGCTGTTAAGAATTGACAAAGCCACATTATAGTTTCAAAATTGATGTGCTTAATATAACTATTGCAGTATATGGATTTTATTTGAAAATATGCTTTCAGCAATATTGTAGCTCTTTGGCTTATTATTGTCTTCTGCTATTTAATTATCATAATAATTATACTAGTGGGTGCACACAGGCGAAAGTTCTATCAGTAAGATACAGTCAGCTGGACTTTTGAACTGATCTGCACATTCCCTTGTACTTGAGAAGTGCCTAGGGGCACTTACTACTCTAGGAGCTCCTTCAACTCCAAGTTCTGTGAGAGTAAATATGAAGAAAAAATACTTTTAAGGATTGTCTAAATTTTGATAAGAAATGAACACATACAACCTTACAACTACTTACTATTGTCTCCATGACAGTGTATGGTACCTCTCTTTTCTGAGAGCCTGTGTGTAAATTGTTTAGCTAATCTCTGAAAGCTAATGCCTCTGCTAACACTAGTATATGAAATCTAATCAGAAATATCTTATTTAAAAAAAAAACGGTTTTACATGTATAATACTTGAAGACTGGCACCTTATGTTTTGTATGACTAGTTTTGGTTTCTGTGTTTGAAGTCAAGAAAGTGTTTACAAAGCTATATAGAGGTCTGATTCAACAACTGATAATTTATTAAACAATACTTCTGAAGCTTAATGGACATGCCCAGTATTCTTATTCTTTCCAGGAGACTTATAGATAGATTTAGGCACGTTAATAAAGCCAGAAGTAGTTTCATGTTCCCATAGCTCTGTAATACAAGCAGATAAATAGAGCAATTGAATTATAGTCAACACAAAATCTGGAAAAATAATTTAGGTTCAACTGTTATTTATCTTATGCTCCAGGGATGCACATTCTGACCGAAGCCTACAATGTAGTTGATAAAATGAGTATGAAAATAATAATCAGAATCAAGAGGTAAAACACTGATGACTAATTAGCTGGCAATAGTTAAAACTGTAGAACAGAACGCCATGAAAAGAGATTCTATAATTGCTAAAACTATGTAGAAACAAGACACAACACAAGCAAAGTGAGCGCCAGCTTTGCGCCTGAAGGATCTAGTGAGTCTTAAAGCTCTACCCAAGAGAGTCAGTCAAATGTAAAATGATCCAGCAAGAGCTTTGCCCTGGCAACCAGCAGCAACTGAGTTCCATAAAACGTCATCTTTGATAAATTGAGGCAGATCATTTACAGGTCTGTGCTTTTTAAAAGACCTTCATGCTTTTTATATTATTATTATTATTATTATTATTATTATTATTATTCTGAAAGATTAAAAACTGCTCCATAAGTTGCTCATGAAAATGACTTTACATATACAGTGAAGTTCTTGAAGTCACTAGGATTGTTTTTTTATGGGATATATTTATTTTTTTTCTTCATGGTAAAATAAATCTAAGACTCCTCCACTTAGAAATTCTTAAAGCTGTTTTTATTTTAATGTAATTATAGTAACACATCTCACATAAAATTTACCATTAACCATTTTCAAGAATACAGTTCAGTATTGTTAACTGCATTCACTTGTCATCCTACCTCTCTCCAGAATTTTTCATCTTGCAAAACTGAAACTCCTATACCCATTAATCAACTCCTCCCTATTTGCCTTCCCTCTAGTCCCTTAACCACCAGGGTTCTCCTTTCTGTCTCTATGAATGTGACCACTCTAGGTACCTTATTAAGTGGCACCATACAGTATCTGTCTTTTTGTAACTGGCTTATTTTACTTACAACAACTTCTTCAAGGTTCATCCATGTTGTGGCAGGTATCAGAACGTTATTTCTTTAAACAACTGAATAATATTCCGTTGTATATATACACTACATTTTGTTTCCATTCATGTTTTCATGGAGACTGGGTTGCTTTCATCTCTTGACTACTGTGGATAATGCTGCTAAGAACGTGGGTGTACAAACATCTCTTCGGGACTGTGCTTTAAATTCTTTTGGATATATACCCAGAAGTGGAATTGCGGGATCATATGGTGATTCCATTTTGAACTTTTTTAAGGAACTGCCCTACAGTTCTCCATAGCAATTATACCATTTCACATTTCTACCAACAGTACACAGGTTCTTTTTCTCCATATCTTCACCAACACTTTATATATATACATACATACATATATATACATACATACATATATATATACAACATACATATATATACACATAATATATATGTATGTATGTATATATATATATATTTTAAACTAGAAGCCATACTAATGAATGTAAAGTGATATCTTATCGTGGTTTTGATTTGCATTTTCTTAATGATTAGTGATGTTCAGCATCTTTCATATGCTTATTGGTTTTGAAACTGTTTTAAGTTGCAAAATGTGGCAAAGGTAAGGACAGGGCCAGTTATTTTGTTATTAGATTCCCATCAATAATGCTAATTGTCTGGTCCATTTCCCTTATTTGGAAGCATTTCTCAGAAATCATGCCTTAAATGCATCTACACATCTCCAACAAAAAGACATTTTAAAGTCTTGTGCTTTTACTGAGAAACACTATGATCATCTCAATAAACATATATTTTTTTAAAAAAGAATACGTTATCATAAGCTTGGCCTGCTAGTTGTAAGAGTTGGGAAATTTCTGTTCTTACCCCTGGGTTGGTGGCTGCATTAGTTTTCTAGGGCTGCCATAACAAAGTACTACAGTCTGGGCAATTTAAACAATATAAATTTATTTTCTTATGGTTTTGGAGGCTAGAAGTCCAAAATCGAGGTGTCATCAAGATTGATTTCTTCTGGGTTGATGTTCTCTGAAGCTTCTTTCCTTGGCTTATAGATGGGCTTCTTCTCTCTGCATGCGTCTTGTGTCATAATCTCTTCTCATAAAGGCACCAGATACTTTACATTAGCCCACTTTAATGATTTCACCTAACTTTAATTACCACTTTAATGACCTTATTTCCAAATACAGTCCCATACTGAGGTATGAGGGCTTAGGACTTCAAGATATGAATGGGGTGTGGGGGATACAATGCATCCCATAACAGTAGCTGAAGCAGATAAAGAGAAGATAATGGCAGTACTTCCAGTAGGAGCCTAGCTGAGAAATTTGACTCCAAATCCAGCTGGAAGGCTGTATGTCAAGGCCTGTTGTGAAAATACACTATTCAGATGGTCACTGCATGGTCTCCATGCTACTGTGTAGCTCTACATGTAGAGAATGAAGGGTCTCTAGGATTCGGTCAAGAAAATCAGAAAACCAGAGTCTGCCATCTTGGAACAGCAAAAAGAATAAACTCATATTGGAGAAGGAGTCACTCTCTTCTGTATCTCTATGGGCATTGTTTCCTCCAACACCCAATACTAAATATCAACCAAGGAAAGTCTTCTAAAATGTTGTGGGCCCCCGTGGCTCTGTCTCTTTCTCAGGCCTGCATCCTACTCACTCAGTTCCTTTCCTGCATATTTTACTCAGGCGATACCTGAATTGAAGGTTAAAGCTGCCCATTGGGCAAAAAAATAAATGCTATTGATTACCCAAGAAACAACATTATTTCTTGCATCTTATTACATATGGAACCTATTTCAGATTCATTAACATAAAGACCTCTGTGGATTACCTTTTTGAGCAGGCAATACCTGTTGGAAGTTTACTTTATTTAAAGATGTATATATTCTATATCTATATAGAGAGAGATGTTTTCTGTGTGTGTGTGTGTGTGGTGTGTGTGTGTGTGTGTGTGTAAAAATGTAACCATAGAGGTAAAAGATCTCTACACTGAAAACTATGACATTAATTAGAGAAACTGAAGAAGATACGAATTGAAAGACATTCCACATTCATGGATTAAAAGAAGACAGCTCCAGAAGCAGCAGCAGAGCCAGTGAAAGCAAAGAAGGTAGTACTAGGTAAGCATCTCAAGGTGAGGTGTCAAGAATCGTGGAGCCCTTTCACCAGTATGCACAGCATGAATAGCACATAAGTGAACTGAAGCTGCCCTTCAAAGAGAGCTCCTAATCCTCGTATCTTGCATCTTCCTTATCTCTGACCACAGAACTTAGAGGTCACCTCAGCACCATCCCTGGGTCCTAACCTGAGTTAATCTACAATACCAGAATCACTTTTGTTGCAGGTTGACTGTTCATGCTTCCTTATCTGTATTCCTTCTAGACAGTTATTTTTCTAGACAGTTATTTTTTCATAACATTAGTAGTCTTGCCTTCTTCCTCTCTTCTCTTCCCCCACTTTTCTTCACTGGGTGATAGACAGTGTTGGAATGTGTTTAAGAGTCTTAAAATAGAAAAAAAAAGTTTGAAAAGTACATTCTTAAGAAAAATATATAATGCCTTCTGGTTTCTTGCACTTAGGGTATGTTAAAACTAAAGATGGTTTCTAAATGACTTGAATTTACATTACCAGGATCAGTTTAGTAAATGTTGATTGAATTTCTAGTTTGTACTAGGCACTGAGTATACGAATTCATAACTAGGAAGGAGAATGAGACACATAAAGAAGAATGGGTTTGAAGAAACAGAGTTTGTTTTCTTCCTACGAATAGCAGGATATATGAGTGTGGAGCTTAGGAAAACATTGAGGTGGCATATAGATTTCCAAGTCAACAAGTTCTATCCCAACTTTCTATTTAATTTCAGGTTAATACCTTAAGGTCAATCTTCCTCTGAAATTAGAAAAATACAAATAAAAGCTGGAAGTTGTGAGATTTCCACAGATTATATATCTACTTCTAACCAATGTTTTATTGACCTCTGAGTTAGTCCAATGCAGGATTGCTCTTTTTTGTAACACAAGTCACTTTAATTTCTCCAACATTTGTTCCTCCTCCTTTTTCTGTTGTTGGTTTTGTTTTGTTTTGCTATGAATGCCTTTGGCTTTATACTGGTAAATATTTCACTTTTGAGTTCTTCAAACACTATTTGACATTTCAAATAAGTGAATTAAAATGGAAAGTTGCAAAACAGAAGGAATATATTTTAAACTAGTAATGTACAAAAATATTATAGCCCTATAAAACTACCTAAAAGTCTTATATTTGACGAATGCATCATAGGGTCATTGCACAAAAAGTAAGCCAATAAACAGGTAAAACAAATAAGTAATAAGTAAGCAAACAATCATGAACATAAAATTCAAGGAAAACTACAAAGTTGTATGTACATTAGACAGCCCTACTAAAGCAGGATATGAAAATGAAATGTTAGGCTGCTGCTTGCTTTATTTTGGCAGCTCTTAGTGGCCAGAGTAACTATATGGATCAAGGAGACACGTGGAATATGGCTTTTCCACTATTAAATGTTTCACCTAGAGGAGGGCTTGAAGGTCAAGCGTGGCTCGCAGGCAGGTGCTGACCGTGGCAGGGACATTCGAACATGTTCAGTTCCTCCAGACCACTTCAGCACTTCAGTCAGATTAATTTCCTGGTAGAAAGCTCTTCTCAGCTTCTAAAGAAACCCTTTAGGTCACTACATATTTGACCCATTTGCCCTCTTCAACCCTAGACTTCAGGTGGGGAACATAAATAGAGTACACAGATGTCATATTAAAGTTATACACCTGAAATTTGTATGTTACTAACCAATGTTACCCCAATAAATTTAATTTTTTAAAAAATCATAAATAGAGCTTTAAAAAATTCATTTAACTTTAAATAGCAAGAGAAGTGGCTTGAAGACCATAATCAACTTCAGGGTCCATAAAGGGAGAAAAACTAGCAACACAGGAGCCTGGAGTTCTGTTTAGTTATAGTGCATAAAACTCTGATTCGAATGTCAGTGAAACGGGAATGGCAGTAGTAGTCCACTAATAGTAACCAGCTTTAAGACTATTCAGTATGTTCCAAGTGCACTGATTTCAACAAACTCAAATCTGAACATACCTTATCCTAGACCTACCATCATTTATGTGAAACTTCTAATGCTTTAAGAGGGTATTTGTGGGCACTGAAAAGTAATTTAAGAGAAATTATAATTCAAATGTGGGTATCATAATGCTGAATATTAAATGTTTATTAATTAAAACTGCCTTTGGAAATGATTGGCAATAAAATTCTAATAACTTGTACAATGTTAATACTGAATAAAATTAATTTGCTAATAAAGTTAGTATACTGAGTGACCTTACATAAAACTTGCTAAAAAAAATTACAAATTATATTTATGATGTCACATTAATATTTTAATATTATAAAAGAAGTATGAGGTTAGAGGGAGAAAAAGGGATTGAGAAAATATCTGATTAATGATTCTGAATATAATTCATCTAAAAAGCACAATTCCTTGAACTACTGCAAGTCATGATAGCATCCTCTACAGATTATGTTGGATTCTTCTGATAAGGTGAGTTTCTAGAAATAACCTTTCAATATTAAGAACCAAATATTATTTGTGTGTGTATTACAAACATATTTAATAAGAAAGAGCATCCTGTTTGCTCAGAGAATACACAGCAAAACCACATTTAAGGAAATACTAAATTTTGTAGAACTATGACCAGGGACAATATTAAGGAAAGAGAGCAACTTTCTATGAGAGTCAGGTGCCTTCGATAGTAAAGTCCCATCATTTCAGAAGTTTTTCAAGCCTAGGCAATTGATGTGAAGGAACGTTAAGCATTGGGTGTTTAAAATTGAAACTGAAAGATCTTTCTAATCCTGAAATTATTTGGTAATAGTTTTAAATATTTAGAAATAATTATTGATCCGATGTTGCATTTGAGATTTGTGATACCTTCTTTGCTTGATTTTTTGTATGTCGGTTGAAAATACCTACTTTAATTTTTTTTTTTTTAATTTAGAATGCCATTGCTAAACACACATTCAAATAAATTAATGTCCCAACTTATCAGGCAGCATCAGCAATTTACCCGTTGTGAATAGGGAGAGAGGGGAGGACAGAGAGAGGTAATCACAGGAAAGATATCTTATCCCCATGAATAGGCGAGCAATGGATGTCTAATTGCTGCACCCAAGCAGTACTCTTTGGAATATTACTTGCTCGACAGAACCCACTTTACTATTTGTATTTCTACTTAAATCTCAAATATTATTTTAAAGTTATGTGTTATTCAGCATTTGAAGTTGAATAATGTTCATCTTGTATATTTATAGAGAAACTTTGTATCAATCGTGAACTAAGACAATTTGCTATAGTTACTTAGTTATAGTTACTTTTAAACATCTATAACCTAGTTGTGTTATAAATGATATATGCTTGAGATAAAATATTTAAAAAGTTAAAGTAAAAACATAATTATGTGGGTCATACCACAAACACTAAGATGTACTGTGGGCTAACTAATTTCCCAGAAAATAGTTTACTGAAAAATAAATAATAAATGAAACGTTGAGTATATATAACTAAAGCATTAGGACTCTTCCCAGATATTATCATAGTTTAAACAAATTTGGAATTTTTAAAGGATGGTTTTATTCTTTTAAAATAATGCCAATGGATGAAGTTATTCATTTATGTATCTTTCCTTTTATACACTCGCACTGACCACATACAACTTGAAATAAACATATGTTGTTGTTTTCCTTTGCTTACTGATAGCTGCCACAATTTTTAAAATATCTAGAAATAAATGTGAAATTTTAACAGAACATCCAATTCTAGATCACATTGGTAACGATGCCTTTTAAATACAAATACACATACTTTCCCCCAAAGTACTCTATAAAACCATCATGAACAAAGGTAAAATCTCCTGTCTTACATTGTACACATATTTCAAATTCTTATCAAAACAGCTCTGTAACCTGGCAGAGGAGCTAAAGCAAATAAGTGGCATACAGGCATAAAAAAAGTCAATTATCTTAAGAGTGAAGGTTTCACATAGATGCTTGTAAAGCAGGTACTCATTCTCCAAAAGGAGAGGAGATGGAATGATTTAAGTTACTGCAGATGTTCTGGCACAATTGCGGGTTAACTAGTATCTGACTAAAGATTTGTTTTCAAGACCCTGCTCAGCATAATGCCCTGTGTGACCTTGAGTAAGTCATTCATAGTCTCTGGGCCTTATTCTTTTCATCTCCAAGCTCTCATTTAATTCTAAGCTCTTTGGATATATTATCAAATTCAAACAGATGTTTCTATACCCATGTTCATAATAGCATTAATCGCAGTAGTCAAAAGGTGGAAACAAACCAAATGTCTATCAATGGATGAATGGATAAGCAAAATGTGGTATTAATATACAATAGAATATTATTTAGCCTTAAAAAGAATGGAAATTCTGACACATGCTACAACATAGATGAAACTTGAAAATATTCTGCACAGTGAGATAAGTCAGACGCAAAAGGGTAAATTTAATATAGTTCCACTTATATGAGGTATATAGAGTAGTCAAAGTAATAGAGACAGAAAGTGGAATGGGATCGCCAGGGTTTAAGGGAAGGTATTGTTTAATAGGTACAGATTTCAGTTTGAGATGATGAAGAAATTCTGGAGATGGATGGTGGTGATGATTGTACAACACCGTGAAATGTCCTTAATGCCACAGAGCTGTACATTTAAAAATGGTCAAAATGGTAAATTTTATGTTATGTGTATTTTACCATAATAAAAATCATTAAAAATATAAAAAGACAAATATCCAGTAAAATTATTTTTGACTATTAAAATAATAGTGGACCAATAAAGAATGAAAAATGTATTCTTATATATAATATTAATTTATTCTTACATGATATCAATGATGAAAGATCAGAATAAGTTCTAAAAATTTTTAACACACATTTACAGGAATAGAAGAATATTCACTTCCTGAAAAAAATTCATTTCTTTAACTTCTAAACTACCTTAGCCATTTCAAAACATGACTTCCTGCTTTATTATTACAGATGCTAAGGGAGAAATCATTTCAAATCATTGCTATGTCTAGGTACTTTTACTTTTACTTTTTCTTTCTTCTACTTAAATCAAGTGTCTTACATTATAATTTAATCTCATTTCTTATTTTTTGATCTCTAGTGGATTTGTGGTATTTCATTCATTAAAGAAGATTCCATTTCCAAAATGTTTTTTAAATGTGATAATTAAACCAGCTTCAGGGAAGCCACCCTCATCTTAGATTTAGGCAAACTTTTTTTCTTCAGAGGATGAGAAACAAGGACTGGAGAAGAGCCAAACTGAATTCCTGAAATTGAAGCTTTTCCTTCAGGAGATCTGGTTGGATTGTAGTCACAGTGGTTTGGGTAAAACCCACTGATGTTACCAAAACAAGGACCATCTGCACTCATTCAACACCCATGCCCCAGTAGGGAGCTGTTTTTGTTGGTTTGACTTAATTAAGGTATATTTTAGCTTTCCATGACCAATCTGTATCACATTCAATTATCATTTGCCTTCTTGATATGCTATTTACTTAATAGCAGAGTTGTGAAGTTTAAAAAAATATTTAAAAAAATTTTTCTTTTGGAATGTGCAATCACAAAATATAACTAATAGAATCAATTAATCTCATTTTAAGTAAAACAAATTATAATGATAAATGTGATACTGCTGGGATACTGTTTCCTTCTGGTCAAATATTTGCATTATCCAGAAACTAAAATGTTAAACATAAAACTGGAGATTCGGTTTTCTTCTGGTCTTACCCCCTAAGTAATTACATTGTGCTAAATTGTACGAAAATAAAACACATAATGAAATCGGTATCTTTTATAGTTAACTTTAAATTTTGATTCATGAATGAGAATGTAAAATATCTCATAAACATACCTTCAGCAAGGAGATAGTTCAATTAATACATGAATTATCAGCTCCTGCTTTTTTCTTAGTGAAAATCTCTCTTTAAGTCAATAAAAATTGACTTGAGAAGGTAGAACTAACTAGCCAACATTTGTGAAAAATAAGCTCAATGATTCTGACAGAGGTGGACTCCTGTCTCCAAATTTATGTAGCATGTTCCATGGTATTAGTTTGCCTGGCATCTAAGATTTGAACAGAACTTTGCCCATTACAAAGAAACAACACAGAAGCAGAGACTCGTTGGAAACAAGGCTGGCCATTTCCAACCTTAACACCTTGATGTCAGCTGTACTGCCTACTGCTACATCATTAAGAAAAGCCACGGTTGTTTTTATAACACTTAGGAAAGTTATGTTAGCTAAAGGTGAAGCAAAAGTCACAGAATTAACTGAGAACTACTACAGGCTAATATTTCGTTCATCCAGGCACTGAACAAGGCACTGAGGGTAACATAATGCATCGTCAAGTTAGGTCACACCCTACTCACAGCTCTCCAGGGTCTTTCAAATCTGTGATCCTCGGCTGCAAAGCTTGCCCTTTGCTCACCTTCCTGGGTGTCTCCTCATCTCATATCCTAGGCTCCCAAGCCCACTGGGCTTGGTGCTTTTACTCACAAGTACTAAACACAACTCTTGCTCAGGGCATTTGCATTATAGTTTCCTTGGTTAAAGGATTTACCCTCAGCTATTACCCTCACTTCACTCAGGTCTCTGTTCAAATAACATCTCTTTACTCAGGCCTTCTTGGCAACAACTGTGTACATGTGGACTTCTCATTCCAACATAGATTATTCCTCAGGCTGCTTCATTTATCTCCATAAGACTTATCCTTACCTGATGTATTATACATGCATTTGTTTACAGATTTATTATTTATAAAACAGAAAAATAATTAAAGAATCTAACATGATATTAAGAATTAGGTCAGAAATATTAAATAACATTTATGTCCCCATGAGAACATAACATCCATGAAGGCAGGGACTTTATTTCATTTGATGCTATGTTCCCATGGATTTAGAACAGGGCCTAAAACAGAGAAGATAGTAAATAAATATTTGTTTGGGAAAATAATAAATGAATGAAGAGAGAGGCAGGCATGTCACAGAGCAATTACCACATGGGAGCACAGACTCCAAATTCTTCTGGGGAGGAGGGCAGAGAAAAGGCTTGACATTTGAGAGGGATCTTGAAGATAAAAAGATAGATCCTAGGCAGAAAAGAAGGAAAAGGTATTATACTGCAGAAGAGGAAACGTGCGAAGGCATGAAGTTCAACAGGTTAGGTTCAAGGACAGGTGGGAAGTTTGATGACAGTGGAAACAAAGTGGCGCCACACTATAAAATGTTTCATACACTGTGTGGTAACAAGTAAAGAAATAAAAACTCGTAACAGTGGGCACAAGAAGTTGGCTTCCTGGCACAGTCAAGCCAGGCAATTTGAGGAGCATCAACAGACTACTCACAAATGTGCACCAGTGTTTAGAGACACCAGGAAATGATAATGCCACTCCTTTGTGGACCTTTTGCCAGCAGCCCTAGGCCAGGAGCAGATTTTGAAGAAAGGCAAGAACCCAGATAGGGCAACCAGAAGGGACGCAGCCAACCCTGGGGAGCAGCCAAGAGGCAACCGAGGAAAATCATTATCTCCCCAGCCTCCCATCATCTCCAGCCTTCCCATTAGCTGAATCTAAGTGGAAGTCTAAAATGAAGAATTTTTGCTTATATGGTCCATAGGCTTCCTGGGCCGCACTGCAGGACAGAGAGAAAATTTGAAGGACAATGAGAAGATATTCACTAGAGAAGAACTCTCTTGAGTGGGAAAAATGCTTCAATGGGCATCTAGGGATAGATGGTGAGACCCCAGAGTCATGTCCAGGCTCATCGTTAAATACATACACAGGCAGCAATGAAAGAAGTTACATTTTATCCCAGAGCAGTTGATGAGGGAAGAATGTAAGGAGAGAGAAGGGAAGAGTCGGAGAGAAAACCACTGTGCCTACTACACACGGTATAGCTTCTCCCCAAAGACCACAGACCTTCAACAGTTCTGCACATTCCTGAGTAGGTTCATGATTTATATAACTAGATTTTCATTATTATTTGTGTGTGTGTGTGTGTGTTGTGTGTGTGTGTCTGTGTATGTAATCTCATAAAGGGACTAGGTGTCACATATGGGTCAACTTGGTGTTACCCAGAGATAGCTCTTGCACAAAAGAAAGTGTAGAAACAGAACAGGCCCTGAAATTCCCATTTATCTTTCAAAGTTCTTAGTTTTCCACTTGCTATGACATTGCCAAGGATTGCTCAATTTTACTGAGATCTTTTGGTTCCAAAGAGTTATGAGTTAAAATTATTGAGACATGTGAATTTTTCTCTCCAAGTAAGGGTCAAAATATGAAGGAATTTGTGTAAGGGGTTGTCATGGCAGCCATATGGAAAGTGTGTGGAGTGGAAAGAGAATGAGGGCAGAGTGGCCACTTTAGGGGCTATGGGAAAAACCTAAGCAAGAAAGATGATGTCTTTGCCTGTGGCAAGACGGGTGAGTCCGCTCTGGGATCTTCTTGAGTATTATTGTACACTGAGGACATGACTATCATTCTCAATATAATCACCCATAGCCTGTATGAGTTCATATTCTTAGTCCCTAAACTGTTTCATTCAACATCTGCCATTTGTTCAACCACACTAATCACTTCCTCTGTGCATTTTCTGATGCTGTTTTTTCTCTTGCTTCTTAAGTTTATTTTAAACAAGGGTAATAACTTCCCTTTTCTCTCCCATGCAATGTGATCCTGTGGTTCCTCTAAAGCCCATATCTTTCATGCACACTCTTTACCATCTGTTGGTTTTATGAATTAATCATTCTAACTAGGGAATGATGGTTTCACCTTACTAGTACACAGGAAAATGTAAAGCCTCTGTTATGTAATATTGGAAAACAAGATGATTATTTTTTTTTCTTTTTACTAAATGTCATTCCTTTTCTTTAGGAAAAAACTATTTCAAGAAAATATGCTGATTTTTCATTAGTAAAATGTTCTTGTCTTTTCTTATTTCAACAAAAAACATAAGTAGGATGCTGGGCTACAATATATTAAATTTTAGCATTTTGAAAAGGCCAGAGCTTTCAGAGTACCATTGACATAGCCAAACCTCATTGTACATAACCACCTCCTGTACTGCACGCTTGTCTGAAAAGGCACAACTTAAAAGGAATGTCGGATTTAAAAGACCATTGTCCTTGATAGAGACAGCAGCTTCCTAGAATTCAACAGTCCTGTTTCCTGTAATTTTCATCTTTGGAAAAACCATTATTTTTATGAGATGTGACATTTATTTATGACATTATTATTTTTTTTGACTGTCTAACATGAGCCATTTTGTAATAACTACATAAGGACAAAGATATAAATTGAGCCTCTGATAAAATTCACCTACTAACACTTCCACATTTTTCAACTAAAAAAAAAAAACCACACACTTTTATGTACTTCAATACACTCTTCAGCTAAAAGAGTGCTTATTTTGATAGTATGATTCATCATGAATTTTCATTTATTTTTGATATAAATTAGTTAAAACATTTTTGGACTTTCTTTTGTGGAACATTGCAAAAACACTGAACAAAATCCCAATATACAAAAGTTTACTCAATGCATAGATATGGTGACATGCACCAAGGTTGTTTGAACCACTTGATTGTTTCTCAGTAGTTCACAAAACAGAAAAAGAATTAAGGACTCTAACATGATATTAAGAATTAGGTCAGAATGTTAAAGAAAACTACTCCCCCAAAATATGCATTTGGCATGTAAGAATCCAGCAAAACTGCTACTAAATCCTTTATTCTCATCTCATCTTAAATTAAGAAGGATGAAACATCCAGTTTATTCAATTAAATTACAATGTATTTTAAAAGTGACGAGTTTGATTGGAATTTAATAAGGAACTAGATCCATTTCTGCCAAAGTGCGAACCTCAAACCACCTGCATCAGAATTAACTGAGGTGTGTATCAAAAATTCCATTTCCTAAATGTGCCAGGAAACACTTGGACTTCATAGCTTTGGCTTCTCTGACATGTGACAATGTTTGTTTCACCCCTGCAAAGCCTTGAGAAACTGCCATCAGGAGCATGTGGCACTCCGATTCTGGTCTCATGAGATAAATCCCAAAATGGGGAGAGAACAAAAGCATGAAATGTCCTTTGATCTTTATATCTTGTTCTAGAGCTTCTGTATGCTTGGAACTTTGTTATATTTTTGTTACAAAACAGATACAGTTATCTCACTGCCCTCAAATAAGAAAGAGCTGCAATTTAATGCTGTTAACACTAATAAAAGTGGATAGTAGGTCCCCTTGCCAGGGGCAAGGCAGCCTCTATAAAGCTTGACCATGGGTTTACTTAACCAGCCGATATATGACACTCATTATGTGCTGGGAATGTTTTGAGGGCTTCACCAGTGGTGTTGACATAGTGAACCTTTAGATAAGACTATCAGTTAGGTACCATTATTATCTCTACGATAAATTATAAATGAACACATTTTTGGTCACCTCTCCTGAGAGCACTGGATCTCAAGTTCTCAAAACTTTGAAACACATCACCCCAAAACAAAATACAACAAGCAAAACTATTTTGCATAAGTAGATATTGAAACTGGTTTTGAAAATATTTTAGTACTCGTATTATTTTGGGCTCAAAATAAAAACACTACTGAAATACTCTTGTCAGGAGCTCTGATGTAAATTTGGGCTATAACAAAGGAAAGGGGGTCTCTCTTCACATTTGGATAAGAAGCCCTTAAAATTCTTGGAGCTGCTTGAGACCTCAGTATTCTGAATTGGGGTGGGGTATGGAGTCTGGAACACGCATGTGGAAGCTGTCACCTCCTCTACGCCACCCGAAAAAAGCCAGGGCTCCAGGCTACTCTTAGTCCCCTCTACCTCCCCAATGCCAAACAAATAGCAAGGAGGAGATAAGGTAATCTTTAATAAAAGAGGACATTTTTTTCAATGTAGCATCTGCAGAAAGTACGGTTCACCCTTTTAATGGTAAAACATAATCATGTTGTTGAATGTTTTTCAAATGTTTCAAAGGGAGGACAGGACACACCTCATGTGAAAGTTCCTCTAAGAAGGACAAAGCTTCACAGTGGGTAGGTAGAAGAGCTCATCTTAAAATAAAATCTAAACTGTGTGGGACTCTTTCTTCTATACCTTACAACATCCAAATTTAGTAGGAAAGTGGAAAATTGTGAGATATAGGAAGGAATCAACGTCTACTAACAGCTTATCATGCTATATACTTACCTTATTTTTAAATGACTGGAGCAATTAAAAATGATGAGTCAGTGCAGTTTCGCATATCAGTTAGGATATATTACATTTTAAATAATGTAATCTCACATATGATCCCCACCTATATGAGTGTATATACACACACACATATGTACAGAGATAGAGAGAGACAGAGACAGAGATAGAGACAGAGACAGAGAGACATACACAAGACAGAGAAAGAAAGAGACAGAGAGAGTGTCAGAAAATACATGTGATTGTGTGGGCCTGGGCAAGTCCAAAATCTGAGGGATGGGCGTTGAGTCTGGAGACCCAGGGAAGAATTTTTGTTTCAGTGCAAGTCCAAAGGCACTCTGAAGCGGAATTTCCTCTTTCTCAGGAGACTTAGTCTTCTCATCTCTTTAGGCCTTCAACTGATTCGATGGGGCCTTCCCACATTATGTATGGTAATCTGCCTTACTCAAAATCTGCTGAATTAAACGTCAATCTCTTCTTTAAAAAAATACCTTCACAAAAATACCTAGACTAATATTTGACCAAATGTCTAGACCCAGTAGCCTACTCAGGTTGTCACATGAAATTAGCCATCATAGTAGGAAAACAGCCAAAATTGTATTGATGGGTATTTTGTCAATTTAGTAATATTCCCCATTTTAATGGAATTTTAGGGCTGGAAAATCTTTTAAAGATGAAGTATCTTAAAATCATAGATGTTTAAATGATGACCCCTAAATCACAGATGATATTTGTCAAAATCATAAAGGGCCAGTGCTTTAGCTCTCTGTTACATCCCTAGCATGAAAGCAATCTTTGGCACTTAAGAATTAATCATCTATATTCTAGTACATGTAGCACTACTATGTGTCAGGCACTGTTCTTCACAAACATTAAGTCCTCCTAATAGTCTTGGAATGTGGGTACTCTATTATTTCTATTACAGATAGGAAGCAGAGACATGGTAATATTGAGAGACTTACCCAAACTCATATGGCTAGATGAAGCAGAAGTGACAAGAAATTACATCGCCCTATTCATTTAATTCTGGGTGCAAAATGTGAAATAATAATAACTCCTCTGTCTACTCTTCCCTTTCCAATTTAACTAGGGTCCTAAAGTCAACTCCTAATCTGCATTTACATAGGCATTTTCACATACCAGAGTGAACAACCAGAAATTCTTACAGAACAAAATCCTGAAGGATTCATGATGAACAACAAGGCCATGATCTCAAAGGTGACTCACAAGATTTTTTAGAACGGGGATTAAAACTCTAACAAGAAGACAGAATGAAAGACATCCCAAATAGTTTGCTGTGTACCGCAAATAGGCAAGTGCTTATCCTCAGACAGGAGAAAACTGAAATACCTGGGCTCCATCTGGAACAGAGGGGAAGGTGGATTAGAGATGGACAAGGTGGACCTTGTTACTTAAATATCCTTTGACCTAGTCCTGGGTACACTTGTTTCATATGTCTTGAGAGAGGAGGATATACTATGCTACGCTCCCTTTAAAAGAGATTGTATGAAAGTGTTAAACAGTTAAATAGTAAAAGAAAACAATAAAACCTCTCAGTTCTTGCAGCCACAGATGTATTGGCACAAAGCAGGAAGGACATATGATTCTGCTTTAGAACAGTATTTTCACAGGCTGATCCCATGCCCCATTCAGATTTACTAAATCAGAATCTCTGGGGATAAAGGCCAGAAATTGGAGTTTTAACAAGTTCTCCATGTGATTCGCATGCATATCAGAGTCTAAAAATTACGACCTTAGTAGATATTTTTTGTTGTTGTTGTACCTCAAACTAAATCTAGAGGTGGCACTTTCCCATTTTCCCATCCACAAAATTCATGGCATAATCTCATCTCACCAATACAATCCAAGCAGAATGCAGAGGCATTGGTGAGCATGTTGGAGAAACAGCATAGTGTAGAGCAGCAGTTCTCAAAATATGGTCCCAGACCAGTGGCTTGGGCACCCACAGGGAGCTCCAGGATGTGGCCCAGCAAGCTGTGGTCCAAAGAGCTCTTCAGGTTATCTTGATGCCGTGAAAGCTTGAAAACTGCTGGTATGGAGGACAAATTATGGGCTTTGGAGGAAAATCTGGGATTAAAGACAAAACAGGGTGACCTTGAGCAACATGCATAACTTTCTATTGTTTCCCCGGTTCTAAGTGCAAACATGATCGTTCATTCCTTCATTCAACAAATATTTATTAAGCACCTACTTTGTTAGGGTAAAAGGCTAAGCTACTATTAAAAGAGCCTCAATATATGGAGCAACTTAAAGAATAACAATTCTTCAACATTCGAAAAACATTCAAAAAAATGTTTTCTTCTTTTCACATAATAGTTGCAAAGTGAGCTGTCATGTTGGTAGGGTAGCTATTTCATGTGACCATTCATCCTCAGGGCCTGAGTTCCTTTCACACCATTTCCCTTGGGTATTGTTGACATCTGTGGGAAAGGGAAGGAGTATGCACACACTGTGGTAAGGCTTTGGCCCAGAAGGGCACAAAATCACCACCACTCACATTTCATTGCTCAACATTTAGTCATTTGGCCAAAATTCATTGTGCAGGTTGCTGGAAAACGTCCTGGTCCTGTACCAGGAGGAAGGGAGAACATATTTTGCTGTGCATCTCGCAGTCTTCACTAAACCAATCTGCACCAGGCACTGCTCTAGCTTTTGGGATACAGCAGTGTGGGAGAGAAGAATGAAGTGCCCGCTCACACAGAGCTCACATTCTTGTAGGATGAGAATCATAAATACATAAATGGCACAACGTCACATATGAATGAGTGAAGAACAGAAAATGGGGCGGGGACAGAGACAGACTGGGTCTGAGATAAGAGGGAAAATCTCTCTGAGGAAGTGACTTTGCAGATGAGAAATAAGAGAGAGAAAATAAGAGATAGTAAAATGTAAATGTATATATCTACAAAGAATTGTGATTATTAAGATTCAGGAGGGCAGATTCACATCATTAGAAAAAGAAGGCTTTCTGGATTACATAAAACCAAAATCAGATATTTTATCCACCCTACTGTGGAAGCAAAACATTCTTAGAGATCAAATTGAATTTTAATAGAATTTAAAATCTGGAGCACTTAGAGGTGCAGAACTGCTTAAGTTAACATCAAAAACTGCCTATGTTACCACTTGAATGAAGTTCAGCTACAAGGAAGCAGCAGGTACTCAATGCAGGTAAGCCTGAGGCAAAAACCTCTGGAGAAGAGGATCACCAAAACACATGCAACAAGAGAAGAAAAATCTGCAAAAGATACACTTGCCTGGCTAAAGTTTTCACCGGTTCTAAAGAAGTAAACATTGAAAGCTAATTTAGAAAAAGCCAATTTAAGAGCTCTAATATATACTATGAATAATTTGTTGCATAAAATTATGTGTACCTGAACTATAGACTATACAATTCTTATCGCACAGTAATCCTCATTAAATCCTGTCTTATCATCTACATTTTACAAAGTCCCAGGTTGAAGAACCCTTTTAATTTAATTATAGTTTTATTACAAATAAAAATGATATTGGCCTTGAGAGATCAGAGAGATTGGAGGCTGGGAAGGGAAGAAGTGAACTTGGGCGAGTGTGTGCTATCCTCTTACAAAATGAGGATTCCAGGAAGACTATCTATGCTTGATAGAACAGGAAAGGCAGCCTTACATAAATTAAGTAGAAAATATAGTAGAGGAAATAGATTCAAAGGAAAAAATAGAAGAGCAGCAAGAATGAAATAAGTGAACAATTTCCATATCCATTATTGGAAGAGGATAAAAATGTCTAAATATGACAATAAATAAACAGCAGTTTAGATGATAATAAACAGCTGTTCACATGTAACTTTGGAAAAAGGACAGATGAGCACCACAAGAATTTTAAAAGGAACATCTAAGAGTAGTGTCCCCCTTGGGAAGAGTAAGCCAGAAGGTTAAGAAGGATAAGTAATGCAACTGTTGATTTTGTTTTAAGTTCTATTAAGATTTGGTTTTTATTAACCATGACACACATTACTGTCATACAATTAAAAAATAAAATTAAAAAAAAAAAAGCCTTCTCAGGCACCATTATAAATAAATATCTAGATCAGAGGGAACTGACAATGAACTGTAAGTATTGTTCTGATGCTTAGATATTCACAACAGATAAGCAATACGTTTTGTGACACTGATTTTCAATGTACTATCTGAGGACAGCCTACATCAGACATGGGATATGTGTCAAAAATCTCTGTGCCCAACTCAAAACTACTGACTGAATAGAAAGAGAGAAAGATGATGAGAATCAGCATTTTTAACACAAGAGGCTCAAGTCTTCTCTCATTCAAGAAAGTCAAAAGATTAATCCTTTAGAGTATTTTAAACTTTAGATTCTACAAAAATATGAGATGATAAGGCCACTACTGTTTGGGATACAATGCTACTTTTTAAATCAATTTTCTTTAACAGTAGGGGCAAGTAGTAACACCTGATGCGATAGCTACTAACTGTCTCAATCAGTACCTTCCAGAACCCCAGGGTCAGCAGTGAGACAGAAAACACAGCACTCAGGACCATGTGGGCAGTGACAGGGAGAGGTGGCACATCTCTATTCTGTTACAGCAATAAGAACGACAGTTAAGGTCAAGAGGTAACAGTACAGAGAGTGGTACCAGGGATGAAGCAGGTAGGCATGTGAGGCATTCATATTTGGACATTGCCAAAGGAAGATGTATATTTGGAAATAAGGTAAAACCTACAGCAATTAAACTGGTGGGATCTGGAGGCTAAAGACTATTTCTCTTACCACAGTTATTTTTACTCATAGTCTTCGATTTCCTTGCTAGTATTGCCTAAGAAAGAAAATGATACTCCATAAAGAAAGAAGATTGTCAGTGGTTTTGTTTTTTTTGACCCAGATACAGAAAACATTTTTAATCAATATAGCATTTTTAGCAAGCACTTATTACCACAGCTTGTGGTTCATTTAACACTTTTTGACCATCCATTATGTGTCTGAATTTGTGGTATGAAAGGTAAATAAGAGAACATGTTTGCCCTCGAAGATTCAATTCAGTTAGGAAAGCAAACAAGTAAATGATTATAGAAGTGATGAAGAGGTAGTATGACTCTCCTGGGAAGAGTCAGAAGGGTTGGTACAGTCAGAATGGAAAGCTTGAAGAGGGCCACAAGTTCCCTTGCAGACTCTGTAACTACAAACAGCTTGACAACTGGAAAGATTGTGATGATAGAAGACAGTGGAGAGGGACATAGTGGCTTCAGTGCTTCTTATCTAGGAGAAATTTTGAAAATCAGAGAGTGGATAACTACAAGCACCCATCTCTTCATGGAAACATAAAAAATATCCAATAGAAACTATCAGAACTAACTTTACCAGAGCTATGGAAAACAGCCACAAATAAACCCTGAGTGAAGGAAAAGTCAACTTAAAAATAATAAGAGACCTTTGCAGCATTTTTACCTGCTTTTGTCATACCCCTCCCAGTTTAGCAGTGGCTGTGAAGACGTGAGATCCTGGTCCCTGGCTCTGGAAGGGGCAGAGCAGACCTTATTTGCAAAGACTGTATATATCTGTTCTAATCCATCTGGGAGCTATACAAAGGACTGACACAACACTTGCTTTTGTTTCACCTCAGAACTCGCTTAGGTTGGAAAAGCAGCAGGCATTCCTCAAAAGCACTGCAAGGTAAACTAAAAACCTAAAGTCACCAGGAACAAAAGACTACAGTTTAGGTACATGATAAAGTGCCAACAACCTGAACAAAAAGCCAGGGAAAGAGTTCCTTTAGGAAATTAGGACATTCAAAAGCCCATGTACACTAGGGAATTTCGAAATCCATGCATGCACTCAAGACAGGATGTATGCTCACAAAAGAACTGAGCAGGACTTTGTTTTTCACTTCTGGCTGATTTCTAGGTTCAGTACAAGCAGGAAGAGGAAGCTAAGACAGTGTTGTACATGGCTAAGTGTTGAAGCAGTGTACTAGCACAGGGTCATTCTGCAAGGACTGGAAGAGGGTTCTGGGGAAGTTTTTGTGTTCGTTTGCTTGTTTCGTCCTTTCTCCTTTTCCTTCATCACCTGCTCCTTTTTTTTCTTCCTCTTCTCCTTTACTTGCCTTTTCTTTTTTTCTTAGTTCCTGTTGTTCAAGGAAAGCACTCTCAAAACCCTAGCTGGATACAAGCTAAATGAAAGAGGCTTCAGAGACCGCACATGATAAAGAATACACACTTTATAAAAATAATTAAGACTCACTAAACAAAAAACATTCTACCTCACAAAAACAAATTCTGCGGAGGGAAGAGAACCTGATTTTCATACTTACTACTTTATAATGTTCAAAATGTCATTTTCTATAAGAAATTATGAAGCACACAAAGAAACTAGAAAGCATAGCCCATTCATAGAAGAAATTAATAGAAATTGTCCTGAAGAAGTACAGGACTTATTAGATAATAACTTTAAATAAACTCTCTTAATATGCTGAAAGAATCAAAATAATGATGTTAAACAGAGAAAGAATATCAACAGAAATATAGAAATTATAAAAGAAACCAAATAGAAATTCCAAAGCGGAAAAGTATAATATGCAAAATGAAAATGAACTGTAAGATTTTCACCGGGCACTTTGAGCTCCTCATGTCTCTGAATGAACGGGCAAACAAGGGAGTTACTATACTAGCTGGAGTGATTGATCCTTATTAAAAGGGGGAATTGGGCTGTTCCTGCACAATGAAGGTAAGAAAGAGTATGTTTGGAATATGGAAGATCCTTTAGGGTATCTCTTAGTACTACCATACCTTATGATTAAATTCATGAAAAACTATAACAACACAATACAGGGCAGGAATGCAAATGTCCCAGATCCTTTAGGAATGAAGGTTTGAATCACCCTACCCAGAAAAAAACATGACAAGCTGAGTTGCTTTTTGAAGGCAAAGGAAATACTGAGTGGGTAATAGAAAAAGGTAATGATAAATTGTTGTAAGTTTTCTTCCTTGTTGTGTTATAAATGTCTATGTATCAAAAAACATCTTTGTTTTCTTTTCTTCTCTCTCTCTCTTATCCCCTTATTATATAAGATGTGTTAACTTTACATCATAATATTTCAGTACTGGTAACTTGAAACCATAGTATTCAAGTTGCGGGACATGAAGAAGAGTGAACATCACCCAAGAACTTTGCATCATTCTCTGTGGAAGGGGTTAGTGCATTTTTATTTGTATGCAGATAGTTGTATCATGTTAGGCAGAAGTCTGACTTTGTTATTGTTTTTTATCTGGAGATAAAATATGGTTTAAGGAGATGTTGTATGCATGAAGGTCAGGTTGGCAACGGGTAGACAGTGATTGTTATTTGCCTTGATCCATCTGAACTTCTATAACAGAATACCATAGACTAAGTAGCTTATGAACAACAAAGATTTATTTCTCACAGTTTTGGAGGTAGGGAAGTCCAAGATCAAAGTACTGACATATTTGTTATCTATTGAGGATCCATTCTTAGATCACTGATGGCCATCATCTCTCTCTCTGTTCTGACATGGCAGAAGGAGTGAGGGATCTCTCTGAGGCCTCATTTATAAGAGCACTAATCACATTCATGAGGATTCCTGCCTCAAGACCTAATCAACTCTCAAAGGACCCAACTCCAAATACCACCACACTAAGCATTAGGATTTAACATATGATTGGGGCAGGGGCAGACACAAACATTCTATAGTAGGAGTCCCCAAACCCCAGGCCGTAGACTGGTACCAGTCTGTGGCCTCTTAGGTAGGAACTGAGCCACACAGTAGTAGGTGAGTAGTGGGCAAGGGAAGCTTCATCTGTATTTGCAGCTGCCCCCCAGTGCGGGCATCACTGCCTCAGCTCCACCTCAGATCATCAGGCATTAGATTCTCATAGGAGCACCAGTCCCTGGTGCCAGAAAGGTTGAGGACCATTGGATAGCATTACTGATATATGTCAACTTGGCTGGGCTATGATATCCAGGTGCTTGCTCTAATACTAATCTAAGATGTTGTTATAAAGGTATTTATAGAGGTGATTAATTTTACAATCAGTTGATTTTAAGTAAAAAAAAAGATTATTTTTTATAATATTGATGGGACTCATTTAGTCAGTTGAAAATATTAACAAAAGCTGAGGTTTCCAGAAGGGGAAGGAATAATGCCTCAAGATTATAACATTGAGGTCTTACATGAATTTTTGGCTTGCCAGCCTCTCCTATGAATGTCGGACTCAAGACTGTAATATCAGCTTTTACCAGTTCCCAGCCTGCCTACCTGACTACCCTACAAATATTAAACTTGCCAACCTCTACATCTCCATAAGCCAATGTCTTAAAATCCTCCCCAATCTAGAGATCCCTATCTAATATAATAAACAAACTAAACACAAAGGTAGCAACAAGTAGAAAATAATAAAGATTAAAGTGGTAGTAAATGAAATAGAGAATAGAAAAACAAAATCAATGAAACAAACTCAGTTCTTTGAAAAGATCAACATCATTCACATTCAGTAAGATTGATGATGAAAAAAAGAGTGAAGATGCAAATAACTAAAATCAGAAATGAAAGTACAGCCTTATGACCTTACAGAAAAAGAAAGGATTATAAGAGAATACTATGATCAATTGTATACTAATAAGTACATAATCTAAATGAAAGAGACAAATTCTTATAAATACACAAATTACCAAAACTGATTCAAGAAGAAAAATAAATCTGAGTAGACCTATGACAAGTAAAGATATTGAATCAATAATCAAATGTTTCTCAATAAAGAAAAGCACAAAGTAAATGGCTTCACTGTTGAATTCTACCAATGTTTAAAGAAAAATTAACATAAATCCTTCTCGAACTTTTGCAAAAAAACAACAGTAGGGAATATTTTCCAACTCATTTCATGAGGCTGGTATTACACTGATAGCAAAGTCAGGCAAATACACCACCAAAAAAATAAAACTACAGATTATCCCTTATGAATATAGATATAAAATTACTCAAAAGAGGAACTAGCAAGCTGAATTCAGCAGCATAGTAAAAGAATTATACACCAAAAGAAAGTGAGATTTATCTCTGGAACACAGGGGTGATTCAACATAAAAAAATGAATCACTGTCATACACAATTAATGGAATAAAGCAAAAAAAAAAAAAACCCATGTGACCATTTCAATTGACACAGAAAAAAACATTTGACAAAAAATCCAACACACTTTCATTAAAAAAAAAAAACACTCAGAAAACTGAAAATAAGGGAACTTCCTCAAACTGATAAAGAGCATTAATGAAAACCTACAGCTAACATACTCAATGGTGAGAGACTTTCTTCTTAAGATCAAGAGCAACACAAGGATGTCCACTTCTATAACACTATTATGTTGCTGCAGATTCGCGGTTCCAAGGACAGGGGTATGAGACTCCGGCAGTTGGAAGAAACCGTAGGGAGCTCTAGGCAACTGCGACAAAGCTCTTTATTCCAATAAGGGCACAGCCAGCCTCACAGGGAGGCAGTGTTATCCAGCAAGGGCACACACACCTCCCCCTGCTCGCCCCCCTACCCCCCAACACACACACGCATGGCGACAGCGCCTTTATACACAGGTTAAACAATAGTGGCACACTGCCAGATGATGGGAGCCCGCGCATGTGCACTGGGCATATGATTACATAAGAGGAGTAGTGCTGAGTTTTCTTCTGTTTGGAAATTAGCTACAGGTGTGGGAGGGACCCTGATTATGGTTATCTTTCTTTCTCCGCACAACTATTTAACATTCAACTATTTAACATTCTACACAACTATTTAATGTTCTACTAGTTCTGCCCAGAGAAATTAGCAAGGAATAAAAGACATTCAAGTTGGAAAGGAAGAATTTAAACTATATTCACAGATGACATGATCCTTTGTATATACATATATATATATAAAATTCCAAAGAATCCACAAAAATCTACCATAGTTAAGAAATAAGTTTGGCAAATTTGCCTAGTACAGGATCACTACACAGACATCAGCTGAGATTCTATACATCAGCAATGAATAATCCTGGAAGGCAATTAAGAAAATAATTCCCTTACAATAACATCCAAAAGAATAAAGTTCCTAGGAATATATTTAACCAAAGAGGTGAAAAACTTGAATACTGAAAACTACAAACATAGCTGAAAGAAACTTCTCAAGAGTCAAATAAATGGAAAGACACCCCACATTCATGAATTGGAAGACTTATATTGTTAAGAGGGCAATTTACAGATTCAATGAAATCCCTACCAAAATTCCAATGCTCCTCCTTTTTATTTGCAAAACTTGGAAGCTTTTCCTCAAATTTCTATGGAAATCTAAGTGACTCTGAATAACCAAACAATATTAACAAAGAAGAACAAAGTTGGAGGACTCGCATTTCTCAATTTCAAAACTTACCACAAAGTTATGATAATCAAGTACTGGCATAAGGATAGATATGTAGACCAATGAAATAGAATTAAGATAAACAAACCCATACATCTATGGACCATTGATTTTTAACAAGGGTGCAAAGACCATTCAATGCGAGAAAAAGCATTTTCAAAAAATGGTGCTAGGACAACTGGATATTCACATGCAAAAGAATAAAGTTGTACTCCCTACCTCATACCACATACAAAAACTAATTCAAAATAACTAAAATCATAAAACACTTAGAAGAAAAATGAGGGGTAAATATTCATGACCTTTATTTAGCAATAGGTTCTTAGACGTGACCCAAAGTATAAGCAACAAAATAAAAAAGATAAACTAGAATTCAAATTTAAAAACTTTTGCACATTTAAAGACATTATCAAGAAAGTGAAAAGACAACCTATAGAATGAAAGAAAATATTTGCAAATTATATATCTGATAAGAGTCCAGCATCCAGAATATACAAAAAGCTACAACTCAAAAACAAAATAAGAACAAATAATCCAGTTGAAAATGGGCAAAGGACTTGAATAAACATTTCTTCAAAGAAATACACAAAATGGCCAATGAGCACATGAAAAGATATCCTTCATCATCAGTCATTAGGGAAATACAAATCAAACTACAATGAGGCGTCACTTCACACCCACTAGGATGGCTATAGTCAAAAAATGGAAAATAAGTATCGGTGAGTGTGTAGATGAGTTGGAACCCTCATACATTGCTGGCGGAAATGTAAAATGGTTCTGTTGCTGTATAAAACAGTTTGGTAGTTCCTCATAAAAGCTAAATGTCCAATTACTACAGCTACACCCCTAAGTATTTTTAAAGGATTGAAAATGGATATTTAAATTCTTTCACGTATGTGTTCATAGCAGTCCTTGTCATGAGAGACAAAAGGTGGAAATAACCCAAATGTCTCAAGGGATTAATGGTGAAAAAATTGTTGTATATACATACAATGACATATTATTAAGCAACAGAAAAGAATAAAGTACTGATTCATGCTGCAACATGGATAAACTTCAAAAATATAATACTGAGTGAAAGAATACAGGCATAAAATGTTACATATTGGGTGATTTAATTTAGATGAAATATCCAGAACAGTTAAATACATAAAGACAAAAAAAAAGATAAGTGGTTCCAGGGGTGAGGGTGAGAAGGGGAATGGGAGATAACTGCTTAATGAGAATGTGGTTTTGTTCTGAGGAGACAAACATTTTTAGAACTTAATATGGGTGGCAGTTTGCACAACATTGTGAATATATTAAATGCCCCGAAATTATCTACTTTTAAAAGGTTAATTTTATGTTAATTTTACCTCAACAAAAAATGCAAAACAATAATAATAAAGTCCAAGACATTAACCCACACCACTTAAATCAGAACTTCCAGGTGTGAGACTTAGGAACTTTTAATTTTTAAAAGCTTCCCAGGTGATTCTAAGGAGTAGCAGGATTGAGAACCACTGGGCTGGTTTTGAAGAATTTCCCTTTTGTGATTACTTTGTTTGAATGTTTGTTTTTCATAGTTAGAGAAAAGGAAATCACTGGAGAATTTTAAATAGAACAGACAAGATATGCCCCTTAAGATTTTGGTAGCAGAGAGAAGATAAATGAGGGGGCTAAGGATAGAATTAGGGAGACTGGGTGGGAAGTGGGTTATCAGGCCCAACATAGGCAGAGGCAGAGTCAATAAAGATTGAGAGGATTCAAAATATGAAAACACGCCCAATCCCATCTGATCTTGGAAGCTAAGCAGGGTCAAGCCTGGTTAGTACTTGGATGGGAGACAAAGCTAGGAAGACCAGGTGCTGTAGGTGTAAAAAATAAAAAATTAAGAGATGGTAAGTTGACAAGTCCTTGTAATCTGTGAGGTCAATCAAGGGTTGCCTTGCCTAAAAGAGAGAGAGGGAGCGGAGGTAAAATTTATATTTTCCCCCATGACTTAATTTATGACTCTAAAGCTGAAGGTTTCTAAGTCCCTTAGTTAATACGAAGGCGTCTCCTTTGAGGAACCATCAAGATTTCTCTACTAGTGCTTGTATACTTATAACCATTATGAGACTCTAGGTCCCAGAAACTAGTAGAACAAGAATTGGCAGGGGAGGAAGAAAGAGGAAGATTGACTCTGAGGTGCACAATACCCTAGCAGATATATATAGGCCCAGTTACGGGAGGCTGCCTCAGCAACACAGGAAACCCAGGGGAATAAGGATTTTCCAGTACTTGACACAGCAGCCAGATGTGTAGGCCCTTTGAAGAAGCAGTTTAAAAAGAGACACTACTGTCTCAAAAGATGAGAGCAGTTTAATTTCCCTACTTCAGCTAAGTACAATTAAAAACCCCCGGACATCACATATAAAATAAACATAGAAAGACTGAAAGTTGAAGAAAATAAGCCAGAGTGGCTAGGGATTTGTGGACCTAAAGAATTGCCCAGTGGTGAGTTCCCTGGGTTTTCTTTTTGCCTCAAAAAGTTCCAACATAAGCCTGCTATCTCTGGTGAAAAGATGAGGAAATGGACAGTCTAGTAATACAGAAAGCTTTTAGACAATAACTGCTCTATTATCAAAGAAATCAAACTCTAGAATCTGGAAAAAAACAAGGGAGGGATTCTCCCACAGAGCCTTCAGGAAGAATGTCCTGTTGACGTTAGCCCAATAAACCCCATTTTTCAGATTTCTGACACCCAAAACTATAAGATAAAAAAATTTGCATTGATTTAAGTAATATTGTGATGATTTTTTACAGCAGCGATGAGAACTAATAGAGATTTTGGTGCCAAGAGTGGGTACTGCTATAATAAATACCTAAAAAATGTGAGAGTAGCTTTGGAATTATGTACACATTAAGGCTAGAAGAATTTTGAGGAGAATGATTTTAAAAACCTCAGATTGTCTTGAACAGACTGTTACTTGAAATATGGATGTTAATGGTTTTGCTAGTGAGGATTCAGAAGGAAATAAGGCACGTGGTAGAGAAAAAATGAGTCTTAAAGAATAATTAAATCATAAACAGGCTGTTAATAGAAAAAAAGACATCAAAGGTGCTGAAGTGAGCACTCAGAAGGAAATGAGGAAAATGTTATTGCAAATTAAGGGAAAGGGGAATCTTGATATATAGTGGCAGCAAGTTTAGCTGAACTGTTTCTTATTGTGACTTGGAAAGCAGAACTTGTAAGTGATGGACTTGGATACTGCTAAAGAAAAGAGTTTTCATGATGCTTGTTAAAGACAGTAAGACTGACCTTATTCAGGGGGACTACTTAATGGGATTTAGTAATAAAGGAGAGAGATCAACCTCAACTCTATATATCTGTAACCATGTAAAGACTTTTTAAAAATGAGTTTTTCTTTTCTTTCTCCTTGATTCAGTCTGGTCTTGTCTTCTTTTCTTTCCTTATCCTTCCACTTTCGCACATACTCCATAGCCACTCCCTTAATCATTAAGCCCTTGGGACATCAGATTCTAGTCATCTTCAGTCTTAGAAACAATACCTCAGTCCTCTTGACCACAGAAATAGAGTTTTAGTCAAACTAAAGATAACATCTTGACCAACTCCAGCCACATTCCCTCGAAATCAGACAGAACATGGACATCAGGACCTGATGCAAGGATCAAATGCCTCCTACCCTAGCCCCGACCAATCAGCAGAGTCCACAACTCCAACTCCCTTAGCTACTATGACTAATGATCTTTTCCCTATATGACCTAACCATAGAGGCCTTCAGGAGCCAGGTCTTTGAGCATTAGCTCACTTGTGTCTCTGGGCTTGGTGCCATTTCCTTAAATAAACCTTTACTTTCCTTTGCTGCAAACACCAGCTCATATCTCGTTTGGCTTTGATGCATGCAGGAAAAATGAACCCCCTTTAGTTTGGTAACATACAGAGAAGTAAAGATTTATAGCCAAGGAGCAGGATGTGTATGTGTGTGAGAGGATGAGTATATGAAAACTTACTAAGGAGGAGTATTAGGTGTAGGGGGATTCTTGCTAAACTGACTTGACAGGATTTTTGCTGAAGGGAGAACAGAAAAGGTTGGGTGTAAGGAATTTGTTCTGATATCAAAGGTAGTCAGATACCCAGGGCAGGGAAAGAAGAGCTTGATCAGACATTAAGAATGAAGATTTTCACTAAACTGACCCAGTAGGAGTCTTACTAAAAGGAAACTAAATAGGCCAAGGACAGAGCCCAGGGACAAGGCCTAGTCAAAAAAGGGATTCAGAGGATCTTAACCAAAGGCTGGTCAAAGGAGAGAGTCTTTGTCAGTATCTAGCTGAGAAGATTTTCAGGCAGTGTCAAAGGTATTGCTTGGTTTCTTCTTGCTGCTTATAGTAAAATGTGAGAGGAAAAAGGTAAATTGAAGGAAGAACTGTCAAGCAAAAAGAAATCAGAACTTGATAATTTGGGGAAAACTCTCATCCTACGCAGATTACAAAAGATGCTAAAATTAAGAGATTTGTTATCAGAAAAACATTCTCAGAGAAAGCCAGGAGTATGGCTGGACCAAAAGGTTGGAGTATTCAATGACACAGGGGGCTCTTTGAAGAGATTAGGCTTTCGACTCATGGAAATCCTCAGCCGTCTAAACATAAACCAGGAATAGGTATGGGATTATTCAGGAAAGATTTGTACAGGAACCTCTTGGCTAATGGAGTGAATCTCTAAGACATATATAGGAAACTCAAGAGGTTCTTGGCAGAAACACTGAACTGAACTGAAATAAAATGGCCAGAACAAAATGAAAAAAGGTTGCCAAGGCTGTCAGACTTCTAAAATGCCACAGGCAGGAATAGCTGCCTATTTTACTAAATGAGACTATTTTACTAAAAATACTTGCTACCTTTCATGATCAAGGAAGGATGACTCCAGGTGTGGAGCCGGACACTCAGAGAACAGAACTGCAAGCCAGAGGTCAGAGTCAGGAATTCAGAAGGTGAATCAGTGAGCAGAGATGATTATTCCTAGTGCTGAAACCTAATGGATTTTGCCCAGTTGAACTTCTAAATTGCTTATGATCAGTAACTCCTTTTTTTCTTTCCATTTTCTCCCATCTTAAATAGGAATGTCAGTAACTAGTATCCTATACCTGTCCCACCATTATATTTTGGGAACAGATAACTTGTTTGCTAGTTTCACAGGTCCACAGACTTACTGGAATTTTGCCTCATGCTGGATTATGCAAATTTAAAAGAAGTCATACAGAGCATATTCTTTGAGTACAATGAAATCAAACTAGAAATCAATAACAGAAAGATAACAGAAAAAGAATATCCAGACTTGAAAATTAAACAACGTAGTTCTAAATAGTCCATAGATTAAGAAGGAATCTCAAGGGCAATAAAGAATACATGAAATTAAATGAAAGTTAAAACCTGATTAAAATCAAATTTTGTGGGACACAGCTAAAGTGGCACTAAAAGCAAAGTTCATAGCACCCAAATGCTTAAATTAGGAAAGAGTAAAGTTCCAAATAAATAATCTAAGCTCTTGAAGCACTAGAAAAAGAGCATAATAAATCCAAAAAAATAAGTTACTAATAAAGATATGAAGAAAAATGAATAAAATTGAAGAAAAAAACATTAGAGAAAATGAAGGAAACAAAAGTTTGGTGTTTTTTTTTGTTTTTTTTTTTTGTTTGTTTTTTTTTGGTAAAGATCAATAAAGTTGACAGGCCTCTAGGAAGATAGGAAGACTGACAAAGAAAAAAAGAGAGAACACAAATTACTAATATCAAGAATGAAACAGGGGATATACCTACAGATCCTGCATTCATTAAAATGAAAAAAGAACACGAAGAAACTCTATATACATGTTTTCCAACTTAAATGAAATTACCACAACTCACCCAATATGAAATAGATAATTTGAATAGCCCTATAATTCCTAAGTAAATTGAATTTTTAATTAAAAACTTCCTAGAAAAATAAATCTCCAGGCCCAGATGGTTTCATCGATGAATTCTACCAAACCTTGGTTTAAAGAAAATGACACCAATTGTATACAATCTCTTCCAGAAATTCGAAGAAGAAACACATTCTAACCCATTCAATGAAGACAGTATAACCCTGATATCAAAACCAGACGAAGGTGTTAGGTCCAGGAAGGTCCTAGACACACACACACACCACCACACACACACACACACACACACACACCCATTTGTAGTATGGGATGCAGACTCTTCCCTTACCTTTGTGTGGGACTTTGCATCTGGGTTAGCGACACTACATGCTCACCTCCCACTTCACTGGACGTTCTTCCCTACCCCGTCAATTTACCCACCCAAAATATTCCCACACAAAAAAGCCCATCTCAAGCCCCATCTAATTTTCATGTACCCTTGCATCCGAGGCTGATGCCATCTTCGGCTTAGCCAGGCTATCACTCTGTTACAATAAATCTTGCTTACCCCTTCGGCCTTGTGTGTTCCTCCTTCCGAGAACCTAACAAAAGCCAGTATTAAAAAATGAAGACTACAGATCAATATCTTTCATGAATATAGATGCAAAAATTCTTAACAAAAATTATCAAACAGAATTCAGCATTAAATAAAAAGAATTTTACATCATAAGCCAATGTTATTTATTCTGGAGATGCAAAACTGTTTCAATATTTGAAAATTAATGCTATCCACCATATTAACAGGCTAAAGAAAACTCACATGATTATGTCAAAAGAAATAGAAAAAGCTTTTGACAAAATTCAACATTCATTCATGAAAAAAACTCAGCAAAGTATAATAGAGGAAGAATATCTTCAATTTGATAAAGACTATCTATAAAAAAACCTAAAGATAAAATTATGCTTAATGGTGGAAGACAATTCTTTTCCCCTAAGATTGGGAGTACAGAAGACTTTTTATCTGTAATCAACATATTACTGGAAGTTTTAGGTAGTACAAGAAGACAAGAAAGAAAATAAAGGCGTACAAATTGGAAAGAAATACATTGTCCCTATTTGTAGTTGGAATGATAGTCTATATTAAAATCTCCAAAAATCTATTCACACATAAAAACTCCTAAAAGTAATAACTGAGTTCAGCATGGTCACAGGAGACAAGGTTGACATACAAACACCAACTGTATTTTATATACTAGCGATGAATATGTGGAAACCAAAATTAAAAATTAAATATCACTTACAATCACTCCAAAAAATGGTAAATAAATACTTAGGTATAAATCTAACAAAGTATATACTGAATTTGTATGTTAAAAAACACGAATAAAAGAATCAACAATGTTATAAATTGAGAGCTATCCTGGGTTCATTAACGGGGAAATTCAACATAGTGTGTTAATTATCTCCAAATTCTGAGATATAGGCTTATCATAATACCTCAAAAAATCCCAGAAATATATATTTTATACATACAAGATTATTTGAAAATTTATATGTAAAGGCAAAAGAATTAGAACAGCTAAAAGAATTCTGAAGGAGAATAAAATAAGTTGAATCACTCTCATTATTATTAAATAGCTTATTATAGCTAGAATAGTAAAGACTATGTGGCACTAGCAGAGGGATAAAGTCATAAATTAGAAGAGAGAACACAGAAATGGCTCCATATATATATACTGCCAACTGAGTTTTTACAAAGGTGCAGAAGCAATTTAATGGTGAGGACATAGTCTTTTAAATGTTGCTCGAGCACTAGAATGTTACAGGAAATAAATGAACCTCAATTTAAACTCAAATATAATATAATACATTAACTCAAAATATATCATAGATTTAAATATAAAATGTAAAACTACAAACTTTTGGAAGATAACATAAGAGAAAATCTCTGGGACATAGATAGGGTTTACTGAGGTGTTCTTAAGCATGAGTCCTAAACATCAACTTATAAGGTAAACTCGATATATTGGACTGCATCAAAATTAAAAACTTTTGTCCTGTGAAAGACTCTGTTAAAAGATTAAAAAAAGACAAGCGATAGACTGGGAGAAAACATTTGCAAACTACAAATTTGACAAAAGAATCACATCTAGAATGTCAAGAACTTTCAAAACACATTAAAAATACAAACAAAAATTTCATTAGAAAATGATAAAAAGACAAAGAGACACTTCACTAAAGAGGCCATACCAATGATAAGAAAGCACATAAAAATAATTCAATGTCACTACAATTAGAACAGCTAACATAAAAATATAGTGACAATATTAAAGATTGGGGAGGATGTGGAGAATCTAGTCTTACATTTAAGTGAGAATGTCACATGGTACAGACGCTGGAAAATTGCTTGGCATATTCTTAAAAAAAATTACAACTAAACGTATAATTACCATATGACCCAGCAACAGCACTTCTGGATATTTATTCAAAAGAAATGAGAGCTTGTGTCTACAAAAAAACCTGTACACAATTGTTCATAGCAGTTTCATTTGTACTAGCCCCAAAATGAAAACCACCAAAGTGTCTCTCATAAGATAGATAGTTCAATTAACTGTGGTACATCTATATCATGGAATACTACTTGACAATAAAGAAGGACAAACTATTGATACATGCAACAACTTGGGTGAATGTCAAAGACATCACCTTGAGTGAAAAATGTCAATCTCAAAATGTCACATATTGTATGATTTCATTTCTATAACTTTCTTTACATGACAAAATATAGACATGAAAGACAGATTAGTGATTGGCAGGGGCTAGGGATAGAAGGGGAGGGGTGGATGTGATTATGCAGGGGTAGAAGATGGGAGATATTTGTGATGATAAAATAGTTCTATGTCTTGAATACAGTAATGGTTTCAGGAATCTACACATGTAATAAAATTACATAGTTATATATACAGAAGTGACATCAGCAAGATTACAGATATAGACTAGGAGGTCCTAGCCCTCCTCCCCCCACAAAAACAATGATTGAACAAATACTCATGGAATAAAATAGATCTAGAAAAGTTCCAGAACACAACTAAAAATCTCCAGGAACCTTGTGGAACATAAAAGCCAAGGATGGCCAAATAGAAAGGTGTAGGAAGCATTTTATCAGGGTCAATCTCATACCCTAGACTGGCACAGCTCAGCATTGAGAGTGATTCTCTCAGCTACAACATCCCATTGTGAGGGAAAAGGAGAGTAGCAGTCTTTATCATTGCAGTAGATACCCTTGGCCTTTGCCACTGAGGATTCCCTTAGTCTCTGCTGATGCTGATAAAACTGCCCAAAGCTACATTGCTGCGCTGCACCTTCCCTAGCCAGAGCCATCTCTGCACCAACTGTCCCTGCCAAGCTGGAGCTACCTCTAGAACTCTCTTGCCAGGACTGGGGCTACTGTGCATGCACACACTCACACACACACACACACACACACACACAAATACACACACACACACACATACACACACATACACACCAGCCATGATGCCACTGTGCTCCTTTATAATTGATGTGACCACATATCCCCCAGAACAGCATGCCCATGGACACCAAGAACTGGTGTCCCATTTACATCCCTGAAATGGTGCTGGACCGGCTGCTGCCATGTACCCCAACCAGATGACAAACACACACCTAACTGCGGTGAGTTTCTTTCCTCACCAAAGCCACTCCAAGAGTAAAGTCTGGAAGAGGTGACTATTCCTTCATATGTGCAGATACTAACACAAAGCTACAAGGGACACAAAAAATTAAAGAAACATGACACCGCCACAGGAACACAATAAATTTACAATAACCAACTCCAAATAAATGGAGATTTACAAATTTCCTGCCAAAATTCAAAATAATTGTTTTAAAGAAGCTCAATGAGCTATAAGACAGATAAATAATTAAATCAGTAAAACAGTGCACGAACAAAACAAGAAGTTCCACAAAGAGACAAAAATGATAATAATAATAAAAAAAGAACCCAACAAATTCTGGGATTGAAGAATACAATGCATGAATTGAAAATTTCAATAGAGAGCTTCAACAGTAGATTCAGTCAAGCAGAAGAGCTGTACATGCATATTGCACCAACGTCAAGTTCCTGGTTTTGATATTGTATTATAAATATGTAAGATATTAAACTGAATAAAAGGTACATGAGAACTCTCTGTACTACCTTTGCAATTTCTTTTGACTCTGTAACCATTACAAGATAAGAAGTTAAAAAAAAGAAACAGGTTGAAATGTATTCAAATAACAAAATGATTAAGAATCTTGAAAGATATTTTTAAAGGATTTTTTTTCTTGCTAATACAGAAAACAAAAGTAGTCTTCAGAAGAAAAATGATAACAAAATTTGTAATAAAGCAAAATGAAAGCATGGCATGATTTTGAGAAAATGGTAAACTATAACAAAGAAGAATCAATTTAAATATTTTCTCTTAATTGGTAAACTATTTCTAGAGTGACCAATATTTGCATAGTCCTAGGAATAGCTGGACTCAGGTAGTGATCTTTTGGCATCATCAGACAACAGCCATCAAAACTTTGGCAAGGTTCCCAAGAGCATGTTGAGGGGAGAAAAACAATATGAATAAATGTGAACTGAAAATTTGTGAAAGACTGACAAAATGTGCAAAACAGCAGGATCCAGTCCAATTTACAGGTAGGTAACAAAACCACGTAGGGTATAAAGAGGTGAAAAATAGTTTAAAAACAATGAACAGGGCTAGAGTCTGATAACCCAAAAATGTACACTACAGTTTTCTATTGAAACATATAGTCAAAACAAATGGTTAATTTTCACAAGGTATGCTAATAGACCATTAATGTATGTGCATTAACTAGTTTATGGTTTTTACTCCTACTATTTAAGTTAGGGGGCTATACAATACACATACGTTTATGAAATATCTGTTGTATGACTTTTATTTTTTTATTGTTAGTGTTATTAAACTAAAAAGACTTTGAATCATATTTTGGGTGTTTCTTGTCTGCTGTTGATTCTCTTATTATTTAGTGACAACACTTTAGACCTTCTTATCTTGCCTTGAAGAACTGGGGCTAGGGTCCTCAGAGAGCAACTGTTACTAAGTATAAAGGTAGTGGCAAAGGAACTTATCTGCCCATGTAAGAGTATAATTTCCAGCTTAATAATACCAACAATAAATAGGCCCCTTGGTACTTAGTTTCTTGTTCGCATATCTAATGGTGATACTTATCATGTTCATATTATTCTGTTTTTTTTGTTTTGTTTTTGTTTTGTTTTGTTTTGTTTTTCAGAAAAGTGGGAAAATGATCCAGGCTTCTGCAGATAGACTAAGACATATACATAGTTCTGGCCAATGAGCTGTGGGCAGAAATGATGTGGGTCACTTCCAGGCTTGATCATTTATTTGCTGGCATAAGACACTTTAAGAGCTCTCTTTTCCCATTGTAACAACTGTAGAATGCACAGCTTAATATGCTGGTGTCTGGAATGCTGAGCTAATCCATGAAAGACAGCTGCCTAGAATATCAGCTGATAAACTTTTGTGTTATTTGTTAGAACAGCATAATCTAGCCTATGCAGATCGCTATAGTAGAATGAGTTATGTATTGGAAAGCCATGTAATTGATTATCCAAACCTGGACACTACTGAGAGTAAACAGGTACACTATTAATAATTACAAGAGAAAAACATTCATAAACTTGGAATATCCTGAGCAAACTGGGATGTATGCTCACCTTATGTCTGCAGTAAGTAAAGGGAGAGGTGTAATACCTGACCATCAGACAGCTTTTCTATTGTACTTTCAGTGGTATGTTGGGAGTTGAAACCACAGCAGATTGGACAAGTTTTAGATCATAAATCAATACAGACAATTTTTTTTCTAGTAAAGTTAATTTTGAATTTGAGCTCATACTGAGCTCGAGGAGAAATTTTAATTTGAATTATCTCCAGATGATTAAAAAACTCTAGGTTCTTATATAAGAAATCATTGAGAAGGCTCTGCTGGCCATGAGCCATAAGTTTACAGTGGTTACTGCTGAGATGCCCACTGTACCAGCTAGTGGGGTCTTTCACTTCTGGTTCTACTGATCCCATTCTACCTTTCAGGCATGAGAAAATGTAAATATGGAAAAATCCAAGTCTAAAAATCCAGCCTCCCTAAATAAACTGGGCATCCATTTCTTCTGAAGTTTTGCCTCCTGCTTGGAGTACTTACTACTTGATAAATAGGTTTGTTTCATTTTGCTGCTCATTGGAGCCAGGGTTGTCAGTTTCATTCCCATTCTTGGGAGGGTCTAGGGGTTACTGTTGTGTAAGAAAGCCTGCTTTCTGCCCTGCCGATAACGTTACCACTTCAATAAGGAAAAAATACATGACTTGGATACCTGCTACAACAGATTAAAGGAAAAAGTAAAGGTAGAGAATAAAAACATAAACTTGTATCTCAGAGATATATTTCATCTTTCAGTCTTTTAATTAGAAATTGAAGAAAGCTAAGAAAACAAAAAGTCCTGCCTATCACAATCTAATTACAGCTTACCACTGAGGCCAAAAATTCACTATAATTAATAAAACATCATTATTTAATTCCTTAGTAAGAATTCTAGATTTTAAAAAGAGTTGTCTAAATAAAAAATACTCCTGGGGGAAAATCAAGCTGATTTTATATAATAAGCATCTTGGTGTGAATTTCCCTACTATATCATATAGTCTTCCAACATGGTTCTAGCTGAGTATTGAGTCCAACTGGACACACTGTTGAGAAGCAGAGAAAATGTTGGGTCATAGTACAACACAGATGGGGAAGATGTGAATGTGACTATCGAGGGGTACTTCTACAGCCTCAGGGAGCATGAAGGCACTGTTAACTGAAGTTAGCAAAAAGAGGATAGCTGTGATACATTCTGCTCATGTTACACACTGATTTATAGCTAGTCCTGGCAGCAGAGGCAGTGGAAGCATTCTCATCCAGACACTTGTCACTTGGACTGTTTTGACCTTCAAAGTGGGTAACAGTGGATACTTTCCCCGACTGATTGGTATGAAACAGACTCTGTAAATAATATCTTTGAAAATTGAACATAGAATTTAAATCACATTCTGATTTATCCAGCATTTTGTTGAAAGGAATAGTGTTGATTATTGGGCCAAGGCTCTGTTTTAGGATTTTTTATTTAAAAGTCTCTTTCTGCCCTAATAATGGATTTGTCACAACCCCTACTTTTAATATTATTTTTAGCAAACTATTCCAAGAGTAATGTTAGAGTTGGTCACTATTTCCCGCAGATAATAAATCAGAATTGCTTATTTTCCTAAGTTTCTTTTGATATTGTTTCCTTTTACTGGAACAATTTACAGTATCCTATCAATATTAAATCTAAGTTAGTTAATACTCAATTCATCTGTAAAACATTAGGAGCTCACCAAATGACTTCTAAGGTAAAGTTTAGTTTTGAAATTCTCTACATTCGTATTCTGTATTTCATTTTGTTTTACATATGCTGCATTAAAATATGAGCTCCAAGAAGGCCTTTTCTGACTTACTACCTGCAGTATCTCCCTTGCCCAGCATATCATACTACCCAAAAAGTACTTGTTGCAGGTATAAGTGAATCAATCAACTATAGTGTTTGTCTTCTCTTCCCTGTAAGTTTATATATTATGAAAATTCTACTCAATAACTTTCTTTTGGTGGAGCCTCTACCTTGAACAGGCCACTGTGCTAGGCCCTAGGACTCTATTAAGCTTCTCACAATCTATTTGGACGGGCCTGTCAACAAATTAAATGTGAACACAGCTATAAGAGAAGTTAAAATCAAAGTAATACGGGAAAGGTAATACAAAAGGAAGAATCAGTTAATTTGGTCTATATAAACTTTATTAAATGGAGAATGGGAAGCACAAATGATTTTTAATTTACTTTCTCCCCTTCCTTTCCTCCCTCTTCCCCTCCCTCTCCTCCTCCTTTTTAGCAGAAACATAGTATTTTATTTATAGAATATAATTCTCATGGTATTAGGGAATAAACAGTATAGAAATGAGTACTTTCAGTATTTTCTTTCTCTAATTCATTTGTAAAAAACTAACCTTATCAAATTCGAAGGTTACATGGCATTACTTTTCAAGTTTATAACATAAGTATTGTTATATGCTAATCTCTGGAATTAGCCTTGGTATGAAAAAAATAAATCTAAAAATGGATCTGAATCCAGACACAGGATGAAGGTTAGATTGTTCTTCTATTACATATTAATAATCTCTAAAAAATTCAATAACTTATTATTTTTTAAATTTACTAGTGCCCGAATACCCATGGTAGAAAGGAGATAATGAAAACTTGGAAAAAGGAAAAGAGGAAGAAGTTGAAAGTTTTCATGGAAACAGAATATTTTAAATGCTATTTTTGTCAATAAAATAACATCTGCATTATATTTACTGCTTTAGTAGTTTAAAACATATATAACTGATATATAGTTAGCTAATTAGGGAAATTCCTCCCTTAAACTGTTATTTCAGTGACAAGGAAAACCACATAATTATATTTGAATTCCATAAAGCAGTCTGTTTTGCAAAATTTGAAACTAAGATATAATGTAAATATTTATCATAGGGAAAAATAACTTAACTTTATTGTTAGGGAGAGAGGCAAAATCTGATATGTAAAGGGAGGACAAGTTCCAGGGAAAGAAGAAAATAGGCAAAGATACAATTATTCCAATTGTTTAAGATAAAGCAATTACAATTCTTATACCATCACTTCCAAATTTTTATTTCATATATTTAAATGTATATAGCAATAAATTACTTAACTCATCAACTTCTTAAAGCCTCCTGACAGAAAAAACATATAAACATAAATACAGCATGTTAGACAACCCAATCTCTCAAATCATTTTATAATTTTCTCTTCAATAAGACTGGCACTTTAATAAGACTGAGTGATTGATAGCTCAATCACTATCAATTTAATTAAATAGCAGATATTATACGTCACTTTAAATACTATTTGGCCAATTTAATATTACAATAGGATACAATTGTAGTGTTAGGCAAATGCGACAAATAAACTCAACACTTCTCAACTTAGGTGATCAAAGGGGCTATCTATATAGCTTTGTCTATAATGATTTTTCCTAAGTTAGCTGAAAAGAGGTGATGAAAAAACAGTAGCCCATTATCAGGTAAGCTATTTTAAGTAAATTTTAAAAAGTGAGAAATGGGGCCTAAAACAGTCTGTCATTTAAATGTCTTTGATAGTTTTATATATTGTCAGAGAAGAGGGATCTATATATAAAAATAACATGACAGATAAGTGCATATATTATGGTTTAACATGATTAAAGACATTACATTTCTAATTAATATTCATTTCTAATTGGATATAGTAAGCATAACCGATTTTGTTTTTAATATTAAATAGGGTAGAAATTTTGGAAGTATCCACTTAAAGAACAGTGTAAAAGAATTTGGGAAAGTGTAATTCTATTTTTAATTGCACATACAATCCCCTATTAGATTTAAATGGTTATTAAATATGAGAAGTTAAAACAAATTTTCTGCTTTTCAGTATTTTGTTATGAATTCTTTTGGTGGTGGAAAGAGATAGGACACAGCAATATGTGCATTTACATTTTCTGTCTCATAAGAGTTGAATTCATTGATGTGCCATGTTGCTTTTAAGATTATTATAATTTTACATAAACTTTGTCATGGCATTTTTTTTTAACATATTAGGAAGTTTAAGAAAATATAGAATAGCTTTAAAATGCTGGAGTCTTCTGACCAATTTGGTATTCTGGCTGGGTAGCTTCAGAGGGGGAAAAAAATAAAGTATAGTTACTAAAGGTTAAGGCCCATTAAAATAGCAGCAGTGAACAATTCTGGAAAATTTTCAAGTGTGGAAACAGTTTCAAGCTTGAACAGTTTCAAGTCTTTTTGGTCACATGTACAATCACGAATAGCACCTTTGAATGTGAACAATGGCAGCAACAAAACAACATTATTTTGTGGATCAAAGGATTGAGAAAGGTTCATAAAGGAATAAATATTGGGGTAGGTTAATGGTCAATGAGTACAATTTCCTTAGATAGTAGATGATTATTATAGAGACTAGGAATACCAGAAATGGTGTATTTTCTCCAAAAGAAGCATATTTTCTACCCAATTTCATGTTATAAATTATTGTATTTTAGGGGAAAAAAAGTATGTACTGAAAAAGTATATTTCATTGAACCAATAGTTCTCAAACTTTAGCATTCTTCAGATTCGTCCAGAGGAATTGTTATTTTGGAGTGAGGTCCCATGAATTTGTACTTCTAAGTTCCATTATGATTTGACGCCTTTGGTCCCAGACCATATTTTGAGAACCACTAGTTTAAACAAAGTCTTTCACTTTTCTCTAGAGGACAGATACTTTTATGTTGTCCTAGAGCTCTTGATCCTTAATTTTGACTATAATATTTCTCAGTATGTAAAGTAATGATAGTGACAACAGAGGAACGTAATACTAAAGAGCTATAATAAAAAGAAAAGTGCTAATGGCTACAAAGGTTGTAAATTAGAAGATATCCTTCAATCTCTGTTAGCTCTAAAACCACTTCATATTTTCTCAATTTTTAAATTATACAGATATCTCTTTGTAAATTCGGGTATTAAGCTTTCTCTTTCATTTTCAAATTCTAGTACTACTCTAGAAAACATTACCATTGTTCCAAAAAAAGTAACTTTGTTTCTTAAAATCAGTACGGAAATGCTGATGTGTTTTTGTTTTTCAAACAGAGAAAAATAAGTACAGTGAAACTACCAGAGAGGAAGTATGGGGGGGGGGAAGGGGAGGGTTAAGAGGTGATGGTCTTATAACTGTATTGACAATAATACAAGGAAATAAAAGTTGCAGAACAAAACAGTTCCATATTTAGTAGGATTTAGTTCTGGGTTTTTCTTAGATGCTGACGATCAAATCAAAGATATGAGGAAATTCTTGCAGGCCTCACAGACCAGATTTGACACTATAATTCCAACACACTTGTTTGTAAATAACTAGATGATTTAAGGTTAATCTTGGCAATAAATGGAGACCTCCAATTCTGAGGCCTTAGAAAACACACAAAACTCTACCATGCTGTGGGTAATGTGAATTCCTAGGATGGAGATAGTTCGTATGTTGAATTTGATTTATTTTAAAAAGCATTTGTTGAATGTGTTATGCACTGGAAAAACAGAACATTTCTCATACCACAAGGCTCCTGCCTACACGGTATTTTGTATTCACACTTTTTTTTTTGCTTTATATTAAAATTGAAGCAACCTGGTATGAGAAATTAAGTTATTATAGCAAGTGTTACTTGCTGTTGCCAGGATCAGATTTGCAGTAACAACAGACAAACAACACTAGGAATAAATTGTCTGTGGGCTACCTAAATTTTTCAGTTTAAATGAATCAATAGTTCTAATGATGAAATAATTTAAAATGTAAATTACCCATTCAACAAATGCAGAGTACCAAATTGTTGCAGTGTACTAGGCAATGGAGAGTAATAGTGAACACAACAATGGGCAAGTGCCCAGACTTGGAGAATTACAAATTAGTAGGAAGATACACACTCACCAGAAGTAAATTATACATGAAAGATGCTAAATGGAAGCATAATTATAAATCGTCTGAAGTAGAGATGGGGTGGCACCCTGAGGTATACTACAGGTAGATACATGGTTCATGCCTTTTTTTGCTGTTCATCTATTCACCCACAGAATAGCACTTCGTCCTGTTTATTAACAAAGTATAAAAAACTTTATTAAAAATGATCTGTGGTCAACTTTAATACAGTAGAGGAAGAAGAGGAATAAAAGCCTTAGAACACTGAAAAATTCCTATAACTGGAGAAAGTCAATACTTAAATGAAGAAAATGGGGAAGATTGTAAACAGTTGTTTAATAATTTTAGCTATTTTCCTAACTTAACCATTTCTACTTATTTTGCTTATGGTAAGATATTTTCATGTGCTAAAATTTCTGTTTGGAACAGCAGAAAGCTAATACTGAAAGAATGATTCCATCACAGGAGTGCTCTGCGACAAGGCAGAGAGTCAAAGCTTCAGTGACCACAGGCTCTAATTCAGAAGACAGATGAATAGAGATTCTGCAGTTAGGAGCTAAGTATCCACTATATATGCATTTATATTTTAAACCCAAATTAAGTTGTTGAGTTGAATGTCATACCACCTTAGTAGCAATTTTGTTCTTCTTGAAGTTATTTTGTGACTTTGCTTGCATGTTCTTTAATGATATATTAAGTACTTTTTGCACACAATCAACTATGGTGGGAAACAGCAACCTAGATATCAAGGATGTTCTAACTAATTCTAATTTACTTTACATAACCTATAAGTGTGGGTGGCCTACCATCTCTGCCAACATATTTGGCAATCAAAATTGAATAGAATTCAAATAATGCGAGACTACCAGTGGGCTGGAGAGGTACACACAAAGATTAGTGAATAGTATAGCAGAACACCGGCACAAAAATTACAGTACTTAATAATAAGTCATAATGCATTTTATTCATACTGAAGTTCACTCTTAATTACAAAGAGCTTGTTGACTAGGTTCATCAAGGCAACATCTTCTCAGCCCTCTAGAACCGATGTCTCCTCTCCTCTCAAATTTCTATCCCTCTCCCTCAAAAACTTTTCCTTCTGGTAACGGGCTATGGGATGTATAACCAAGCCAAGAGAAACCTGCTTGGCATACTGCCATCACCGATGGAAAGTGCTCAATTTGTTGAATGAAGAACACACGTTACCGTGGGGTCAATAAGCCCAAGTCCCTAGCCAGGCCGAAAACGCTGGCTCTACGGGTACTCAGGGAGGCGGCGAAGGAACCGAGGCTACACAGGGAAACACGCGGGCCCCAGCCGCAGAAGCGTTAACGCGATAGACAAACTTTCTCAAAGCATGATCTTGAGAAAAATTCTTGGCTCTTGAGATAACCTGGTAAGCACTCTTCGCAAAAGCCTCCGTAAAGTTACCCTGCAGATAAGCACCCTCGCGAATACCCCGACACCGAAAGGCCTTGTTCCCGAGTGCGGAGGAGTTGAACAGCCTCCTTGAAGTAGGTTGTCCACCCCTATTCACAGTTCCGCCACCACCGCCCGCCTCACGGGCACTCTGCCCCACAGCCTCCAATCGCAGACAAGGTGGCGTGGAGGCTGAGATCTTACTCTCGCGGGATCTCTCCCAATCGCTATGGTGCCCAGGCCCCTATCAAGACCTCGCGTTTTTTGAGCCTGGGGGCGGAGCGATCCCAGAGGGGGCGGAGCCGGATGGGGGCGTCCCCAGGCCTTGTTGACTTCAGCATCCTCGAGCGGCTCTCGCGCCTCAGGCTCTCCGCGCATGCCCAGGATTCCGAGGACTCTAGAGGCCGCGACGGTCGGGCTTTCTCAGCTGCGGGTCCGGGCGCCGCCCCTCCCCCCGACGGCGGCGTTGGCGGCTTTGGCGGCGTTGTTTGGCGGTGGCGGCGGTCGGCTGTTGCGGAGCCGGCCGAGTCCTAGCGCTTGACCCTGCGGGCCGCTGCGGCGGGTCGGACCGACCGCCTCGCCGCAGGTACTGCGGCCGCCCGTGCTCGGGTCGTGCGGGTCGGCGTGTCGGGCGTGCTTGGGTCAGGCGGGCGGCGGGGTGTCGAGGGAGGTGGGGGGCGGTGAGGGGTTGAGGGAGTCTGAAGGGTACGAAGCGGCTGGGAGGTTGGGGGCCAGGCGGCTGAGAGGGGCGGGAGGCGGACTGTCCTGCAGCTCTGGTCGGCTCGGGGGCCAAAGACTCAGCGACGCTGCCGTCCTCAGACACCCGCGGGCCTTTTCAGACCCACCCCGTGACACTGTTGTTGTTTTGGTTTTGAAGGAAGAGAACCCAGCCTACGTAAGCTCGGTGCAGCCTTGGAGGCCGGGGCTGGGGAGGGATTTAAGAGGCTAGAACAGACGCTACGAACATTTTCTTAGTTTCTGTTTTTTCGTTTAAGCGTTTACTACTGTTTAAGTGTGGTGCTCGCTAGTCCTTAGAATATTTTAAACAGTTTAGAGAGGACCCAATGAGTAGAAGAACCAGAGGGAGTAATTTTGCAAATCCAAGATTTCTTTTTTAACTCCTAGTACTGTTTTTGTATGTCCTCTTTTTAAAATTGGGAAATCATAACTGTATTTTTAAATTAAAAATGAGAAGAATTGGGGTATGGAGGATAAAGTATGGTTTTACCAATAGTTATTTTCTCTTCAGTTATTTTTAATTACAAAAGTCCTACGTACTATTTAAGAAGAAAATTAAGCAGCCAAACAACGGAGACGTCGCTACCCCCCCCCGCCCCGCCCCCACACCTTTCCCCCTTTATACCACCGCATGGTAGCCAGTCTTCAAGTGTGTTTAGCCATGCAGGGTTTTTCTGTGTGCGTTTTAAAAGTAATATTGGGGTCATATATAGTATATAGTTTTAGCCACAATACTCACAGATATTCCTCCATTTTATAACCTCATTCTTTTCAAAAGCTACATAGTTATACGTTTTCTTACTGCTTTTTACTGAACGTTGTCTCCAAATTTTCCGTAATCTTTTAGCTTTTAAATAGCTTTTTAAAAGGGCTACAAACATTTTGCAACATAATGTGGTAAAACTTTCAGAATGTCTAAAGGCCAGATGGGGATACTTACACATATTAGGCAAGTTGAGTAATATGTTTACACAGAGCTTAATGGTAGTTTACATGAGGCTTGGATGACTTCATAAAGCAGGTTACTAAAATAGTTTACTTTCTGAGTTTTGAAGTGCATTTTTCAAAGTAAATTTAAATTCCATATAGTCAGGTGAAAATCAGTTCCTTAAACATGAACTGGTTCGTGTGTGAAAAAAAGGTAAGGTAGAAGGCCCGTGGCTCAGAAGTTTGTATTTCATACAGGTTAAAAAACAAAAAAACATAACTCAGAAAACAGCCAGGGATAAAATATTTTGATAGTAACCCATAGAGAGTAAGCCGTAAGTGTAAGGGTAATAACTACACTAACTGTTAAGACGGAAAGCTAGAAACTCCCTATTACATTTTCTATTTCTGTGTGCAGAAGAGCTGGAGGCTTTGCTGGTTTAATCACTGATTTGTATTTATTAAAAATGTACCGTGTATTCATCATCTAGCTTCCAGGGAAAACAGCTGAGTAAGATAATCACAGAGAACAGTCTGTCTGGTTCTAAACATATATAGCCTGAAATCTTAGGCTCATTTGTGTAACATTTTATTATTTAGAGGGCTTTTTAAAAGGAATCCAAAGCATCCATGGCATTTTAGTTATCCCTGCTGGTAATATGCTCATACAACATAGGTAGTATTCTCTCTATTCTATAGATTAATAAATAGAGGTTCTGAGAGATCAAACTGTTCAAGGTCCCATAGCTGTTTTAGTGGTGGTGACTGCGTTAAACTCAGGTATGGTTAATCCAAGAACTTGGTTTCTGCTCTGCCATGCTACCTTCCATTAATGAAGACTACCTTAAAATGTTCCTTAGAGATGTGAATATAATCATATGTAATAAATAATCTAAAGGATAAATAGTGTGAAACTCAAATTGTTTATTTTTAAATGAGGTTTTTGGTGGTGTATTATTAAAATCTTAAATTCCTTGAACTGATGCCATTAACCAAGAAGATGAAGAGATGTGTTACTTTAGTCTTTTTGCTTGATGCCCCGATAAATTTGGATATGATAGTAAATCTTAGTTTCTACAGGTGCTTTTGTTCCTTACTAACTTGAATAATCTTATTACATTTAACAAGTTTTGAACCCAGTTATACTATTTGTAAACTATAAACTAATGAAAATACAAAGAGGGCCCTAACAACATTAAAATGTGCTTATTTCATTTTTGGTATTTTAAAGTCCCTTAAAAATGCATGATGACATTTTAATAGGGTTTGTGTCATAATATGTTACATTAATCTGTTTTAGTTTTCCAGCAGATCTGACAACTGTGTAGTTTAAAGAAATATGGCGAATCCTGAAGTTAATAAAGAATGGTCAGTTGTAACATGTACTTGAGGAAAAAACCCACATAGAGGGAAATATTTGAGCTTTTATTCTTGGCAATTGTTAAGGATGGTAATTGGATTCACATCTAAATGGCATATCTGCCATCCATTATCTCTTGAACATCTTAACACTGGATCTGAGTGGGTTTTATAGTTGTGGTACACAAAAAATGTTTCTACACCAGAAAGAAAGTTTATTTTCCACCTTAGCCTGAAAATCATTTTGGGGACATATATTCATGAGTAGCCAAAAATCAAACTATTTAGGTCCTATGAATGATAACAGAAGCATCAGGTATGAACTCCTGGAGGTTTAACTATAAAACAACTATTGTTACACGTCATAAAAGACCTGTTCCTTGACAGTTCTATTTTTAAGGAAACTGGTTAAGATAAAAGAGAAGCTGAAATACAGGGAGAAATACCTGAAAAATGGCTGTCAAAGTAGACAGAGGGAGAGAGTTTCCTCAAATAGAATAGGTCATCAGAGCCAAACCTGTAGGTGGATATCAAAGAATGTGAGAATTTAAACATTGTGGTTCTTTGACCTTTGACATACTGAAAAAATAGCTAATTATTGTGCTGTGTTAGAGCTGTGTTTTGCTGGGGGTTGACTTGGAATAAATAAGGAACACTTCAGTAACTTGCAGGCTCTTAAAAACCTATAATAATCACATCATTGTAATCAGTTCAGATTGTAATCTAAAGTAAAAATGAGCATCTGAATAGCTTTGGAATATGAAGTGCTGTGAAGTTCTTGTCTTCGTTATTTCTCCAAGCCAATATCTCAGACTTGTCCTTTTTGCAGTCATTGTTCATTTTCTCATCTCATTTCTTAAATATAGGTGCTACCTTAGATTGAGTTCTCATCTTTTTTAGAGGTTTGTTTTCTTTTTTTCTTTTTTTCCCCCTCTTTCTGGACCTGCACAAACCCACAGTTTCCACTGTTCATTTTCTGTTCTGTTTGTCGAGGCCACAGTTGTGCATCACCAGCCTCATTTTCTTTTTCTGTGTTCACACTTGACTTTTGTTGTTCTCCTTGGTAAACTCTTTAAGTGGCTGTCATTTTTTTTTTTTTAATCTTGAATCAGTAGATTTAAAATTGAGCTGTTTCCTTTGTAAATTTAATAATTATTCCCTCATTTCCTTGTTTATATTAATGACTTTAAACATTTTCTTAGGCTCAGCATCATGGTCATTTTTAATTCTTCATTCTCTCTTTTTCTCAGAATTTTTTTGTCATTTTATTGCATTGTGGTACCCGATTCTCCTCATTCTCCTGCCTCTGTTCCATTTTCTCAGCAGCTAAGTACTTTAAATCCTTTTGCCTCAACTGCCATTAATAGGAGACATCCCTAATTTCTATATTTTATCATTTATCATGCATACTGTTACAAATTAATTGTCCTAAATGCTGCTCTGATCATGTTTCCCCTGCCTCAACAGTAACAAAACAATGGTTGGATGCTTTATCAACAATTGTCCCGCTTTGTTCTAATTGGTCCTCAATAGTTTTACATTGTAAGTACTATTATCCCACTTTACAGATGAAGAAATTGAGACATTAGCCTGAAGGTGTTGCTAGTAGGTAGAACTGGAATTTGAATCTTAAGCATGTCTTAATTTTCAAGTCTGTTCTTGCCGCACTTCAAATCAACTCTGGAATAAAGTCCTTGTTCCTCAGCGTTGCCTTCCCAAACAGTGTTATTTGGCCCCAGTGCTTTTCAAATTTATTTCTTGTTTTATTCAAACTTAAATTTACAGTCTTTATGTAAAAAGAAAGTAAACTTTTTTAGCTTCTCATGCATTTTCACTTCTTGGGATTTTCTTCCTTTCTCATCTCTGCCTTTTGAAGTCTTCCATATACAGGCTAGCTTATATACCATATTTCACAACAGCTTCCTCTTCTCCAACTGTATGGTAGCAAGGTCTCCTCTCATTCATATAATTGTTTAACGTCTTAATAACTTTCTACTCTGAACTTGTTTTTGAGTACTCTAAAGTAGTAATTGAATCATGGAATGCTTGAAAGCAGAAAGCATGTCTTGTTCCTTATATCTCCCATTGGATGCTCAGGAAATAATTTGTGAACAGATATGAAAATGATCACTGGTCAGGTCAGGTGCTGCTTTAATGGCATTTAAGTAGTACTTGATTTTACTTGTTAGATGACACGATCGTTTATTGGCATTTTTATTTGTGTAACAAAATCAGATTTTTTTTTGTTATAGGATATAGGTGAGTTTTTATTTTCAGATTGATTACTAGGTAATTATGATAGCTGTTTATTTTTAAAAAATTCAGTTTTTTCCCTGTATGCACATGTCTCATTGTTATAGTATATACATTTTTTTTAACAGGTAGCTTGACATTTGAATTATTTTCCATACTGTTGGAATTTGATACATTTTCACATGAACTGTAATATTTTCATAAATGCTCTGGCCTCACATTTTCTTCTGTGCTAATATGGATATGAAAAATAGAATAAAATTATGTCTATACTGCAGTGTCATTTTATTCCTTGGTGATATCAGGAAGCTTCAACTATGTGACCAGCTGAAATGCCTCACACAGATTATATGTAACTCTTTGCTTCATAAAGATCCATGTGAAATTTCAGACTTACTGAATCTTTCAAGGTTAATGGTTACCATGAAGAAGTTACAGTGATATATGTCTCTCATATCTTAATCTCTACATCCTATGTTGTATTATAGTTTAGCCACTTAATAAGTAATTCCTGCTTTATTTATAATTGCTATTAGGATTGCGAATGTAGGAAACTTGGTGATGGTGGTGAGGGAGACATTTTTTTTTTTCTTTTTGGAATGCTAAATGCATGATTAGAAAGGAAAAAGATTGATTCTCTAATTGGTCTGTATGTTTGCTCTCAATTTTATAAAGTATTATAATTGCAAGTACTTTCCTGAGGATAAAAGTTTTAAGCAAATTTGAAATCATTGATTTTTAAAATAGATAACAGTCACATGGTTCAAGTGGTAGAAAAAGTTTTATAAACTGAAATGGTCTCCTCCTTAGCCTTTTGCTTTCCCCACTGGGAGGTAGCAACTCATCTCTGGAATGATAGTATAACTGTAAGTGACCTTTTTTTTTTACACTTACATAAAGATGAGTTGCACTGCAAACCTTTTTTCATTTGTGTCTTTCGCTCAGTATCTCTCTAATATTCCATATTGGATAAAGAACTTCATTCTTAAAAAAATTTATAGATTGTATACAATTTATTTATCCATATTCTCTATGGATGGTTTTTTTTTTTTTTTTTCCTGTTACACCTGTTGAGGCAGCACTGTGAAGGAAGAAAATAAATAAATTTTTTCCTTGTAGGGGCAAATAAAGTTTGAAAACTGAATTGGATGTTCCTTGGCGGGAAATGAAATAGATTCCTTTTCTGTCCTGATGCTTAATGGGTAAGTAAACAGAGAGGAGGTTGGAATCATGAAAGATGCTAGAATCTGTAGTTGGCAATTGCATTGGAAGGTTAGGGATGGCCTTGGTGTTTGGTAACAGCTCCTATGACCAGTTGTCTGCTGCTGGGCAAGAGTCAATCCTGCATGTATTGAGCTCTGTGCTTAGACATGATATTAGCCATCTGGAAACTGGTCTTTGGGACTATGAGGCCATAATAGTATATTTAACATAGGAAAGTCTGTTCAGGGGATGAATTAAGATCCTTAGATCATCTAGAAAGAAATGTCATGGCCTAAGGTGCAACATATTTTCTGTAATGTTTTTTGTAGAATTATATGTTCAAAAATAAGATTTAAACTGAAATAAATGAAGCTAAGCAAATTCCTCTTTCAGTAAACCTCCGCCATCCACATGTTTCAGGTGGGTTGCTTGGGTAATGGTTTAACAGTGTGGTGTGAATCCTTTCAGGCTTTTTATGTAAACAAAAATTATATAGTCATGCATCTTAAGAATGTCAATCAGAATCTTATTGAATAACAAGTAAATAATAAGGATGATAAAAGAATTTTATGAAATAAGTGAATAGGTGATGATGGGATATAAGGCAAATAGTGAATGCTGATTGGTTCCTTCAGACCAGGATGTTATAAATACAGAGCATTACTGTGTAAAGTGAAACAGCTACTTAGTTTCTATACCTGGTCTATCTGGCTACTCCTAGCAAGTCATTTCATATTTCCCAAGCTGTGCTTTTAAGTAGCAGTTTTGGTTCTTCATTTTTTAATCATTATGTGCTGTGAACAGGATTTGAGTGTTTCTGATAGGCATCAAAAATAGTTTTTAGATATTTGATAGGTTTCTTTTTTACAGTTGTACTGTTTATGCTGTCTAGGTCTATATGTTTAGATTTTTTTTTTAACACAAATAAAAGGTCATTTGTTTTTGCATCTATCCCTCATCTAATAGTAGTAGGAATTCAAAATGGAAAGACTAGAAAATATGGATAAAGTAGAAACAGATTATCAGCATATTATCACTAAGGGATAGTATGTTCTCTAGTTAGTTCTGAGAGACTTCTGTGTTAACAAGAACACAACTAGAAAAGCCCTGCTTTATACATTTTGTTGCCATATAAGGCAAATAGATTTGAGGATGGAAGCATGGAAAATGTGAGTGCTTAAGTTTTCACTGACCTAGATATTTTGTTTGGTAATCACAGCTGTGGTAAGGCCTCGACTTAGCATGTCAGGTGATCTGTGCACATGTATGGCCAAGCACTTGACAGTTTAGCTGTTGGTGATGGGGTGCTACAAATGTGTTGGATGGATCAGTCAAATGATCTCTCCTTGCTTCTGGGTTAATAGTTCAGAGCTTTGGTTTTGATCATATGTCATTGTATTTTTATAGTTCATCTTTAAAATACTGACCTTAAGTTTGTTAGAAATATTTAGAAATGCCAAAGCTCGAAAAATAAACACAAAACAATTTTCGTTACAGTAATTAGATGGTTTATTTTATCCCTGCGACTCCTGTAAGTCCTGGTACTCTGCTTCCATGTTTTCGTAGTTTCTTGATAACTACAGTGGATTTTAAAATTCTTGGTCACCTTTCTATTTAAATTTAAGAAAAAATTTTGGAACACATAAAGGTAGTCACTATAGTTTTATCACCTGTCAGTGGTCCATAGTGACTTAACATGTATTGTAAATACCATCCTAAAAGAATTACTTTAAATACTTCTAAACCATTTTAATGATTTGACTTTTTTTCTGAAAATAGAATGATTTGGATCTCTTTATGAACCAGAGAAATTGGAAAAATAAAAGATTTAGACTTTTCTATGACTTACTTAAATATCTTTGTATTGTAACTATTCATGAAATTAATTTGGATCCAGGGGGAAGGGAGAAAAATCACCATGGACTTATAAAGTAGTTGAGCTACTTGATTATGACAAAAAAGCTTTATGTAAGCTTTTTTTTTTATTAAAGAGTTGTTCAGTTATTACTGTATTTTAATAATCACTGGTTTTATTGTATCTAGATAATATGAATACAGTTTACACTAATAAATTTTTATGTATGCGATCACACACGCACATATATACACATATATGTAGACACAGCTCCAGTAGGCATTGTTCACATAGAATACAATGTAATTGGCATTCCCTGTACTGCTTCAGGAAAACTCATACTATGTTTGTGTGAATGGTGCTTCCTGGAATTGTGCAATATAAAATTCTAATATCTTTAGATGCTTTAACATTTTTTTGTTTTCATAGAACTTGCCATTTAATCTTAACAGTCTTGTCAAATGATACTCAGGAGAGTATCATTCCCATTTTATAGATGCATGAACTAAGAAAGTTACTTCCTTTTCCTGAATCTGCCTTCTTTTTTTATAAAATGATATACAGTGTTTAAGGACACTGGACTTGGTGTGAGGTAGGTCTAGAACTCAACCCTAGTTCGGCCTCCTAAGCAAGTTATTTAATCTATTTCTTTGGTTTCTCATTTTTGAAAATAATATTAGAGTTTTGTCAAGGTTGATTTAATGTCTTTAAAACAGGTTGGACCTTTAAGTGCAGTTAAGTACTCAAATGATAGTTGTACTAATAACAAAGGTAATATTTTTTGAGTTATACTACTTTTTAAAGATTATGAGATTAACCAACACTTGGCAGAGAGCAAGGGACCTAATACAGTGGTAGTATTCTCTTAACTAAAGTCCATACTTGGGGGCAGTCACCATCAGTACTGTGGACATGGAAAGCAAGGAGTTAAAAAAAAAAAAAGGCCTAGGAGTAGCAAGAACAGTAATTGATTACAGTCAAGGACAGGCAGATGAACCACATTAGGTTCAATATAGTTGTGTGTAAAATAAAGCAGATTTGAATCTTCTAGTCACATAAGAAATGAGATGTTACTGCATTGAAAGAGACAGAAAAAATTCTAAATTGTGAAGTATTTATACAGTACGCATTGGCCCCTGAGGTGTTCTTGCCATACCATTATCGCTAATGTTTCTCGTAATGGTTTGGAACCACCAAGAAATGGTTGAATTATGTTGGATATTCTCTAAGGCCATAGAAGTGTTACACTGTATATAGAAAGACTTTCATTAATTTGTTTTTAATCTTTGAAACTTAAAGGAGGCATCTTTCAGTATCTAACAGTTCTTTTTCCAATAGTGCTAGATAAAAAAAAAAATTATGAATTTTAATATGTACATTATTTCATTTGATTCTTAAAACTGAGTTATAGTTGATGTAAGATTAATGGTTGGTGTGAAGTTAATGGTCGCTGTTAAGGTAAGGGCCAGGAGTTCAGAACTTCATAAATATGTTTGATTCTGGGCTTTTTTTCTTGCTGATTGCCCAAAGCTTGTTTAAAAAGTTCAGTGTCTGCTTGCCTCCTTTTGCATGTGTTAGTGCCTTCTGTTACATAGAGCAGTATTAAAATCAAAGCCTACTCCTAAATGTCTTAATTTCCTTTTGAGTAATGTGTCTACCCCATTCATTTTTAGTGATACACAAAAAGCATTTACCTGCAGGGCAGTCTGTTTTTAAAAGGGTGCTCCCTCTTGAGGCCAACCTAGAATCATACTACATTAAAGTTTGGACAATTTTGGATTTGCTGCAAATATCTTGGTGGGTATCAAAAGCTAAGAAAAGGTCAAGGCTATCATGTGCAGAATTTTATTTATGCTGAATTGAATTTTTATAAGTACTCAGAATGACTCCGTAGTAGCTTTCCACTACCCTAAAAGGTCAGGAGTTAAGCAGGACTAGCTGTAAGCAGTTTTAAGCTTGATCTTTATATTTAGGCACAATTTTTCCCAATGGTGTAAGATAGTAGAAATATTGAAAAAATTTTTTGTGTTACTGTGTCCAGGGGTTTGGTCTGGGTAAACATTCTCTTTTACAAGAAAATGATTACATGGTTTAATAATAACTAAACTGAAAGGTTGATTGTTTTATTTGTTGCCGTGTTTGCATTTGTTACTTCAGATTAAGTTTCAGGATCTTCATAAAGTTTTTGTACAGTTAGTCTGGGGTATAGCTATTATTCCCTCAGAGAACTTGAGGCTGTCTTAAAAATGTTGCCATTCATTATGTATGAGAAAATGAATTCAAGTTCTGTCAAGGAATAAGAATGTATCTTGCCAGTGATTATCCTTGTGATCTGATATTTTTTTCCCTGTATTTGTGGGTGAGAAATAGGAGAGGTGGAATGGATTGGGTGCAGATGTACACATTTAAATTGGATTTAACCTCCCTGTGGAGCAGCATTCTGTTGGAGAGTAGAAGACAAATAAAGTTTGGGTAGTGTAATAAACAAATAATTTCCCCTCCCCAAAGACATTTATATTTTAATCCCTGGACCTGTGAACACGTTACTTTATGTGGCAGAAGGGAATTAAAGTTACTAATCAGCTGACTTTTAAGATAGAAAACTATCCTGGATTATTCTGATGGGCCTAGTGTAATCACAAGATTCCTTAAAAATGGAAGGGAGAGGCTGAGTGAGGAGGACTCAGCTGGATGTTGCTCTTTTTGAAGATGGATAAAAATGGTCTTGAGCCAAAGAATGATGGACACTAAACGCTGCAATATGCAAGAGAACGACCCCCTCTAGAGCCTCCAGAAAGGAATACAGCCCAGTCTACACCTTGCTCTTAGTTTAGGCCAGTGAGATCTGTCAGATTTCTGACCTACAGAACTGTAATAAACTATGGTTTTAAGCCATTCCATTTGTAGCTCTTTATTATAGCAATAATAAGAAACTAATTCAGTTAAGTGTAGTGTGACCATTTGATTTAGGGAAATGATTGCAAAGCAACCTCTTCATCCAACAAAATATTAAGATGACATTTACAAAATTGATGAAACTAGTGCTACTGTGTTAAACAAATAAACTAGTGCTACTTGAGACCTACTGCATGGAATTTCCTGTCATTTTTGTAGCATCCCGAGGGTACTCTGAATTTCTGGAGCTTCTTCCTTTATTTATTGATAGAGGTGGTATACTGGGCAGGTGAATCAAAATGATATAAAGGATGCTATTGAACTTACAGTAACCTAGCTAAAGTCGATAAGGATAGTGACAATGAGATTTTCAGTAAGAGGAATGGGAGTAATTGAAAAGAGTGGCTAGTTTGAAAGGTGAGGGCCTGTGTAGAAGGTTTTGGTTCTAGACATTAAATTTGAAATTATGGTGGGAACCCCCTTCCTGGGAAATTAATCTAGAAACTTATGAAATACATTGGAAATTTTATGCTAAAGAGGAGGATGATTTTGAATCAGCAGAGCAAGAAAAAGGAGAAATGTTTACCTGCACTAAAATCCCTGAGGCAATTTGTTGGAGAAAAGCAGTGACAAAATTAACAGCTATTTAAATTGCTTTTCTGGCAGACAGAAGCTGAGGTCCTTGTCCATTTGCTATATGGAACCTTCAGTTTGGGTGCAAGTCTCATACTAGAAGAAGTTGTATATAACCTTTGTTCTTAGTAGGAAAGAAAGATTATGTCTGTGCATTCACTGTATATACATAAAAATGAATTTCTATTGTAGACTCACTATACAAAATGGAGAGGTTACAGTAAGGTAGTTGGATAAGAAAAGTTAATAAAATTATCTTTGAAAGTATTTTTGTTCCTGCAAAACACATGTCTCCTACCCAGCACACATTAAAATAAATAAATACCATAGAGAAACTTAAAACTGCCTTGTAATTATTACTCTTCTTTGGTGTTCAGTTATTTCATTTTTAGTACATAGCTAAGTATGTCATTTTGTTGCTTCTAAAATTGTTTTCTGCTAAATGAGTGATGTAACAAATTTATTGAATTCTTTAGTGCTTGTTTACATATTTAATTTTTCCTTTGTGTTCCTACGACTTTGGGACTACTTTATTTCAATCTTTTTTGATGGTCTTTTTCTTCATTATTTGAGATGCCACTAACAAAAAGTAACCTTTACTATTGCTTAACTCTAGCATTTGTCTCAAGAATTTGGCTTTGCTTTTTCCCTGCTCCTTTATTCCTTTGTGAATTTCTATTTTTAGCTTGCCTACTATGCCTACAAATTTAATGAGTTTTTTTCCATGGTTTTATTTTGTCCTTTTCCAAGTATGCTAATAATCATGGAGGAAGGAAGAAACAAGGGCGCCAGAAAGATCATGTGCTTCAGCTAAGAAACTCATGTTTAAGCTGACTCCCAGTAGATGAGGCCACTAAAGCATCCTCCTGTCTAGAAGTTTGAGGTTTTGATGAATTTCCCGAGATGGCCAAATTGGCAGCTGCTGTCCTCGGTTCTGTTAGTCACTGTTAGCTCTTCCACTTCCCTCTGTGATCAGGATGGACAGCTCTTGTAGCAGAGAAAAGCTAATAACAATTATTTAATATTTTGCTAAAAAACTAAAACACTTAAGTACTTAGAAGTTAGAAAAAAAAAGAGGGGTTAGTGTTTGCAGGATATAACAATTTAAATCAAGTCAAAGGAAATGTGAAATGTTTTATCAGGATCTCTTGTGTTCTCAGTTCATTTTATTGCCTAACTTCTTGTCTTTCATTCTCCAATTGATATGAGTATATAGTCTTTCTGGTTTTCAGGATTGTATCAGTGAAATCCCAACAAGAAAGAGAAACCACACAGTAATTTAATAGGGAGAATTTAATGTAAAGAATTATTAACTACAACAGGATTGGTTAGTAAGTAGAGAGGACTCTAAAGAATATAAAAATAACTTATCTAGTGCAGAGGTATGTCAGCTATTTTTTCCATATTTTAAATAACTGGGAAATAAATTATTCATTAGTTGCAGTCTTTGAATTATCTCCTTTGTTATAAGGCACACCAGTCTCAGAGGCAAAACAATCGATGGGGTCAGTTATCTCAAGTATTGGCCTCACCCTTTCATTTTGATTAAATGAATGCTATGCCAATCATTTAGTCTCTTTCACCATTTACTGATTGTTTTCTGGATATTAGGCTGTCTGCCAAGTCAGTGGTGCCCACCCTTTTTGGCACCAGGGGCTAGGGGCTGGTGTTCCAATGAGAATCTAAAGCCTGGTGATTTAGGGTGGAGCTGAGGTGATGATGCTAGTGCTGGGGAGCAGTTGCAAATACAGATGAAGCTTTGTTCACATGCCCGTTGCTCACCTTCTGCTGTGCAGCCCAGTTCCTAACCAGTGCTGGTCCGTGTCCCCGGGGGTAAGGGACCCCTGTGCTAAGTGCTAGATGTAAGCAGGTATCTAGTATATAAAGCCTTTCTTGTAAGAGACCATAGTTAGATGGGTGGGAAGCAGAATAATAACCTTGTGTAGAGGTGATAGATATATTTAAGGCATTTGGAGAGCATTGAAAAAAGGCACTATTATGTGTCCCTGCAAGATTTGTATTGTGGAAACCTTAAGCCCTACTGTAGCTATTTTTGACAATGGCTTCACTAGGGAAGTAATTAAGGTAAAGTGAGGTATAAATGGTGAGTTTTGATTCATTAGTGTCTTTAACACAAGATGCTAGAGAGTTTGTTCTCTCTGCACACACATCAAGGAAAGGCCATGTGAGGAGGACACTGGAAGAAGGCAGCCATACAAGACAAGAGAGTCCTCACCAGAAACTGACCATGCTGGCATCTTGACTTTGGATTTCCAGCCTCCAGAACGATGAGAAAATTTTCTGTTTAAGCCACCTAGTTTATGGTATTTTGTCATGGTTTTTGAGATGACTAAGATAAGCATCTAGGTGTTCTGGAGATGGGCTTTGAGAAGATTTCTGGGAGGAGGGGATTCCTTCTCTTAGAATGACTGAGAGATAATTGTTGACTGCTAGGCTTCTGATAAATTTAGTTATTTAGTAAGGTACTTAAATTCTAATAAGGACAAAACCAGGTCTGTCATTCAAATGGAGATTGAACTCATTACACTCTACCTGTGGATGCATGCATGTGCAAATGCAGCCATATTTGTAATACTGTTGTCAAGTGGGGAGGAGTTATTCATGGAAATCTAGGAACTTATTGCTTCTGTCTCACAACCTATTTTTCTGTGGAAGAGAAGTATGGCCATTTGTTGAATAGAGACCCATCTTGTGAGGAGGATGACAGTGCAAATGAGTTTGCTGTGGGGAATGGGAGCCAGAGGTGAATAAAGACACAGGTATTGCTGGATGTTGCTGAAATTCCATTTGAGATTGAGGAACACAAATCTAGTGGTACCAGTCCAACTAGTGGATTTCTTTCCTCGGAAACAATACATAACATAAAAGGCTTCACAGAGAATAGAGATTATTGGATTGGTCCAAGGTCGAGTTTGCAAGAGGATGAGGCAGAAAGTTTAGAATAATGGAGAGTTCGTGAACGAAGCCATGTTATGGGACCTATTTGCTTTGGGAAGAAAGTGATAACTAAGTGTCAGCAAGTTATAGCCTATGAGCCCATTGCCTGTTTTTGCATAGCCTACAAACTAAAAATGGTGTTTATATTTTTAAGTGGTTGGAAAAATTAAGACTATTATGATGTGAAAATTATATGTAGTTTGTGTCTATAAACAAACTTGGAACACAACCATACTCCTCCCTTTACATGTTGGTTGTGGTTGCTTTTGCTTGACAGGTAGAGTTAAGCAGAAACTATGGCCTGCAAATCCTAAGATATTTCCTATCTGGCCGTTGATAGAAAAAGATTGCTAGAGGACTAGTGATACTGAACATTAACTTAATTATAAAAAGAATTAGCAAATTAGATGTAAGAGGTGATTGTAGAATAAAAGAAGGATTCAGAAGTTAGTGGGTGGGTAGGCCTTAGAGTTTAAGGAGAGTTGTATTTGTACCTTTGAAGCTCGAACAGTTACTGAAGATGCCCAGAATGATCCTAAAGAGTTGGGGAGCAGAGAAGACTATAGTTGAGTTGCCAGAGGCCCCTCTGAAAATGGAAGAGTTGATACTTTAGTGTCTTCAGTATGAGGACTGGAGAGATTATTATTGATAGGAAAAATGTAATAAAAGTGCAAAACAGGTTCTCTTACACCTTTTCCAACAAGAGTGTTTTTTAAAAATCTATCTTTTAGGGCTTCATAAACAAGGAAAATTATACATGTATATGTGTTTTCTATAGTTTTCTATATTTTGTACATATACATGTATGTGTATATGTATTTGTGTATGTATATACATATATTTTTCTCTTACTCAAATCATGACTTTACACTGATTATTCCAACTCCATCCAATCTCACAAGGTATTTCCCCAAGGTCTCCCAGTCATTCCATGCTTTGATATTTCTCAGAAACACCATAGAGCAATTGAGATCTCATTGAAAATTGGCACCTAAGATCCAAAGGATTTTATATTAGTATTAGATATAATTTTTTTAATTCAAATTATTTAAATTTTTCCCCATCTACCTTCCCCTCCCCCCTAATAAACTAAATTTTTATACATTTGATAAATATTTTTTGAAATGTGAACTTTTTTTGTGAGTGGATTAAGTAGGTTTGTATTAAATAATAGAAACAGGTAACAGGGACTGTTATAGGCTGTTTACATGTATTATCTCAGATACTTATGAAACATTCTGTGAGGTAATTATTGTTAATATCTTTTTTTTTTTTTTTTTTACCATGTAGCAGTTGAGCCCTAGAGAGGTGAATTATGTTTCCTGAGGTCACATAGCTAGGAAGTTGTAGAACCTACAACCCAAAATGTATAATGTGATCCTTTAAGTATAATTTTTATTTATATTGAAAGTACTTTGATTCATAATGGAACACACAACCTGATATGAAATCATCATTTGGTATACTAACATGTATTCTACAAATGATCCTTCTAAGAATAGCAAATGAGTAAAGTAAAATTATCTTAATATTCTTGTTGATATAAATCCTGTTGAGTTCTAACCAAAATTTTACATTGCTGAGTTGTGTGATTCACCACAACTTGTGTGGATTCAGAATAGGTATATTTACTCATTGTTACATAATTTTTGTCTGGAGATTGATGATAATTCATGAACTTTCTTGTGAAGAAAGTAACAACAAGAATAAAAATAGTCAAATAGGAAAACAATGATTTTAGCTATGCGACTTTTATTATTATGTTTAATGTAATAGTTTAATTTTTGGATTTTTTTTCCTTGTAAGGAAAATCTGTCATAAGTCAGATTTTAGTAATATTGTTCGCTACCAATAACTAAAATACTGAAATTAAGAAAAATTTTAATTTTTTTAAAAGGAAGCATTATGCTCACTTAGTTTTAAAAAATCTAAAAGGGATGGATTAGGTTTTTTGCACTTATATATTCTAATGTTTTAATAGATTTTTCTCTTGTCTAAAAGAATTAAATAATGACATAAAACTTGTGTTTCTTTCCAACTTATGTGATCTTGGACAAGGCAACTGCTGGGACTCAATTCTTTATCTGTGAAATAGAGTGATCTCTTATGTAATTTTTACCTAATAAGCTTTACAAATTGACTTTAGATTCTGGAATATGGTGTCTGAACCCTCCATGCCTATATCATGGTTCCTGAGTCATAAACAAATGATCAGTTTTTGTTTATTGAATAAGGAAATTAAGACGTATTTTTTTTTTGTGCAAAACTTTAAAAAGTAAAATATCAAAATTTAAGATAATACTAATTGCTTTAAGGAACTTTCAAACATTGAGTATTTTAAAATATACTGTTAAACATAATTTTACTCACATAAGTTCACTATTGTTTATACTTAGAAAACCAATCTAATTAGCATAATAGTTCTTTATGTTATTAAGGGCCTTTAGCTCTATGAATTCATTTTAGCCAAATGCAAAGTAATTATTAGACATTTGTCTGAAAATACACAATAACCATTTAAAAGATTAATTTCCTTGAACAAAGACTGTCTATGTGAACTGAAGCCACCCATTGACATTCTCTCCTCAATGTGCCTGTGTCCTATTTCTTGCTGGGCCAATAGTGAAGATATTGTTAAATGCAGCCTGAAGGGAGGTACTGAATTATAGTTTCTAAAGCTTTCACAAGCATTTTGGTTATTCTGTTTGGACTGTTTTGTCCAAATGAGTTTTTTTTGACTCTAGGAACCATTGATGACAAATTAATCATTTAAACTTATGGTAAGCTTCCTATCACTTACTTTAGGCCCTATAGCACTATTATGATCTTATGACAATTCTTTTTTACGGACTTCTTAAACTTTCTCTGGGTCATAAATAAAAATAAGGATAAAAATTATTTGTCCCAATAAATGGAATGAAGCTATAGTATCAATGTGGATTTGTGTATATGCGCACGCATGCCACTTTTTTCAAGGATCTCAGACCTACATTTTTAGTTGTGTTTTCTTCTGATAATGTGAATATTAGTTGTAGTGTATGACATTAAATCTCTGAATAAGTTCAAAACATCCCTGTGTTATTGGGAAATCTAGAACAAATAATTTAGTCTTTGTTTTTTTTTTTTTTTCCTCCTTCATTCATATGGTGTAGGAAATACTTAGGGTAATTATGAAATTATATGAGTTGATAATGAAGAACTTTGAAAATTAAGAATGATATATAACTGGGTATTTTGTTATATGCAGCTTTTACTAATGTCTGTCCATAGAAAAAAAATGATTATTTTTCTATTTGTATAATAAATGCGCTTGGACTTTTGAAAGTTTTTAAAGGTGCCCTCAGTAGAATTTGATATAGGATAGTGACTTTTTCTTCCAGATGAAAAAAAAACAAAACTAGAAAAGATAATGGCTTGCTCGAAATCATATTGTGTGACTGTGTCAATCTTTGCATTTCATGGTATGTTAAGATGTAGAAAGAGTATCTTGTGAGCTTGTTTTGGTTTACTCAGTGACATAATAGTGGAAGAGAAAAGCTACAGATCATTTGATGAGTAGCTCCCATATTGTGTGAATTTACTTAGAAATATTTTTTAAATTTTATTTGAATATCCTGTGTGAATTCATAATTTTTCAAATAAAATAAGCCCCACTTTGAAAGCCTGACCAAGAGGAACTAAAAATGTGTACTTTTTTTTTTTTTCTCTCATGCTTCTCTCTTGATCTCATTACATCCTAAGAAGCATCATCAATCAATGCACTGAAACCAGAAAGCTCAGCTGCCATTTCAGTGTTTTGGTTCAGACTTTTTCTGAGTTAGAAGAGAGAAACAACTTAACCTGTTTAAAAGGTTTTTCTAGGCTGTGGCTCCTGTCGGATTTTTTAAAATTGTGTTAAGGATAGTTAGTAAACACTTCTTATATTTTTTGAAAAATTGAAATATGTTAAAAGTAACCCTCAAATCTGAGTCATACTCTCTGAGGATTGATTTTGTTAGCTCAAAGATATATGGAACTTTGCACGTTGAGGGCGTTGGTACATTGTTGAGGTCGTGTTTGGGAATTGTGTAGTGATATGGGTTTGAAGAGGTCATATAGTCAGATCTTTAAAAGAAGAGGAGAGACTTTTTAGAGTTACGTGATATCCTATAATTTTCAAAATAATATTTTAGATCTTCATGTCTTGCTTAAAATTTTTTTTTCATATTCCATTATTATAACTTCATATTCTATGACTTGAACTCTCATAGAACTACTACCCATTGTTTTTCCATCTTGGAGTTCATTCTGTTCTCCACTGCTCCAGGGTGAGGAGATAGGAAAATTAAAAGTATAAGGGGGGAAGGTGGAGAGAAAAAATAGGCATTAGAAGCAACACTGGAATAGTGCAATTGAGATTATAACTGAAAAGTCTATATCTGTGAATATAGGCATCTTAAAACTTGCCAAATATCAAAATATAGAATGTGGATACTTCCAACAGAACTTACTTTTGTTTAAATTATTTGTAGTGGTGAATTGAAGGATTAGGGGAGTAGACAAATTATTTTGAGACAGTGATTTATCAGTTGTCTGATCAGATGGAGATTCCAGAGTTCAAGGGAGTATAGAGAAAAAAATAAACCTTTACTTTGCTGTAGCGCATGTTCAAATTTGAAAGGATTTTCTAAAGTAGAAGCCTAGAAGTTACTCTCACAGTGTTTACATTTATTCGCAATTTATTAAATGCTAAAACCTTTACACTTGTGATGAATATTTTAAATATGAGACGTGATTTTACCTTCATTATTTTATCTTACTGAGTTTACAATCTGGGAAGAAAAGATGTGTTGAACCAAAGAAAATTATACAAGAGAGATAATTTTTGCTAAATTACATAACAAATGCTCCATCAGCAAAAACAAAAATTAGCACAGGCAGAAGTTAGCTAGTGAAGTTACTAAGAAGAGATTAGGTCCCTGACTGTGGCGTGAGCACAGAAGAGCAGTTGGTCCTAATTTAGGCCCCTAGCCTAGTTTATGGCCCAGAGCGTGACAGAAGGCACTGCTATTTTTTTTTTTTTTTTACATTAACCTCTCTCAGTCAGCTTATTTGTGAATGTGTGTGTATTCTTTTGGCTTCTATATACAGTGTTCCTTGGTTTTTCTGCTTGACATTTCTAATTTCAGGATTTACATTTATTTTCACTCTGTAGTCCTATCTTAAGAAGTTCAGTTTGCTAACTTCACTGGCTTTCAGAACTGGTGCTTTTTTGTTTTTCATTTTTGGTCTTTAGTGTTTAAAATTAAAGTTTCGAATGTGCCTTTTGTCATAGAAGCGAAAGAAAGTGAAGTATTTATTGAATATGTGTATATTGGAGGTTTATATGCAGTGCAGTATATCCTCTTAACAAGTTTAGAAAAGTTATTTTTCCCATTTTATAGACAACGAAACTGAAGATCACAGGTTAAGTATATTTGCCTGAGGCTGCAGTCAGTAAACAACATCAGATGCTTTATTTCCTACTATCTATTCTTTCTATGGAATCACTAAAAAGGGAGGAAAAAGGAAATAAGAGATTGAGAGATCTGAATTGAACATCTTTTCAATTAAGAGAATAAAAAGCTTTTGAATTATGAGTCAGGAGCTTCTGTACAAATTATTCTATTTCAGAAAGGTTTCATGACTTGACAGTCTCTCTGAACTTTTTTTTTTTTCTTTTTTTGGCAAGGCAACCCTTGCTTGACCTCACAGATTGCAAGGACCTTGGCAGCTTGCAATCCCTTATTTTTTAATTTTTTACACCTACAAGCACCTGGTCTTCCTAGGTGGGCTCCCATCCAAGTACTATCCAGGCTCGGCCCTGCTTAGCTTTCGAGGTGAGATGGGATCTGGCTTGTTCAGGGTAGCATGGCTATAGACGGTCTCTCTGAACTTTGGTCTTCTCATCAGTAAAATGCGGTTAATGCTTTTTCATAGGAGTATGGTGAAGAAATAGAGCCCAGTGTATGGTATGTAGTAGGTATGTAGGGGAATTGCATGTATATGTTGTCACTACTAAACAGTAGGTTTGTATTTATCATTGGATGTATAGTTAATTAGATGGTTTAGCTTTTGGCATGTGAGTATTGAACCTTACCTTAGCTTAATTCCTTTTCATTTTTCCTTATTTTATACAGTTGACCCTTGAACAAAATGGGTTTGAAGTGCATGAGTCCACTTATACATGGATATTTTTTAGTAAATACTTATAATACTGTAAATGTATTTTCTCAACATTTCTCTAAATTACCTTATTGTGAGAATACAATATATAATGCATATAAATACAAAATATATGTTAATTATGGTAAAGATTCTGGTCAACAGTAGGCCATTAGCAGTTAAGTGTTTAGGAAGTCATGTTATACATGGATTCTCGACTCTGTGGAGGTGAGGAAGGTTAGGGTCTGTGCCCCTAACTTCTGTGTTTTTCAAGAGTCAACTATATTTATATTTCATCATATCTATTTGTCATCATTGAGAAAAATTTTTCCCTCTGTAGTTGCCTCCACACTTAAAACAGCCTTGCTCCATGACTCCCATGACAAGCCCTGTGAGGGCATGAGAAAGAAAGATCCTTTGTGTTCATGCTCTCAAATAGTATGTTCTCCTTGGGATCACTAGTCTCTTCCCCAAAAAGGTTGGTGAGCTTTGTCCTCACCTTTGCAGAGAAAGGAGCAGCAAGGAGCGATTGGCTGCTTGCCACTGGTTACTAGCAGAGACTTAAAGTGAGTCAGCATTCATTCTGTTTTCTTTCCACTCTGACATCTGTCTGCCATCTGTCTGCTTCTGACCTCCTTTGGCTTGTCTTTATAACCTTTTATTAAACACTCCCTAAGCTTCCTGAAAGACACCATAATATTGTCTTTTGGTGGGCCTTCAATAATTCTTCCCCTAAACCAAATACATTAAAGCCACACTTAATTTTCAAAGAAGAGCAAGTAACTTTTGGAACAATTTGTACATCATTTCAGGCGAGGTTATTTATATGAATATGCCCTTTGCCTCTCTGGCCCCATGCCAAATACTTCATAGAAAATTCCAAGGAATGAAATTGTGTTCTGTGAGTAAATATGACTACTTCCTTCTCAGACAAAACTGCTTAAGCTGTTCAGCCCTTTATGCCAGTGATCCCTAACCTTTGTTGGCACCAGGGACCAGTGCTCCTGTGAGAATCTAATGCCTGATGATTTGAGGTGGAACTGAGGTGGAATGCTAGTACTGAGGAACAGCTGCAATACAGATGAAGCTTCCCTCGTTACCTGCTACTCACCCCCAATTGTGTAGCCTGCTTCCTAGCAGGCCACAGATTAGTACCAGATTTGGGGGTCGGGGTTTGGGGACCCCTGCTTTGTGTTATCCTGACACTTTCTCTTATTTTGCCTTTACCCTTTTCTCAGATTCCTTATTTTGCTTTTATTGGGACTTGAAAACCTCTAAAAGATTTTTTCTTTGTTGTGTTAGAGAAAATGACAGGAATAGGGCAGAAAAAAAAGCTGTCGCTAAAGTAACCGAAATGCCAAAGTGTGGACAGCCAGTCCTAAATAACTAAAACTCAGCTGTATCCAAATGTGGGGTTGACTGATGCTGAAATAGCAGGGGCTTTAGAGTTCTGGTGAACCTTAGGAATCAGAATTTGCCTCTTCATTTCACAGAGTAAGGAATGACATTCTGGAGAGTTGCCCAGAGCCATACAGCAAAGTTCAATGGGACCTTGGTCTCTTGACTTGTATTTGGCACTTTTTTGTGATTGAGATGGAATTATCTCAGAATTCACAAAATGGTAAACATTTCCATGACCTTAATACTGTGATGGCTTTTTAAATAACTTTCACTTTACTCTCATAAAAAATGAAATGTATTTAAAGTTAGGGGGTTATTGTTGAATTGTCAAAATATTTACTGTAGATTTTAACTTGCAAACCCCTCATATGTCATTAATTATAATCAATTCAAACTCATTGTTAGTCAGGGGACTGGTTACATCCTGGTGCATCCATGTGGTAGGATATTATGCCTCTTGATTTTGGAATAATTTTTGATGGCATGAAGAAATGCTTAGGACATATAAAGTGATAATCTGAAATATATACAGTATAATACTAATATCAAGATTTAAAAAACATAGATGCTTAGAAAGTAACAGGTGCTTTGAATGTCAGGATTATGAATAATTTCTATTATTTTACTTGGTTTTCAAATTTCCTACAAATGCATATACTATTATAATCAAGTCAGTGAATATTATGAAAATTTAATTTATTCATTTCCCACACAATTGTAGCAACAATGAACATGGTAAAATGATGTATCTTTGAAGCTCCATAGTGTAAATTATTTATATTATGATCTCTTTTTTTTTGTTCCCTGTTTTTCTACTGTAGATTATTTATAAATGTATTTTTATTCCTTAGGAGATTTTTTTCCATGTGTCTGTTATACTTCATTTGAGGTACATATCCCCTTTATTTTTACCTTTAGTTGTCAGTTTTGTTCAAATAATTCATGTACACAGTTTAGAGTCAAGTGATACTATAGGCCTTGAAGACAAAGCATAACAGTTCTTGAATTCAGTCACCTATTACCACCCTATGGCTTACACTCCAGAAGAAACAATGCATTTAGCTATTCCATAGGGAGCTTACTTCCACATTGCTAACTAAGATGCTCCTGTTCTTCATTAATTTTAGACAGCATTTACTTTCTCTTATCGTAGATGGAGGTGTTAACTCCCATACCCCTCTTTACCTCTTCCTTCTCAGCCTCCCTGTTTGGTTAAATGACTAAATTTAAAGCAATTGTGTTCCCCATCTCCTCTACCAAATAATAAATTGTAATTATGTTCCCTTTCTTTTACAGTTTTGTTTTTTTCCTTAACATCTTATTTTAAAATTAGTCATACAGTATGCCTCTCATTCCCTAAAAGTCATCCTTGGTTCCCATTGTTTGTAGGAGAAAATCCAAGCTCAGTGTGTGTATAACCTGTGAGCTTACCTGGCTCACTCTTCATTTTTCCAGCCTCAACAATCACTACTTTCTACACCTGTGCCTCAACTCGGAGTTACTGTTTTGTAGTGCCTTGAGTGGGCATATTGTCTCTTTTCTCTTTCTTTGCTGTGTACAGTCTTGAACACCTATCCTACTGCCTTCCGTGCTTACCAAGTTATATCTCTAGGAAAGTCTTCTTCTCAGTCCTTTCATCCCCATCCACCACACTTCCAGCATGTCTGGGTTAGTTGTCCACAACACCCTTGTATATTCGTCTATCCTGTGGCTTTACTCATCTGTTTATAATGTTTCTCGCTACTGTTCTCACAGATGTGGTCTGGGGTCCCCTCAGGCCTCCTATGATCCTTTAAAGCATCTAAGAGGTCAGCTACTAGGTTTTTCTACTATAACATCTGAAAAAACTAATGTTTGCAAAACAGCTTGTGAGGAAAATAGCCTTGGGGCATGCCACTCCAAACTATGCAACTGTGTAACCAGATTACGAGGAAAACAATAGCAATCTTAAATTTTTAGCACAGCTAATCTACTGGGATTTGCACCAAGCATCACAGCCTTAAACCCTAGGGTAGGGTTCATCTTTCTCCTTTGAGATTTAGGCCTTGAAATATAGTTTGCTATGGATATCATTTTTAATCAGAATTAAAAATCTGAACCTGGGTATAGCTTTCATTAGTCTGTTATTTTAATTCAGGGACAATGACTAGCATTTTTTTTTTTCATCTGCAGTCATAGCTTGTAATTACATCTAATTGCTTATAATATAATTTTCACCTTTTGCTTTAAGTCTTCCTAAGTTGCTAAGGTATCTCTGTAATACATGAAAGCTTGTACCTTCCTGTCACTTCAGCGCATGAAAGGTATTGATAACCACCACAACTTCCTCATTATCTCTACATCATTACCCTAAGTACTAAATGTAAGCAATAACTTTTGTTAAACATGCATTGTCACAGATTGTACCTCCTATTCCAGGAAACCTTTCCTGACTGCCTGTCACCTGGATATCTCATGGCTTTCTGTTCAGATCTGTTTGTCCTTACCAGACCAGAGAAAGGAGTTTGGGAAGTCTGGTTTCACAATTTTGCAGTGCATGTTGACAAGGTCATGTTTTTTGCAGCTTCTGAGTACCTGGTCTCAGGTCTGTTGGAGTAGGTCTGAAGCACAGATTACACTGCACTTTCTAAAATGAAATATATAATTGTCCCTTCCTTGTTAATATCTGGACAGACTCTCTTGTCTATAGTAGATGTTCTTAGAGTGGAATCATGGTGTTACTGAATAAAAGGGGGTTTATTTTGCCTGCATGCATCAAAGCCAGATGAGGTGCGAGCAGGGGGTTGTAGCAAAGAAAGGTTTATTCAAGGAAATAACACCAAGCCCAGAGACACAGGTGAGCCAGGGCTCAAAGACCTGGCCCCCTGGTGACCTCTTGGGCAGCGATCCCCAATCTTTTTGGCACCAGGGAGGGACTAGAGCTTCTATGAGAATCTAATACCTGATGATCTGAGGTGGAGTTGAGATGGTGATGGGTTGCAAATACAGATGAAGCTTCCCTTACTCCCCCCCCACTCACTACCTGCTGTGTGGTTGGGTTCCTAATAGACCACAGACTGGTACCGGTCCGTGGTCCCAGCATTGGGGACCCCTGCTCTAGGGGATAGGTTATAGAGGGGAAAGATTGTTAGTCATAGTAGCTAAGGGAGTAGGGGTTGTGGGCTCAACTAATTGGTCAGGGCTAGGGAAGGAGGCAGTTAATTGCATCAGGTCCTGATGCCCTTCTGTCTATTTTGAGGGGATGTGACCCAGAGGGTGGTTCTGCCTTCATGAGTCTGGAGCTGAAATACAGCTGGACAAGCTGGTATAGTCAGTTTGACTGAAACTCTGTGGTCAACAGACGTGAGGCTTTGTTTCCAAGACTTTGATGCTGACCAGAATCTGATGTCCTAAGGGTTTTAATGATTAAGGGTGTGGTTGTGCAGAATGTGCAAAGGTGGAAGGATAAGGAAAGAAAAGAAGCAGGTGGTCATGGTGCATGCTATTAGACTAGACAAAGCCAGTTTGAATCAAGGAGAGGAGAAAAAGTCATTTTAAAGATGTGAAACTTTTTGCAGTTACAATGGATCTCTAGGAACTCGGGAGCCTTCCGAAGTTGTATGCAAAACTTCTGATTTGTATTTTAATAGAGAGGGCATAAATATAATCAAACTCAGAGGGTTCAGCCTAAAAAGAAATCACTAGCCTGCAGGTCTTACAGTACTGAAAAGTACCCAATTGCATGTAATTTCTCAAAAGTATCATGTGGTCTCTTGCTTAAATACCAGTTCTTTCCTCACCCTATAATTCCTTTACCATTTTAAAGCTATTACACAAATCATACCTTTAAGAAGGTGTTCCTTGATCCCTGGATTCAGTTCCCACTTTGGGTTCCTTTGGTCTCATGCACTCTATCCATTTATAGGTGATTTCTCACTTGTAAGCAGGCATGTGAATGCCTTCCTAATGGGCTTATTGTAACTTTTAATGAGATAATATACAGATAACGCTTAGTCCAGTGTCTGTCAGCAAATGGTAGTAGTTCTTGTTTTCTTGATTCTTCCTCTTGTCTTTGTCACCAAAAGTGTGAGCTTCTGTGCAGTAAAGTCATTGTTTTGCTATTATAATCTTGGATAGGTTAGAGTTCAGTAGGACTTGAGAAGAGTCAGGTCATTTCAGTCCTAGAACCAAACAAGGGGGATAATTTTTCAAACTAGTAAATTATGGCATTTCCAGTAGAGCCATTTGTTAAACATCTATGCACAGTCAGAATTAGTTTTATAAAATCCTTAGGCATTTACCACAGTGGAAACTAAAGAACTATCTTTCCATCTTAGCGTAGTCACTTTTTCTTTAATCTTGGGAAGACACTCATTCTTTTGTTATGAACCAGGTGAAAAAGTTAACCTGTGCTTAGAAGCCATGTCATTAAAAAATAATCTTAGAAGCCATGTCATTAAAAATAAAAATAAATGCCAGAATTGCACTCAGTGACTTGAGATGCTTGAGCTATAAAAGGATGCCAAAGCTACAACCCACTGAAGAAACGTCACCTATGCATTACATGATGTGAAATAACACTCGTGAAGGAGAATGGTGTTGTAAATCCTTGTATTTTTAAAGTTATTTTATTTTTTGGATGTGGGGGCATTGGAGCCAGCCACGTTGTGTGAGTTTGTCTGAGTGTGATGTGAATCTACAGTATTCTCAGAAAGTTTAAGGAGATCATAGGAAAAGACAAAAGGGATATAGACAGACACTGGGACAGGCTCTGGTGAGAAAACTGCCCAGTAATGTTGCAGCAGCTCAGTATCAGGGGTCTGAGGATCCTGATGAAGCTCGAGACCCGATTGCTTTTCTTGAGCATGCTCCCTTGCCAGAGTTAGCTCTTGTTTTTGATCATGAGTCTTTCATTTTTTGCTTTCCCTCTTTTAATACATGTATTAATGTATGTATTTACTTATTAACTACAGTTGAATAGAGCTTAAATTGTTTATACAGTATTATGTATTGACATTTTAATTTAGTCTCAAGGTGCATTTGTTTCCATAGAAAGATGCTGAGTTTGACTTGTTAAAAAGTTAATTTTATGTGTATGTATGTAACACATGTTCTATTGCTTAAATTATTCAAGTTGTTAATGAAATTTGTGGTTTTATTTCTCACAAGGTTTACCAAACAATTTTTATATACACATATACACACACTTTAAAAATGTGGGTCTGTTTTTATTTTTACGTTTTGTAATCAGTTTTTGGATATGTCATTCTTTGAGTTAACATTTTGAATTTATATGGTATGTTTAGGAATTGTTAGCAGATTTTTAAGTGTAGGAGTTTAATCAAGTAATCCATATACATTAGACTAGACTTACTATATTCTAAAGAAGGTCACATGGCTTGGTGATTAGAACATAGCTTCTGGAGTCTGAAAGACCTGGGACTATGTCCCAGCAGTGTCACTTTTTAGAGCAGCACTGTAATATGGCACCTACTGACCACACATAGCTATTAAGCACTTGAAATGTGGCTAGTATTGACTGACTGAATTTTAAATTGTATTTAATTTTAATTATTTGGGTCTAGGGAAACACATGTGACTAGTGGCTACCATGAAGAGCCTCACAGTATGAGGTGACTTAACTTTTTTGCATTCCAGATTTCCCATCTGTGCAGATGAGGTCATATCTAAGCTATCTTTTGTGATTGTTCTAAGAACAAAATATATATATATATTTAACACGTGCCTGGAATAGAATACACCCTTGAGAAATGTTAGTTGTAATGACTATTACATATTTAATAAACTGAAATTACTTTCTTTTGAGCATTAATTTAAACATGTTTATTTTTATTCCCTTTCAGGATTAATTTATTTTTGGAAATCAAGTGCAATATTAAAAGGAAATCAAACCATACTACATTATTGGAAGCCATTTCTGCTAATTTTATTACATTTTAAAATTTATGATTTGATTTGAATACTATCATGGGAGGAGCTGTGAGTGCTGGGGAAGATAATGATGACTTAATTGATAACTTAAAAGAAGCTCAGTATATTCGCACTGAAAGAGTGGAACAAGCCTTCAGAGCAATTGATCGCGGAGATTACTATCTGGAAGGCTACCGAGACAATGCTTACAAGGACTTAGCCTGGAAGCATGGGAACATACACTTGTCAGCACCTTGCATTTATTCTGAAGTTATGGAAGCGTTGAAACTTCAACCAGGATTGTCTTTTCTTAACCTGGGAAGTGGAACCGGATATTTAAGTACAATGGTGGGCTTAATTTTAGGTAATTTTATTTTTGTAAAATTCTTTTTAAAAGTAAGCTGTTTGTATTACTGTTTATAATTTACAGTGTTTGTAACTTTGTGTATAGTATATGTTTGAATGTGTATACTCAAAAGTAGTTCTTTTTTTAAATGGAAACACAAGGTATTAGTAATCTTATTCTCAGCCTTGACCCTGATAGTTAGCTTCTACATTCAGTCTTAGACTAAAAAAATTCTTGGAACTGTTTCTCCAGTCATTGTCTGTATTTAAATTGAACAGCTGGTAGGCAGGAGATTCAGTAGTGTAATATAATGTATTCCAGATAAAGTATTCTGACTGCATAGTGTTTGATGGTTATCAGTGTCTCATTTTAAAGGGAATGGTGCCAGGTTTTTAAAAAAAGATATAGGAGTATATGGGAAACAGAGAGTGTGGCACTGGTGGAACAAAGCAAAGGATTGGAAAAAACTAGGAGAGAGAAGTATATGTCATCCTTAAGCTTTCAGCATACTTATTGTCTCTTGTGCCAGGCATTACTTCTGGTGAGAGTATACAGTAGTGATCAAAAGGGGCAAATACCTCTGACTTCAAGAAGCTTGTTGGATGCTTACTGTGAGAACTAAGCGTTGTTGAGCATTTTATATACAGTAACTTATTTAACGTTCCTAATAACGTTCCTAATAACGTTCCTAAGTGAAGTATAAACTGTTATGATTTTCCTGTATATAGGTGAGTTAAACTGAGGAATAGAGAAGCTAAATTACTTGCCTAAAGTCACATAGTTAGGAAGCGACAGCTGGAAAATATGGAATATGGGTGGAAGAAATGGCTGGAAGAAAATCTATAAAACATGATGATGATGAATGGAGGATAAAAACTGTGAATTTTATTAAGCCATTTAGTATTTGCTGAGTGCTAACTGTGTGGTAGGCATTAATGTAGAGCATTAATGGTCCATAACATGGACTCTTACCCTTGAGTTCACAGACTGGTGGGGAGAGAGACAAAAACCAATTTCTCATCCAGTGTGGTATGTGCTATAATTGAGGTGTATGCCCAAGTTATAGGAATAATACTGGTTTAAAATTTACTCTCAAGTGATGGGGAATCATTGAAAGGTTTTAAATAGAGAAATGACTGTACTCTAGTAGGTTAACTATGTCCCTGTGTGCTGGACAGTCCTAGTTTATCCCTGTTGTCCTAGCTTCAGTATTAATAATGTCCTTTTCTTTCCCAGAGTGTCCCAGTTTGGACAATAATAATGTGGTCACATATGACACTTAAGGCATTTTTCAGTCCTGAAATTTCCCTTTCCTGCACGTTGGCTGTCTTCTTACTTTCTCTCCTAGTCATGGAACCCGAAAAAAAGAAGTACTTTCCTCTCATAGTTGAGTCAGTTCCTGATATAAACAACTGCTCAAAATGGTAGCAAATTATTAATTTTTTGCCAAAAAAGAAATTTATCAGCTTACATTTAGTTCTCCTGCTTTCCCAAGACAGGAATTTCTCTGCAGATTGGGAAGCCTATCATTTCTATCACAGTGCCTCTTTGGGAACAGAATCTTTAGGGGTTGAGACGGCTTTCAAATCAAAGGAACTTAGTAGAGGAGTAGGGAGAGCTTCTTTTCAAAAATGAGTTACCCTCCTTGAATCAGTGCATTTCTTGGCCAGCTCTGACAACTTTAGGCTGGAGTCCAGGCTTCTTACCATGTTTGTCAGCCTCAGAGCACCTGTTATCCTGTCTTCCACTTCTCCAACCTTTTCAACTGGCTCTTGCTGAGGGAGATCAGTGTAGCCAGAAGCCTGGCTGGAAGAGAGAGATCATAATTGGGAAACTTATCAGCAGTGAGGCGGCCCTCTTAAACCCCATTTCTCAGTCTCAGTCCAAGAGATGAAATCCTGTGGCCAGATGTATTTACAGGGCAACCTCAAAATTCATCGTATCTTGAATGTCTTACTTAATCCTTACCAGAGAGCGGTGTGGGGAAACAGACCCTTGTCTAAATGATCCATAATGCACTAGGTATTTTCCTTCTGTTACAAGGCTCCAGGGAGTCATGGGTCTTTAGTTACATGTATGACTGATCACTGGACATTATTGTAGAACTTAACTGTGTATGATCCTGCATAGACCAAGATATCGTTCTGATGGGAAATATTCATTTTGTTAGAAAGGTAAAAGTACTTCAAAGAAGGAAAGGGAGAAAGAATAGAGTCTGTAAAACTATGATTATAGCTAATAAATCTTGATCTATCCAGCTTTTGAGGAAGCTTAATCTTTTTTTCCCATCTTTTTTTGTTTTGTGTTTTGAGAGCATTTAAGTCAAGGAAGGGAGGCTACATCTATAAAAATCACATGGAAACTAGATCCAAAGAAGGATGCTCACATTTATCTCCCAATTACAGGATGGGAATGACAGGTGCTCACCATCAACAGTGGTTCTCATCTGAGGACATGCTCAGTATAATCTGGAGGTATCCAGGCTAAGGCAGGGAGAGCAGGGCATCTGTGCTTTAATGATACAGATAAGGAAGATATCCCTTGAGGAGTTTTCATGCCACTCCAGAAACACACTTACATAGAGAGGTTGGGTTACCATCTTGAGAGACCTGTTGTTCACTGAGAGGAAGTTAGGTTTATCTTAACTTCAGGAAATTGCTTTTGAATAAAGGAGATTTAAAACAGTTTTTCATAAATGTAGTTTATTTTTGTCCCAGATCTGGAGAAGGGATCACCTCATTTAGACAGCTTGTTTAGTTTCAAATTGAAGATAAATTCTTGTTCCACTCATTTCTTGAGGGTCTTCCTAGAACCAAGGAATTTCACAAAGTCTTGTATTTACTTGATTCCCCTCTCAGTACTATTTTCTTATATCTATTCCATTGAAAAATAGGGTATAAGAAAAGAAGCCTCCCAACTCCTCTACTTTCCGGAGTTGAGTTCAATATCAGAACCAGGAAGGCAAGTTATTCTGATAATCTTTCTCATTCAGGTTGGAGTGGTTTTCTATTCTGATCTTTTTTGCTTAGGGATTCACTACCATTTTCTAATATAACCCATAATATAAAAATTAAGATTTCTTTTAAAACCTATAACATCAGGGTCCACTGAACTTAATGCCTTCCTTAGTCCCTTGCCTATTTCCTCACTTAAAAGGAGTTTTAGTAAACTTGCAGTTATAAATTACTGTAATCCAGTTTGAGAACACTCCCATCATTCCAGAAAAATCCTTCATGCCCAGTTGTATCTAATTCCTGTTCCTACTCCTGCCCCTGGCAAACACTCATCTACTTTGTCACTATAGATTTACCTTTTCAATACATTTTTATCAGTGGAATTATATAATAAATGGTCTTTTGTGTATCTTAGCATTGTTTTCAAGGGTCATCCATGCTGTAGCATGTATTAGTTCTCCATTCCTCTTTAGGGCTGAATAACATTCTGTTGTGTGGGCATAGCACATTTTGTTGCTCCATTCACTTAATGGACATTCGGGTTACCACTTTTTGGAAGTTATGAATGATACTATGAATACTCACATATAAATTTGTGTGTGAACATTTTAATTTCTCTTGGATAGATTCCTAGGAGTGGAATTGCTGGGCTGTATGGTGAGTTTATGTTTAATTTTTAAAGAACTTGGCAAACTTGTTATTTTCTTATTAATAGGCATCTTAGTGGGGTATAAAGTGATATCTCATTGTGGTTTTGTACTTCTCTAAGGATTAGTGATGTGGAACATCTGTTCCTATGCTTTTTAGTCATTCCTATATCTCTTTGGTGAAATGCCCATTCATATCTTTCCCCCATTTTTTAATTAAGTTGTTAGTATTCTTATTTAGCTGTAAATGTTCTTTATATATTATTCAAATCTTTTCCTCCATTTTTTGATTAAGGTGTTAGTATTCTTATTAGTGAGTCGTAAGTGTTCCTTATATAATTTTGGATACAATCTCTTTATCAGAAATATAATTTTTAAATATTTTTTCATGCCCTTTTAGAAGGCTCTTGGCTCACTATAGGCCATAGAATCAGGGAGATCCAGATTCTCCCTCTGTGTGGTCCTCTGCATCTCCCCATCCTCATTTTTATGGTGGTGGGTGGTGGTGGTGGGGTGGTGGTGGTGGTGTGGTGGTGTGGTGGTGGTGGTGGTGGTGGTGGTGTGTGTGTGTGTGTGTGTGTGTGTGTGTGTGTAAGACAGCACATTCTGCAAGTTTCCAGGGTTCTTTTTAAGGTAGATTGTGTTTTCTACATTTAACCAAACCTCAGTTTTCCTTCTATCTGCTGTCCTCCTCCTTTTTTTTTTTTTTTTTTTTTGGTGGTGATGTAGGAGGAGGAAATTTTATTTTTTATTTTGAGAAATTACAAATGTCGTTCTTGGTATGTGCTTTATTTTGGGATCTGAGCACACCTATTTTGAAAAGAACCATTTCAGTTAGGCTACTTGTCATTTTCTGAAATCAGCAAAGTGCTTCACTGTTTAAACTGTTATTTCTTAGTCCTCGTTAGACTTTCTTGCATTTTCTGCCTGTACATCCTGTATTGAGCTGCCACTACTATTCTATATTTTATGTTTTTTTTCCCTTCTCTTCACTACTTTTGGTTGTGGAGTGGAAAACATTACTCTTGACCGTCTCCTTCCCATTGCAGCTACCTCTGCAAATCAGTGATTTGTGTTTATGGATATTACTGCTAATCATTTCAGAGCAACAAATAGTAAATGATAAAATATATTAGGAAACAGAACAGGCTTTAGAAATTTCACAAAGTCTTCATAGCAATTTTTTCTGGTTATTATTTCCACATACTGTTCTTGGAAATTGTAAGGCAGTCCTCTCAGTGGTGCAAAAAATCTTAGGTGGTTCTCTGTACATCTTGAGTTGTTAAATTAGGAATTAACTCTCCCCAACTTGGATCATCTGTGTACCAAATACAGTCAATTCTTACTATTTGTGAATTTGCCTACTTGCTAAAATTTATTTGTAACCCTCAAATTAATATTTGATGGGGCTTTTGAGGTCATTCATACACATATACAGAGGAGTGAACAATGTGAGTCTCTGTGAGCATGTTCCTTCCTAGAAGGGGTGGAACAGGTGACGCTCTGCCCTCTTGTTTCCCCTGTATTACAGAAATAGTCACAATAGGGAGACAAGTGGGCAGTGTGGTACAAGCAGTTCTGGCTGTGGGACCCATTTCTGGCTTCATTAGTGGGGTATCCTCACACAAATCACTTATCACTTTTGAAGTTTATTTTTTTCTTTTGTGAAATAAAATAGACTTAACCAGGATGAGGTTTAAGAATTTTGTATTATCTATTTCATGTATGTTCACATGTATCCATATTGCCCTAGTAGCAGTGGTTCTCATTTGCTAATTGTTTGCTGGACTTTTTATAATATAAACTATCACAAATAATGAGTATCGATTCTATATATTTCCGAAAATTACTAAATCTTTTTGAAGTTATATGTGTGAAATAATTTGTGAATCTCTGTCTCCCAGTATAGGAGCTGGTGCCTAAAGAATTGTCTTCTCATACAGTCTTACCTAGGCTGGCTTGGATCTTGTACTGAGTGCTTCAGATTAAAAACAGAGGTTGACTTGAGTCTGCAGGGCTGCTTGGCCTGCTGAAGTTCTTTGTCCCTTCTGGAACCTGTCTTCTCATTCTCTCTGGGTGGCTCCTGCAGGGTTAGTTCATCTCACCTCCCAGACTTTTGACTTTCAAAGTTTGTTTTCCTGAATTTCAGATCCCTTTGCTTTGTCTTTATAAACACTCTCTGTCCTTTTATGGAAGCTTCTTTGGCTTTAACCTGTAGTGAAGGGCAGATTATTCTTCTGTCTTCAAGTAATAGCCACAAACAGAGGATTCACAGATTTCTAGCACCAAGGTCTATCTGCCAAGTTCTAGACACTCTTGAATCTTTCAAACTGTGCCAACAAAGTGGATATTTAAATGTGCAGTGCTTATTGCATATTTCTTCAGTGTATACAAGATTCCAAAAGTTCAACCTGTCTCCAGCTCAAGTTACCCTTTCTTACCCTATCCCACAGAATACAAAGCAGATCAAATTTTCTTTCTCCTCCTCTGTTTCCCATTTTGGTGAAAAGTACTTTTTTCATCCCAAAATTATTCAAGGCAGAATCTGAACATCAGTCTCTTTCCTCTCTAATTATCTTTTGTGGAGGTAATATATTCATAGGGTTAAAAAATCCAAAAGAATCAAGAGGCATAATTTGGAAGATTTTTCTTCTCTTTCTCCTCCATTTTATCAAGTTGCCTCCATACTGCAAGAATAACTTTATTATAGATTTCGAAGATTCTGTCCATTTTTGCATAATATAATTGAACCCATGAACAATGCAGGGGTTAGGAGTGCCCACCTCTGGGGCAGTTGAAAATCCACACACAAATTTTTTCCTACACGTAACTTTTGACTCTCCCCAAACTTAATGACTACATTCCCTTGGTATCTGGCGGGGACTGGTTCCAGGACCCTGCTGGTACCAAAGCCTGTGGATGCTCAAATCCCTATGTAAAATGGTGTTGAACAATGCATACAGTTGGCCTTCTACATTCAAGGATTCCCAACTGTGGGTCAAAAATACTATGGTGGTTGAATCCATGGCTGCAAACCCTAGGGAAAAGAGGGCAGGCTATATATATTTTTAAAAATCTGTGTATAACTAGATCTGTGCAGTTCTACCCCCGTGTTGTTCAGTGGTCATTGGTACTTACATGATGATTATAGAGATGATAATTGAAGTCAGAAGAACTTTCTTGGGTACATAAAGAATATGTATTACATTTTAGATTTCTATTAGACTGCTAAAATTAATAAATTTATTTTGAATGGAATGTACTTCTCTGTAAGATTTACTTCTGTTAAATGCCTCATTCTGTGATAATATCAGATAAAATAGATTTGAGATATACTTATGATCTTATGCTAGTATACTTTTAAATCAGGACATGAACAATACAGATTTTTTTTTGTTTTGTATATATGATTTGCCTCAGTCTTATTTGTGAACCCTTTAAACTTGGAATCATAGCTACGTTTATGTACTTTAATATTCTTTCAAAAAGTAGTTATATTTGACACTGCCAACTGCTGAGGATATAGTCGTATGCAAGACACATCACATACCTTTGAAATTGTGCACGTCATTTCTGCACTAGCATTGTGTGAACTATATGGGCCCTTTTTCATTTAGTTCAGTAAGTATTTGTTATTTATATTAGTTGATCATTCTGCTGGCCCCAGATATGGGTCCTTCTTCATTTAGTTCAGTAAGTATTTGTTATTTATATTAATTGATCACTCTGCTGGCCCTAGATTATCTTCAGGTGCTTCACAAATAATATGCAGTGGAATGAAAGAGCTGATGAAAATGGCTTCCAGGAGAATGATACATTAAAAATGAACTTGGATCAAGATCTAAAGCTGTTCAAGTTAGCATTTAAAACTATTCTTTACTATGTTATAGTTGAGCACATTTTTCCTCGGTTTATTGATTTTAACTTAATCTCTTTTTTTTTTTAATTCCAGTGTAGATGTATGAGGTACAATCACAAATTGCTCTGGACATATTAGACATGAATATTTTCAGCCTGCTGAGTAGAAATATGTAAATGAACTGATCATGACATCTGTTCTTGATATTTTTGACATTTTAGACATGTAGTTACATCAGGGTTTGGGTCCATTCTCTGTAACTGTTTAAACCAACACTCAAATTTTGCGTAAACATATTTCTGTGATTCACATGTAATAAAAATAGCACATATATCCATAAGCCAAGATGAGCCCAAGGGACTGGAACCTGAACTTTCTGGTAAATTTCAAGACTTGCTTCATGAGGACTTTACTAAACCTAGAGAGCAGAGAACACATCTGTAGTCTTAGAAATAGCCAGCCAGCTGGAGAATGGTTAAGCTAACGCAGCACGATTCAGTAAACATTTGAAAGTATTTGTCTTTAATATGCATTTTCAGTGTGATATAGTAGTATGATAGAGAAACCATAGGAAATTAATTATATCTTAATAAGTAGCAGTATATTCGATCAATTTCTCTTTAGATAGTGATTAATTTTTTGCTGATTCTCTCCTTTACCTTTGCACTGTTTAGTGTCTCTACATTATAACTTAAAATAGTCATGGAAAAAAAAATGAAACTTATACTTGTCTACATTTCACCTGTTGTCTGTCTCTGAATTTTTATGAAGTTACTTATAAATCTTCCCAAAGATGCTTAATTTTGTATAATTAAAATTAATAATAAAATAATATAACTTTTTTTGAAGATGTTTTTACATATATATTTTAGTTCTCATTGAGAAACTATACTAGTTTCATAGAAACCAAATAACTGATTAACCTACTCCCTCTTGTGGTAAATATTTAGTTTTATCCAAAATGATTTTATTTGTAGTCATTAACTCTTTATATCACTTTACTAATGAGAACAGAGATTTGGATATTCCAAAGAGATTTTTTAAATTATTTAGTTTGGGCTTTGTAATAATTAGGAGGGTATGGCAGATGTCAACCTGAGCTGAGCTGCATGTTAAGGTACCTGCAGAACCAGGGCTGCACCTGAGAGATCCCTCTACCTGTTGGAGGTGGGACATAAGCATTTACAGTTCATATTAAATTTAATCTACTTTTAAACAATTTAAAAATTCCAAGGTTATTCTAATGTGCAGTCAGGGTTGAGAACCACTTACATAGGTTATGGTTTTGTTTCTACGAGTAACCAGTTTGGTATGCAATGAGAGGGCACATTATAAGTGCTAATGATTTGTACCCATCTTGTACTTTATAGTGCGTGAAGCTCTTTTACATAATTTACATGATTTCCTCAGGGACTCATTTTATACAGTAGGAAAGTCTTCAAATGGCAAGGACTGGTCTCAGATTGTATAACTGTGAAAAGGAGGAACCAAGGTTGAACACTAGGACATCTGCCTTTAAATCTACTGTTTTTCTCACTGTCCCACAGTGTTTAGATCTGAGTCCTCAGTTGAAATGATGGATCTTTAATTAGTTCATCTTTAGAGCTTTTTTAGTTTTATATATGAAGTATATTTTGCTTGTGGCTATGTGTTATAAGTTAGCTTTACTTAGAATTCTGAAGGTACTTTATTTAAATGTTGAGTGACTCTCAGATTTCTTTGGCCTGCTTCAGGAATACTTCTGCCCTGCACACTGTACTCAAAACAGCTTTTCGAAGTACTTCAGAGTATGTTGTTCTTATTTACAACATAGATGTAAATAAGAAATGTAGATATTGCATAAACACTTCATACTTATGTTCAGCAATTATTGATCTTTATAATCTTTGATTATTGATGGTAGATGATAAATGAGCTAGATTAGGTCCAACTACTACAGAAGAAAAAGTCTCTAGGTTTTATTGGAATTTTATTATATTTGTTACAGCTCTTATTAAATGGGTTATTACCAGCCTTTAAAATAATTTTTAATGTGATATACCTGGGTTTTTCGAATAACTTTGTCATAATAGACGATTGTATATAGTTCTATTTTCTCTTTAATATTTAGCCATTTTTTAAAATGTGTTACAAAAATTAAGCATTTATTATTTCATAGAAAAATATTCATATTGGCAAATATAGAGTAATATTAGAATCTGTTGAATACAAAGTCAAATTTATGCCTCATCTGTTAGATGATGTTAGAAAGTGTTAATACTTTTCTTATGGATACCATTTCATTTTTTCTATTGACAGCTTGTACCTTTCTGTGTGTTTGTTTATTTTTTTAAAATTTTTATTCTTTTTAATCTCTTTGACAAGCTCATTTTTTATTGAAAAGCTATACATGCACACAGTTAAGACAAACTTTAGACAAGGGGTATAATAAATCTCTTTCCTATCCTAGACCTCTTAGTCCCATTCCTTAGAAGCAGCTATGTATGCTTTTTTAGGTTTCTGTGTTTCATCTTTCTGTTCTATTGAATACAGATGTCAAATATGAGTTGTAATAAAAAGCACCACGTAACATTTTTATCATACATTTGATGTATTCTAGTTGTACACTGCATTATAAATAAATGAGATTGGTGACATTGGTGACATTTAAGTTCTGCCTTTTATTAATACATTCTTTTTATTTTCAATATGTTAATTGTCAATTTATTAGTGATTATTATAGATATGTCTCCATGTTATTTTAAAAATAATTACATCTATTAAAAAATCAAATGATGTTGGCACTAGAAATCAATGCATAGTAGTATATTCTATGTGTTGTTTATAGTATTGTCAGATCCTTTGTTGATGAAATTGTCTTCATCTCTGTCAAGGTGATGTGAAAAAAAGTTGTATGAAAAATGTTCTTGATATTTTCTTAACAAACTTTAAACCTTAGTTTCAAAAGTTGCCACTTTGCTTTTAGATAGTAAGAAAGAGAGGAAAGGAAAAAGAGACCATTGACTTCTTTAAGTGAGCAGCCTATGTAGTAGTCTCTTTTGACCCAGACTTCTGAAGTTCACACTCCCTCTGTTAAGGCATTTTGAAATGTCAAATAGAAGCCTTGATTTTCACATTATTTACTTGACACATTTATTATAGTGCTTATGCATTTGGTCTTAAGGAAACTTCAGATTCCAGCAATATTGACCTTTGTTGTTAATCTCTTACATGTAACCCTAGTTTTATTAAAAATAGTTGATTGGTATAACTAGATTCTTAATGGATAATGGAAATATAAAAGTCTATTACTTTTTGGGTTCAATGGGTCACCTTAAAAAGTTAGAAAAAAGCAGATTGATTTCATTGAACAATATTTTCTTTACTATGTACGTAATGTTAAGTAATTGTAGCTTAATTTGAGTTTTTAAATGAAAACTTTAATTAGTGTTTCCTAACATTCTTTGTTTCCTTATGGAAATTCAAGTTTTGAAAATATTCAGATTCAGTGTTGTATTTTAAAAAATGACATCACTGTGCTTTCTAGATTTAATTTTTTGCCACTTATTTTTTGAAGAAAAATTTAAGTTTTAATAAATTTATAGTAATGATAAGGAATTTCAAGAGGTCTTAAATGATATTGGATGGATATTCCAGTTTTAAGATAAGACCGACAAACAGTTCATTTAGAATAATTTATTTTAAAATCTATAAAAACATTGCAAAGAAAATTCTGTTGTGGTTTGATGGATCAAGTACCTTTTTAATCTTTTTATCTGAATACATTTTTAAAGTAGAATTATTTTTTTGTGATAGAAATATAGTAGGGTAAAGCATTATCTTTATCTGACGTTGGCTTGAAGATAGTATCTGAAAATTTTGGTATAATTTTTATAGTTTCGGTACTTCCTAGATCACAAATAATTTTTTTCATGTGCCCTCTAAACATAATTGATAGCCGATTTTTTTATTTTAAAATTGCAATATATATTGTATTTTTAATGATATTTAGTTGGTGGCATATCAACTTAAGTAGTTCCTAAGATAAATACAAGATGCAGGTACAAAATAAGTCCATATAAGATACAGAATATAAGGAACACACAAACACACTTTTCCCTAGGAAACCAATCTCTCAGTAAAACAAAATAACAAAAATGTAAAGTAGAAAACCAGTTGACAGTTACAGAAATTCAGAAGGAGCTGGTATAACTAGAAGAGATTGTGTTACTTTCCTGTGGGTCATGGAGCATGCACAGTAGCCTTAGGAAACGTAAATCCAGTTAGTCGTAATTACAGAAAATTGGTACCAGGGTGGGGAAAGAGCCTTCCCAGAAAAATCTGGGGCTGAGAAAGCTCTCCTGTATTTCTCTTCCATATTTCTCATCCCTAGAATGTCACTCATTCTTGCCTATGTCTAAAAAGATACCAAGTAAGATGTGTGAAGTATGCTGAAACAGGAGAGTAAAATCCGTTCTGCAAAAAGTGACTGATGGACCCATTCTGCTAGACAATGGGAGTTCCAAAAGGCAGAATGTGGTCTTGGCCCTTGAGGAAGTTAGCATTTACTGGATAGTAGCCAGATGTCATGAGATATTTATACAATATCTATGTCAGCCCATGGTTTCAGGATTTTAGAAATTATCAAATTTTTAATGATAAAAATAATGGTAAAGAACTTAAACCTCATATAGTATATGACTATTTCTTTGGCAATATTGTCCTGATAAGCATATTTTTAAATTACTGTTAATAGGTTTCTGATCAGCTTTTTAAATCTGTGGCTAGCAGATACTCAAATACTTTACGTCTTCTTTAAATGCTCCTGTGGTAAATGAACAGAAATTAAAAGCTCTGTAATGACATTAATATTTTTTTATAAAAATGCTGCTGCTACGATTGCAGGTCCTTTTGGAATAAATCATGGGATTGAGCTTCATTCAGATGTGGTGGAATATGCCAAGGAAAAACTGGAGAGCTTCATCAAAAATAGTGATAGCTTTGATAAGTAAGTATATCTATAGTTTTGGTTTTAAAGGACTTGATAGATATGTATGACATGTCTGTTTTCAATACTATTAGTTTATTGATCCTGAGTTCCTCAGTTGAATGCAGCAAAAATCTATGTGGTATAAAGCGAGAGAAGAATTTAACTTAGAAAAATGATTCTATGCTATAATTTTTATTCTATAAGTTTATAGTAAATAATAATGAAAATAATTTTATGCTACTGTCACTTTATTAGTAGGGTAATATTCCATTTATTAAACATCATATAGGTACCTTTTGAAGATATAATATATGCTTGAATTAGAATACTTTTCTGAAACTAGTTTTATACCTTTGGGATAGTAATTTAATAGTCCTGTCCTCTTTATTTGTAGCATAAGGGTGATAACCTGTTAGCATATAAATGGCTTAAAAACACAATTATTTTGTAATATATCTAGAGGAAATTGTGATAGAAATACATTGATATATCTTGTATGATAGGGTTTTGTTTGAGAGATTTGTTTATAAACCCATTGTATTGAACTTATACTTTGCCTTTGAGGAAATACTGCACAGTCACCTTGAGCTGGCAGGGAAGTCTGTTTGGTGCATAACATTTCTAAAACTCATCAGTGATAGTACTATAGAGCAAGGGCTTCTTATGCTAAAGTCCATGATCTCTGTGACATTATGTAAAGTTTGGAAGGCATTTATATCTCTCAACTAAGCCATATTTTCAGAGAATTCCTCAAAGATGAAAGGAATCACAGGCTTAAAACACTCATTTTATATAAGTAAATTTTAGTGCAAAAATATTCAGTTTCAACTCAGCCTGCTGGGAGTGTGCCTTACTCATCTCTAGGCCCTGGCCATGACCATGGAGGTGAGCAACTTGGAAGAATCGATCAGAGCTGAGGATTTTTTTCTAGAGTTTAAGCTTGGGGACAGTGCCAAGAAGGAAGCCAAGAAAGCCCTGTAAATGAATAGCCCCTTGAATATATCTTTCTCTGCCTCTCTCCGCCCCTTCCCCTTGCCCTTTTCTTTCATTTCCCCTCGCCATTGCCAGTTTGTATCCTCTGGCAAGTGGTACTTGATTGATTGAAGAACAGAAAACTGATACACTGCAGTAAAATCCTCAGTGTTGTAGAGGGAAGGGGAAGTTTTGTATCTACCAAGTGTGATTGTAACTGGGTTATTCTTCAATAACAGACAAGCTTGGGTGAGTTTGGAACTGTTACTTGGTTTTATGCCTAATTCTTGATGGATATGAGCAAGTCATTTGAATTTTCTGCATCAATTTGCTGAACATCATAGTTAACATTTCACAATTTTAATCATTCTTCTAGTGCTTACCGTGTTGGTTCATATTCTCTTTCTAAGAATAACATTGACAAATAAAATACTTTTTTGCCGAAGTAATTTTATAAGAAATTGAGATTCAATTTAGCATCCTTTTGTTTTTGTTTGTCTGATGATTAGTAGCATGTTAAGAGCTTAAAATGTGGACATAAATATTTTTATATTGTTTATTACAACTATAGAATTTTGTTAAATTTATTTAATTTCTACTATTTTAAGTATTGTTTTAATGTTGAAACTGTACACATAAGGACCTTTTGAACACATTTGAACTTAGAAAAAACAAAAGTAATATTAGTAAAAGCAAGTCTGAGGTTTGTTGTAGTCTTTTATGTCTGTTAGCTACATCTCATGTATTAATACTTGATGGCACAAATACTTAGTTTGGGGTCATAAATCAAGCAGAACAACTAAAGGAAGAATCTGGAATCACTGAAGCACCTCGATACAAGTATCTATGGACCTCAAATTTATTGCTGACAAGTGGGCATAGTCCTGGGAAACAGTAAAACATGTCTTATTTAAAGCATTTTTCTATGTTGATGTAACTTAAATATTAAATAATCCATAACATAAGTTTGAAGACTATATTTAGGTGTCTCAATTTTTAAAATTTTCTTAAATCATTTTCATGTAATTGTAAAATGATCAAATTTCCCTGGCTTGTATTTCTTGAGTTTTCTTGTTTAGCGAATCATTTAGATTATTATTTATATAATGATAAAGCATAAAATATGGTTATGTGACTGATCTAAATGTTTCTTTATAATTTTTAATGTTATTTTAGTTAAAGTAATGAGACATTTTATAATATAGTTATTTCTGAAATGTTGCAGCTAATTTTTAGGACAGATTCTTCTATTAATAAACTAGTCTAAAAAATGAGACAGTTCTGGAAATGTTATTTATTCTGATTTTCAAGTAGCATTCTGAAATATTAGTTATGTATTTCAGAGTGTAAAAGTGTTTTGCATACAAAGAGTAGTAGGTATCTGGGAAAATGTTTCATTTTGTGTGAAGTAGTGAGTGATTGAACGTTAAGTATTCAAAGTTGATGAGTCATTTAGTGGGCTCCTTTTTTGTCTTTTTATAACAAGTGATTTTAGTGACAAATTATAAAGAAATAGTATTTTTCTTCCTATCTTTTTTGTGTTTGATGATTTCCTTGAAATTTTCCTTGATGTTTGTGGATAGTATTTCTACTTACTTTCTGTTTTTTAAATTAAAAATTTTCCCTGCAAAGTAATTTTAAAAGTACCATTCCGAAGAAGTTTCATTATATTTAGTTATATATAGGTCATCAAAAAATATATTTTAATTAATGAAATATAAAGTAACTCAGAAAAATTAATTACTATTTATGTATTTCTTAGTACCAGATTATCCTTGATTATGTGTAACACAGAGTAGATAGCTAAAACCTCTTCCAATCTTATTTACCCTGTTGGTTTGGATCTTTTTTATCAGTTCCTTTTTTTCAAAAGTATTGTCATGTCATGCTTTATAAAGTTTCTTACATATATTTTGGAGATCACAATGAAATTCTAAATATGGTAGGTGAGAAAAATTGATAAACTCAACAGTCGAATGTATAGTACCAAATGACTGTAAAAGTACAAATGTGAGTTTTTGTGTGTGCTCTATGAAGCAAGCTTGGTTTCTGAGTCTTCAAAGTAGTATCCCTTCTTTGAGAAACAAATATCCTTAGTATAATTGATGTACTTACAAACTTTTTTCCTATGCCTTAGTCCCCTATCAGCAGATGAAATAATTTGGAGAAGATACTTTGAATTTACTGTGCTTGGAAATGAGAAGGAAGGTTTATTCCTTTACCTGTGGTATTCCCGGATTCCATATATGAAATCTGGTTTTCAATATATGAATTTATACTGATGTTTGATTCAAGTGTTCTCTAAAACATTGGCAAATGTTTCCATTGAAAGACCAGATAGTAAATATTTTAGGTTTCCTGCGCTAATGGTCTGTTTTGCAACTGCTCAACTCTGCTGTCAAAAGCAGCCATAGGCACTATGTTAAGAAATGGGCATGGGACATTCTGTGTGTGTTACGTGCTCTTGAGCCAGTTCTGACTCCTGCTGACCATCTGAATGAGTGATCGAATGAGTGATCTCCACAGCATCCTGTTCTCAACAGCCCTGCTCCCTATAGAGTCATTCCTATGGCTTCTTTTATGGAGTTCGTTCATCTCATATTTGGTCTTGCTCTTTTCCTGCTGCCTTCTATTTTTCCCAGCACTGTTGTCTTTCCCAAGAACCCTGACTTCTCATTATGTGCTTGAAGTAGGAAAACTTCAGTTTTGTCATTTTTGCCTTCAGTGATGTTTGAGGCTTAATCTGCTCTGGGACTCACTTGTTCATTTTTTTGGTGGTCCAAGGTATCTACTTATAGACACTTTATCAAAACAAGGGGTGGATGGGATTTGGCCTGTTACCCATAGTTTGCTGACCCACTTTCTATTCTTTCCACACACTCTCCAGAACATCTTTATTTTAGCTCTCTCTGGTCTAAACAAGTCTTTGGGCCTCTTAGGTATCTGGCCTTCATGAAGGAAAGAGAAGGTTGAGGAAGGTGAAATTAATATGAATCAGCATTTGACATATACAGTAAGCAAAATAATCTCTCCATCTGTAGTTACTTGGAAGGGTAAGTCAGTAAAACTTTACCTTTTAAATAGTTTGCAAATGAGTTAGTAATTGATATAGCATTTATATATATATAAAACTATATTTATGCATTTATATAATATGTAAACATGTGCATGTAGTTGACTTGGCTTCCTAGACTGCATGCTTTGGAGTTTTCCATTTCCTTGTAAGACGATAGATCTATTCTACCTCCCCTTTCGAGGTTACTATAGCTGATTTTGGAAGTATTCTATCAGTAGCCAAATGAGTACAGTATAGTTTGATTTATTGAAGATTTTCATTTTATTTGAATGGAGTTGTTTCTATATAGTTTGTCATATAAATGAGTCATGATATGAATACCAAAAACAGTAATGAGATGATAAAAATAATAGTGGCTAATATGTATTGTCTGTTGATTAAGTATCATGTACCATTCTAAGTGATTTATCCACAGTTGAAGCAATATTGGTGTCCACATTTCTCAGATGGGAAAACAGAATTAGAGAGGCTGTAACCTCAGCTAGGTCAGTCTTTTTATTTAATTCTGATTGAGCTATGATGATATAGCCCCAGATACAAAGTTGAAGGAGTATTTTTATTTTCATCACTTATTTACCTCTAATGAGAATTAAGGAGTGCTAACATGGTTAAAGCACCACAGCATTTTTATTACAAAGCACTCCTACCCTGGTAATTAATGAGACCGACAACAAGAATTACTTTTGGGGACAGAAGCAATGTATTCCTCAAATTTAGTTGAAGTGTAAATTTTAAATTCAGAGATAGTATAGTCTTGAATTTTAGAAAGTTTAATTGATTTATGGTAATACATAGTGTCCTAATTTTGTTTTTAATTATAGGTTTTAATTTTTCACGTGATTCGATTTGCATTGGAAAACTTAAATACTTCTGTATTGTCAGCCTTACCACTAAAGTTGTTCTGCTTCATCTTTAAGAGAATTATAGCATAGTTGAACTAGTTTTGTTATCTATTAATATATATTCAACATTATTTCAAAGTATTTCTCAGATATTTAAATATTTTATATGCTAATAATTTTCACATGGTAGTTTTATAACAATTATTGTGGTTTGTAAACAGTTTTTAATGACAAACATTCAATTGGCAGGACAGAGAAATGCTTAAAAATAGTCCTCAGGGCTGTCAGTTATATATTTTAACATCATTTAGAGATGGTGTAAAACTAGAATGGCTTCACACACATTATTGTTAGGAGGAGAAATTATTGTTAAAATACATGAAATCTCACTTTTGTATGAGGTATTTGTCACGTTTCCTATATAAAGTTTGGAGATTGTTTTTGATCCTACGGAATTTCCTGAAGCTTCATTCAATAAATAATCACTGGATTTACCTTTAACACTCTGCTTTAAATAATATTTGAGTTATTCTGAGGTGAGTTTGAAGTTGGAAGGAAACACTTGGAAAGGTAAAGTCTATGGTTTTTAATTTTTTAAAAATGAATAGCTTAATTATTGGTTGTAAGAGTTTTTGAATAGTATAACTGCATTTGGAGATCAAAAGATTAACATTTCCCTGGGTTTTCTTCCCACTAGAAAGTTCCGAAGTTTTGTCTTATTTTAATGAAACAGTCATAGCTCTTAAAACTCAAAATGTGTATTTTGACGAAGTGTTTTACGAAAAAGGGGTTTCTGTGATTCACTTGGCAGGTTGTTTTGGATGAGGTATGAGAACAAGGTAGGATTTTTTTTCTAAGTCCTTGAAATCCTTTATTCCATTGGAATAATTGTCTAAAATTTCAATGACAGCATCCTGTGGCACATGATAAACTAGGTGTGCAAATTGTCAGCCCCCGCTTCAACAGTGTATTGAAGGGGAATGTTGTTTTTTCTACTCTCAGTCAGCTCCTAGACCTAGACTATCCGTCTAAGAGGGAAGCTGCAGGGCAAGGCTAGGTCACCCTGATCTCCTAGCAGCTTATCAAAAGAATTATATGGGCAAGTTGGCAAGGTCCCTGCTGTGAACGAAATCATCTGTCCATCTCAAGATGAAGAAATTCCAACATGCACCTATAAAGAAAACCACTGCTAAGGTAAGTGATTAGAATCCTGGTGTTATTTCGGGCAAGTGTTCATGTTGTAAACAAGATATATGTGTGTTCTCTATTATCCCACATGATTTTAAGTGTACATTTCAGTAAGAGTATGTCAAATATTTGTCCCTCTCTACATAAGAGAGTCTAAAAAGTACTCATTAGATTTTAAGGTTAAGTCTAAAGTGAGTGAGTTTATAATTATTACACACATTTCAGAACTATTTTTTTTTATATGCAGATAACATTGTTGGGAGGTATAACGATGTAATTTAGGAGTATGAGTCATCTCTGTCTGGGAAACTTTGTTTTGGTATTTTTCTTCAAAGAATAAAAATGATTGCTACTTTTCATTTTAATAACAGACAAAATTGTAATGAGCTCCCCTAAACCAAGTGTAAGAACTAGGGAAAGAATGCATAAGCTGTACTTTTTTTGTGTAGAATCATAACCACTTAGGAAGCATCATTCTGCTAGACCTTGCTGTTTTAGTTTTTTGCTTTCCTCGTTATTAGGTTTCACTTAGTGTGTGGTTGATGTGAAAAGGTGGAATTTGGATTTTCTCTTTCACTATTTTTAATGTAGATTTTATGTGTAAATCTGTAAACAGTCTAGTACTATTGTATAATGACCTGAAAACTTCTGGTTAGTTTATTGCTATAGTCTTCTAGATTATACAGAAATTGTATCTGTGGTTTAAATATGTCCTTTGCCTCTAGAAGCTTGTGAAAACTTAGGTAAGATGCAGCTTTCAGAAGATAGTAAAAGTCTAAGGTAGAGAATATTTTCTTTATTTTCTTTTCTACATTGGAAGAATTAATAGGGATTTTAATTTACTCTGATAACCTGGTAGCCATCATCTGTGTCTCAGATCAGTATTTACTCTCGATACATATGATATGAACATGATATATGGATATGAGCATATACATAAACATTTATGAAAATTTTTAATCTTAGACTTTTTTGAAAAAATAGTTCAATTGGTATGAATTCATTTACATGAAATGACATTATAAAAATAAACCATAATTTAGGGTCAGAATACAAAATATCAAAGTAGTATCCTCAACTGTGTACCTAGTCAGAAATATAAAGCTCATCTGTAAGTCCTTTAGTAGAAAAGATGATCCACAGTCCACATATATATGAAAAAAATAATGTTGTAAGTATATGCAATTTGAGAATAGTTTTTTTGTTACTAATGTAAAGGATTCATATATTATTGGTGGAAAAGTTCAAGACATAATTTTAAGTTAAATAATCCTCAGATAGGATACTCTCTGGTAGAGATTTTTAAAATAACTAGTGTTATTGGTTGGGTTGCAACTTTCTTGTAATGTGTTTGGTTGGTGTATGAATTCTCTATTATATTCTAGATATTTTAGTGCCAACGTTTCAAAATATTATAATTTTCAATTTTACTAATGTCCCCAAAGTTTTACTATTTTGTATTTAGAAATAGTCCAATCCTTTTGGAATATTGTCTCAAGTCCAATTAAACTTTCAAATTTGAGTATTCTTATAAAGGAAATTAAATATGTTGAATGAAAGTGTAAAGACCCCATATGCATATGTCCTATTTGCACTAGTAGAAATTATTTATGAATTTAGGGATCTAATTTTTCTCTATAATGATCCTTTGTAATACTCCCTAAGTAGAGTACTTGTTCTGATCTGTGTTAAAAGAGAAAACATTAAGTTGTTTCCTAGAATAATGGTGGCTTATTTAAGATCTTCAGAAAAGCCCCCAGAATGCACCTTTCAGTTATCTAATTGGTTTATTCATTGAAGACAAGGGTTTGTTTTCTTTTACTATTTGGGTTTCCCTTCTTTTGGCATTTTGGGGGGAAAAACCTGCATTTTGTAACATGAAGCTAGTTATTTATAGTAACCAATTTAGTAAAGCAAGAGCCATCATGGTAGAGTGCCATAGATATTTGTGACTATTTTTTGTTTGTTTGTTTGTTTGTTTTATTTCTGGGCAAGTTTCTAGTCCTGAGATTTTTGTAATTAATGTTTAATTTTTCAACTTTGGGTTCATATTCAAAGTTGGTAGGTGGAAAAGTTAACAAAACATTTATGTTTCTTACATGATTCACTTATTTGGTGAATGTTTTTTGAGGACTGGAATAGGTTATTGAGACACAATTAAAATTCAGAAGAAATATTCAGAGATAGCAGGAAAACAAGGAGAATGTTTCAAAGGGATAATTGTGTTGAAGAGAAAGTCTTTGAAACTCCTGTTTATGGGTGATAAGTAGAAAGGTATGCATATACATACATATAAAAGATATTGAGATACTTTGCTTTTTTACTGAATTTTTGAAATTCCAGGTGAATTTTATTCTTACAGTACATTTCAGTATAGATTAGCCATACTTTATGGGCTCACAGTCCACGTGTGGCTAAAGGCTGCCATCTTGTATAGTGTGGCTCTACATTGTCCTGCCTCATTTTTAGGATCATAGCTTCTCATTTCTCGAGACCATTCTCTGATTCCCCAGATCTGTTAGTTTCCTTTCATCCTCAGTCTCATAGAATTGTGTTTCTTTCCTTTAGAGCATTTGTCATAGTTGTAAATTAGACTGTTTGATGTTTGTCTCTTCCACAAATGTAAGCATGAGGGTTTCCCATTGTATTTCCAGTCTTTACATACAACTGGTGCTCAATAAAGAGTATTTGACATATTGAATTTTGCTAATTACTAGTACACAAGGTAACTTGATCAGAGTTACACATTTAATTTTACAGTCGGGCATTAAATTTTTTCTAATTCATTTTGTTAGGATGAGAATGTATAAAATATCACTCATATGAGAGTAGTTTCAAGTTGTTCACTTGTAATTGTGTTTTCCTAGAAAACAGTTCTGTAAACTCACATTTGTAAATAGTAGGAAGCTTTTAAAACTGTAAGAATATTTTTGAGTTCATTTAATAGATTTGATGGTAAAATAGGTTTAATAATTCAAAATATTGTTTGTTTTCTGTTCACATTCTGAAGATTGACTTAAATTATTATAAAATTAAATTACTTAAAGTGACTTTTTATAAGAATGAAAATCTTTTGAAAGATTTCATTGAAAATAGTAGTCTAACTTTTTCTTTTTAAAGAATGCGTTTTCTGAGTTTGGTAAAGTGAATAAATTACCAAATATATTTTGGTTATATTTTAACAATTATACTTAATCTTGAGTAGAAAAGAGAAATTAAACAGTTTCTAATGTAGGTAAATTTACACTTTTGTGTGTTATGCAAGTGGAAAGAATTAGATACTGTTAAAGAGTTGGGTAAGATTTCATTGCAAAATTAATATCTCAGCTGTATGTGGAAGATAGGCATTTATCAAAAGAAGAAGAGAAGGAAGGGTATTTCAGTCAAAGGAGTAGCACATACCACAGATACAAGGTTTTGGAATACTCCAATAGTTCCTGTAAGTAATTAGCAAATAATTAAATCTGACTATAATAAGTAATTGTGGGTGGGGGGCAGAGACAGGAAATGAGTCTGGAAAGACTCTTTGACAGTAGGATGATAAAGAGCCCCACATGACCTTTAAAGGAGCTTGAACCTATCTTGCCCTGTTGGGAGCAAACATTGGATAGGAGACCTGAAAAGTGTGAGCAGTGACATTAAAATAAATTTTAGTTACAATGAAAGAAATAGTGGGCATATACTACTTTAGTGTGGGGATATGGGTATGCATTATTTACTCATCCCATCCCATCCCCCTTAACCCTTCCCACCCCACTCCTACACCCCTTCACCAATAAGACGGGAAATTGAGGACAAGGATTCTGTTAAACTCTTCTTTTAATGTCAGGGATCATAATGTGAATGTGTTTTAATGAGTTTTAATGGCAACTTACTGTGTAATAAGTTTGTTAATTACCAGAGAACAGGATATGTTTTACAAAGTAAAAATAATTGTGATTCAATCAGTGTCATTGTTCACTGCATGCTGAAACTTAATGTAAATTTTCATCCTCAAATGATAGCCTGATTTTGCTGTGTGGTTATTTTAATTTTAATCAACTTAAAGTAAAAGGATATTCTATTAATTTAAAAAATGATTACATGTTTTATTAGAGTATCGAGGTTTTAATTATATGTCATTTATTAGAGAATATTTCCAGACTTGTCAGAATTTAAGTAATAAAGAAGTCTAAATAGGAAAGTTTGTAAAAGCACAACTCTATATACCATGAACCAACACTGTAACCAGGAACAAGTCATCAGGATAAAATGCCTTTGCTTGGAAACCATATTCTTCTTTGGTTGCACAGGGAGACCACAGGGGCCAAAGCAGCAGTAAGAAAGATCACTATTCGTTCTGCTCTCTGTCCCAGTCTTGTAACATAGCTCTGCTAAAATTTACTAGGAAAATCTCCCTAATCTTAATAGTTGCAAGGGTATATGGTCGTACTGGTGTCTTACTGACAGCTTTGCCACTGTTAACCACAGCAAAAATGTCAAGCACAGATGAATACTGTATAAGCCCTTCCTATTTCCACTGGCTCTTCAGCTTTTTTTGGAAAGGCAGTGGAAAGTGAAGCCTTTTCTCTCTCTTTTTTTTTTAATTCTTGTGGTTCTCATTGTTATCATGTATCGTTTGTGGGTGTCACAAGATTGTGGTGTGATGGGCTTTTTATTTTTTAAGTCTTCAGTGAGGTTTCAGTTTGGCAAAAAATAGGTTATGTTTTCAAAATATGTATACTGTATCATTGATGATAAAATATATTTGATCAGTGTTAAACTTTATAAATGTGATATTTCAGTCAAATTTCATAATGATATTTTATCCTTAGAATTAATTTTGGTAACTTCACTATTTCAAAGAACTGGATTATGTTTAATTTTTTATATTAATTTTTTTCTTTAAATGAATTAAAATATATTTGTTTTTCCACACAGATTTGAGTTCTGTGAACCTGCATTTGTGGTTGGTAATTGCCTCCAGATAGCATCTGACAGTCATCAGTATGATCGAATTTACTGTGGAGCTGGAGTCCAGAAAGACCATGAAAACTACATGAAAATATTACTAAAAGTTGGAGGCATTCTAGTCATGCCTATAGAAGATCAGGTAACTTCTACTGTCCTTTTGCTTAATGGCATAAGAAACATATTAGTTTAAGGGAAGTATAGTATCTGTAAAAAGACATTGTAATTTTTAAAGAAGAAATACTCTTTTTAGGTGTGTTTACATAGAAAAAAATTTGAAATGAGCTCTTAATTATTTAACCAAAGCAGATATAGAAAAGATTCCTATACTAGGATTAGAAGAGACTTGGTCTTTCATCAGAGCTTAGCTACTTCCCGTGTGGTGCAGTAGTCCCCCTTATTCTTGGTTTCAGTTACCCATGGTCAACCATGGTCTAAAAATATTAAATGGAAATTTCCAGAAATAATTTTAAGTTTTAAATTGGATGATATTCTGAGTAGTGTGATGAAATCTCGAGCCTTCCTGCTCTGCCCTGCCTGAGACATGAATCATCCCTCTGTCTATCATTATCCACAGTATATATACTACCTGTCCTTTAGTCGCTTAGTACCTGACTCAGTTATCAGATCGACTGTTGCAGTAATGCAGTGCTCAACTTATATACTTAATAATGACCCCCAAATGCAAGCGTAGTGATGCTGGCAATTCATATATGCCAAAGAGAAACCATAAAGTGCTTCCTTTAAGTGAAAAGGTGAAAGGTCTCAACTATTAATAAGGTATTGTATCACCTTACATCATCACAAGAAGATGGGTGAGTATAATTCAATAAAGTACTTTAAGAGACCACATTCACGTAACTTTTATTATAGTATGTTATAATTGTTCTGTTTTATTATTAGCTGTTATTGTTAATCTCTCACTGTGACCAATTTGTGAATTAAACTTTATCATATGTATATATAGAAAAAAATATTATAAATAGGGTTCAATGCTATCAATAGTTTCAAGCATCCACTGGAGGTCTTGGAACATGTCTACTCTTGAAAAGGGACACTATTGAATTTGCTGGGCTGCTCCCTCCTTTTCTCACGTGGAAGCATTAAATTGAATGTGACACTCTCTACTAGCTGCTCCATTTCCGACATTCTTTAATTCTCTGAACATATAAAGTAGAAATACTATTTGGGGTTTGGTTCAGACTGCTTAACTCCACTAAAGAAAAAGTAAAATTTTTTCATTTAGTACTATGAGACTCATTTGAAAATATTTTCCAGCCATTTGCCTGCTGTGGTGGAATTATTAAGTATGATATATGTATGAAATACTACCTTATTCAGAAAATGGATCTTTCAAAAGCAAATTCTTTAAAAATTTATAAAAATGTATTTTAAAAAATATTTTTAATATTTATATTTACCCAAATATGAGATGTTCAAAGCACCTTGTGGTTTGTATGCTAGAAGATAGATTGTCTAAGATGACTGGGACCTAGCATGATGTTTTGTAGTTTATATATCTTGGGGGAGCAATCCCTTTATATCACAACATGTTATTTGCATCTGAGTAGATTTTACCATTATCATGTACTGTGCTTTGCAGCAAATCATTTGTCAGTTATTAAAAAGACCTAATATAAAAACATTCATAAAAAAATTCCTGGAAAAATGTTGTTACTTAACTGTTTCCAGAGTTGAGATTCTCAGATAAACAGTCTTTTCTGTTTTTCTTTAAAGCTATATATTTTTGGACATTTAAAACATGGCTTGTGCTCGCTTCGGCAGCATATATACTAAAACATGACTTTCCATTTGTGTTTTATTAAATATTGTTATGTACTGTTATACAAATGTAAAATATAACAATAATTTGTACAATATAAATTGAAAATATTAACTTAATCAAGCCATGTACTGAGCTAATCTTTTTTTCCCAAAGACTGTTGGTGGTATATGCCGAGTAAGTACAACTTATAACCTTTTTTGTGACTAACTACATTTATTTGTGAAATATCAAGTTGAAATTAGAATATGTTATTACCATCATGGAAGATCTTGAAGTTGACTCACTGGTATGGTAATCAAAACATGGTTTTATTAACATAATGCTTTAACCAAACAACTGAACCTGTGTGAAACATATTTTCGGAGCCAGTGGTAGGCATGAATTGGAATAATACCACTAGAAGCCATCAGACCCCAAATATGATTTTCAGTCACTTGGCCATATTTGAATATTCTCTTTGCCTTCTTGAACATCAAGTATTTGTGATTCCTTCTATATTATATTATAGGAAATATTTAAATGAAAATGATTTGGTTACATTCAAATACAAGTGATTATATAGTAATCATTGGCAGTTATTTCATTAAAACAAAATTGTGACTGTAAGGCAATTACATTTCTAAAATTAAGCTCTTCTATTTCTTTTTTCCTCTAAATAGTTAACACAAATTATGCGAACTGGACAGAAACTTGGGAAAGTAAAAATATTCTTGCTGTTTCATTTGCTCCACTTGTACAGCCAAGTAAGAATGATAATGGCAAACCAGATTCAGTGGGACTCCGTAAGTAACCATTGGTCCTTTCCCATTGAACTATGACTTTAACTTTGATGCTCAGCATTTAATGAACTATATGATTATGAAGAAATAAATATATATGCAGTAATATATTCAGTGGATTTAGTTACCTATTCTTTTTTGATAAAGCCCCTGTCTTTTACCAGATACCATTAGCTGCCTTCAGAGAAACATGGCAAGAAGGGGCAAATTAAACAAAATAAACAAAATAAATTTAACTCCTATAAGTGGATAGAGTTAGTTGTTTGAAGGTAGAAAAATGATGATCTATATAGAAAGTATTGATGGAGAAAAAGAGGTATCTAAAGTTTGCCTTGAGCAACTAGCTGAGTAATGGCACCATTATTTGATATTTGGAAGACTGCAGATGGAATAGTTTGGAAATAGGTGTAGGAAGATCAGATATTTTGGCCATGTTCGAGTTTTCTATTAGCATATAAATATCAGGTAGTCAAGTGAGTGTACACCTACTGCACAAGGGAGGTATAAACTGAGAATCCTCAACATAAGGATGGCATTTTAAGCTATGAGAATGGATGAGACCACTTAGGGGAGAGTGAAGATATCCAGAAGAGGTGTTAGGCTTGAACCCGTGGTCTCTTAAATTCAGAGATAAAATGGAGGAAGATGTACTAGCAAAAGAAGGGCCAGAAAGGTGGGAGGACAAAGTGAGCACAGTGTGTTGAAACCAAGAAAGAAAAGTATTTCAGAAAAGGGAGTGATCAGCTTACTGAAGGCTACTAAGACCTTAAGAAAGAAGAAGAAACCATTAAGTGAAGTTCTTAATAAACGAACCTTACCTTAGTAGGACTTTTGCTTTAATTTGTTTTTTAATTGAATTTATATCATAGGAACCTGGCTTTATAAAGAGATTCAATTTTATTTTCAGTTTTCATTTTCCCCTCTTTTGAGCTCTGATTTTATAGCCCTTTGGAATGATTTAAAAAATTATATGAAGTAGTATTTTTAAAGTGCTTGGCATGTAATAATTGCTTAATAAAAAGTAGTGTTGGATTTGGGGAGATCAGTTAATTATACCTGTTTATCCCTGCTTAAGTTCTTACCAATGGAAAGACGGACTTGGGATCAGAAAACTAGGAATTGAAATGTCAGCTTTTATTACCAACCAAAGTTGATGGAGAATATAGTTTAAGTCTCCACCCTTAAATTAGACAGACTTACTCAGCCAGTTACCCACAACACTGGCTAAACCTCCTACTGTGTGAGCTTACCTTCTAAAACATGTGGGTAAGTAGAGCTCAATGTACATACTTGTAAGTAGACATATCATAATGAAAAAGGAAGAGAGAGAGTAGAGCCTTACATGACCAACTGCTTCTTACACACTCACAACTATACAAGCCGCTCCTCCTGCCTTGGGGAAGAGTGAGTGTAGTGATCCAGAGAGACCCATGTAGCTCCATGGTAAGTGCCACTCTTTGGGAGTGTCAGTGGCATTGAGGTCTCTCCCCCAGAATCCCCAGAGTGAGCTGACTAGCATTCTTTAACAGGAGCTGCCATCAAAGGAGAGCCATTGACCACTCTTTATGGATTTATAACATTCATAAATTCTGACAGTGCTCTTATTCTGATCCCATTTAGAAAGAAATTAGGCACTCAGCTCTAAAAAATTTTGAACCTTTATAATTCAGAAAGTTATTTATTATTTTTGTCAAATGTACGTGTTGCTAATGTATGCTACTTACAAAAAGGAGTTGAGTCAACCTATAAAACATCTACATTAAATTATTATATAAGGAAAATTAAAAATAAAAGAATGATTAAAAAAAAGATTATTAAAAAGACTTATTCTGTTAGAAATATGAAGTTACTCCACTGGAAAGTTAAATTTAAACTTTCAGTCTAGTCGAAAAAGAGATACATTTTGGGTATGCTCTGGGATCAAAAGAGACTTCTTTCTTTCAAGACCAGAATCAAGTAATTGTCACTTGTATTCAAATGAGTTATGCTGTTATTTCAATGAAGTCTACTTTTCTTGTTGGCTATATACACCCCTCTCCACATATATACATATATATATGTGTGTATGTGTAAATGTATATGTATAATGTATATAATAGTATATAGTGGACTATGCTATAATTATTGAATACTTAAAATCCTGTGCTAAAAGCAACAGTAGTTACAAAGTAAAACTTTTTTCCCCCTTGTTTTCCAAGTATTGGAATCATAGTTTATGACAGTTTTGTTTAGCCTATTAAAACTGGTTGGAGAGTTGTGAAGAGAAGCAATGAAAAGATTCCCTGACACAATTTGGTTTCGACAGTGGCCTAACCATAAGTATAATGCATGTCATGTATAACTTTACTTATAGAATTCCTTGTAGATTTCTGTGCAATGGCTATTTAAGTGTTTTTACTTTGTAATTGACACTATTATAACCTTCAGCATTCTTCTTTTTAACTGATAATTTTCCCAACTTAGTTTCCTTTAGAAGAGTCTTGGTTGTAAATGCGGTTTTATAGTAAAACTTTTTAAGAATGGCATGGATGATGATATGCTTTAAATAAGCATTTTTGTTCTTCATTTTTAAGGATGTTAACACAGATAGGTTTGGGTAGTTAATAAGACTGTCATTGGTTGGGTTGATTGATGTTTGTAACTGTGAATGTAAAGTAGGAATAAATTTGGTGGAAAAGGACAAAATGGGAGAAGAGCCTAAATTAAAAATAAAAGTCCACCATACTTCTGAAATATTTGGATAAAATAATGTCTAAATTTCTCGTCAAAATAATCTGGAGTGGGGACGGAAAGAGGAAATGGGAGTACTGATGAAGTCAGGTTAGCCATAAGGGATAATTGTTGAGGCCAACTGTCAGGTATATAGGATTCATTATACTATAAACTCTCTTTTCGTTTATATTTGAAACTCCCTAATAAAAAATGAGTTAAGAATTATGAGTTTCTAAAAAATAAAGAACTTCATATAGTAATGTTCAGAGAATGAAAAAAAAATTGAAAATTGTCAAAATTTAATAGAATGTGGAGAATAAAAAAAGTTTCATTTTTTGTTTAAATAGCTTTGTGGTCGGAGAACATTATTTTATTAATTATAGGGTGTTAAAATACAAAAGAATGTTAGTACAAAAGGCCCTTAAGAAAATATACATGTAAATCCTTTGCCAAATGTGTTTTGTAGGGATGGAATTGCTTGTGTGAGCAGTTACTAAAATGTAACAATTCCCCGAGTTATGCCTGTATACTTAAGCCCTCATCACTCACACTGACTTTGAGTCACATGATTTATACCCTCTTTAATAAAGAATTTGTACTACCATAAAAAAAGTAACAGTTCCTCAGATTTATCACTAATTTTTACTCAACTTAAAGTCATATTCCTTTCTCTTTTTTGGTATAGGACAGTCTAAAAATAAGGACATAGTGCTTAAAGTTCAGGGTAGGCCCTTTAGGAGGGGTAAAGGAAAAAATGCTATACCAAACTAAAAGAAAACTGTTTTTTTCTGTATACCACCCACAGTATTTCTGTATTCCACATGTGTGAATTTTTCTACACAGAGCAATTCTTCAATTTTTTGTGAACACCAATGAGGTGTCCTTTGATCTTACTCATTTCTGACATAGCCAGTCTTAGCACAGACCCCGCAGGTTAAGGGCTCTGTCCCAAAAGACTTCCCCCTCCCTCAGCTTCAGATACCAATTGTAAGTCCTGTGTCTTCTGTGTTTCTGACAACGTGCTATAAATGAGAAGTTCCTGTGACCACCTCCTAGAGTTTGATGGTTTGTGGCTCACAGAACCTAGGAAAAGTTTTACAGTTTACTTACTAGACTACTAGTTTATTTTAAATGAGGAACAGCCAGATGGAATTGATGCATTGGACAAGGTATGCTACCTGCTTCGTACCTTCACGTATTCATCAGACCTGAATCTCTGTGCACCCTTTTGGTTAGGGTTCTTTATGGAGACTTGATCGATTAACTTGATCTCCAGCCCCTGTTTCCTCCTTGTGGGGAAAGAGAGAGGTGCTGAAAGTTCCCCGTTCTCTAATCACATGGTTGGTTCCCCTTGGCAACCTGTATCCTTAGGGGTTTTACAAAATCACCTTATTAACATAAACTCAGGTGCGGTTGAAAGAAACTCCTATGAACAACAAAAATGATATTGACTCCTTTCACCTTTATGATCTTATCATTTAGGAAATTTCAAGTGTTTTAGGAGCTCTGTGTCAGGAATGGGAAGCCAAATGTATATTTCTTATAAATCACAGTATCACAAGGAATTAAGAGGACTCCATGAATTTTGGCACTATACCACATTGAACTATATGAAGTTGCTTTTTTTGTAGAGTAAAAATGGCCAAAACTAGTTGGTTGGAGGTTTGACCTAAATAAAATGTCGTTTTCAGTCTATGTTAACAAATGAACATGAAAGTGCTTGACTTCTAGGTTCTTATAAAATCTGTATAGAGACCTTTTTGGGAAACAAATAGAGCTTACACGTATGTGTTAGAGATAACCTTAATTGCAATTATGGAGTGAAAACTTCAAAATAAGATTTTATAGCAGTCAGGATTAGTATTATCTGGTCCATTAATTCTTATAACTGGAAGCATGGGAGTGTCAAAGAATAAAAAATATTAGGGATTTTTGAATAGGTAAGGCTGAGAATTATCTGGAAGTTTTTATCGTTCAGAAGAACTTTGAAATGAAGCTCACGTGGATGCTATTTTGTACTTAGGGTGTTAGAAGCTACTAAAGTCAAATCTGACTTCTTTTCAACTCTGGGTGTAATTGGTTTTATGAAGTTCAGGTATTCTGACAGTTTAGGATTGAAAAGTTCATCATTGTAAGAGTGTCCCTGGAATAGCAACAGTGTTGGCAGAGAAAAGAACTAATTAAGGAGTTAAAAGAGAATACCAATAATGTGAGAGAAGTTCAAGAGACATCTGAGAGACTAATTATAGCTTATTTCTTAACTCCTTTTAATTTCCAAACTTCTTAACAAGTTTATTTTACTCTCTTTTTGCAGCATTCACTCACAAGTCTAGGTCTTTTCTTTTTATACTCCCTCTTGGGTTGTTGCTTTCCTAATCCTTGCCTGTCACGATGGGCTGGTGCCTCCCAGATTTCTATCTCTGTTCCTGGCTTTGCTCCTGAATCCCAGCCATATTTAACTGCTTGGTTAGAAAGGAGCATAGACTCTAAAGTCAAATGCCTGCATTCAGGTCACAGCTCATGTCACTCTTGACTTCTGTGAACTCGAGCGAGCTATTTAACCTCTCTCTACTTCATTTTCCTCATTTAGTATTAAGTGAATTATTGCATATAACATGTCGTTACTGTTCCTGAAATCTGCATTTTTGATATGTAATAGACACTTCAGATTTAACACAAACTAAACAAGTATTTTCTTCTCCCCAAACTATTCTTCCCCTTTGTCATGGTCAGTAATTGACATTGGCATCTTCCTGTTTGAACAGGCCCCAAACTCCACATAAAGTCCCTGTCCATCCTGTCTTCAAAATATATTTCAAATCTGTCCACTTTTCTCCATTTTTACTGCCATACCCCCTCGCTCCCATCTCTGTCAAAGTGTAGTCACATCTCACTGGATCACTGGGTTGTTCCAACTGACCTACATTCTTTCGTTAGAATCCATACTCCACAGAGGAGCCAGAGTGTCATTCATTTTCATTGTATTCAACCTCTGCCTTCTTAAAACCCTTCAATTGCTGCATGACAAATACAATGTGCATTGTTTACCGAGGGCTACAAGACCATGCATGATCAGATCTCTTATTATTTTCTTCCTTCTCTACACTTTATCTACACTAACCTTCTTTTAGCTCCTTGAATCTGCTAAGCTTGTTTACCTCTTAGGGCTTTGATAGTCCCTCTGCCTCAAGATATTTATATGGCTGTTTCCTCCTGTCATATAGATCCTAGCTCAGACATGACTCTCAGGGAGACCATTTGGACTGCTTAGTTGAAAGTAACCATACCCTGATGTTACTTTCTACATCACTGATGGTTTTTTTTTTTTTTCATATTCCCTGTTTTTTTTCCCCCATAATTAATTCGTATCTACCCACTCCCCCAAATATATAATCTCCATGAAATCAGGACTTTTTAGGCTAAATCATCCACTCTGTGTAACTTTAGCAATTCTAGCATATAGTTCTTTAACAATACCTGGCATATATTTTAACACATAGTTGTTGAATGAATATTAAATAACTTAATGAACAATTTGGGGAAATAAGCAGAGCAGGTGGTATTTTACGCATTTTAACATATGAAGGATGAGATCTCATATCTGTTTTTATTTACCTATGTTCACAAAACTAATCATTGGCAGAAATAGGACTTGAACTCAAATTGTTGTGTATTGTTTCATTTTCCACCTCATATAGTTGGGTGCAGGTCCAAACAGAAAAAAAATGGTTTCAAGCTAAACCTACCCAGTATAGATCTTTGGAATTCTTTTCCATTTTAGGTTTCAGTAGGGAGTTGAAAAAAGACAATTTTGTAAGAAAAGGTTTTTCTTTTCTTCACATGTAATAATGCTGAGAGATCTTTGAATTGGTCTAAAAGATCTACTCTGGGGTTTTAGGAAAAGCCGCATCTACTATTGCAGGGTGTTTTCAGTTTATGATTGGCCATCGCCCCAGGTACTTGGGTATGGTAGGCTGTTGCCGTGAGCCTTGGATAGGATGCTGTATTGTGCAAAGCTGGCTCCTACAGGGCCTGTGGGGCATACAAAGGAGAGATACCACAGCTCCCCCTCCTAGGGCTAGTAGTCTGATGGCAAAGACAGACTGTATACGAGTAACTTAAACAGGCAGGATTTCAGATGTTATAACAAGTTTGGAAGGGAGGTATGCAGAAAAGAGTACCAAAAGTAAAATAAAAATCAAGGAGTTTTTGATGCTGTTTAACTGAAGAGGATTATGTTTTGTTTTGCTTAGGTATTTGAGAAAGATCTTAGATAATAGTTTAATTTACCCAGGGGAGAATAACTTTAGGTAAAAACTAGAGAATTTATTTATCTATGTATAAAGTATTGGAACAGGCTACAAAGAAGAGTATGTAGTTCTCGGGCTTATTTATCCATTTATCTGTGGGAGATGAGAGTGAAGTGTAAAGGATGTTTTTCAACTTTGTGATGTACACACAGGCTTGTATGTAAAATCATAGCTTTAGAGCTTAGACTGAGGCAGCTGTTTGAATGTTGCCTTTGAGTTTTTTTTAATAGACTTTTTCACATCAAAAAGTATAAAAAAATACATGTAAAAATCTCTACCATTCTTGTCCCCTATTTAATTCTCATGTACTGTTCATAAGTTCTTATTTTTTCCTTCCAAAGAATTTTTATGAATATACATGGAGACACACATCTGTACATAAAAAACCTCTGCACTGTCTACTGTTCTCAGTACTTAGAATGGTGATTGGCATTTGGGAAGCAACCTGAAATCTTTGTTATTTGAAAGTCAGAGTTTTTATACTTTCTTTGTTTTGTAACATTCTTTTTTGTAACATTCACTAAAATATATATATATGTTGTTCTGTGAAGAAATGAATAATATGTTTTATTTATGTTTTGTGTGTGTTGTTTGTTTTTTTGTTTTAGCCCCCTGTGCTGTCAGAAATCTACAGGACTTGGCTCGTATTTACATTCGACGCACACTTAGAAATTTCATAAATGATGAGATGCAGGCCAAGGGATTCCTCAACGGGCTCCACCCAAAAGGAAAAGAAAGAGAGTTAAACAGAGAATTAACACTTATGTATTTGTGGGTAATCAGCTTATTCCTCAGCCTCTCGACAGTGAGGAGGATGAAAAAATGGAAGAAGATAACAAAGAAGAGGAAGATAAAGATCACAGTGAAGCCATGAAACCAGAGGAGCCTCCTCAGAATTTACTGAGAGAAAAAATTATGAAGCTCCCCCTCCCTGAATCTTTAAAAGCTTACTTGACATATTTTAGAGAAAAATAACTTAAATCAAGAAGAAAGAATGCCTACTGATAATTCCTTTAGTCTTGAAAATGTAGCATTTGTTAGAAGTTAAAGTGAGAGCAGTCTCTCTCAGAGCGAATTATAGTGGGAAAAAAGTATAACTTGTTCTGTCTTAGTAATACAAATAATGTATTCAGTGATTTAAAAAATCCTTTTATAAAATATATTTTTCTTTAAATCTTGGGAAAATTACTGTTTTAACTCAGAGTGACTTCAAGAGTGGAATGCAACAATAGTCAAGACTGTACTATAAATCCTTTTCTGATTCCTTACAGATTTGTAGATGTGAGGATTATATTTAATTTTATATAAAGTTAAATAATTGTTAAGAATATATGATCTTATTTGAATTGCAGTTATTTGCATTTCCTCTATGAAAACTTTCTTATCTAATGAAATCAAATACTTTGTAGACCCACTTACCATCCTTTTTTTTTGCAGTCACTATTGCTGAGTTACTATAGATGTATTCCGGGCATATATGAGTGCAATAACAATACCGATACTGAATAATTTAGCTTTAAAAAAAGTTTCATGGAATTCAACAGCACTGCTACTTTTGCTTTTGAATCTATTGCCAAAAAAACATGGGGAAAATATTTGCTTCTCTCATAGAGATTTTAAGAGCACATCAAGTGATTAATAAAGTAAAAAGTATATACTTAATACAACTCTTAATTTGTATGGACCCTTTACATTTTCAGTATTTAAAAATAATGAGGTTATATTACTCTCTGGAGTTTTAGAAGATAGTATATTTAGGATTTTTTTTTTCTGTAGTATACTGTATAAAGTATTTAGTTTAAAAAAATCCATTGTTCTATGACTGTTGATAGCACAGATGTGAGTGAATAAGCACCAGTGATGGCCACATCTTGGATCATGTTTGGTAGTACGGCCAGTGCAGATTTGGTCAGCAGGGTGCACTTTAGCAAGTGGAACTTCTAGTTCATCTGAGTATTTATCTTTGACAAGGTAGGGCTGAGCTAGCCTACATTTGCTTTAAAATGCATCTTTGTAGCAGAAGAAATATTCACAGAAATTGTATGTAGCTTAGAGTCATAGTGTAATCTTTGGGACCTATGTTGTGCTCATTTTATTTCTTCCTATGTTTCTCTTGTTATTTTTTTGGTAAAATGATGATTTTCATTTTTTGCTTAATGTCACATATTTAAACTATCCATCATTCGAATGTTAATTGTAGCTTATCAGTGATAACATAGGTAGTGAATGCCATTATTAGTTTCTTTTCATCCAATTAGGGCCTGAAAACAGTCATTCCTTGTTCAGAAGGTACACATGTATAACATATTTAGTAATTAGTATTATAAGGATTATATATTTTTAAAATGAAAAATTTGAGTTATCATTTATTACCACCAGCATCACTATTATAATAGTTCAAATATGTTTAAGGAAACCCAATCAGTGTACAGTGAAGGAATTATTATCTCTCTGCAAAGATTCAACTATTAGTAATACATAGGTGGTTTCAAAATTTTCAGCTCTGGTAATTCTGCACATCTACCAACAAGTATTTGAAATATTCTAAGTGTGAGTTATCCCAAATAAATGAGGATATTTTAGTCATGTGAAAGTAATTTCATGAAAGGTTATTTGTTTTATACCAGTGACTGACAGGGGCTATGAGTTGGGATTATCTCCATAGTTTTTCTCAGATGCTTACTAAGCTGTTATTTAAAAATGCCCCATCTCATTTCCATCAAGGAAAAAAAAAAAACATTTTATAAGTTGTCCTCTCTTAGAAGTGTTGATTTCATATTGAATTAAATGTTAGTTTTAGAATTTTGATCTTGAGTTCCTGGTGACTAGGTATTTTTATCTGTTACCACCACCCCCCCCACACACACAGACACACAATACACACATACACATGTGCATGTGTGCAGACATACACAGACTATTGTTTTTGGAGCTGTGGTCTAGATACGTAAACATTGATATTCTTAAATGATGACTTTACTATTCAGGAGAGAGTTTTTGTTAAGGATAAATTTGAAGATTAACTCTTTTATATCTTTTTTTCTTTTGACCTTGGCAAGGTATTTAGATTTTCGTGATCATTGCATATTTTTGGTCATTGAAATGTATCCATTTTTCAATGCATTCATTTTACAGTTGTGACTTTAAAGAAGTAGAAATAAAAAATGAAAATTCAAGTGAAATTTATCTATTAATGGAATATTAGAATGATTAAGAATATGTTGGGGTTTGTGTTTATTTTTTTAATGCATTCATGTTTACTTGAGTATAGGTAATCGTGCTTTATAAGTGGAGAAGTAGCAAATAAAGATGAAGTAGAATTAATTGAAAATGGTGAGAAATATATTCATGTAATTTTACAGCCAGATGAAAGAACAGAAATAATCTAATCCAGTCTTCTATTTTGCAAGAGAAAGTAGGCCGAAGGAAGTAGCATGATTTTCCTAAGTCAGACAGCTAGTTGGAGGCAGCTCGAAATAGCATTCGCATCTGATAAATCCCAAGAAGTTTGTCAGTGGCAGCATAACTACTAAGAAAATAAATCTACACTGCTTACGGTCAATATATTTCATTCTAGTATTAATAAAGGAAATGTCATTAAAATGGCATATACGGTGGTTAAAATAAAATATGAAAAATGTAAGTGTTGGTTTCTAGCTGTCTGAGGGAATAAAAGCAAAACCTGTTAAACTATGGGAAGACTTGGGAAATTATTTTAAATAAACAATTGCATATAATTAAGCATAATTCTCCAGTGACCTGGCTTTTTCTTTTTTAATTTAGAAAACCTCTTCATCTATGGATATATGCTGAACTACAGTTACAGTTGTCTATTTTCTCTTTAGGCGAGGCAACCCTTGGTTGACCTCAACGGTTGCAAGGACCTTGTCAGCTCACAGTCCTTTATTTTTTATTTTTTACGCCTACAGCGCGTGATCTTCCTAGGTAGTCTCCCATCCAAGTTCTAACCAATTTCCTTTTCACTATTGCCAGTTCTGAGGAGTGTAGGGTTTTTAAAAAAATTATTTTATAAAATATTCAGTAGATCTGAAGCGTATTCATAAGATGTGTAAAATACAAGGAATAATTCAGTGTACGTGTAAATACGGCAAGTCGTCACAGCATCGTTGATAAGTTCTTGGAAACTGACTTGAAATGATGAATAATGAAACCAGTTTTATAGGCTAATTGATGTAGGTAAGAGTTAGGTTTCTACCATTTCTGGTCACATACTTCTAAATAAAGACCCAAACACTGATATTAAACATTGAGATATGAGTGATACATTTAAGAAGATGAATTAAAATAAGATCTTTCTTTTCCAACCCACTTATTCCAACTAAGATTGTGGGTGGCCAGAGTCTATCTCAGCAGCTCAAGGGCACGAGGTGGGACAGGACATCCTTCCATCACAGGGTGCACTACACACGCCCACACGCTCACACTGGGATAATTTAGACATGCCATTTCACCTGACGTGCACATCTTGGAGTGTGGGAGGAAACCAGAGCACACGCAGAAAACAATGCCAGGAATCAGTTTTTTTTTTTTTTTCTCATAACGAAATGACGTTGAAGGAAATGACATTTTTTGAGAATCTGCTTTACATGTGTGTTTTGACTATGAGGCTTGATTACCATTACCGTTATCTGTGCCCCTTCCCAATCTCATCTTAATCCCTACCTCCTCATGGGTAACCCTTTTGTGTTTATCATTACTTTACTTTTTGCTATAGTATTTTATCACGTGCTCTTATCTGTAAACTATATTATTTGGCTTCATGCATGCTTATATATGTGTATCACGCTGTATGCATTCTTTTGCAGCATACTTTTTCATTCCACATTACCATTCTGTGGTTGATCCATGTTGTATATAGTTAGGTTACTTACATTCACAACTCAGTTTAATTATTCTAGTATTGATGGACAATTGTTCCCTCAAAAAGTTTAATCTTTAACATTCTTCAATATGTCTCGTGGCTATACATGTGCAAGAGTCTTAGTGTATATATCTAGGATAAGTACTGGGTCATGGGATGGGTTTATATTTGCCTTTACTAGATTGTGCATTTTTGTTTACCAAAATAGTATATAACACTATTTGTTCTTTCTAGCAATATTTAAATGTTTCCATTTTTTCATATACTCCCATTTGATAGTGAATTTTGTCTCTGGTAGTGTGAAGTGATATATGGGCTTTGTTACTAAAGAGGATATTTTTTTACAAGTTTTTTTTTGGTTTTAGGTTTTCTTTCTATAAAGTTCCCATTCAAGTATTTCATAATTTTTTATTTGGTTGATTGTTTTTAAAATTAGCTTGTAGGATTTCCTTCTGTAATCTGGATATTGATCCATTGTCATTTAAATATGTCACAAATATTTTTTCTTGGTTTGTGGTTTCTGTTCTCACCCTTTTTTGTGGTGTCTTGATGAATTGGCATTTTCATTTTGATTGTGTTCAATTCATCTTCTCATACCCTCAATCCCAAGATCATGAAAAAAATTAGCATAAATATATATAAGTATATATATAAATATAAACATGTATATATGGTGCTTCCCTCTTATTTAGGTCTTATTAAATATCTTAAAGTCCCATGATTTTTGCCATTCACATTTAAGTCAATAGCATACATGCTATTGCTCTCCATGTAAGGTGAGAAATAACAGTTCAGTTTCTTTTACCTTATCAATTGTTTTAGCGCCATTTTTTGAAAAATCTCTGAACTGCATGTCAACTTTGTTATAAATTGTTTCTTATGTTTGTGGTCTGTATCTAGGCTTTATTAGTTGATATATTGACCCCTTTGCTGACACTGTATTGTCTTATTTTAAATGTATAATAATTCTTGATCTAGTAAGGTAAGTTCCTTCAACTTATATTTCAGAAGTTTCTTGGCTATTCTTAGACCCTTAGACTTTTTTATACATTTTAGAGTCAGTTTCTGAGATTAACACACACACACACACACACACACACACACACACACACACACACACACACACACTCTTGAGATTTCCTTTGGAATAACATCGAATTTATAGATCCATTTGTGTGAGAATTAACATTTATGATGTGGTGTCCTTAAATTTATGAATATGGTACTTCCCTCTTGTTTAGGTCTTATTAAATATCTTAATACTATACAATTTTATCTCTGACCTCTTTTATTAGATTTATTTGTAGATATTTTGTACTTTTCAATGCCATTGTACTCATTAAAATTATATTTTGCTCCTTATTGATTTCTGTACGTTATTTAAATCTACCACAGTCTTATGATTCTTGTAAGTTTTCTATAAGAAATAGAAAATCAAGTCACCTTTAAATAAAGATAGCTCATTTTTTCCTTTGGGTTTTATTATCTTTATTTTGCCAGACTTGGTTGGGGCCTCCAGTATAGTGCTGAATAGAAGTAATGAACAAGAGAAGCCTTATTTCTTGTTTTATTGCCTCTATATAGTCATTTTTAATAAATGGCTTGGTGTGCCGTGTGTGTATATACACATGTATATATATATACACACATATACACACACACACACACATATATATATATATATACACATATATACATTTCTGCAGTTCAGAGTAGTGTTCTATAAATGTTAGCTGAATCGTTTTTAATTGTATTGTTAAAACCTAATATAGTCTAAACATCTTGTGTGTGTGTTATGCCATCAAGTTTTTTAGCAAAATCTCTTACTTTGATGATGAAAAATATCAATTCCTTTGTAGTTTCTTTCAGTTTTTTCTTTGTATATTTTGATGTGATACTACGCTTTCGCTTTGCTATGTCTGGTGATTTGAACCTTTAACATTTAGGGACTCTATTCTTTGGGTTAGTAGCTATTGTATCTAGTTAGTATTGCATCTTTTTTTAATGTCCAACCTTTTCTGTATCCTATGTTTAAAATGTGTTTCTTATTAATGACATATAATTGAGTTTCTTAAAAATGTTTGACAGTGAATTTTACTTGAAGCATTCTACTCATAGATTCATTCTGAATATTACTACAGAATAATGTGCTATACTTCTGTTTTATGTTTTTGTTTTCTCATTTTTTTATGATTATTGTTTCTCCTATTTTTTTGTCCATTACTCTCTTTTTCTGCTCTTTTATTGGTTATCCTCAACATTTTAATACTCATCCAAATTATCAAACTCTAAAGTTACTCACACCCCTGTCTCCCTCCTAAGTGAAGGCACTTTAGAACACTTTAATTCTGAAGTCACCACCTCAGAATTATATGCTAGTGAATCATGTTTTTATTTCTAAAGTTTTAAGCCTCTATTATACACCATTACTAATGTTTATCTAATCATTGCTTAATTAACTTTACTCCCACATTTACACTTTTTCCTGCTCATTTTTTCCTTTTTCAGTAGTTCATCTTTTTGAATTTCTTTTAATGAAAGACTGCAGGTAGCTAACTTAGTTTCGTCTGTCTGAAAGTAACATGTGTATTTGTTAAACACTTTTAGATTGAGAGTATTTTCTATGAGACAGTGGAGTTACTTCTTTATATTCTGGATTTCATTGTAGCTAGGGAAGTCAATTGATAGCCAGCCATTCCTTTGATATCCTCCGTCTTTTTGTTTTAAAGATTTTGTCTTGTTATTGTTAATATTCTTGTCTTGGCATTGATAATTCTCTAGTTTCATATACTATGCTCAGGTATAACAATTTTATTTATTTACATATATATACACAAATAATATTTGTATGTAATATAAATATAATACAAATATATATTTGTATTTATATTTGTATTTATCTTACCTGGCATTTTGTAGCTGTGTGATTTGGTCTCTCATCAGATCTGGAAATTCTTGGTCTTTTTTATTTTTCCTTACAAATATTGCTTCAAGTTTTTGTCTCAGCTTAAATCTAAATAATTTGTTCAAATATATCTTCCAATCACTAATTCTCCCTTCAATTGCTTTAAATTTACTGTTAAACCCTTACACATTTTAACATGTTAATTTTTTATTTCTAGTTCTGCTTTTTCAAATCTGCTTGGTTTTATAATTTTCTACTCAAATATGTCCAATTCTCTAAACATATTGAACCTAATTATTTTATATTTTATATCTCATTCCAATATTTGAATACCAGTAGGTAAGCTTATGTTCATTATGTTTCTGAAGGCTAGTTTCATAACTCCATTTTTCTTGTATTTTGTGGGGTTCAGCTGAGCTCGTATTATAGAACTTTATATGTGAGAATTATTAGAGACTTGGTTCGTTCTTGCCAGAAGCACTACTAGCTTATGATCCCTTTAAATTCTTGGTTTAAGTTTTTCTAACCACTTAAGTAGAGTGGCCTGAAAGTCCATGTAAAAAATTTAGTGATATTACGTCTCCAGGGAGATTTTATTCCGCCACAGCAAGATTTGAAATGGGCAATTTTCTGTGCAGTTTCTGGGTAGATGGGGGAAAGGGCGAAGGTGGATTATTTCTAGTTCATCCTTAATGAATTTGATGGAAATGCAGATTTTCCAATTAAGTCTCCCCTTTTAGGAAAGAGCTTTTTTCTTCTCTTTCCTGTACCCCTGCTATCCCAATTTCTGAAGCTAATTTCACTTGGTTAAGCAAATACTTGAGCTGGACCAGCCTTCACTGCTTACTTACCTTTCTGGCTCTTCATTTTCACTTCGTTTTTGGACTCGTATCTGTCTTATCACACTGAACACATTGATGCATTAAAAACTGTATAATATCTAGAACATATTTTAGTTTTCTAATGGGAATCTGTCCTAGGGCATTGTCAAACCTACAGTCTCTATAGTGGCTGTGTCACGCATTTAGTTCTCTGTGCCTTACAGTTCTCACCTTATACCCAGAGTAGGTAATCAGACTTTTTTTTCCTCATTGAATGTCAACTTAGGGTTCTAAAGTACAAAGTTTTTAGTTTTTCCTTCTGGAAGAAAATCTCTATGAATATAAATTTTGTTACATTTTGAACTGAAAACATAATGCACAAATGTGCATGTCTCATCCAAGTACTCCAAAATCACAAACATTGGCAAGAGCATATAATTGTAGAAGTGAAATTAAGGAGTTATTGGCTTTTTTTTTTTTTTTTGGTTAATGCTATACTTAGATAAAAACATTAACAATGTCAAACATACTTAAAGATTAATGTATGTTAAATCGTTCATGGAGATTCAATTTTTTTCTTCTGATCATATTTTAATCAAAAGCCTCATGTATTTTAAATTTGAACATTTTGCCAAAAGAGGGCAGTATTCACCTATAGTAGAATGTAAAGAACCTGACAATTTACTGGGGAAAAAGATTATAAAATTTAATACATTGACAACACTAGCACTCCAACTCACTAGATTTGTAGTCTTGTCTGGTCATCTGAGATTGTTGCCTAAATTGGAACATTCAAGTTTTAATTTGTTCTTTTGTTACTTTTACATTTTTAAAATGCTAGTTTAGGGATGAGATTTGTTTGAGTTTTCAGTCCTTAAAGATAAAACCAAAAACCGTTCTCAAATATCTGTTTACAGAGTGATCAAAAAATGCACATTTAACTTAAGAAGGCTGCGTTTTCACAGTGTCCCCGGAGTCCATTCACCCCAGTGAAATGTGGCCAGTTAAAACTGCTCATGAAAAATGAGATTCCAGCCAACAGCGCTGCCACCAAGTTCAAAAGTGTCTCAGCCTTGTTCTGCTTTACATACTTTAAACATGTTTATCAGTTTGTCTCCTCTACAAGTAGGTATATGAGGTTTAAGATTTAAACATAATTTTAAACATTAAATATTAAAGGAAGAAATCCAAAGTAACTTTTGAATCCTGTATGAATGAAATTCTATAGAATAGAATATATAGAAGGAAATGAAACCATTTTTCAAGAACAAGGTTTGGAGACTGGGAAGGACTATGTGTTCCCAGATCACCTAATTAGAACTCTGCCCCTTAAGATTTGGTAATGTTATCAGATAAGACCAAAAGCTGCTCTGTATGGATTCGATAAATAAATAAGTAATCAACTTGAGGTTCAAAAGGACAGCTAGGGACTAAAAAGGCCGGAGCTCACATACAATGTGCAGTGGAAGCCGGAAAAATTTGTTTGCATTATGTTGCCTAAAGAGTACATTTGTTGCACAGAGAGGCTTCTAGTCCCTGGGAGTCCAGCTCCCTCTACAGCTGCCTGGTGCCGTGTAATGTGATCCTCCTGGATTGGGCAGGGGCTGCGTTTTCCCTGGGAGACACACTTAGCCAGGGCTCCCAAGCTCGGCACAGGCCAGCAGCAACCACCACCGCCGCTGCGGCTGCTCTTCCTTTTGCTGCTTCGCTTCCGGCGGCAAAGGAACGATGGAGCCCAGATTGCTCCGCTGGACCACTTGCTCTCTCCCAGGCACGTGGTGCCTGCCAGTGCTGCCCTGCCCTAGCCATGCCTGGGCTTGAAGCGCGCGGTCCGCGGCATGTGGTCTCGACGCTGGGTCGCATTCCTCAGGTACCGCACAGACCACAGTTCTGCAAGTGCACACGGTTCCCCGTTCCGTGCTGTGTCATTGCTCTCTGACATTCTTTTAATTTAGGATCCCCCGATGCTCACTGTTTGTATATTTGGAAGAGATTTTTTTACTTTTCAAGCAACTCCGTGTTTCTGCTCTGTTGGACTAGAAAATGTGAGTAATGGTGAGTTGGAATAAACATATTTGCCCTAGGTGCAGTTCTCTTTTCCAACATCTTCCAGAACTCACCATTGAGAATTTTCATCTTTCTTCTTCAGTAATTTTCCTGAATAGGTTCTCTATTACCTTTCATCCTCTCAAATCTTTCAGACTCTTAATTGGGTCAGCATGTGTCTGTCCCATTTGGAAAGAACTAATTTAGCTTCTGCATGTGGTTCCAATTTATTACCTGCTGGCAAATTGCATTTCTTTTGTTTATTTTTGGGCTTTGCATTGCGTGTGCCTCCCAGGTGGGTGATGTTCTCAGCTTGAAGCCCTTGAAACACTATTGGTTTTCCAAAGCAGACCCTCCAATGGTCCACTAGAACTCTGGGTGCATAAAAACCTTACTGAGCAATGACTGACAACGAATCAGCACCTAGGAGGCATTATGGGATGGTAGAATAAACCAGAATTTAGGACTTAGATGGGCCTGGGTTCACATCCTTCTTCCTTGTCTTTAATATGGGAAAATAAACCTGTATCACTGAATTGACATTTAGATTAAATTAAATAATATGTGTGATGTGAAAATCTTTTATTATCATAATTTTCAAGCTTTACACCATGAGAGATGAAAAATATACTGAAAAGTTATACCGATTTAAAGGGTTCACTGCCCCAAGATAAAGTTTTTGCAGATTATGTCATGTCCATGGAAGACAGAACTGCTTTTGCTTTTTCAAGTTCATTCTTGAACAGAGGGAAAAACCTAAGACTTCTGGAATTTTGAGATAAGAGATGATAAGAAGCTCAGCACTGTATATTTTTGGTGATAATCATTAAATGAGGATTTAGCTTGGTAATGAAAAGTTGAAGTTGGTAGTTGACAGTTGCATGGAAAATGACATATGTGGTCCATCATCATCTTAGTAATTTTTATTAAGCATTTTGTTAATGGTATATGCTTGAAAATATCAATATAAATCTTAGTCTAACTAACGGGACAGTTTCTTGAACCTGGGATTGCATCGTCGGAGCAAAGCCCTAGAGGGGCCTTAGTACCTTGTATCCACTTCTTTGTTCTTTTGTAATGTTTTGGTAGACAGTAACAAAGCCTTAGAGACAGGATAGCTTGTCTAATCAAGTGCTGTGGACATAAATAAAATGTTATCTAAAATCTAATCTGGACTAAGATTTTGCTTCTTAGGTGTTTCAAAGAAAAAAATATTAGAATTCGTTAGACATTGTCTTTTGGAGATAATTAACGGAAAAAAAGAGGACATTGTCCACGTCATTGTGAAAAGTCTTCCACGTGTGTGGAGATAAAGGCTAACACCGGTCTGTGAGCCTGATGGCACTACTGGTAAAATGAGTGTTGTTTTGGGTACATTCTCAACTTCTTGGTGTGTCTCAGTTTCTTAATCTGTAAAATGGAGTTACTAATAATGTTCACCTTCTAAGATTATTCTGAAGATTAAATCAGTTGATGCATGTTAAATGTTTAGGAAAGTATCTGGCTGTACGTACCAAGCACTATAAAAGTTTTTACAACTATTAATTATTATGTTTACAATTAAGGACAGGAGCTACAAACTGGACCTACAGGAAATTGGCTAGTAAAGTATTTGAGGGAAGTAGGGTGAATGGAGATAAACTACTGTGTAAGCAGAATGATGGACAACAGCTGACCATGAGCTTGGAGTCTGTGGGGGTCAATGAGGAGAGAGAGAGAGTTACTGAGCTGATTGCTGTCCTGTGGACATTTGGGCTTACTGTTGATGAGCTTACTAGATTTTTCAAGAAAATATGGATATCAAAATAAAAATCTCTGATTTTTAAATATTAGCAGCTAATTAATTTTTACATATAATTTATTGGGGTGACATTGAAATTACATAGGTTTCAAATGTACAATTCAATAATATATCATATGTTTGCATTGCGTGTTCACTACCCAAAGCTAATTAAATTTTTAAAAGTGAAAAGCCCAGCCGCACATATTTGTAGGTTACTTTTAGCCCAGAACCTTCAGTTTGTCAATTGTGTTAGAGAGATGGTATAAAAGCTGAGAAATATATGTAAACTCTATAAAAACTGGTACACTACTTTTTATGGGCCAAAAATCCTGGACATAAGACTACATTTTCAGGTAAACAATATCATGAAGGACCACAACTTACCTGTATTAAAATAAAAATCTGAAAACAAAAAAACAATCAACTTTTGAAAGTTAAGACAAATGGGGCCTGGCTACATACATTTCCCCCTAACAGCAGAATCAAGAGGTTTTGTTAAACCACACTTAAATATATATGTATTGTCACCATATAATGTTAACAATGTAAATAACATATTTAACACTATAAGTAGCCGAAGTGCTTAGTAAGTATTAATTAGGAGTATTATAATTTCCCTGATTTTTTACCTTTTTAAAATTTTAATCTAAATACAGAAAATATTTTTCTCAACCATAGATAAGAAAACTTCACTATACTTAAAGGCTGATTATGGTTAATTGGGGTTTTAAGTTTAAAAAAAATGAAAAACTACTCTCCCAAATATTAATTTGATTTCATCTACAAAATATCATTGAGCATACAAAGCAAATATTATTTACCAAATAGTCTACTACTATTTAGAAACTCTCACTCCATATACTATGTATTTTAGTAAAGCAAATCTTCCAAAATTATAACTAGCAAACAAAAAGTTTCTATTAATGAATACATCTTTAGGTAGCCTGCCAAATAATCAGAAGCACTCTTTAGCTTTGGCTCATTCTACTCTATTCCAGGGTCTTCAGGTTATACCTTCAGAATACTAGTTGCTGGTTAAGAAAAGTGATGTTCTTAGAAATCCCAGGAGTGGAAAGTTTGAGACTCAGATGGACTCAGAGATTTCAATTGAACATACTCTAAATACTGTCTTGTTGCATTAGAAAAATGTATAAGCTTAGGGCTCATTTGATGTTTAAGGATGTCCCCAGAAGTTCACAAGTATGTACAGTGTGAAGTTTTAAATATTTGATTTAAAGGCATTTCCCTTATGTACAGAGCTTGATTTTCCCTTCAAATAATACAAAACTAGAGCAAAACACTGGGGGTGGGAAATGGGAAAATAAGATTTAAGCTCAGTCATGAAAAAATGTATCCAGCTGGTAAAAATTTCATCTTGTTTAAGAAAAAAAGTAGGATTACTTCAGCTCTTTCCAATTTCCATTCCAGCTAGATTTTCTTTTTTTTCTTTAACCCTCAGGGGTTACTTTGACTTTTGAAACATAATTTTCCATAACTTTTTTTATAACTGACATGACTTATTGGCTTTGAATTATCACTTAACAGTAGTGAATAGGCTGGAACTCCCTAAATAGTTTCCCCATTTGGTGTAATTAAAGTGAGGCATGAGGGGACCCAGCTAAGTTGCATCCAAATTCAAACCTACTCCTGTTGGCCTGTTAGGGAAAGAAGTGGAACTGAAAGTCGAAATGCACTTCTGATGTAAATGCCTATTAATAAGTCAGGGTAGTCTATTTCAGCAATGTCCCCAATCTTGGGACTTAACATGGGTACAGCTTCACTGTCCTCATGATGTAGGCCAGCATGGTCCTATGAGAGGAGTTGGAATAGACTGTTCTGGAAGGCCAGGTGAGTACTCATGGAGCCCAAGTGAGAAGAGTGGGTGAAAGGACAGTGCGAAGGCAGAAAAGGGGTGCAGCGAGGTAAAAATCCATTGTCCAGAGTGTGACCTACCCCTGGTATCTGGGAGTCATCTTTCAATCAAACTAACTTACAGGAAAATTAGGTCAGGAGGTAAATGAATTCCATTTGGGACATGTTAATTTTGGGTTCCCCTGTGGGACAGCTGAAGATGTCCAGCAGGCAGCTAAAGAAAACTGGAGCTATGGCTCTGTGCTGCTCAGCACCCCTGTAAAGTGTGTACCAGAGAGGTGTAGGGTGAGAGGGGTGGGGCCAGAACAGGTCTCCAGGAACACACCACTGAAAGGGAGAAAGTGAGCCCACAAATGAGACAAAGAAGGAATGGTCTAAGAAGGCCAAAACAGGGAGGGGAGAAAGATGTTTCCTAGAGTGAGGTGTGACCCAGGTGCCACAGAGCCCCGCTTGGACGCTGAAAGACAGCTTGGCAATCAGGACGTTGGATGGCTGGGCAAACACAGTTTCAGCAGCGAAATAGGAACAGAAACCAGATTGCAAGTGTTAAGGGGTAATAGGCTTGCTTTTCCAGATTTCAGAACTTGGCCCCCACCAAGGAGGTGACCCTTAGCATCCCCATCTCTGAGCCTCAACATCCCCATCTGCATAATAGGGATGAATAATTGCCAAAGTGATGCCTGGATCCGTGTTGGTCTGGTCTCAACAGTTCCTATAGCAGCCTGTACTTAGGTGAGAAAAGCTGAGTAAGTTAATGAAATAGCAGTGTTTTCTACACTAAACTCTGCATTTCAATCCCTACTATCGATTCTATAAGTGAGATAAAGGGAAGCACTACATAACAGCTTTTGGTGGAGTAGTTACAATACAAGGCAGTAAAGCCATGGTCCCATTCTAGTTTTAGAACTAGTGCATATGTGAATAGTTGAAGTCTGGTTCAGGAAAGACCAATCTGTTTTGTATTTATGGAGTAAGAAAGGATGGCAAATGTCTTATTTGTCAACTGGATGGGTAATGCAGATAGTGGAAATAAATGACAATAAAGGAGTGAAAATTTTGAAGAATAGACAAAGTTTGTTGAGTTTTTCCTGGGTATGCTAATGGAACAGGTAGGGGCTCAGAAATATGGTAAACTCAGAAGAAATACATAGGCAAAGAATGCAGTCTGAGAGTCACTGGGTGCGTGTTAAGTTGAAGGGAAGACATGAGATTTCTTAGGAGGCATTGGCAGAATGAGAAAAGGTTACAGAGGCTGGGACTCTGGAAAGCCTACAGTCAAAGAAACAAAAATGTAAACAAGAGTCTGGACTGTCTCCCGTGGTGGTGTGGGGTGTGCACTGTGCAACTCCACATTGTGAAGAGAATGGTGCCCCTGCACTTGTACAACATGGTGACTCTGGGGAGAAGAAAAGAAGAGTTAGAGAAGAACACAGCAACCAGCAAAGGAGGAGGAGTACCAGGAAAGGGTATTCTTAGTATTTCAAGAAAAAGACGGAGGGTGGTCAAACCTGGCAGAGGATGTCGAGGTAGCAGGGTGAAAATTTTGCCTTCAAGAAGTTGGAAGAGAAGAAAGTCAAAGTAATTTTATTGTTTTTGTTTATTTTTTAAAGGACAAGGGAGTGTTTTATGTATGTGGTAGCCAAAGGGAATGAAAGCCATATAAGAAGAATGAGGGTATGAAACAGGAGATGGGGATGTGTTCTCGTGAGACCTGGTAGTTCCAAGGAGAGGTGTTAGGTAGCATATTAGTGTAGCCAGTAACTGAGAGCTCGATGTCTGGATAGACCAGGCAGGACGCAGACCTCTTATATGAGAGGCAGAAAATCCAGCAGGATAGTGAGCCAAGGCACCTGAAGGCCATCTGCAGCACACGTCCCGACCCAGGCACAGTATGAGTCTAACACCGATGTTTCTGGCTCTAAAAGGAGAGAGAAACATTATAATAATGTTGAGAATAACATTATTATAATGTTGAGCAATGAGATATTTTCGTTACCTTAGTTTGCTGCTTCAATGGCATCTTTCACAAATAATTTCGTAAGGTATTGTTTTATTCAGTGAAGTAGTAAATTTACTTCAGGTAATTGGCTTGGTCAGTTCAGGCTGCTATAACTAAATATCATAGACTGAGTGGCTTCAACATTTATTTCTCACAGTTCTGGAGTCTGGGAGATCCAAGATCAATGTGCCAGCTGATTTGTTGTCTGGTGAAGGCTCTCTTTCTGGTCCAGTGAGATAGCTGCCTCTCTCTGCATCCTTACATGGAGGAGAGAGAAATCATCTTTCTCCTGTCTCTTCTGTTAAGGGCACTAATAAGTCATGGGGGCTGCAGCCTCATGACCTAAGTGCCTCTCAAAGGCCACACCTCCTAATACTATCACATTGGCGATTAAAGCTTCAATATATGAATTTTGAGGGGACTCAAGCATTCAGTCCATGACAGCGATTCAGGTTTGAGTTATCAAATATTTATCAAAACCAATTAGGTTACTGATATAACTTAAACACCCTTGTGTGTCTTTTATTTAGCCTGTATGCGCCTTTCTGCTCTGAGATACAATAAACTACTTCTGAGGCTACGTGGAGGGCATGTGTTACACAATTCTCCTTTTTGCTAGTGCACAAAATTGACCATGCGTGACCAAAATTGAAATTGCAGGAACTTTTCCACATGCAAAATGAAAACATTTAAATATTCTGCCTTTCTTTCAGGGTGGCCTCAACAAATGACACAACAGTTTGTTGTCAAAATCCAGATTTTGCATTGAAACACTAAATTATGTTTTAAAAACTTTTTTATTTTATTGATCTTTCTAATCAGTGTAGATAACTTTGTCAGTCCTTTCCAGTGATTCTTCATCTGAGTAGCAAAAAAAGAAACCATAAAACAAAAACTATACAATTCTGACTGTTTTATAAATATGATTTTAGCTAAAGATACTTAAAATAATTTCCAAAGTCTACTAACTTCATTTTTTAAACAAACCAAACCAAAAAAGACCTCATTTAGCCTCAAATGCTACAGAGTGCTAATGATTAGATATAATATGATCAGTATCCATATTTTGTCTAAATGATTTTTAAGAATAAGAACATAGATTTTAAGATTCATCTACCAATGTCACCTGGAGTGTGAGTCCTGTACTTAGAAGAGGCAGCTGCCAACACACAAGGTTTGAAAACAGCTTAGAGGTCTCTCAAAGACAGCTTCCCCAACAGTTTACTGGATCCTGGCACTTGCTGTGATCTGCCCGAGGTTACATGATCTAGGATCCCAATGAAAGGTGTACATTTTATCTTGCAAGAATGTTGTACTCTTATCAATTAAATAGATCCCCAGATCAGTTCACTAACTTTGTACCTAACCAGAGTCTAGCCCCTGATACAGTTCAAATGTAAGTGTATGTATGGTGCTTCCGTGAAGGTGCAGCACAAAGTCCATAGATACATGAAGCCCAATAGGCTTTGTACATGTTGCTCTCTGCGTCTGGAACGCCCACCTGCCGCTGTTTCTCACTAAGCTTGCTTATCCTTCATCAGTCCGCTTGGAGCTTACCTCTAGGAAGCTTCCAGATCTCTTTTCCCTTACCCCTAGCCCTCACAAAATGGCTTTTCTGTTTTATCTGAGCCTGGGAGCTTTTCATACGGGATTAGTATCATTCACTCATTCTTGATGGATGGAGTCCTCCAGGGCAGAGAACACAGGCATCTTTTTTCTTTGAACGCCTGGGGTGGAGCCTGCCAACATAAAATATGTTGAATATCATGAATGAATCAACTGACAAAATGAAACTTGCAGGGTGCCGATATCACCCATCTGACAGTTTTGCAAAGGCAGGACTTGCATTCTAAGAAAGCTAGAGACAGCTCTCTGGCATGAAGACGACCTGACTGAAACGATTTCTGAATTGCACATCTTATCTACTGCCTCACCTGTGCCAAAGACACAGAAAGGTCGTGTGGCATTTAACTGCAAGGTTAGAGAAGAAAACATAACCCCAGAGGAAAAAATCTCCAAGGAAAATCAGGTAAGGGAGAAAAGAGAATTAGAGGCCAAAAATGTGGACAGGTAGACAGGAGATATCTGAGCGCAAACCAAGGGTGTGACGCTGTGTTCTGGGGGTGGGGGTGGAGGTGGGAGTGGGGGTGCTAGACAAGTAGGAAGAAACTTACGAAGATCTCTGTTTCTTAGGCTTCATTCTCCTCCTCTGTGAAATAGTGCTTACTAAGTGTGAGGAGCTATTTAAATGTTACCTGCTGTAATTAGTCATAGCCATTGAAGCCCAGAGGTACAAATGCAATTCTGGAAGGTTCATTTTCTAGTTTTAAAAAATAAGGTAGGTTATAAATATAATTTACAAAGGTTATAACATGATTGAATTACGATATTTGTTGAAGCTAAAGTTACTGCCAAGAAAGCATTAGAAACACTCTCTCTTAAGCGTGACTTTACTAAGGTTGTTAAGTGTCTGAAATGATGATTTAATGTTCAGAAAATGTTATTTTTTTCTCACACTCAAGATTTTACAGGTTGTGAGAAACATGAGAGTCAAATTAGTAGCATAGAGACTAGCTTTAGTAGACTGTAACCTTTTGATAAAATTTGTATGTTTGGGCTTTCCAGGATAGGGGCACACGTGTTTCGATATTATGGTCATCCTGCTCAGGTATTGTTCTGGTCCCAATGTCACTTTATTTAAGCAAGCGCTTTGTGTTGCTAGAAAGGAGGAGATTCTCTGAAGTCCCCATTGATTATAATACAGAAGCATTTCTTAGTTCTCCTGGCCATGAATGGCATAGCCTTGAATGAAGTTTCATACCAATTTAAACCATAATTATAAATTGTTAACCTTTTCTCTCCATATTTTAGTGTGTATTTATAAGGATTCTTAGATTTATGTTGTGGGAAAATGTTCGCCTCATCTCTCCTTTGGGATATATGTGTAGGGTAGAAGGAGAATCTTATTATTTTTTTTATTATTAGTTTCAAGTATACAGTACATCGATTAGACATTTACGAAGTTTATAAAACGATACCCCTGATTGTTGTTCTCTCCTTTGACTCTCCACCTAGCCATTACATTATTGCTGACTGCATTCCCTATGCTGTGGTTCCCATTTCTGTGACCATTTATTGTCTACTAATTTGTACTTCTTTACCCCTTCACCCTATTCTTCCAGATCTCCTATTCTGGCCATCACCAGATTGTTCTCTATATTTGTAAGTCTGTTTATGATTAGTTTGTTCTTTTTGTTCTGCAGATTCCACATATAAGTGAAATCATATATTTATCTTTCTCTGTATGACTTATTTTACTCAGCATAATAACCTCTAGGTCCATACATGTCACTGTGAATGGTAGGATTTCATTTTTTTTTAACTGCTGAGTAATATTTTATTGTATATATAAACTATAACTTCATCTAAACTTCTGTTGATGGGCATTTAGGTTGCTTCTATATCTTGGCTGTTGTAAATTGTGCTGCCATGAACATAGGGGTGCATAGAACTTTACAAATTATTGGTTTGGTTTTCTTTGTATAAATACCCAGAAGTGCAATTGCTGGATCAAGAGGTATGTTCAATATTTAATTTTTTGGGAAACATTCAGACTGTTTTTCAAAGTGGCTGTACCAATTTGCAATCACACCAATAGTATATGAAGGTTCCCTTTCTCCACATCCTTGCCAACACTTGTTCTTTAATTAATTAATGATAGCCATTCTGACAGGTGTGAGGTGATATCTCATTGTGGTTTTTAATTTGCATTACTCTGATGATTAGTGACCTTGATTATCTTTTCATGTGTCTATTGGTCATCTGTATGTCCTCTTTGAAGAAATATCCATTCATGTCTTGTGCTTATTTTTTAATTAGATTGTTTGTTTTTTTTGTTGTTGAGTTATATGAGTTCTTTATATATTTTTGGATATTAACATCTTATCAGATGTTTCATAAACTAATATCTTCTCCCATTTAGTCAGTTGTATTTTTGTTTTGTTGATGGTTTCCTTTTCTGTGCAAAATTTTTTAGTTCGATGTCATCCCGTTTATTTATTTTTGTTTCCCTTGCCTGAGGAGATATGTCTAAAAAGAAATTACTAGTAGTAATATTGGAGAGATTACTGCCTATGTTTTCTTTTAGAAGTTTCATGGTTTTGGTCTTATATTTAAGTTTTAATCCATTTTGAGTCTATTCTTATATACAGAAGGTGGTCCAGTTTCTTTCTTTCTTTCTTTCTCTTCTTTCTTTCTTTCTTTCTTTCTTTCTTTCTTTCTTTCTTTCTTTCTTTCTTTCTTTCTTCTTTCTTTCTTTCTTTTCTTTTTCTTTCTTCCTTTCTTTCTCTTCTTTCTTTCTCTTCTTCTTCTTCTTCTTCTTCTCTTCTTCTCTTCTTCTTCTTCTTCTTCTTCTTCTTCTTCTTCTCCTCCTCCTCCTCCTCCTCCTCCTCCTCCTCCTCCTCCTCTCCTCCTCCTCCTCCCCTCCTCCTTCTTCTCTCTCTCTTTCTTTTTTTTGTATGCATCTGTCCAATTTTCCCAACACCATTTATTGAAGAGAATTTTTAAATGTGTTCTAGTGCATACACAGCTGTAGGAGTATGGAGCTTTAGAGTTCTTAAAAATAAAAGAGGATGGAGATAGTAAAAAGACCAGTGGTTGTCAGAGGTGGAAGGGAGGAGGGATGAATAGACAGAGCATAAAAGATTTTTAGGGCAGTGAAACTATTCTGTATGATACTACAATGGTAGATAAGTGTCATTATATATTTGTCTAAACCCACAGAATATACAATACCAAGAGTGAACCCTAATGTAAACTAGGGACTTAGAGTGATGACGATGTGTCAGTGCAGGCTCATTTGTAATTGCACACTCTGGTGGGATGTTGATAGTGGAGGAAGGTGTGTGGTCATCGGGTGGGTGGGGCTAGTGTAAATGAGAACTCTGTTTTTTTCTGCTCAATTTTTTTGTGAACATAATACTATTCTAAAAATAAAGTTGAATTAAATAAGTAAAAGAGGATCTCTGTGGGAGGCACAGTGCAGTGGTCTTGAAAGTATCAGGAAAATTTGGAAAACTAGAAAGTGCTCAAAAGGAAGGGGTAGGGAGCAAGCTGGAAAAACAAACCACTTCTGAGTTCAAATCGCCTGGGTAAAGTTGCAGGTGAAGCCAGTTTTAGTGTGTGTGTGTGTGTGTGTGTGTGTGTGTGTGTGTGTGTGTGCGCGCGCGCGCGCGCGCGCGCGCGTGTGTGTAGACTTGTGACAGGTCTACAAAGAAATTAAGCATCTTGGTGTGGATTCATTTATAATTATGAGCAGGCAGTCATCAAGATCTGAGAGTTGAGTAAAGAAAGCATGCATAAATTCGTTTTAAAAGATTAGATCCTGCTGTTATATGCTTCTCCAGTGGCATGCTGTGCTTGCTCCTTGATAACTTCATTCAATATTTGTATTTACTTAATGTCTCTCCCATGACTTTTAAGTTCCATAAAAGAAGGGATCATTTTGTCTCTGTTAACACTCCATCCTCAGCTCATAACACAATTTCTGGAATGTAGGAGGTGTTCAATAAGCATGAGTGGGGTGAAATTACTAGCAGCATTACCATTAATAATAAGACAGTGGTTTCTCTATGGCAAGTGTTTCTTAGGCTCTCGGCTGGCTTGACTAAATGTAGTCAGACAAGCAGGCAGTTCTCATGACTCCCCTGGGAAGAAGGTATTATCTTTATTGTTCTATCCTGTCACGGATTCAGCTTGGAGCCTGCTTCTTGCTGGGGCTGAGACAGGCACAGCAGGCTCCAAGAGCTTTCATTCTAAGGGAGGGAACAGACAGTGCTGTAGGAGTGGCGTGGTCTGGGATGAGAGGATTCACTTGTTTTGGTGGAGCCGTCCCAGAGGCTCATTTGCGTTTTGTGGCTTCTGAATGAGCAGAAGGAGCAGACTTTCCAGAGTGTAAGCTGACCATAGCCAAGTAGGGACTAAAGGTAGGGACAAGCATGGAGCTTTTAAGGAGAGAAAGGACAGAAAAAGATGAGGAGAGAAGGTAGGCAGGAACCCAGCAGTCAGGGTGTGGGTGGCTGTGATCTAAATGCAGAGACAGCAGTGTGAGTCCAGCATGACTTTGGTTACAGAGACACAAAGTCCTGTCATCATGGTGAGAGCAGTTAAGAAGAAGGGTGGGTAGGAGACAGAGCCCTGAAGTCAGAGGACAGTGAAGGTGAGGGGGTTAGATCTCCCCGCTCAGTGCCAGGCCTCACTCTCAGAGGAGCTGGAGCTGCAGTTGGGTGGACCATGGGCACCCGCCCCGTCTCGCCTCCTGCCCTACATTACCTTCCTGATGGTTCCTCTTCCCCTTTGCCCCAAGAGCCTCCTCTCAGTGAAGCAGCAAGATAAAGGGTTTCTTCCAGATGCTTCTCTCCATGACGCGCAGTTGGGTCCCCAGGCCCCATCACACACCGCCCTCTCCATCCCTCCCTCCCTGCTCCAGGTCACCAGGTCTTCCTACCTTTAGTACCTTGTGTCAGTCTGCTTTTGTTTTTTTAAGCCAAGGTTTTTTGCATCTGCAGGACTGTCTTCAAGCTCTTGTCTTTCCCCTAAACATTGGAGTGTAGGACAGTGTCTGAGAGAGTAGACTCTGTCATTGTGTGGCTAAAGGAATAGAATTCTGGAGTCCTTGCTTCAGAGGGAAAAATAATGGTGCCACTAAGTTGCTCCTGGATGCTAGAAGAGGAAATAAGAATAGGACATAGCCTTAGAAAAGGCTTTCTTCTTTATCTTAAAAATGTGGTAAACCTTCCACGAATATAATAACAAATGAAATATAAATTTAAAGAAAAACTTTAAAAATAATTTAGTGGATTTTTAAAAATATTTATTCTTTGGAGTCTGAGGCAAGCTTTTTGATAATCTTCCAACTTTTACTTTTGCTTCTAGAAGGTTGTCTATATGTAATACATTTTTCTTTCAAAATGGGGTTTGTGCAAAAAAATCTATTAGTGAAAATTGAAATGAAAAAAAATTAACCTGTTCCAAAAAACTGTGTCTAATTTAATCATTTTGTTTACCTTTTCTATATAGTGATACCATGTTTTTCTCCTTTTAACAAATACTGTTTAATTATCCATTAATAATCTCATAGATTTCAATAGATTGGAAGCTATGGATATTTCATTATGGGTCTTGTTGAATTTTAGATTAATGCTATAAACTTCCCATAATTGAAAAATAGGAAATAATTTACTAGAAAAATATTTTTTATCTATATTATGTTTAGAGCAATAATAATAATGGATATAATAATTTATTTTTCAGAAGTGATTGAATCTGAATCACAAAGTCCTTTTAATTTCCAATTTTTTTTAAAATTTCTAAACTGTAAACTCCACTATTTTTGTGCTCTTTCTCCTAAAAGATCCTAATTGGGTGAAATTATCTGGTAAGAATAAACCTTTTTCTCTTCAAGAAGTGGTACGTGTTTTGTGGAAAATCCAGGCACATGGAAGTCAGAAAGTATAAAAGAGAAGAAGATAATGCTCATAGTTTCTTTGATATTATTTATTTTCATGTGACATTTTAAATAAGGTAGGTATGACTCATGAAGGTCATGAATCAGAATACCTGTTTTCTTCTGACCCCAAGGTTTATTGATCTTGGGCAAATCATTTAAGCACCAAGCATGTGGGTTTTTCATTTTTCTCAATCTATAAAGTGAAGGCTATAACCAGTAACTGTGGTGGACATTGCCAAATGCTAATCAATGCTCATCCCTGAAGACTGTGTCATACCCAATCTCACCTTTGTTCACTATCTGATCTTGCTAGACTCAAAATATTCTTTCTAATAATGAGGACAACCAAATTTTATCTCTGTCAGGGCATTCTTCAAAGTATAGTTCTTTTCTAGAAATATCAACATACTTGTCAATTAAGGATACATTTCTAATTTTATGAACTAACACATCACCATATAAGTAACATAAAACACAGCAAAAAAAAAAAAAATGAGGGTATAATATAGAGAAAAAAACATAGCCCAATCTTCACACCCTCGTGCAGCAACTACTGAGAAACTGGAATTTATCCTATAGAACAGGGAAGGTAGGAAGGTACAAAGTATGGTCACCCTAAAATGGATGGCCAGATAACAATGTGTCCAAAGAAATGGGGTATAAAAAGAAACAGGGAGGGGAAATACACTAGTGGCATGCCCCAGCAAGAAAGCAGGGACTTTGGTTCTGGATCCACAAGGCTGAGAACACCAGAGTCCATTTGGACTTGGCCCTCCTGGAGAACTCAGTGCCCTGGAAAGAAGTTATAGGTAGGACAGAAAGCATGGTGCACTGAGGCTTTGGGGGCCTGAGCTCATAACACCCTTACCTGAGGCAGCAATTTGAGAATGGGATCATCCTTGCCAGAAAAGCCAGAGAACTGAGGCCAAGAGCAGAGAGCACATCCCAGCACTGGGCCCCCCACCTGTGAGACTGTCAGCTCCCAACTCCACCTACAGCCCTGGGCAGCAGAGAGGAGCAACGGCGGTAAGCCACTGAGGAGACTGCTGGGAACTGCTGGTTGGACTAACACCCCAAGGGACAGGATTTTTGACACCACGAGGGAAAGGAGGGTGCTCCAGGGATGGGGAATTACATTACACGTTTGACCAGGTCAAGAGAGCAGCCTGTTCTGCATAACAGAAGGTAAGGGAGGGGAGCTGATTTACTTGAGAGTGAACATCAATCATGGTCAGACAGTCTCTAAGGGGGTTTGTTGAAAGTGACCTCTGTTTTGGCCAGGCTCAGCTCCTGGGACAGACAACAGCCACATCATGAACAGTTTCTCCTCCATAACACAGGGGCAATATATCCACAAGTCCTGAAAATTATGAGCCAATTTAATACGTTTATTACTGTCATTGAGTTGATCAGAAGAGCTATAAAATCCCATTTTGTTCCTTTGAACTGTACTTTAAATGTGCATGTCCCCAAATGTCACCCTAATGACCATGCTTATTATTTCATCCAAATCCTTTAACTGATACAAATAACCAGTGTTATATTGTTTGTAATGAAACCAAAAGCGTGAATTCTTGGACTTAGAATGAGGACAACTTTTAGAATATGTGAAGTACAATGGTCAAAAGCATTTTAGAAATGTCTACTTTGTTCTATCTAAAATGAAATATTTAATACTGCTAAAGATCGTGATGGTGAGCCCAGGACTTTCATTGGAGAATTTTGCCTATCTTGGGTGTTTGTTTATAATTTTATGAATTGTAGAAATATCACCAAGTGGTCTTTTAATGATTTCTATAAATAAAAGATACATTTAAAGATATCTTAAGAGTAACATAAATTTTCCTACTAAAAAAAGGTGAAATGAATGTTTTTTCAATTGTTTTAGGCACTGAAACATGATGTTTTCTTCACATACCATTCTATGCTATGAAATTTACATCAATATTGTAAAGGGAAGCGATGCATAATGATGGTTTCAAACTTCAGGAGAAAGTCTAGTGTTGCCTAGTCAGTGCACCTCTGATGAACATGGTGTTTATCATGTGTCATACTCTTTATTATGTCTGCAGGCAGCCCTCTATATTTTATTACTAGAAGCAAATTGTACTTGTTTCCTTGTAATATTGATGCAATTTGGAGCAATGCTCAGATGAAAAAAAGATGGAGGGTGCAAAGATTGACTATATTAAGAGGAGTACATCAAATAGGCTATTCAATTGTCATATTTTCTATTTAGTGTTATATAAACTATCTAAAGGCCTTCACGTTACTTTCATACTCACAATGATTTTACATTGAACTTAGAACAAATGTGAAAGAAACATACCAAATCCATGAATGAGATTATAGTATAAGTGCATTATGCTGATCTGGTTAAGAATTCACAAAAAAATAATAAGAAAGCATAATTTGTCAAGTAGAAATGATTAGTTTTTGACTGGTAGCACATGCACTTTGGTTTTTTGGCAATTTTACATAGATCTCTCACACATTAATAAATATAAAAGCGATGCCCCATTGAAATGTCTTCTTAAGAGCTGACATAGAAAAGTAACATTGTTTATCAATATGTCCATTTCTTGCTATAAAAAAAAGAGGCTTTTAAAGTTTTTGGTCTCATAAGACTTTACAATTTGCTAAATTAAGAGTATCTTGAGATTTCCAAATAGTTGTATTATACCATGATTTATTCTACCAACAAATGCTTATTAATTTATATTTTTTATAATTGATTTTTTTTGAAGGAGAAAATATGTAATCAAAAAGGTTATGTTAACTCCACAAATTGTTCTTGGGTAATCTTGACTATGTGATTTGTGAGATGTCTTAAAGATGTTGATTAGAAGCTACCCCTCATCGATCAATGGTTTTCCCTTTATTTAACATACTGTAAAGAAGTGAGCATATGCTAGGTAGATTATTCAACATAATTAAATAAATATGAGAAGTGATGCGAAGCATCTGTCAATATTCTTTTGTGGGATGATTTATGTGACAAATATTTGATCAGTGAGTACTATGAGCCCCTCTCTGTACTATGAATAAGTTCCTCAAGGAGCGTATAGTCTACTGAATGAAAATGGAAGTAACCCTACTAACAGGCGTGATGAGCTCTGCAGTAGAATGGAGCTAATAGGAGCACTTTATCCATATATGTCAGAACACAGCAGACTTCTTTCTGTGGTGGCTTTAAAATATGGCAGCTAATTTTTTGACATTCTCGCCATTGAGAGATAATATTTATGTCTCTTTCCTTGAACCTAGGGTGCTGTGACTGCTTCAACCCACAGAGTATGGTGAAAGCCTGAAACCTCCCTGAAAGCTGAGTAGCACTGCTCAGTTGCTGGGAGACTTTCTCTTGGTGGTGACAGGGGTACGAGTCTGGGGATAGCACTTTGAATGGCAGGGATTGAGATGGCATCTTAGAGCTTATGGCTGCCTGTGTCTATGTAAATGATCATATGTGACCTCTGTGGTACTGCTAGAATCACCACAGCTAACAAAAGCTTTATGATGGCTAACTATTATTGGCAGCCTTTTCGTTGCCATTGACAAGCATCTTTATCAAAGTAGAAGAAGAAAAATGGAAACCAGTCAGCAACACAGGAGTTTCTTCTAGGTTGTCAGTTTTTGCATGCTTTTTAAAATCTCAGAACTGTAAATAGCAAAATTCAGTATGTTCTTTAGAAAGTAAAATAGCACACTTTTGGAAAAGAATTCTTGAAAAAACTGAATCATAAATAAAATATAGCTTCTGGCAACAATTGGAATGCCAAAAAGAAGACAGACATAAGACTTATTTTAAGAGCCATCATAATTTTTCATTTAAAAGTGAAAGTGTGGGAAGCTGCATAGCAGAAAAAAAGAGCTAGGTTTTAAACTCTAACAGCTTGAGTTTAACTCTGGCTCTGCTATTTTTCAGCCCTGTAATCTAGGGTAAGATGCTTAATCTCTTGGAGTCCATTTTTTTCCCCCTGTAATAATAATATCTAACTTTAAAAGTTGTGAGTATGAAATAAATAATGTATAAAATATAAAGTGTCTAGAGAGTGCCTGATCTATAGTAAACACTCAGTTAATGAATTGTTGTGATTAAAAAAAAAAATGTGTGTAGAGGAAATGATGAGGAGAATTGGGATATTAGATGTACAATGTTTAGTGATTATTCTATGAGATCAAAAAATTAGAGACGAGGAACCAAGCCTACCACTGAGATCTGTCGCTGCAGACCTGAAAGAAGCGACTCATAGCCACCCTCCCAGAGTTCCCATCTCAGGAGCATTTATAATAGCAAAAATTTCTTGTGAAGGAGTATAAGGTTGAAAGACTGGAATGATTCCATTTTTCTGAGTGATCCCAAGATGAATTGTACGAAAATTTCCCCAAAGGCCAGTGGTCAAGAACAATACCTTACCACCTGGCCAAACCAGCCAAGCCAGCTCATCGGTGGGCCCATAAGGCACCCCCACCCTTATTTCCTCCTGCACATATTCTGATTACTGCACCCGGCACCTTCTGCACTCGGCCCTACCTTCTGCACTCGGCCTTTTCTGCGCACGGCCCCCTCTATACGCAGCCCCAACTGCACACGACCCCCTTTTGCACGCAGACCCAACAACCTACCACCCAATCCCTTTAAAGGTCAACCTAACCCCCCAATCAGGTAACGCCAAGGCATCTCCCCAAGGCTTGCGGTTTTACCCTTTAAATTAGGCCCAGCCCCTCGGTCAGGGCTCCTCTCAACCACTGCTGCGTCAGTGAACAAGTGGGGTCCAAACTCGAGTTTGTCAATAAACTCCCCTTTGCGCTTGCATCGGTGTCAGTTTCCTTCTTGGCTCTTGGAGTTCCAAACCAGGGCATTACAAGGTCAGACTGGTTTCAGTTATTTGTTAATTTATTGATAAATGTTTATTGTATATCTTGAGTTTGTAAACATTTGTCAAACAATATCTATGGCTCTCATATCTGGCTCTATATTTCTGTTCCTTTCGCATTTTCCCAAATACACACTAAGAATAATTTCAGCACACCCGATCTGACTTTATAAAGCCTGTGTTTGGTACCAACTACATTTGTGACTTAAAAAAGTCCATTAACAGAAACTTGGGAACTAAACGTAAAGTCAGAGAGTAACTTCGGCCATTTTTTTTCCTCTTAATGGTTGATGATGTTTTATCTGGCACAAGGTGCTCTGTGGCAGCCGTGGGTTTGTTTTCTCCTTTTGATTATTCTTACGGAGCTTACATTCATTGAGAATTATTGCATTCCAAGAGCCAATCCAAGCACCTGGAATTTATTAACACTTTTAATTCTCACCACAATCCTGTGAGACAGATAATAATGTTTTCCTGTTTTAAGAAAGTAAAAAAAAAATGGCTCAGAGAGGATGACTTGCTCACAGTCACTCTACTAGGTAAATAGTGGAAAATTGGAACTTTTTTCCTGCCTCAGAGGAAGCACTAATATTTAACAGAAATTTTAGAGGCTATAATCTCATCTATAAAAAAAATGGGCATGTGGCTACAAGACATCATATAGGAAATGAGTAGCAAATGAATTAACTTCTATGTTTACTTTTACTTTAATGTCAAAATATTAAAGGTTTGAATCAATGCTTGTGTAAACCTGTAGAGCAATACATTAAGTTTCTAACTGTAAGATGTGGAATAGCTATGCTGTTTATGCCTGCATTTATTACTGGGCTAATAATATTAAAACCAGAACAAAACAAAAGGGGGAATAAAAGAAAATATAAGGAAGATTTTAATCAGCACTGCTGTGATAAGTATTAAGACTATCACAGCAGGGGAAAGAGATTGGGTTCAACTCTGATTATAATAAACACAGCTGGGGACCTATGGACAATGGACAGAATGAGGCATCAGTGGATGGAAAATTACTAAGAGGAGATATCAAGGATCAGGGGGATTCTTGCTAACCTGACTTAACAGGATTTTTACTGAAGATGGAACAGGATGATCACATATCAAGGGTGGGCGATCCTCTCTAAATAAATTGACTTAGAAGGATTCCTGCTACCACTGGACTAAGGAGATCAAAGACAGGACCCAAGGATGAGGCCTAGTAGAGGAAAGGGCCCAGCGGAGGCTGACTAAAGTTTAATTAAGGACAGGGTCTTTGTCAGGGAGACAGCAAGGAGTCCTATAAAGAATCAGAGAAATGTTTTATACCCAAACTTGAAAACAGAACTGTATTAGTTATTTGAATGGCAAGAATGGAGCAGTATGATAAGATGGTTTGGTATTTTTCTTGATTGATTAATTTCATAATAAGGTTAATAAATAATGGAATCATTGATTTTCTACCTGTTCTTCACATAGTTTCTTCTCTCCTGAAGATATAAAATTTCATTAGCTTTGTTTTCACTCTGAAATCGCTGAATTTTGTTTTTTTAGTAATCAGATCAGCCTGTAAATTTGCACTAATGACTTTTGTGGATGAATAAATACTAATTAGTAAGTGAGCTACCTAAGTAAAAACTATTGTATAAACATGTTCAATATAATTAATGGACAACAAAACCCATAAAAAGCTGATGAATCTTTTGTATATATTTAAGTTTGAAAGAAAATGAATCACTGAAACCATAGACTCTGAAACCTCTTGTTTGGGTAGGTTATATGCAAAATACAATTTCAACAATGACTTAAAAATACTTTATGTATCTTATTCTCAGGAGTGAAAATGTATTACAATATTAAGTACATTTTTCTTGGTCTGTTATATAAACTTTATAAAACAATTTGGAGGAATTAGTTGCTCACATTTTCTACTTCAAATTATAATTTTATTGTTTATTTATTTTCCTTTATTTCTGCAAATATATGGTATTTTTCATTTATCATTATACAATACCAAGGTCCACTGTTTTGTATGCACCCTATCCACAGACTTTTAATTTGTCCTATTAAACTTCTTTTGTGAATTTAGCTCGATTTACATGGTTCTTTTAAATGTCTAATCAGTCTAAAGTTGTTAATATTTTAATCTCAGAGAAGTAACATTGATGATACTTCTCTGAAAGCAATAAAGAATAGTGGTCAAAATGACAGCTAATAAAGCATTTGTATTAATTAAGTTAAGCAACTTTTATCAGGTTTAAATTATTGCTGTTAAGTGGAAAGAACAATTTTGATATTCCTCCAGACATAAGAGTTAGGTAGAACACAGATCACAGTTTGAAAATTCACTCAAAGTTCTGAATATTATGAAATGAAAGAATCTTGTTGTTTTGATTACCATTAAATAATTAAAATTGCAGAAATCTTAAATGACTTTCCTATAAATTATACTATAATGGATTAAAGAAGACATTCATTTCAAATTGCTGTATTGCTATTATGATGACAATTAGTATTTGCCACTCTTTTTAAATTAAAATTATCTTTTACATAGTAACCATCTCTTTATATACCTATTTACATGTTTCCCGCAATTTTTCTGAATATCGATCCCAGGAGTAATGCTAATGTTTAAATGAGTATTTCATAAAAGAAGAAACAGACTTGCTAAAGATAGCTACAAACCACTTTTCCGTATATTGCACATAAAGATTCAGTTCAGTGGAGCCACCTAGAATAACTGGTAATAAGAAATGGACCACTACTGAAAATGGCTTAAATCGCTGCTTAATGGAAGGACTTTTCAACATGAAACTTTCAAAATACTGTTTCTTAGCAAAATGTTGAATTTAAAAAATGGTAAATAAAAGTAACTAATCTTGTAAATGATAGCAAATTAACCTAGTTACAGTTGACCTTCAAGAAGAGGAATCCTAATTCAAAATGCAGGCTATGTTGTTTTCTGTGATGGAAACTTGTGAAGAGACATCGGAAAGTGAATATGGAAGGACTTGGCCACTGTTCTGCCTGTGGGTGTCTACGTTACTCAGTGAGTCTGGTTCTCTGCTCTTCTCTACAACATCCCACCCATCAGACAAGAAGACTGCATGCACTACAGGCCAATTAATCCAGGTTGAGCTCTCTTCTTCCAAGGGGTCCTGGGGCCAAGGAAACAGAAATATGTCAAGGGGTGAGGTTGATGTGGTACTTCCTACCACAAGCTCTTAAGCTAGAGGTGAAAGCTCCTTCGCTTACTGGTCCTGACCTTGACTATGAGAAAAAAAAGGTAACAAAAGTACTTACCTCATTGTGAAGATTAAATAAGAGAATATATATAAAGGGCATAGCACAGTGTCTGACACATAATGAACAATCAAATGCTACTTATTCCTTCTGTTTTCAAATGTTCAAGTGTAAATATCAATAATGGACTTATTATTATCTTGCTATTTCTGATTCTTTTTATTCCAAGCTATGTTAGCCCCTCTTAATATTTCAGTCTACATCTTGTCTTGGAAATTCTAGACAATTATTGTGTTATTATAAGTGTTAAAGTAGGTGTATGTAACTAACCTGGAACCAGGCATACTAGTGTTCTATAAAGGTAATGTCTAACTTCTTTGTCTGCTGCCTCCATTAGTAGGGTCAGTGTCCCCTTAGTCTTCTAAGTTGGAATTCTTTCAGTCACTCTGTGGTTCCCCAGTCTTCTTGGCTCTACAGTGACATCCATCCACTCCACTCTAACCTTATAACTCAGCCCCTCCCCACTGCATGAAAGAACAACCCCAGTGTCTCATAGTTCCAATGTCTTCAGCCCTTCCCCTCCCCCTCACCCTCCACACCAAACCCAGAGTCATCTCCTTAGCCAATCACCAGGCTTCCTCAGCCTGAAGGTAAAATAAGATCAATCACAAAGTTGGATTCCTCAACCTCCTGGTCTGAGATAATTCCTCCCAGAGTGTTCCAGCAATCCAGGGCTAACATTCTTGGCACTGGGGCATCTACCATTTTGCTTTTCTACCACAGCTTGCTGATGCCAACCAATAGCAGTACCTCTGCTGGGGGCTGCCCAATCTACTGAAGCTACCTCATCTCCAGGCTCTCCCACCCCACCCCCTAGTTGTTACCCGAATTTTCTTCCTAAAAATGCAAAACTGATCCTAAACAGCCCATTAGGTTCTCTGACACTACATGATTTCCCCAGAAAGAGCAGGTGCCAGCTGGTTACCATCCAGACAGTAAAGAGAGGGTAGGACCCATGAGGAGGTGGAACCTTGAGGCACCTAGAATGTTCACACCAACCCATCAGTGTCCTGTGACCTTTCTCTCTAGCTGACCTCCTTGTTAACTCCTCTCACTTCTTATTTCTATAACTGTTTCTCCAGTTCCTCTGACAAGAGTCACTCTCTAGCTCTGGGGTATGTTGTATTTCCCTCTTACTCTTGCTCTCACTCTCACCTCTCCTTTTCTTTCCTCTGTGTTCTAGGACTGCCCTCAATGCAAATGGCATTTTTGCAGAGTCCTTTTCCTCTTAAATGACCCTAGTGATAATTTAGAAGACTTTGGTGTCTGAGAGACAGTTTTTGAGGCCCGGATGTCTTAAGGTGCATTTCATGTGTCCCTCCTACAGACTTTGTTGTAGGGATTACAGTAGATAGAGTAGATTATGTCATTATTCATTACTTACATATATGTTTATTTTTTCATTAGAATAAAAGCTCTTAGTGTAATTAGGAAAGTATATTGTTTATAGCTTTTCTAATTTAATGACTTTTTATAAAATAACTGATCAGTAGACTGTGTTTACTAAAATTTGTCATAATGTACTGCCGTGAATGGGTTTTGTTTTAAAACTTTCCCTTAACATTCTCTATGTTATTGAGATTTATCAGGAGCAGAATGTTCCTTGAGTCACTTGATAGATTTGGCTAGACATATTTTTGAAACCCAAAATGTAAGCTCATAGTTTAAAAACACTCTAGTTCTGGTGTCATTTTTGGCTTCCAGAGGCGAGGCTGATGGTAGCATGTTATTGCATGTATGTCATTCTCTTTAGTGTTCCTAGATACTACTGTCACTGTCGCTGTTGTCTGTGTGTCTGTGAAGGCTGCTGGGGAGGAAACACTTTCCATTTATGGGGGAAAAGGTGTATAAGCAGTGGTGGTTACTGTTAGCGTGGTCTCTGTGCCTTGAATATGAAGAGCCACCCTCTCTTTCAGAGCTGTCTGTCAAGTGGCTCATCTGCCACTGAGAGCCAGCAAGACTACCTGGGGTATTTCTTGTAAATTTAACATTTTAATTTTCTCCATTTTAATTTGCTATGAAGGTATTTTTCTCACTGGAGATGTGTTTTGTCTGGTTTAGAAATGTGGGTAGCCACCTTGATTTTATATTAAAGGGATAATTTGCATCTCAGAGCCTGGTGAAGGCTTATTATATCCTGATCAAGAGACAAGAAGAGAGAGGATTATACCAAGATTGCTGCCTCTTGAATTCAGGGACCAATGGGGTGAAAAGCCAGGTACATTCTGCAACAAGAAAATAATGAGAGAGAGAAAGAGAGAGAAAAAAAAACACATTCAAAGCAAGAGACAGGAAACCTGGATCCCATGCACTAAACCTCCTCCAGCTAAGCTAGAGTTCTTGGAGCCTCTGTTTTCTCTTTTATAATATTAGCTCCATGAAGGCAGAAACTCTGTCTTTCTTTATCACCTTGATAATAGCTATTTACATAAAACTTATTGATAGAATGAATGTGTGGTGGTTCTAAGTTTCTTTTAGTGCAAAATTTCTGTTAAGTGTCAAAGGGTGTATCATGGGAAAAGGAAGAAATCATCAGATTCATAAAGGCATGCAGTTCTTGAATAGCTAGAGAGGAGAAGGGGGCAAAGATTTTACATAGGGTGTTTAAAACTACCAAGAAAATGAGATTGAGATCTGTGAAGTCAGCACCAAATATCATATATCCTGAACCAAGATAAAGTCTGCTCAGTAACAAAATTAGAGATGGGAAATTGCCTAAAGGATAATCCAGATCCAAAACTGCACCCATGAGCTGTTTTGAGAGCCAAGGTTGGCACCAAAGCCCAAAGCTAACAGAGAGGTTTGACTCATCAAACTTTTCTGATACTAGAGATACTTTTTGGAGAAATGGTAGTTATTGAGCCGTTTTCATTAGAGTGGATGTAAGGTTGTCCAAGAGTCCTCACCTGCTTCTGAGCCTCAACTACAAATTCTGAAGAGTGATTGGTATTTGTTTCTATATAAACTGTTAGGTACATAGGACACCATTAATACATGTTTATGGAATTAATCAAAGATGTAATGTTAATTGAACTTTGGTATAAGGAAACTAGGAAATATGCAGTTAATTTCAAAGTTTATCTGTTTGCCAATGATGTGCATTCTTATTCATTCTATGTTTTAGTCTGATTTATAATGTATAGAATGGTGGTTCCTGGACATGCCACAATCTTGTTTTTAAGTTATCATGTGAGTATATGTGCACATATGCACTCATGAATGGCTGAACTCAGCTTGGCATTGAGAAGTTCCTTTTTTTTCCTGTCCTTTAAATTCTATATGGCTTATTTAGATGCCAAGAAATTTATTCTAGTCCTGTGTGATTATCTGAACATTTAAAACTTGGCTTTTACTGATATTATGAATTTTTTCAACTTTTATTTTTTACCCAGAGGTTGCACTCATATATAACCTTGAATATCAAAGTTAACTTCTAATAATTCATTTACTTCTAATATAGCAGAAAGGCCACTAAATTGGGACTTGGATTCTTATAAAGACTCAATTGTCAACTAGCTACCTACCTTGTACAAGTTGTTTACATTCTTTTGGTCAGAGGAAACACTTTTAGAATGGCAGAATAAGAGCTTTCAAAAAACTACTTCTCTATGAAAAACAAGAACACTGGCAAAAACTCTCAAAATCATTTTTTCCCCCAGAATTCTCAAAACTAACCAAAAGCTTTCAACAAAGGAGCATTATGTAAGAAAAATGGTTAATCACAGTAAGAACAGTGAGATTTGGGATATTTTAACTTGTGTTATTCTCTTCTCATTCTCCCCAGTTCCACAGTAGCTTGAAAAACAACAGCCTCCTAGTCATTGTAACCATGAAAATGAGCTTCCTAGAAGCTAGTAAGAAAGAAGACATGTTTGGAGAGCCTCTAAAAGATCATTCCCCAGAGCTTTGTCACTATTTGACTTATCTGGAAAAGTCTTATTCACAAGTATTGTCTTTATTTGATCTGATTTAGAGCTATCTCTATGAGGAAAGCTTTATCCTTAGGGCAGTGGAAAACATGAGCAGTAAATTTTTAACATCACAGTTGCCCTAGGCAGCGATACCAATTAAACAAGAGACTGACATTTTTTTTTTTTTTTTTTTTTTTTTTAGAAATCAGAGAAATGAGATATTTGTAGGTAGATAAATGTAAAGAAATGTGAAAGATAGGAAGTATGGCTCATAGGAGAGAAAAAGCAAACAATAAAAATTGTCCATAAAGAAACTCAGATATTGGACTTACTAAATAAAGATTTAAAGTCAGCTATTATAAATATATTCAAAGATCTCAAGAAAACAATGTTTAAAGAATTACAGGACAGTATGTGATAATGTCTTATGAAATAGAGACTGTTTGGTAAGAGATATAAATTATTTGAAATAACTAGATAGAATTTCTGGAATTGAAAAGTACAATAAATGAAAAAAATAGTTTACTAGAGGGGCTGAACAACAATTTTGAGCTGTCAGAAAAAAATCAGTGAAGTGGAAGACAGGTCAATGTTAATTATCTAATTTATCTAGTCTGAGAAACAAAGGAAAAAACTGAGGAAAAAGAAACAGAGCCTAAAAGATCCATGGGGTATCAAGTGTACCAACATATACATAATGGGAGTTCTAAAAGAAGAGAAGGGAGAAAAAGGGACTGAAAGAATATTTAAAGAAACAATGGCTGAAAACTTCCAATTTGATGAAATACAACGTACATACCAAAGAAATTCAACTCCAAGTAGGATAAAAACAACCAGATCCACAGTTATACATGTCTTGCTCAAACTTCTGAAAATCACAGGCAAAGAACTTTAAAAGCCGCCCACACTCCAAGGAAAGATAAAGACAAAAGAAGACATTATATTCGAGGTGTGTTCAATAAGACTAACAGCCAGTTTTTCATCAGAAACCATGGAGACCAGAAGGCAGGAGGACGGCATATTCAAAGTGTGGGAAGAAAAATGTCAACCAATAGTTCTGTGTCCAGGAAAACTCTCCTTAAAAAATAAAAAGAGAAATTGACATTCTCAGATAAACATATACTGAGAGGAGTCATAACTACCATACCTGCTCTACCAGATATACTAAAGAAATTTTTTTTAGGCTGAAATAAAAGGACACTAACCAGTGACTCAAATCCATACAAAAAAATTAAAAAAAATAATAATAACACTGTAAAGCTTACTACATTGCTAAAAGTATAAGTGTACTTTTGTTTGTAACTCTTTTTTTAGCCCAACTTAAAAAATAAAACTAGATAAAACTATTAATAAATCACATTAATCACCTTATAATATACAGAAATATAATTTGCATGACAACAACAGCACAAAAGGGTGGGGAGGAGACAGAACTCTTTTTTTTGGTAAACTATTAAAATTAAGGTGGTATTAGTGCAAACTAGATTGTTTTAATTTGAGATATCCACTGTATTCTCCATGGTAACCATTAAAAAATAGCTCCAAAAAATATTGTAAAAGAAACAAGGGAATTAAAATTGCACACTAGAGAAATTTAACAAGAAAAAAAGGCAGTAATAGAGGAATAAAAAACAAGACATGAGATATATAAAAAACAAAAAGTGAAATGGCAGAAATGAATTATACCTTATTAATAATTATATTAAATGTAAATGGATTAAACACTAATCAAAATGCAATAATTGGAAGAATGAGTGAAAAAACATGATGCAACTCTATAATATCTACACACATTGGATTCAAAGATACAAATAGGTTAAAAGAAAAAGAATGGAAAATATACAGTGTGCGAACAGTAACCAAAAGAGAACTGTAGTGGCTATGCTAATGTAAGGCAAAACAGACTTTAAGGCATTTTTTTTTTTTTTGCTAGAGACAAAGCAGGATATTTAAGAAAAATGTTGAAAGGGTTAATTCATGATAATAATAAACATGTATGCATCTAACAATTAAGCCCCAAAATACATGAAACAAAAATTGACAAAATTGAAGGGAGAAATAGACAATTTAACAACAATAATCAGAGACTTCAATATTTTTAATTAAGTAATTCAAAGAATACAGAATGTGATCTCCTACTGCCTGAAATGGAATTTGAAATTAATAGTAGAAAAAAATTTTGAAAATTCACAAATATGTGGAAATTAAGCAAAACACACCTAAATAAAAATGGGTTGAAGAAGAAACTACAACATGAACTAGAAAATACTTTGAGGTAAACGAAAGAGAAAGCTCAATATAAAGACACATCAAGAGAGACGGCTACAGCCACGGTTAGAGGGATATTTGGAGTTATAAATGACTATATTATAAGAATAAAGATCATAAATCAAAATGAAAACTTTCACCTCAAAAAAAAAACTAGAAAAAAGTGCATACTAAACCCAAAGCAAACAGAAAGAAGGAAATAATAAAGATTAAAGCAGAAGTAAATAAAATAAAGGGTGTTAAACAGGAGCAAATCAACAAAATCTTTGAAAAGATGAACAAAATTGACAAACTTTTAAGTTGACTTGAATAAGAAAAAAAGAAAAGATTTAATTTACTAGAGTCAGGAATGAAAGAGAGAACATTACTTCTGAAATTACAGAAATAAAAAAAATTATTAGAGAAAATTACAAACAAATTAGACAAACTAAATGAAAAGCACACATTCTTAGAAAGACATAAAGTACAAAAACTGACTCAAGAAGAATTAGAAAATCTGAGTCACTACAAAGATGCAATAATCAAGACTGGATGGAAATGGTACAATACAAATCAATAGAATACAACTGAGAGTCCATAAATAAATTCTTACATTTGTGATCAATTGAATTCTGGCAAGGGTGCCATAACAATTCAATGTGAATAGAAGAGTCTTTTCAACAAATAGTGCTGGAACAACTGTATATCCACATGGGAATGAATGAAGTTGGACCTATTTCAAATAAAAAAAAAATTACTCAAGATAAATCATTGAACTAAATGTAAGTGTGAAAACTATGAACTCTTAAGATAAAATATTAGAGTAAATCTTCACGGTCTTTGGATTAGGCAATAGATTCTGAGATAAGACACCTAAAGCACGGTGACAAAAGAAAAAAATAGAAAAATTGTTCATCAAAATGAACAAATTTTGCATTGTAAAGGACACCATCAAGAAAGGGAAGAGAGGACGTAAGAAAGATGGTGGAGTGAGAGGTGTTGCCAGATATCTCCCCTTAAAATAACAATAAGCCGAACATCTAAAACTCAACAAATAACACCCAATCTGCACACAAGCACATCTGAATGAGCGATCTGTGCATAAATACTTCCAGAGGCATTGGCATTGATTAGAAGGAACAAAGAAGTGGCCTTTCGCAGCTGGTGCTCCCTGCAAGAGGAGGGGGACGGGAGAAATTGCGGCCAGTTCCAGAACAGCTCTGCCTGCTTGAGAGATTGTGAGCTCCATGCAGTGGAGCCCAGAGATCAGTGAAGAAAGAGCAGGAACTAACTATGGAATTTCAATAACTGGGTCTTAGCAGCTTTGTTTGGGAGTATGAGGCTGAGATATAGAAACCAGCAGCAACCCCCATCCACCAACCCAGAGCATGCCCTCTCTCCACCACATCTACTTTAAGTCTGAACACTGGGAACCCTAAAGGAATTTGAGCAAATGCTACCAAAATGATAGGTACTGAGAATGAGGGTATCAATCAGGATTGAATATTTGTAAGAAAAAAAAACACACACATTATTAAGTCTCAGAACAGGGATCCAAGAAGCTTGAATGCCAACTACTGGAAATCAAAAGAAAGACACCTTCTTATCAAAAGACTTAAGAGAGACCTCTATATAATAAATCTTTCTGGAAAAAAAAGCAGAATACACTCTCATTAATGCCCAAGAGGAGAACCAGTTTGTTAAACACTGTGAACAGCCAAGGTGACAAGGCAGCTCAGAAAGAAAGAAATATTTCCAGAAAATACTCTTAAATACATAGAAATATGCAACTTAAATTACAGATAATTCAGAATTGTACTTCTGAAAAACTCAGTGAGATCCAAAATAACTCAGATTAACAATTCCAGGAGTTGAGAAAAAATAGACCAGCAAAATGAGTTTTTTAGCAAGGAGATTGAAATCCTGAAGAAGAACCAAGTAGAACTTCTGGAGATGAAGAACACAATAAAAGAGATGAAGAGCGAAATAGCAAGTTTAGGAAATAGAGTTGACTAAATGGAGGAAAGGATCACTGATATAGAAGACAGAAATCTAGAAATAATTCAGAAGGAAGAAGAGAGAGGCTGAAGAGTAAAAACAATGAGAGAATGAAAGAGAAATACAAGAACTGATACTGTCAGGAAAGGCAATATAAGAATGATGGGCATTCCAGAAGGAGAAGAGAAGGTGAAGGGATTTGAGAATTTCCCAAATCTAAGGAATGAGCTGGATATTTGAATCCAAGAAGCTAACACACCTCTGCTTGGACCTTCTTCAGATGACTGCCTCATTCTGTAGGTCACAATTAAATGTCTCCTTCGCAGGCAGGCCAGACCTGATGTTTGTAAATAAACTCCTCCAATGTTTCATCACTGCACTGTTTTCTATATAGGACATTTTAGAATTTGCACTCTGTATATTTGGGTTTATTTTCTTTATTATCTCTGTCTCTATTTTGAGTATAAGAGCCGCAGGGAAGGGCCATGAAGTACTCTGATTAGCACAAAATAGGCTCTCAACGAATGTTGATGGGAGGGAGAGAGGGAAACAGGCTGGAAAATTCTCCATAGGCAAGCATTATTAACAGATCAATTTTTCATCAAAAAATACTCTTAGACGTGACTATTTGTTAGTCGTGTTTAGTATGTTTTAGTACTTATGCTGTGAAAAACTAAAATCAAAAAAAAAAATTAATCAATAATGCAGCACAGCATTGGGTGTTCTTAAACTGGACTGACCATCAAAGAGCTAAGGCCATCACTCACTGCAATGTCCCAGCCAGGATTCTGAGTGTTGAACTTAACCTGGGTCTCCATTTTGATGTCCTGTGAGATACCTTGCTTGTTTGGTGATGGGGTTATTACACAGATGAACATATTAAGGCACAAGTCCTTTCAGGAGCCTAAAAACCCTTAGTAAATCCTGCTAAATTTAGCCGCCTCTGAACACCTTAGGTACCGCCACTTGAGAGCCTCTTTGAGACTCTTTACACATATCTCAAACTTCTCTAGCAGCTCTTGGGTTAATTTTATCCAGAAAAGAAAAAAGCTCAAATTTCTAAACAGTTAGTTTGGAACTCAGGCTACTCTAGTTGGTATTCACACCAAACAAATGTGTACTTAAATATGTTATCAACATTAACAAGTCTATCAAAACTATCTTCTTGTCAAGACTAATTAGGAAATTTCTTGTCTTTAATAAGTATAAGGAAAGTTAATTTTTAAATTTGATTCCTTAATTCTACATTCCAGTTTGTGGTTTATTTTAACAAGATAATAGACCAGGAAGAGGAAATAAAGTTAATATGGTTTACCAAGCAGCTAGAAAACAAAATACAAAAAAAACACTATTTATGGTGAAAGTGCAATAAATAGCATTCTGTTCTAGATACAAATATTGTTTAACTGACATTTCAGGGTAAATAAATAAAATAAATCTTCCTTTAGAAGTCTGTCACAGGGTATGAGAAAACATATACACTGACATATTCTCAAGTGAGATTTTTGCAAATATGATGAAATACTTGAACTTTCCAACTCCATGTAATATTAATGTAGAACACCTATGATTAGAATAACATGTAGTTTACAAAGCAAGAGTTGTTTTTTTTTTAAATAAAATTGACCTGTGGCATTAATAATGCTGAGAACATCAGCATTAATAGCCATTATATGTAATTAGCATGTGCAAATAGCACCAGTAGTGGGTGAGTTAGGTTCTACCCCAATGTAGGAATCCCAGGGTAGCTTTGAAATTCTCTTTTCCTCTTATATAACAGAAATACTTGAGTGCTTTAGTTCATTGGGAACCCCTGTCTCCAACCAATACTCACTGTTAGCTGGAAGAAAATCATCGAAACTCTTCAGCAGTTCCTTACCATATAGTATGAGAGACATTATGTCAGGTTCACAGAGGCCTCAGGACATTTGCTAAGACTATATTATAAAGTACATACTCTAGAGACTAAGAGCCTGTTTCTGTCACTGTTAGTAGCCACTATTACTAACCTGATGACTTTAGTTTTACTCTTCTGTAAAATACAGTGAGGAATAATCCCCATAACAAGGGATGCTTCGCTAAGCTCATATCCAGTGCTTAATAAATGTGTCATTATTTTATTACATATTGCTTCTGATAAATAATTAGGGTATACTGTACAATAATTATACATGTATACATACACATACACACATGTACTTACATATACATGCTTATTATGTACTACATTTTACAATAAAAAGCTAAGGTTTAATGTTTCTAGTAGACCTGCTCATGTCACAGTTAAAATCAAAACTCATAATACTTTCTGGTGTTTCTTTCCTAATGCTCTTGTTACTACATGCAATGATTATACCTACTTTATCTAAAACATTTTCCCCTACTTCAGTGCTTCCAGAGTTTATTGTCTGATAAGAGATAATTCAAAAATACTTATTGAAAAAAATGAGGTATATTATAGAAATTTAAATCACTTAATTTAATACTTAATTTAAATAACTTCTCTTGCAAAATTAAAAGGATCTCTTGTACACCTAACATAATGTATTGCATGCACACATGTACACATTAATTTTTAAATAACTACATTCTTAGAAAATCTGGCAATGTTTGCATATTCTACAGAGCAACTGGGGTTAGAAAACATTAGCGTATAGGATGAACAACGAATATGGGGAATAAAATTAAAGCATCTTTGAGACTGGAATGATGAAGAAATAGGGTTCTGCTTTTAAATGTTCCATACACTTCCCAGACATACATCTTTTAAGAAAAATGAGCTAGAAGAAGCTATAGAAATAATTAATCCCAACTCTCTCATTTCTCAAGGGAGGAAAGTAAGGCCAAAAGGAAAATAAATTATAATAGCTTTATTGAGATACAATTTGTATAACAAAAATTTTGCTCATTTAAAGTGTACAATTCAGTGATTTTTAGTATATTGAGCAAGTTGTGAAGACATCATCACTATCTCAATTTAGAGTATTTCCATCACCCCAAAAAGATCATACTATGTCATTATCTCCCCATATTTATATTATTGCTCCCTATTCATTATCACTAATTATCTCATTGTCTCAACCTCCAGTCCCTGACAATAACTACTCTACATTTCTGTCTCTATTCTAGACATATTCTGGACATTTATATAAATAAAATTATACAATATATGGTGTTTTCCAACTGGCTTCTTTCACTTAGCAAAACGTTTTCAAGTATCATCTATATTGTAACATAAATCAGTATGTCATCCCCTTTTATTGCCAAATAATATTTCACTGTTTGAATATTCTACATTTTGTTTATCTACTTATCAGTTGGTGAACATTTCGATTGCTTCCTGATGAATAACACCACCACGAAAATTGCATACAATCCTATAGTGTAAAAATGTTTTGTTTTTTTGTTGTTATTTATCTAGGATTAAAATTGCTGGGATTTATGGCAATTCTATATTTATTTACTTATTTACTTATTTACTTATTTATTTATTTTTAATTGATTTTTTATGGTGACATTGGTTAACAAAATCCAATAAGTATCAGCTGTACACTTTAACAGTAAGGTGTGTGTGTGTGTGTGTGTGTGTATACATATACATATATATATATATATATATATATATATATATATATATATTTACACTGTGTGTTCACGTCCCATAGTTAGATTTCTTTCTGTCACCACATATTTGACCCCCTTTACCCCATCTACCTCTCCCCTGGTAATTCTATGTTAAACGTTCGAGAAATTGTCAAGCTGTTTTCCAATGTGGCTGCTCTATTTCACAACTCCATCAGCAATGAATGAGGGTTCCAGTTTCTCTGCACCCTTGCTAACATCTCCTATTTTCTGTCTTTTTTATTTTAGCCATCCTAGTGTATGTAAAGTTATATCTCATTGTGATTTTGATTTTCATTTCTGTAGTTACTAATAATGTTGAACATCACTACATGGCTATTTGTGTATCTTCTTTCAAGAAACAGCTATTCAAATACTTTGGCCATTTTCATTGTGTTATTTTTTTATTGTTGACATGGAAGAGTTCATTATATATTCCAGGTACTAAATACTGATTAGATATATAATATTAAAATAGTTCTTCCATTTTTTTTGTCTTTTCTCATTATTTTTTGTTTGTATGTTTGCTTATTATGGTGACATTGGTTAAAGAAATCCAAAAAGTTTCAAGTGTACAATTTAACAGTAAGTCATATGTATATTGTGTGTTCACCACCTGTAGTTAGATTTCTTTCTGTCACCTCATATTTGACCATTTTTATCCCATCTACCTCTCCCTTCTCCAACTACCCTCAGGTAACTAGTCTACTGTTCATGTCCATGAGTTTTCATTTGTTAATTATGTTTGTTGCTTTTAGATTTATATCCCACATGTAAGTGATATCATGTGGTTTTCAACTTTTTCTGTCTAGCTTATTTCACTTAGCATGATTACCTCAAGATCCATGGCAGTATTTCATCTCTTCTAATGGCTAAGTAATATTCCATTGTATATATGTACAACAAGTTTTTTAGCCAATCGTCTGTTGTAGGACATTTCAGTGGCTTCATATTCTGGCCACCATGAATAATGCTACTTTAAACATTGGTATGGAAATATCTTTTCGGATATGGGTTTTCAAGTCTTTGGGGTAAATACCCAGTTAGAGGGATTGCTGGATCATATAGTAGATTCATTCTTAGTTTTTTTAAGGAATCTCCAACTGTTTTCCATAGTGGCTGTATCAATTTGCAGTCTTACCAGCAGTGTATTAGGGTTCCATTTTCTCTACATCCTCTCCAACACTTGTTATTACTTTTCCTGTTGATTACAGCTATTCTAACAGGTGTGAGATGGTCTCTCATTGTGGTTTTGATTTGAATTTCCCTAATAGCTAGCGATGTTGAGCATCCTTTCATATGTTTGTTGGCCATTTGTATGTCTTCTTGGGAGAAGTCCTTTTCAGGTCCTCTGCCCATTTTTTAATTGGATTGTTTTTGTGGTTGTTGTTCTTGAGTTGTATGAATTCTTTGTATATTTTGGATTTTAGACCCTTATCAGAGGCATTGTTTGCAAATATATTTTCCCATTAAGATGGTTGTCTCTTTGCCTTGTTGGTGGTTTCTTTTGCTGTGCAGAAGCGTTTTTAGTTTGATATAGTATCATTCATTTATTTTTGATTTTACTTCTCTTGCCTTTGAGGTCAAATTCATAATATCCTCTTTAAATTAAAGATCCACAAGTTTAGTTTCTATGTTATCTTCTATAGAATTTATTGTTTCAAGTCTTATATTCAGGTCCTTAATCCATTTTGAGTTACTTTTAAATTTCATTTTTTGTAGGTGGCTTTCCAGTTTTCCAGGAACTATTTATCGAAGAGGCTTTCCTTTCTTCATTGTATTTTTTGGGCTCATTTTCAAAATTATTTGCCCATATAAATAGGGGTTTACTTCCAGATTCTCAATTCTGTTCCGCTGCTCCATGTTTATTTTTCTGCCAAAACCATGCTGTTTTTAACTATTGTAACTTTGTAGTATAATTTTAAGTTGGGAAGAGTGATAACTGCAGCCTTGTTCCTATTTCTCAGGATTGCTTTGGCTATTCAGGGTCTTTTGTGCTTCCATACAAATCTGATGATTTTTTTGTTCTATTCCTTTAAAAAGTGTCGGTGGGATTTTGATATGGAGTGCATTAAATCTGTATAATGCTTTAGGTTATAAGGTCATTTTTACAATGTTGATTTTCTAATCCAAGAACACGGGATATCATTCTATTTCTTTGTGGCTTCTTCAATTTTTAACAGTTTTTATAGTTTGCATCGTATAGGTTCTTCACATGTTTTATTAGGTTTATTCCTAGATATTTTACTCTTTTTCTTGCAATTACATAAGGGTGTTTTTTTTTTTTTCATTTTTTTTTTCTGACAATTCAATATTAGAGTATAGGAATTCTATAGATTTTTGGACATTGATTTCATATCCTGAAAATTTACTGTATTTGTTTATTATTTTTAGTAGTGTTCCCATGAAGTCTTAAGGGTTTTCTATATAGAGACTCATGACATCTGCAAATGATGACAGTTTGACTTCTTTATTTCCTATTTGAATGCCTTTTGTTTCTTTCTCTTGCCTGATTGCACTTACTAAGGCCTCCGATATTATATTGAAAAACAGTGGTGATAGTGGACAGCTTTGTCTTGTTCCTGATCTTAAAGGGAAGGGGTTTAGTTTTTCACTGTTAAGTATAGAATTGACTTAAGATTTTTCATATATGTATTATATTAAAGTACTTGCCTTCTATACCTATTTTATTAGGTGTTTTGATCATAAATGGATGCTGTATCTTATCAAAGGATTTTTCTGTATCTATTGATATGATCATATGATTTTATCCTTTTTAAAATTTATGCAGTATATCACATTAATCGATTTGCATATGTCCAACCATCCCTGTGTCCCTCAGATGAAGCCCTCTTGATCATGGTGTGTAATCTTTTTAATGTGTTGCTGTATTTAATTCTCTAGAATCTTATTTAGAATTTTTACATCTGTGTTCATGAGAGATATTGGTCTGTGGTTTTTTTTTTTTGTGTTATCTTTACCAGATTTTGGTACCAGAGTAATAATGTGGGCCTCATAAAATGAATTAGGAAGTATTGCTTCTTCAAATTTTTGGAAGAGTTTGAGAAGAATAAAAATTAGATCTTTGAATGTTTAGTAGAATTCACTGTCCTGGACTTTTACTTTTTGGAAGGTTTTGATGATTCTTTCTATTTCCATACTGATTGGTATCGGTCTATTTAGATTCTCCAGTTCTTCTTGATTCAGTCTAGGAAGGTTGCATATTTCTAAGAACTTGTCCATTTCTTCTAGGTTGTTAAATTTGGTATATAATTTTTCATAGTATTCTTGTGTAATCGTTTGTATTTCTGTGGTATCTGTTGTAACTTCTCTTTTATCCCCGATTTTGTTTATTTGTATCCTTTCTCTTTTTACTTTAGTGAGTGTAGCCAGAGGTTTGTCAATTTTATTTATCTTCTCAAAGAACCAGCTCTTTATTGCATTTATTTTTTCTATTGTCTCTTCATTATCAACTTCATTTATTATGCTCTAATTTTTGTTATTTCTTTTCTTCTGCTGACTATGGGCTTCATTTGTTCTTTTTCTAGTTTTTTAAGATGTAGTGTTAGGTTGTTTATTTGGGCTTGTTCTTGTTTTTTGGAGATAGGCCTGTAATGATATGAACTTTCCTCTTATGACCGCTTTTGCTGATATGATGTATTTCATTCTCATTCATTTCTATGTATCTCTTGATCTCTCTTTTTATTTCTTTCCTGACCCAGTTATTCTTCAGTACCATGTTGTTTAATCTCATGTATTTGTGGTTTTCCTGTTTTCTTTTTTGCAGTTGATCTCCAGTTTCAAAGTGTTATGATCAGAGAATATGGTTGGTATGATTTCAACCCTCTTATATTTTTGAGGCTATCTCTGTGTCCCAGTATGTGGTCAGTCCTTGAGAATATGTACTAGAGAAGAATGTATAAGCAGCTGTTTTGGGATGAAAGGCTCTGTCAACATCAATAATGTCCAATTGGTCTAATGTGTCATTTAAGGATATTATCTGCTTATTGATTTTCTGTTTGGATGATCTGTCCATATTTGACAGTGGGGCATTTAGATCCCCTACTATGATCATGTTTTGGTCAGTTTCTCCCTTTAGTTCTGTTAATAATTGCTTCATATATTTTAGGACTTTTGATTTAGAGTGTGGATATAAATGTTATACCTTCTTGATGTATGGTTCTCTTTATCATTAAGTGTCCATCAGTAACCCTCTTTACCTTTTTTTTTCTTGAAACCTTTTCATCAGATTATAAGTACAGCTACACCCACTTTTCTCTGGATGTCATTTGCTTGGAGTATCATTTTCCCCCATTTCACTTTGAGTGTATATTTGTCCTTGCAACTGAGATGTGTCTCAAAGACAGCATATGGTTGGCTTTTTTTATTATTATTATTCAATTTGCAACTCTTTTTTTTTTTATTGGCGAGATCAGTTCATTTACATTTAGGGTGATTATAGAAATATGAAGTTTTTCTATAGCCATTTTTAACTTTTGTTTTCTGGTACCATGATATTCTCATTGTTTCTTTGTCCTGTGTTTCTGTCTGTTATTTTAATTTGGTGAGATTTTGTGGATTTTCCCTCTAGTCCCATTTGTTTATGTTATATGTTTCAGTTCTGGATATTTTTGTGTGGTTACAAATATATGTGTGTGTGTGTGTGTGTGTGTGTGTGTGTGTGTATACACACACAGTAGTTCATTTCTTCTGTGTGCACCTCACCTCCATGCCCCTTTGCCAATTGGATCTTTATTCCTTCCTCTTTCTTGTTTTTGTTGTCTCAAATTTCCCTCTGTACACTGAATGTTCATTTCTAATGTGCAGTAGCAGTTATCTTCTAATGTTTATACTTACAATATCCTATTCTTAATAAGGGTTACATTATCCTTCTACTGTCTGCCTGTTGGTCATCTTATTTCATAGTTATGTATTTTTTTGTACTTTTGTCTCAGGTGGAATGATCCCCTTCAGTATTTCATGTAATGCAGGCCTTGTAGTGGAGAATTCTCTCAACTTTTATATGTCTATAAAGACCTTTCTCCTTTGTATCTACAGGAGAATTTTGCTGGATACACACCACACACACACACACACACACACACAATTATTTTGGGCTGGTAATTCTTTTTACTTATTTTGAGTATTTGGTGCCACTCCTTTCTTGCTTGTAAGGTTTGTGCTGAGAAGTTCAAAGATAGTCTAATGGGTTCTGCCTTATAGGTTACTATCTTCTTTTCCTTGGCTGCTTTTGAGGATTCTTTGTCATTAATTTTTGACAATTTTAATATGATGTATCTTGGAGAGGACTTTTTGGGTTGAGATAATTGGATTTTCTATTTGCTTCTTGAATTCAAAGATCCAGCTCATTCCTTAGATTTTGGAAAATTCTCATTAAACTATTTTGCTGAATCTGCTCTCTGTTCCATTCTCCTGCTCTTCTCCCTTCTGGAATATCCATTATTCTTATGTTGCTTTTCCTGATGATGTCAGTTCTTTCATATTTTTTTTTTCAGGTATCTTCTCTCCTTTCCTTCTGAGTCATTTCTAGATCTCTGTCTTTGATATCAATGATTCTTCCTCCACATGGTCAGCTCTGTTTCCTAAGCTTGCTATTTCATTTTTTATCTCTTTTACTGTGTTCTTCATTTCTAGAAGTTCTATTTGGTTCTTTTCAGGGCTTCAATCTCCTTCCTAAAAAACTCAACCTGTTGGTCTATTTGGGTTCTACATTCTTGGAACTGTTGGTCAGATTTATTTTGCACCCGACTGAGTTTTTCAGAAGCGCAGTCCTTAATTCTCTGTCATTTAAGGCACATATTTCTGTCTTCAGGCTCATTTATTTATTTTTTTTTTTTGGAGATTTATCTCTTTTTCTCTGAGCTGCCTTGTCACCTTGGTTGTTAATGGTGTTTGATGTTAATGGTGTATTTCTCTGCCTGGGCATTAATGGGAGTGTATTCTGCTCCCCCCCCCCCGCCCATGAAGATTTATTATATAGTGGTCTCTCTTTAGCCTGTTGATAAAAGGCTTTTCTTTTGATTTCCAGTAGGTGGCATCCAAGCCTCTTAGATCTCTGCTTTGAGGTTAAATATGTTCCCCTCCTTTACTGTCCCCTGTCTAATATACTGTATATTCGAACCATGATCAGAAACTCTCACTTCCAGCCTGTCTGTGGTACCACCGTGGTTTGTGTTTCAGTACTAGCTGTGCAAATACCCTGATGCTAAGTCTGGGAAGATATCAGGTTGGGGGAGACCCTGTCTGTGTTGATGGGATGTGCCGCCAGGCTCCATATCTTAGCCTCCCACTTGGCAATGGTGGCTGCTAACACCCAGTTGTTGCCCCCCCCCCCCCCCACACACAATTAGTTCCCATTCTGCTTTCTGCTCTGATCCCTGGGCTCCACAGTGTGGAACTTGCTGATCCCTCGGCAGGGCTCTTCTGCAAATTCTCCTCTCCCCCTCTTTATTCAGGGACTTCCAGCTGCATGTGGCAGCTTCTTTGTTCCTCTCAATCTATTCCCAAGGCTCACAGGGTTCTGACATTTTGAAGCTCTGATGTGCAGATATTTCAGATGTGCTTCTGTAAAGGTTGATTGTTATTTGTTGAGATTTAGATGTTCAGCTTATTATTATTTCAAGTAGAGATCTGTGGAGACCCCATGCTTCTGACATCACTCCCTGAACCTTCATCATTCAATGTTGCACTCTCTTGTGCTCTCTAGTAACTTGTGCAGAGTGAGTACTTAAAAATGTTTGCCAAATGAATGAATAGTGCCTGTACTACTTCTTGCAATTCTACTAATTGACTTGCAAAGCCTAGATGAACTGGCTTCCTCTCACAGAAGCATTTGATATATGGGTATTCATTTATTTTTTTATTTTACCAAAATCTAATTTTAAAAAATGTATATAAATTCCTATATAGTAAAAATCTCTATTTCTCCACACTGATGAAATAAGTATTTCTGATTTTATCCTTTTGCTATAATTTTTTTAACCTTGTATTAAATACACACATAACAAACTGTACATTTTTCTGAGACTGGTAAGTGGTTTTATATTTCAGTATCAGTATTTCTGGCTTGTTATCAAAATAACTAGCAGAAAAATGTAAAAATAAGTTTCGGATCTTGATAACAGAAATACAATAGTTTGAGGGTCAAAGTGCATTAATTGGTTGAGGTTAAGTGTGATTTTTCTATCAAGTCCAAAAAAGTAATGCATGCGAGTTTGCTGTCTCTGAGATATTAATGGAGATATAGTTGCATTAAAGCCAGGCTTTGACTTGCTATCTTTAAGTTTTGCTTATTTAATTATAACCCTGCTTTTAGAATGTCTTTTACCGTTTGTTCTAAATGGTCAGTTCTTAGCTGCCATAATTTTCTCAGTAATCATTATACTCTTTTAATCACCTTATTTCTTTTTCATTTTTCCTGCTTTGTTAAAGAATTTGTCCTAACTTGACCTAAGCTGAATTTCTTTCTGCTCTTTTTATTCTTCTTGCTTCAGGCAGAAAATGAACCAGATCACCAATGAACCATTCAGTGTGAGATGTACAAGTTTAATACTTCATTGAGTTACTATTTTAAGATGACCATGATCTTATGAATCAGAGTGAAAACATTTAAAAAATGGTATTTTTTAATTAAAAAGCAATTCTAAATAAAATTATGTCAGTTTATAAACATTTGAATTGCATTCTCATTTTTCAATTGTTTTGCAGAAATAGAGGATTATTGCAATTCCTTTGGTCTTTACTCTTTCCTTAAGGACATTCTTTGTTAAGGATTCTACCTGGTATTTATTGTCTCTTACTTGGGAAATCATGTGATGGTAACTTAAAGAGAAAAATGAGTAATCAGTATTCACAAAATACTTTTTAAAAGTAGCTGATAGCAGTTTATGACTTTCAATGAACTTAAACAGACAATGGAAAGCCAAATTGGATTTCTGTGAAACTGTTTTCATTTGGAGGGCAAATCTGTACTCTGAATAACAATAGTGCTATTCCATATTTATTGCATAGTTATAAATGGTCAAATGCTCACTGATGTGAAGGGCTAATGGTACTGGCTGGAGGGGCCAAGTGTTGGCAGGCACTATTTCCCTTTCCTCAGAGATTTACCCACTGGTTTTGACCCAAAACACCTCAGCTACCACCACTCATCCCCTCACATTGTTTACTCATTCTGTGTTCTGTGTGAGCAGCCTTTGTAATGCGGAAAGTATTCATAGGCAGCTGAGATGTAACCACCAAATTAACTTCCATATGCAATCAAAGCCAATATTTTTCCCTCACTGGTAAACAAATTCCCTGGGGCTACCATAACTTGGTGCTTTATTATAATATGGCAAATATCACTGAAGTCACAACCAGTAATTTTAAATAAGGTAGGCACTGAGAAAATGAATGATAAGGACAGTTAACCTTATTGCAAGTGGTGGGCATACCTATACCTAAATCCTCCAAAATCCATGTGGCAGGAGGTTGTAGGTGGTGGTATATAGTTTTGGTTCATATTACTAGAATGCATATACTATATTAAAATAGCCCTATCTATGTGTGAATTGATTTATAAAAATGCTTACCTCAGATCAGTGGTCCCCAACCTTTTGGCACTCAGCACTGGTCTTGTGGATGACAATTTTTCCTGGGACCAGGAGGGCGGGGGATGGTTTGGGGATGATTCAAGTGCATTACATTTACTGTGCACTTTATTTCTATTATTATTACATTGTAATATATAATGAAATATTACAACTCACCATGATGCAGAATCAGATGCCACCAGGTGCAGCTGTACAACTGAAGTACATTAATTCACTTGCCACTATCAAGCCTGCCACCAGATACAGCTTATCGTCTTTTGCCACGCGCTGATAAGGTTTTGATATGAGTCTGTAAGCAATTGATTTATTACAGTCTCAATGCAATCAAACCACTCTGCTAATGTTAATCTGTATTTGCAGCTGCTCCCCAGAGCTAGGTTCACCACCTCAGCTCCACCTCAGATCATCAGGCAACTCCTTAGATTCTCATAAGGAGTGGGCAACCTAGATACCCTGCATGTGCAGTTCACAATAGGGTTTGTGCACCTAGGAGAATCCATTTATTGGCTGATGATCTGAGGTGCAGCTGAAGTGGTGATGCTAGCACTGGAGAGTAGCTGCAAATACAGATAAAACTTCACTTGCTCGCCCACCACTCACCTCTGCTGTTTGGCCTGGTTCCTAGCAGGCCACAGACTGGTACTGGTCCGAAGCTCAGATATTGGGAATCCCTGCTCTAAGGGAATTACTTGGGCAGATTGAGGGGACCTGCAAGAAGAAAAGACTGACATTTGGTTCATTGAGTTTCAGATGCATTCTTGTACTGTCCTTAGAGAATGGATTCTTGCATCCTGGGGTTAAAGTGAATTCAGAGATAATGCCTGTTTCTCTGGAGAATTATGGAAATGGGAATTTTGGTAAGAAGAAAGGACTGTGGAATTGTGTGTGTTAGAAGAAAATAATAGTGTATGTGTGGAGAAATTAATTTAATGTTGCTATAACCCTCAGAGGGGCATGGAAGTTGACCTTAGCAGTTCCCACGCTTCCGCACTTGAAGAGGTAAGAAGGTTAGAAGAGAAGGCAAAATTGGGGCATAGACATGCTCAGAGGCTGAAAGGAGACATAGTTCCTAGAAAGCCACCATCACTTACATATAGTGTTGTTCACACAGAAGGTACCGGCAGCTAGTGCCTGCCTGCTCACCTTCATGGGACAACTGGTCACTGAAGATCTCTGCTTTCCTCATTCCATTTCTGTACTCTTACCAGGAGAAGTAGCTATAAAGGGAATGGGAAGAAATAACTAAGCCAGGCCTCGTTGTTATGTCTTCTCTCACTTTGGATTTTAATGGAGGAGGAGAGGCAAGCTCCATCAAGTGAGTCTAAACTCTGATGGAGACGGTACAGTTTTGAGAGAAGTTAAGATTGACATTTAAAACTGAAGTGAGCTCAATTTTAATAATAAAAAATGAATGTTGAATTAGGGATTCTGACAGTTAGGGATATTGAGAAGTCAACAGGACAGTTGAAACAGCAGTTGGGGCAAGAAGTGGGACCTAAAACTATTTTCCCTAAGAAATGGAGAATCCTCAAATTTAACATATCTAACACATAAATAAGTCAGACTCTGTAGCCCAAGTTTAACACTAAGCAATATTGCATGGGCAATTTTCTTTGTTAATATGTCTTGATTTAGTTTATCATTTTTAGTTGCTACAGGGTAGTCCATTAAATTATTTACCATAAACTTCTCTTTCTTGATGGACATTAAGATATTTCAAATTATCTGTAATATAAATGCTGCCATAAAAATTTTTGTAATTACGGTTTTGCAATCATCTAATTACTGTTAGGATAAATTCAGGGAAATGAAATTTCTAAGTAAAAGAGTAAGACATTTAAAAATTTTTTATATAATAAAATTATTTTAAAAATTGTATGCCAAAATATGCATTAAAATGTTCATTTCTCTTTCTTGTATTTCTCTATATTAATAAAATAAATGTTAAAATTGTGTTAATCTGATAGTTCATCCTATTAATATAGTTGTTTTAATTTTCATTTCTTTGATTATGAGTGCTAATAGCTTTTTGGATATTTTTACAAGTATTTATGTTTTTATATTTTTAGCTGTTTGTTTTTATCTTTTAACTTAGAGAGCACTTTAAATATAATATGTTAATTAGCAATAATTAATATTTCAAAGGAGCATATCTACAGCATTAACGTGCCTTAAAATATCATAATAATAGTTTTCAAAGCTTAGTTTGGGGGTAATAATATTAAAATAGTAAAAATTTATAGCCATTTTATGTTCTAGACACTAGTCTAAGTACCTTATGTGTATTAACTGACTGAATCTTTGTAATAACTAATGAGAAAAGTTTTACTAGCGCCCCACTTTAGAAATGAGAAAACAGTAATGCGTCTAAGGAAACCAAATGGAGAGTTGGACCCACTGAGTCTGGCTCCTGAGCCTGAGATCTGTTGGAAGGGAGTTTAATTTAAATAGTGCTAGACACATTTACATTAAAAGACGCATAATAACTCTTTATAGTATAAATATTATTACTATAAATGTACAATTCCCATAAGACACATTGCAAGAATTTGAACATGAAATACTATTGTGATCAATTTTTGTTTTCATTACCTGCCTTCTTTTAATCAGAATAAGATATTCAGTTCCCTGGGTTGAATTATTTAATTTAGAGCAACAATAGTTTAATAAATAATAATAATAATTACAATGTAGTTTTTTAAAAATAATTTATTTTCTTGTTGTTGAGTTGTATGAGTTCTTTGTGTATTTTAGATATTAACCCTTTATCAGATGTATCATAAGCGAATATCTTTACCTATTCAGTAGGTTGTCTTTTTGCTTTGACAGTTTCCTTTGCTATGCAAAAACTTTTGAGTTTGATGTAGTCTCATTTATTTTTCTTTCGTTTCCCTTGCCTGAAGAGGTATGTCCAAAAAGAAATTAGTAGTAGCAATATCAGAAAGATCACTGTTTTCTTCTACAAGTTTTATGGTTTTGGGTCGTTCTTGTATTTAATGTAAGAAAGTGGTGCAGAGGTTATTATGCTGAGTGAAATAGGTCAGACAGAGAAAGATAAATACCAAATGATTTCACTTATCTAAGGAACAAAGAGAACAAACTAATTGAAAACAGACTCACAAATATGGAAGTCAATCTGGTGATGGCCAGAGGTGAGGGAAGTTAGGGGTGCTGGGAGAAAGTGGTGAAGGGTTAAAGAACAACAAATTAGTAGTTGATAGTCATTGGGATGGAGAGCATGGTAAAGGGAATTGCAGTCAGCAGTAATATAATGGCTATGTGTAGATCCAGAGGGAAGAAAGAGTAATCAGGGGGATCATTTCATAAACTATATAAATGTCTAACTAATGTTTTTATATTCAACTAAAATAAAATAAAATAAAATAAAATAAAATAATTTGTTTTTTTTCATAAGGAATTTGCTCACAGGTGATGAGTAAATTCACTGTGAGAAATCAGCTTTAGTCCAGCCCTCTCATTTTCCTGGTACTGAAGTTAAGGATTATGTGATTAGGGTGACCAAGGAGTGGCTGGGAGGATGTGGGAGCTATCTCCTCACTTCACATCTGGTTTCTTACCACCACAGTGCCCTGTTTTCTAGGTCTTCCAAGTATTTCATTATATAATAGGTTTAAAATTTTTTTTTTGTAAAGCTACATATAACATAAAATTTAACATTTTAATAATTTTAAGTGTACAGTTCTGTGACATGAAGTACATTGCTCATTGTCGTGCAACCATCGCGACCATCCAGAACTTTTTCATCTTCCTAAATTGAAGCTCTGTTCCATTAAACAACATCTCCTTTCTCCTCTCCCCAAGCCCTGGCCATCACCATTTACTTTCTATCTCTATGAATTTGACTCCTCTAGGAACTTCATATAAGTGGAATTATATAGCAATTTGTCCTTTGTGACTGGATTATTTCACTTAGCATGGTTTCAAGGTTTACCATGTTGTAGCAATAGGTTGTTTTGAGGAATTAATATATAAAATTATGTAAAGCAGTTAAGATAATGCCTGACATAAGCTCTTTATTATAAGTTTTGTCGTTAATATTAATTGTATTAGTTTCCTATTGTTTTTGTAACAAACTTCCACAAACTTTGTGGCTTTAAACAAAACAAATTTATTCTCTTACAGTTCTGGAGGCTAGAAGTTTGAAATCAGTTTTACTGGCCTAAAGTCAGGGTGTTAGCAGAGCTGGTTCCTTTTGGCCACTCCAGGGAGAATCTATTTTCTTGAATTGTCTAGTTTCTAGAGAATGCCCATGTTACTGGCTCATAGCCCCTTCCTTCGTATTCAAAGTCAGCAGCATAGCATCTTCTCTGTCTAACCTCTGCTTCTGTCCTTCCAACTTCTCTGTGATCCCTTTGCTCCCTTTATGAGGACAACAATGATGATGTTGATGATGATGATATTATGGAAGGAGTGTTCTTATATATGAACTCTGTGTGATCACAGCAGCATTGGTACCACTGAGAGATTAAGTCTCAACACTCATCTGGACCTTCAGATTCAGAATATGAATTTTAAACAGACCCCCTACAGCTTTTGAGTGCACATTGATGTTTGAAATGTCCTACATGAACTCTTATTCTCCCCATGGTTATTTAAAATGTCTGTCCTTCATCACCTGTCTTAATGAAGACAATATGCATGGATAAAGATGTAGCCTCAATTTTATTTTCTCTATTTGATCTTTCCTTGCTAATGAAATTACCACATTAAAAATTCTGAATCTCAGCATTTAAGGTGGTTATAGGATGTAATGGTTTGCTTTATGACTGATTGTTGACACTATTTTTACCTGAAGTTTGTGTCTAACACGGGACACCCTATCACTCTCTGTCTCCAGAGAGTTATTACTACACCTTAGGGAGGTGAGTACTGATTTATGGCACTAGTAGCAGAGTGGGAATTTGCCTTCTGCTTTAGATCAAATTGTTTAAAGGTGAATAAAATCTGTTTACTGGCACATATTTCCTTTTGATTATGTAGCTTTTTCCATTAACATAAATTTGAAGATCACTTCTTATGTTAAAGCCTTGCTAGAGGGATGTGCAGGATTTTAAATAGAATCTTGAAGAGAGGGGCTGGAAAAACAGCATCGGGTGTTTTTGTCGATCTTTGTTCCATAGATTTTCTTTTTCCTGTTTAGTCATTTTGTTTTGAATTATTTTGCTTTGAATAGTATTTGAGGATTTTTCAAAGCTGCAAGGCTTGTCTTGATGTAGTGTTAAATTACTGATGGAAAGTTCTTGAAAACTCCTTTCTATTAGATTATTGTCTAGTGCCAATTTTTATTAAAATTATCCTATAGGAATTTGATCTTTTCTCCAAGTATACAATAGAAGACACAATAACAAATAAATGGGTTTCCAAAATCTCATTCTGTTATAAATATTCATTTTGAAATTAAGTAGTACTATCAAATCAGCAAATACCATTTCTATTCATAGTTAGAATAGTTAGAATTTTTTCTACTTTCGTTCCTTCACAACATATTGGAAAAATAATGACCCAGCATTTATTTCAAGAATACTCCCAAATGACCAAAAAAAAAAAAAAAAAAAAAAAAAGGCAAACAAAGCAAACCAGAAGGTATTAAAAGTGGAAGTTGCCTCCTTGGTTCTACACCTGATTGTTTATATTTTATTTTAATTTTTTAAAATTAAATTTATTAGGTTGACATTGGTAAAAATAATTATATAGGTTTTAAGTGTACAATTCAATAACACGTCATTTGTATATTGCATTGTGTGTTCACCAAAGTTAAATTTGCTTCTGTCACTGTGTATTTGACACCCTCTACCTTATCCCCCTCTTCCCTCCTCCCTTCCTCTGTATCTATGAGATTTTGTTTGTCTTGTTCTTTTGTTGCTTTCAATTTTATATACATATAAATGAAAAAACATGATTCTCAACTTTTTTTGTCTGACTTATTTCACTTAGCATGATCATCTCAAGATTCAGCCATGTTGTGCAAATGACAATATTTTATCTTTTCTTATGGCTAAGTAATATTCCATTGTATAATGTATCACTTCTTTATCCAGTCACCTATCAAAGGGCATTTTGGTTATTTCTGTGTCTTGGCCACTATAAATAATGCTGCAATGAGCAGTGGGGTGTGTGTATCTTTACAGATAAATGTTTTCAATTTGGGGGGGGGGGTAGGTGCCCAGAATAGAGACTGCTGGTCACATAGTAATTCTATTCTTAATCTTTTTAAGTACCTTCATATTACTTTCCATAGCGGCAATACCAATTTACATTTTCGCCAGCAGTACATGAGGGTTCCTTTTTGTCCACAAACTCTCCAACACTTGTTATTACTTGTCCTGTTGATGATGGCTATTCTAAAAGGTGTGAAGTGATATCTTATCGAGCCTTTGATTTGCATTTCCCTAATAGCTAGTGAAGTTGAACACCTTTTCATATGTTCGTTGGCCATTTGTATGTCTTCCTGGGAGAAGAGTCTGTTCAGGTCCTCTGTTCATTTTTTTAAAATTAGATTGTTTTTGTATTGTTGAATTGTATGAGTTATTTGTATATTTGGGGTATTACCCCTTTATCAGAGACATTGTCTGTAAATATCTTTTCCCAATTCAGATGGTTGCCTCTTTGTCTTACTAATGGTTTCTTTTGCTGTGCAGAAGCTTTTTCATTTAATATAGTCTCATTTATTTATTTTTGCTTTTGCTTTACTTGCCTTAGAGGTCAGATTTATGAATTCCTCTCTAAATCTAAGGTCCAAGAGTTTGCTTCCTATGTTTTTATTCTATGTGATTTATTTTTTCAGGTCTTCTGGTCTTTGATTCATTTTGAATTAGTATGGTGACAGAAAGCAGTCTGGTTTCATTCTTCTGTATGTGGCTTTCAATTTTCCCACAACATTTATTGAAGAGGCTTTCTTTCTCCATTGTATGTTTTGGCTCCTTTGTCAAAAATTATTTGCTCTTATATATGGGGTTTATTTTCTGAACTCTCAATTCTGTTCCATTGCTTTGTGTGTCTGTTTTTCTGCCAATACCATGCTGTTGTGATTATTGTTATATTGTAGTATAATTTAAAGTCAGAAAGTGTGATACCTCTGGTCTTTTCCTTTTTCTCAGTATCACTTTGGATATTTGGCTTATGAATCTTTGTTTTATTTCTTAAAGGCCTTTGAGATTTCGATGGGGATTGCACTAAATCTATATATTGCTTTGGATAATATGGCCATTTTAACTATGATGATTATTCAATCCATGAACACAAAATATCTTCATTTGTTTGTGTCTTCTCTAATTTATTTTTAATAATGTCATATACTTTTCAGTGTATAGGTTTTCACATGTTTAGTTTATTCCTAGGTATTTTATTCTTTCTGTTTGCAATTGCAAATAAATTTTTTCAAATTTTTTTTTCTGAAACTTATTGTTAGTGTATAGAAACACCATGGTTTTTTTACCTTGATTTTGCATCCTGCAACTACATTTGTTTATTATTTCTAATAATTTTTTTGGTGGAGTCTTTTAGGGTTTTCCATATAGAGATCATGCCATCTGTAAAAAGTGACAAATTTACGTCTCCATTCCCTATTTAAATGCTTTTTTTTTCTTTTGCCTGATTACTCTATCTAGGAATTCTAACTACAGTGGTGATGGTCGACAGATTTGTCTTGTTCCTGATTTTAGAGGAAGGCTTTTAGTTTTTCCCATTAAGTATGATGTAGGCTGAGGGTTTATTGTATATGGTCTTCATTGTGTTGAGATACTTTTCTTCTACTCATTTTATTAAGTGCTTTAATCATAAATGGATGTCATATCTCGTCACGTGCTTTTTCTACATCTATTGATATATAATTTGTAGCCTTTGTTTGTTTATGTGGTGTATCTCATTAATTGATTTGTATATGTTAAACCATCCCTATGGCTCTGAAGATGAAAACCCACTTAATCATGGTGTTTAATCTTTTAAAGTGTTGTATTTGATTTGCTAGTATTTTGTTTAGGGTTTTTGCATCTGTATTCATCAGAGATATTGGTCTACATTTTTTTGTGTATCTTATCAGGTTTGGTATCAGGGTAATTTTGGCCTCATGATGAGTTAGGAAGTATTGGCCTCTTTGTCAAATATTTGGAAAAGTTTGAGAAAAAACAGTTATCAAAACTTTGAATATTTTGTAGAATTCACTGGTGGAGCATCTTGTTTTGGACTTTTACTTTTTTGGAAGGTTTTTGATGATTGCTTTCATTTCCATATTGTTGATGTGTCTATTTAGATTTTCCAGTTCTTCAACAATTCAGTTTAGGAAGCTTTTATATTTCTAAGAACTTGTCATTTTTCTAGGTGTACTGAATTTGTTGGCATATATCTTTCATAGTATTCTTGCATGATCTTTTTTATTTCTGTGTATTTCACATAACTTCCTCCTCTTTCATTGTTGATTTTGCATCTTTTCTTCTTTCTTTAGTGAATCTAGCTAGAAGTTTCTCTAAAATATTTTATTGATCTTTTTTCAAAAATTCATCACTTTTATTGCAAAAAATTTTTTCTATTATCTTTTTTTCTCAACTTCATTTTATTCTGGTCTAAAATCTTATTATTTCTTTTTTTTTCTGCTGAATTTGGTCTTCATTTGTTCTTCTTTTCTAGTTTTTAAAGATGTAATGTAGGTTGTTCATTTGGGTCTTTCTTGTTTCTTAAGATAGGCCTGTAAGGATTTGAACTTTCTTTATATTACTGCTTTCATTTGTTTCTATGTATTTCTTGTTCTAGCCTTTTATTTTTCCCTCAACACAGTTATTCTTAGTGGCATGTTGTTTAATCTCACATATTTATATTTCCCCTCTTTTTTTCTTTTCTTTTTTTTTTTTTTTTTTTTTTTTTTTGCATTTGATCTCCAATTTCAAAGCACTGCAGTTGGAGAATGTGTTTGCTATGATTTCAATCTTTTTTTAAATTTGTTGAGGTAGTTTTGTATGCCTACATATGGTCTATTCTTGAAAACATTTCATGTGCACTAGAGAAGAATGTATAAACTGCTGTTTGGGATGACAGGCCTGTAAATCTTATGTCCATTTGGTCTAATGTGTCATTTAAGGCTATTATTTCTGTATTAATTTTCTGTTTGGAGATCTGTCCATATCTGACTGTGGGTATTTAGGTCCCCTACTTAATTGTAGTTTTATTTGTACCTTTAGTTCTATGAGTAATTGCTTTATACACTTGGGTGCGTCCGATTGAGAACATAGATATGTATTATGTCTTCTTGATGTAGGTCCCTTTATCATTATGGAGCATCCATCTTTGTCTCTCGTTACCTTTTTTATCTTAAAGTCTATTTTGCTGGATATAAGTATACCTATACCCACTTTTCTCTGGATGCCATTTGCTTGGAGTATCATTTCTTCCCCTTTCACTTTGAATCTATATTTGTCCTTGCAACTGAGATGTATCTCTTGAAGGCAGCATCTGATTGGGTTTTGTTTTTCGGATCCAATCTGCTATTCTATAACATTTTTTTTGGTGAATTCAGTCCTTTACATTTAATGTACTAAAGGCCATTTATGACAGGTAACATCACAGGTAATATCATACTTAATGGCGAAAAACTATAAATCTTTCCCTAAAATCAGGACAAGGCAAAGTTTCTACAATCACCACTGTTAGTCAATACAGTTTTGAAGTCCTACCTAGACCAATTAGGCAAGAGAAAGAAATAAAAGGCATTCAAATAGGAATGAAGTTGTCAAATTGTCACTTTTTTTCAGGGGACGTGATCTCTATCTAGAGAACCCTAAAGACTCCACCAAAAAACTTTCAGAAATAATGAACAAAGTTTTAGGGTACGCTATTGATGTACAAAACTCCATAACATTTCTATACTTACCAATGAATTTTTCAGAAAAGAAATGAAAAAAAAATCCTTGCAATTGCAACAAAAAGAATAAAATACCTAGAAAAAACCTAACGAAGCATATGAAGTTCCTATACACCCAAAACCATAAAACATTATTAAAAAAAATTGAAGAAGACACCAAAGAATTGAAAGATATTTCTACACCCATTTTATTCGTTTTATGGTCGCTTAGTGTTTCCACTTTATCCCCCCTTGTTTCTTTCTGTTTTTTTAGTTTGGCGGTATCCTATAATTTTTCCTTCTGTTCCCATTTTATTTACATTATGAGTCTCAGTTCTGGATTTTTTTCCCCCATGGTTACCATTAAGTTTTGTAAAGGAAACTTATAATATACAGCAGTCCATTTTTTCTCTGTGCATCTTATCTTCATTTCCATTTGCAAATTCAGTGCTTACTTCCTCTACTGTTCTGTTTTTGTTGTCTCAAATTATTCTTATTTATGTGAGTTCATTTTTGAGTTGTAGTAGCTATTGCCAATTTTTTATTTTTAATTTATTTTTAATTTATTATTATTATTATTAATGACATTGGTTAATGAAATCCAGAAAATTTCAGGTACACAATTGAAGAGTAGATTTCCTATTTGTTACCACATATTTGATCCCTTTTCCCTATCTACCTCCCAAATTCCCTCTCACCTTACCTCTCTGATAACCACTATTGTCCACGTCCATGAGTCTCTCTGTTTGTTTGTCCTGTTCCTTTGTTTCTTTTAGTTTTATCCCACATTTGACTGATATCATGTGGTTTTCAACTTTTTCTGTCTGCCTATTTTGCTTAGCATGATTATCTTGAGGTCCAACCATGTTGTCACAAATAGCAGTATTTATCATTTCTTATGGCTGAGAAATATTCCATTGTATATATGTACCCACAGCTTCTTTATCAATCATCTATCGTAGGACACTTTGGTTGCTTCCATGTTCTCTCCACTGTGAATATGCTGCTATGAACATTGGTGTGCAAATAACTTTTTGGATATGCGTTTTCAAGTCTTGGAGTAAATATCCAGTAGAGGGATTGCTGGATGATATGATAGATCAATTCTCAGGTTTTTGAGGAACCTCCATAATGTTCCCATAGGAGCTGTGCCAATTTGCAGTACGACCAGCAGTGTAATGAGGGTTCCATTTCTTCACATCCTCTCTCAACATTTGTTATTAGTTGTCCTGTTGATAACATCTATTCTAACATGTGTGAGATTGTGGTTTTGATTTGCATTTCCCTAATAGCTAGTGATGTTGAACATCCTTTCATATGTTTGTTGGGCATTTGCATGTGTTCTTGGGAGAAGAACTCTGCTCTGGCTCTACTCAGAGTCTTCTGCCCATTTTTTTGAATGGATCGTTTTTGTTGTTGTTATTGAGTCATGTGAGTTCTTTTGTATATTTTGGGATATTAGCCCATATCAGAGGCATTGTTTGCAAATATATTCTCCTTTTCGGATTTTGCACTTTTACTTTGTTGACAGTTTTTTTCTTGTGAAGAAGCTCTTTAGTTTGATGTAGTCCCCATTATTTATTATTTAGCTTTTACTCGCCCTGCCTTGAGGTCAAATTCATAAAATCCTCTTTAGTCCAAGGCCATGAACTTAGTTCCTAGGTTTCTTCTATGCATTTTATTGTTTCAAGTCTTATATTCAGGTCTTAATCCATTTTGAGTTAATCTGGGTGTGTGGTGATAGACAACAGTCTAGTTTCATTCTTTGCAGATGGCTTTCCCAGGTGCCCAGCACATTTAATTATTTTCTTTTTTATTATTCATTTTTAAAAATTAAGTTTATTGGCAGTAACACCATTAACACAATTATATAATTTCAGGTGTATTTATAATTTTGACATTTATATATTCTGTTGTGTTTACCACCCCAAATCCAGTTCTTTCAGCTACCATATATTTGATCCCCATTACCCAATACCCTTTCCTACTCCTAATATATTTGACCGCTTTACCCCATCTACTTTCCCCCTCCTCCCTACCCCCTAATCTCTGGTAACCACTAGTCCATTGTCCATGTCCATGAGTCTCGTTTGTTTGTCCTGTTTGTTTGTTGTTTTTAGGTCTATATCCCACATGTAACTGATATCATATCGTTTTAAATTTTTTCTGTTGGCTTATTTTGCTTAGCATGATTACTCTTGAGGTTGAATCCAGGTTGTCGCAATGGCAGTATTTCAATTCTTCTTATGGCTGAGTAATATTCCATTGTATATATGTACCACAGCTTCTTTAGCCAATCATCTATCATAGGACACTTCGGGCTTCCATGTCCTGGCCACTGTGAATAATGCTGCTATTAACATCAGTGTGCAAGTATCTTTTCGATATGGGTTTTTCAAGTCTTTGGGGTAAATAGCCTGTAGAGGATTGCTGGATCATATGGTAGATCAATTCTTTAGTTTTTTTGAGGAATCTCCATACGTTTTTACATAGTGGCTGTACCAATTTGTGGTCCAACAGCAGTGAATGAGGGTTCCTTTTTCTCCTCATACTCTCCAACATTTGTTATTACTTGTCCTGTTGATTATAGTAGCTATTCTAACAGGTTGAGATGGTATCTCATTGTGGTTTTGATTGCATTTCCCTAATAGCTAGTGATGTTGAGCATCTTTTCAAATATTTATTGGCCATTTGTATGTTCTCTAGGGAGAAGTATCTGTTCAGTTCCTCTGCTCATTTTTGATTGGATTGTTTGCTTTTTTGTTGTTATTGAGTTGTATGAGGTTGTATATTTTGGATATTAGGCCCTTATCGGAGGTGTTGCTTGCAAATATATTTTCCCATTCGAATGGTTGTCTCTTTACCTTGTTGATGCTTCTTTTACTGAGCAGAAGGTATTTAATTTGATGTAGTCCCATTCATTTATTTTTCCTTTTTCTTCTCTAGCCTTTGAGGTCAAATTCATAAAATCCTCTTTAAATTCAAGATTCTTGAGCTTAGTTCCTGTGTTTTCTTCTATGCATTTTACAGATTCTGGTCTTATATTCAGTTGCTTAATCCATTTTGAGTTAATTTTGGTATGTGGTGATAGGCAACAGCAGGTGGCTTTCCAGTTTTCCCAGCACCATTTATTAAAAAGGCTTTCCTTTCTCCATTATATGTTTTTGGCTTTTTTTTTTTTTTTGGTCAAAAATTATTTGCCCATATAAACATGGATTTATTGCTGGACTCTCAATTCTGTTCCCCTGGTCCATGTGTCTGTTTTGCTGCCATTACCATACCATTTTAATTAGCATCACTTTGTACTAATCTGAAGTCAGGCAGAATTTTCCTACAGCCTCATTCTTTTTTCTCAGGTGGCTTTTGAAATTCAGGGTACTTTGTGTTTCCATACAAATCTGATGATTTTTTTGTTCTAGTTCTTTAAAAAAACACTGAAGGGATTCTGGTGGGGATCACATTAAATCTGTATAATGCTTTAGATAATAAGTTCATTTTAAATGTTGACTCTTCCAATTCAAGAACATGGAATATCTTTCCATTCCTTTGTATCTTCTTCAATTTCTTTTAATGGGGTCTTATATTTTTCATATAGTTCTTCACATGTATCGTTATATTTATTCTTAGGTATTTTATTCTTTTTGTTAAAAATTGCAAAAGGAATAATTTTTCCCAGTTTTTTTCCTGACACTTTGTCATTAGAGTATAGGAAAGCTATGGATATTTAAACATTGATTTGTATCCAGAAACTTCACTGTATTCACTTTTTGTTTCTAGTAGTGTTCTTGTGGAGTCTAAAGGGTTTCTATATAGAGAATCATCTCATCCCTAATAGTGACAGTTGACTTCTTTGATTTCCTATTTCGATGCCTTTTATATCTTTCTCTTGCCTGATCGACGTGCTAGAATCCAATGTTGTATTGAATAACTGTAGTAATGGTGGACAGACTTGCTTGTTCCTCATCTTAGAAGGAAGGATTTTGTTTTTTAGTTTTTCACCATAAAGTATAATGTTGGCTGAAGGTTTTTCATATATGGCCTTTATTATGTTAAGGAACTACTTTTCTTCTATACTGATTTGTTAAGTGTTTTCATCATAAATGGATGCATATCTTGTCGAAGGCTTTTCTGAATCTATTAATGTGATCATTGATTCTTATTTTTAAATTGTTTGTAGTATTTCACATTAATCTATTTGCATACATTGAACCATCCCTGTGCCCCTGGGATGAAGCCCACGTGATTGTGGTGTAAACCATCTTTAATATGTTGCCGTATTCAGTTTGCTAGTGTTTATTTAGGATTTTTTGCATTGTGTTCATGAGAGATATTGGTGTAGTTTTCTTTTTTTGTGTTATCTTTACCAGGTTTTGGTATCAAGTAAACTGGCCTCATAAAATGAGTTAGGAAGTATTGCCTCCTCTCATTTTTTGGAAGAGTTTGAGGAAAAATAGGTATTAAATCTTTGAATGTTTGGTAGAATTCACTGGTGAAGCCATCTGGTTGGACTTTTACTTTTTGAGGTTTTTGATGATTGTTTCAATTCATACTGCTGATTGGTCATTGAGATTTTCCAGTTCTTGATTCAGTCTAGGAAAGTTGTATTTTTCTAAATACTGGTCCATTTCTTCTAGGTTTAAATTTGTTTATTATATACTTTTCATAGTATTCTTGCATGATCTTTGTATTTCTGTGATGTTAGTCGTAATTTCTTTCTTTCATCCCTGATTTTGTTTATTTGTGTCTTTCTCTTTTCTTTAATGAGTCTAGCCAGGGGTTTGTCAATTTTATTAACCTCTCAAAGAACCAGCTCTTTGTTGCATTATTTTTTCTATTATTTTTTATTTTTGTTTTCAATTTCATTTATTTCTGCTCTAATTTTGAATTTCTTTCTTATTTCTTTCCTTCTCCTAATTTTAGTCTTCATTTGTTCTTCTTTTTGAGTTTTTAAGATGAAGCTTTAGGTTGTTTATTTGGGCTCATTCTTGTTTTTTGGAGGTAGGCCTGTAATGATATGAACTTTCCTCTTATGGCCACTTTTGCCGCGTTCATAAGTTTTGATATGTTGTATTATCATTAATCATTTGTTTCTCTGTATCTCTTGATCTCTCTTTTTATTTCTTCCCTGACCCAGTCATTCTCAGTAGCATGTTGTTTAATCTCCCATATTTTGTGGTTTCTACTGCTTTCTTTTGACAGATAATCTCTCGTTTCAAAGCCATTTGATCAGAGAATATGGTTGGTATGATTTCAACCCTCCTTATATTTGTTGCAGCTATTTCTGTGTCCCAGTATGCGGTCAACCTTGAGGATGTTCCCATGTGCCTGGAGCAAATGTATAAGCAGCTGTTTTTGGGATGAAGACTCTGTAATATCAGTTAGTCCAATTGGTCTAATGTGTCATTTAAGGATATTTTTGTATTGATTTTCTGTTTGGAGGATCTGTCCATATCGAACAGTGGAGTATTTAGTTCCCCTACCATGATAGTGTTTCGGTCTGTTTTCTCTCTTTAGTTTTGTTAGTAAATGCTTTATATATTTTCAGTGCTCTCTGAATTGAGAGTATAGATATTAATAAGTGTTATGTTTTCCTGGTGTATGATTATTATTATGAAGTGTCCCTTAGTATCTTTCTTTACATTTTTATTTTGACGTCTATTTCATCCAAGTAGTACTGGTATCCCACTTTTCCTCGAATGTCATTTGCTTGAAACATTATTTTCCACCCTTTTACGTTGAGTCTATATTTGTCTTTGGAGCAGAGATGTATGTCCTGCAGGCAGCATGTGGATGGGTTTGTTTTTTAATCCAATCTTCAACTCAACGCCTTTTTATTGGTGAGTTCGTCCATTTACATTTAGGGTGATTAGTGAAATATGAGGTCTTTTTATAGCCATTTTATCTGTTGCTTTCTGGTTGCTTGGTGTTTTCTATTGCTTTCTTGTCTTATGCTTCTTTTTTTTTTTTTCTTTTTTCTTTTGGTTGGCTTTTGTTTTTTTCCCCCCCTCTGGTCCTCTTGTTTAATGTTATAATACTTCGGTTCTGAATCTTTGGAATGTGTTACATTACGAATCTGTAAAGGATAGTTATATGTATTCAGTCTCTTTTTTCTTTTGTGCATGCCTTTTCTCCATTCCAATCCTCCCTTTTTAGTTATTGTTGTCTCATTTGTCCCTATGTATGCTGAATGTTCATTACTATCTTGCTATAGTGAATCTCTTATTATTTATCTTATAATGAATGCCTGTTCCTAGTAAGGGTTGCACTCCTCTGTTTTATCAGCCTGCTAGTCACCTTATTCCTAATTTATGTGTTTTTTATTTTTTTTGTGATTGTTTTAGGTGAGCTGACACTTTCAGTATTTACTGTAATGCAGGCCTTATAGAGAAGAATTCCTCAATTTTTGTATGCGGAAGGTCTCCTATTTCTCCTTCATATCTAAAGGAGAGCTTAGCTGGATACGTTATTCTTAGCTGGTAGTTCCTTTTCTTTTAAACAGTTTGAATATTTGATTCAACTCCTTTCTGGCTTGCAAGGGTTTGTGCTGAGAAGTCTGACGGTAATATACTGGGTTTTCCTTTATACATTCCATTTTCTTCTGCTGGTCTCCCTGAGAATTCTTTCTTCGTCATTGATTTTTGATAATTTTAATACAATGTGTCTTGATGAAGGTCTTTTTGGGTTGAGATTAATTGGGTGTCTACAACTTCTTGAATTCTAAGCTCCAGTTCATTCCTTGAGATTTGGGAAATTCTCATCAACTATTTTTCGAAAATGCTTTTTTTAATTCTGTTTCCTTTCCTCCCTGTCGATAATTCTCATTATTCTTATGCTTCCTCTCTGATTGTATCAGCTATTTCTTGTATTTCTTTTCATTATTTTCATACTTTGATTACTCTCTCCTTCCTCTGATTTATTTCTAGATTTCTGTTTTTAATATCACTGATATTTCCTCCATTTGGTCTTACTCTATTTCCCAAGCTTGTTATTTATTTTTCAACTCTTACAGTGTGTTCTTTATCTCCAGATGGTCTATTCGGTTATTTTTGAGTGTTTCAATCTCTTGCTAAAGAACTCATGCTGTTCATCTAGTTTTTTTTTCAATTCCTGAAATTGTTGATGTGATTTTGTGATTTATTTTGAAATCACTGAGTTTTTTCAAAATACCACCCTAAATTTCATTTAACTTGCATATTTTATGTCTGAAAAGCTTATTTTCTCTAGGTTTTTTTTTCTTCCTCTCCGAAATGCTTTTGTCACCTTGATTTTTCATAGTGTCTAATGGACTATTTTCTCTGGCTAGGCATTAATTGAGGTGTGTTCTGCTCCCCTCCCTCCCTACTCACCCCCCCCAAGAAGATTTATTATATAATGGTCCCAGGCTGTTATAAAGAAGGTGTTTTTCTTTTGCTTTCCAGTACGGTGGCATCTAAGCTTCTTGGATCTCTGCTTTATATAAGTCTTAATAACGTTTTTGGTTTTCTTCCCATATAGATGTTTAATCATGCTCGCTACCCTTCAGTCCCTCAAGTTTCTGTCCAGTGTTAGCAACAGTTTCAGTAGTAGTTTTACTCCGATTTCTCTGGGGCTACGGATATCAAGTTTCAGTGGGTAAGTGGGGGAGTGGTCCTCTGGGTTGGGGATTGGAGCTCTGGCTCAGCCTCGGTTTGCAACCATGGCTTTGGTAAAAAATCAACTGTTGTTTCTTTTCTGTCCTACTTTCTGCCATCCACCATTCCTCCTGCCTTCTGCTCTGTGACTGGGCACTGCAGCTGGCTGCCACTGAGCTCACAGTACTCCCAGGCAGGGCTTTTCAGGTAAGTTCTCACATCTTTTCCTTTTTCCCCTCCTCTACAAGGAGCTCTGGCTCTGAGAGGTAGCTTCTTGTGTCTTCCATCTACTGCCTACACCTGGGGTTCGACCTGTGGTAGCTCTTATGCGCAGATTCCATGCTCAGACGTGCTCGTGTGTCGTTTAGGTGTTTTTTGTTGAGGTTTGATGTTCAGCTTATTGGTCTTTTCAAGGGGAGACTTCTGGGGACATCTCTCACTCCACCACGTTTAATCCAATCTCCTATATTGACTTTAGACAATTTTAAATCAAATGTATCCTGGAAAGTCTTTTTGCATTGTGATAAATAACAGTGTTCTATTAGTTTCATGGACTTGTATATCCAGTTCCTTCCCCAGGTTTGGGAAGTTTCTCAGCTATTATCTCTTCAATTATGCTTTTTGCTCCTTCATCCTCTCACCTCCTGTTGAGATACCTATTATTTTTATGTTGGACTTTATAATGGAGTCAGATAATTCTCATGATTTTTTTTTTTTTACTTTTTAAAAAATCTTATTGTTCTCTCTCCTCTTCTGCTTGAATTATTTCTATTTTTCTGTCCTTGAGCTTGCTAATTCTCTTCCATGTGATCTGCTCTATTTCTAATGCATTCTTCATCTCATTTGGTAAAATACTCCTTCTGTTCAATGATTTTATTTCTAAAATTGTTATATTACTTTTCTGAGTTTTCTTTGTAGCTCAATGAATTTTTTCATTAAAGCTATTTAAATTTTTATTAGTTAAATAATAATATTTCATGTCTTTGGGTTTGGTTCCTGAAAAGTTTTCACTTACTTTGTGAGGCTGAGTTACATGATTTACATGGCGTTTGATGAAAAATGCCTCTGATGCTGCATTTTGAAATACCAAATACCTTTCTTATTTAGGCAAGGCTTTGTTACAGTGCTCCTTGACTTATGATGGTATTGCATGTTGATAAACCCACCTTAAGTTAAAATATCTTTAGATGAAATGCGTTTAAAACACCTAACCTACTGAACATCATAGCTTAGCCTAGGCTACCCTAAACACGCTCAGAAAACTTATATTACTTGCGGTTTGGGCAAAATCATCTAACAAAAAGCTTGTTTTAAAATGATCAGCATCAGGAGAGAGTATTGTACTGCATATTGCTAACCCAAGGAAAAAATAAAATTCAAAATTCAAAGTTGGTTCTATCAAATGCATATCCCTTTTGCAATATCATGAAGCTAAAAAAATCTTAAATTGAACCATCATAAGTTGGAGACTATCTTTACTTTGGTTCAGTTCAACAGGTTGGTGGTTAAGAGCCTTCCTTTTGTTTTCCAGGTGATGCTAAAGCACAACATTTTGGTTCCTCTTATGGAGGGCAACTTGTTGCTGCTAGGGTTGGGAGTGGACACATTTTTAAAAAAGTAAAGGGTGGTATGTGAATGATGTACTTAGTGCTTGGGGCCTTAGGTGTGCTCATGACCTGGTAGGGGTTTCTCATCTTGGGGGAGGGATGGTCTCAAAGGTCTGTGGGCTGTCCTCTTGCCATCTGGGGCAGACAGCAGCAGATACTTTCCTTCAGTTCTTTGCATACTTCTCTTCTTTTCTTATCCCCAGTCACTGTGGCTCTCCTCAGAGAGCAAAGCTCCTCCAGCTGTACTGCAGTGTTGAGACATACCGCCATTCAGTGCCTTCTGCTCTGTCAGGAAGATTGTGGTGGCTCACTACCAGAACAGCCTCCACTACCTCTGCCATCATTGCTTTGACTTCCACCGGGCACACTGCCATGTCCTTGCTGTTGCCTCCTCATGTTCCAATCCACCCACTTTCTGGTGCACAGATGGGTAGATCTCCTGGGTGTCCTGGTATGCTGTGCAGAGGTGCTATGTGGGTTTGTGTGTGTGGTGTGTGTGTGTTGTGTGTGTGTGTATGTGTAAGTATCACACACATATACATATATACAGCTTTTTAATTTTTTTGGTTATGGATTTCCAATTAGTTGTAAATCAAAGAGGAGTGAAAAAAAGGCATGATTCATGCCACCATGATGCTGACATTACTCTATATCTGATTTTTACATAGGCTTCCAGGTAGTTTACTTTAAAAAAATTTTTTTTCAGTTACAGTTGACATTCAATATTATTTTATATTAGTTTCAAGTGTATAGCATAGTGGTTAGGCATTTATATAATTTATAAAATGATCCCCTCGATTAGTCTAGTACCCACCTGGCACTATGCATAGTTATTACAATATTATTGACTATATTCCCTATGCTTTTTCTTTATATCCCCATGACTATTTTGCCTATTTTGACAGCACTACTTTAAAATATTCTAATGAGATTGGCAAAAAAGTTGATTTTAAATAAAATAAGAGGAGCATTTATGTGTCTGTTTTTCCTTTTTTCAAATTGATAACGTTGCATTAATACCTCTCTGGAACTTAACCTATTGCACTTATATTTAGAACTATTAAATTTCAGAAACAATTAAATCAGTATCCACAATTAACTCCATTGGTTCTATAACCTGTGCTCTTTCATCATGTTGCATTCGATGGTCTGTGTCTGACAAGTGCTTAAAATTTTGCCTAAACTTCTTTCTCTCAAGAAATCTTGTCCTTTCATTTTTCAAATGATAATTATCAACTGCCTGCGGTGGTAAATAAAACAGCTGTTTTTCATGAAACTTCTGCCATCTTATTCTCTGATACATATATATTTTAAAATTTTTCTTAATGTCTTGATGTTTTGTTTCCTCCTCTTTTCTAAACCTCACTGTCTTTATTTTGAAATAATTATAGACTTACAAGTGGTTGTAAGAAATAAACAGAGATTTCAAATGCTAGTTACCCAGTACCCCTAATGGTAACATCTTGCAAAACTATAGTACAATAACACAATGAGGAAATTGACATTGATACAATCCATTGATGTTATTCAGATTTTACCTGGTCAACATGCAGCACCCCTGCCCGCCTTTCTCTCTGTGTGTTTGTGCATGTGTGTGTTTGTATATAATTAGTTCTATTTATTTTTATCACATGACTAGGTTTATGTGAGCACTGCAATAGTGAAAAATACGAAACAATTCCAACAGAAGAATAGTCATACTCACCCTTTCTCTTACCCACAACTATGGCAACCATTAATTTGTTCTTCATATCTTTAATAATCACGTAGTGTACAACATTTAGATTAGCTTTTGTGTTCAGAGTAGTTCCCTTGAGGTTAAATCAAGTAATGATGTGTATCAGTATCTTATTCTTTTTTATTGCTGAATAGTATTTCATGGTATGGATATGCCACAAGTTGTTTTAACATTCCCCACTAAAAGACACTTAGTTATTTCCAGTTTTGAGGTGTTTGGGGTATGAATAACGCAGCTATGAGCATTCATATACAGGCATTTTTTGTGAGCATAAGTTTTAATTTTTTAGCATACTTGCTAAATAGAGCAGTCTGGTCACATGGTAAGTACATGTTTAGTTTTGTAAGCAATTGCCACACTCTTTTTCTAGAGTTGCTGTAACATTTTATATTTTCCCCAGCAACAAATGAGTCATCCAGTTTACTCACATCTTCACCAACATTTGGTGTTATCATGATTTTTTATTTTAATTAATTTGAAGTCAAAAATCATTTTGCTATATTTGTGCGGGTCTATTTTTGGATTCTCTATTTTGTTTTCATTGACTTATATGTTTATCCTTCCTCTAATACGCATGGTACTGATACTGAAGTTATATAGCTTTGATAATTGAAGGTATAAGGATCCTTGACATCTCAAATTGATTCTTCTCACTCTATTCTTTTTCAAATTTTTAGTACTGTCTTTTTAGCTATTCAGGCTTTCTGTGTAACATTTAGATGAAACAATGTTTATGTCTAAAAAAAGAACCTTACTGAATTTTTTATAAAAATCACATTAAACATATATATCAATTTGGGAAGAAATGACATCTTATTAAATTGAATCATTCAGTCGACAAATGGCATGCATTTTCATGTATTTAGATGCCCACCGATTTCTTTAATCAGCTTTAATAAGCATTTTGTAATTTTCATGATATAGATTCTATACACATTTTGTTAGAATTATTTCTAATTATTTTATTTTATTTACAGTGACTCTAAATTACATTGTGTTTTTAATTTTGGTTTCCACAAATTTATTATTTGTATATAGAAATGACATTAATTTTTGTTATTAAGCTTGTATCTTGCAATCTAACCAAAATCATTTAGTACATTTATTGTTTGCTTTGTTTGTTTATTTTTTTGGTATAGATTCAATGGGATTTTCTATGTAGACAATTATGTCATTTACAAATAGTGACAGTTTTATTTTTCCTCCCAATTTGAATACCTTTATTTATTTTTCTTGCCTTATTGCACTGGCTAGAACTTCTGGTCCTGTGTTGAATAAGACTGGTGACATGTTACATCTTCCTTCTTCCTAATCACAGGGGAAATCATTCAGTCTTTCATCATGAAGCACAATGACAACTGTAGGGCTTTTATAGATGATCTTTGTCAGGTTGAAGAAATTTCCTTTATTTGTAGTTTGCTAAAAGATTTTTTAACAATCATTAACTGATTTCAATTATTTAAAATACTTTTTCTGAGTCAAATAATATGGTTATGTAATTTTTTAGTGTGTTGATATGATTGGTTATTAATTTTTGAACATCAAATCAGTTTTGTATATACACCTGAAATAAATCCCAATTTGTCATGGCATATAATTTATTTTATGCTTTGCCAAATTTGATTTGCTAATATTTTATGAAGAATTTTTGTGTCTACAATTCATGAGAGATAGTGGTCTATAGGTTATTTATTATTTATTTTGTACTGTCTTTGTCTAGTTTTGTCATACAGGCAATACTGGCCTCATAAAATGAGCTGGGTAAGTATTCCCTAGCCTTATATTTCTTGGAAGATATTATATAGTGTCGGTGTTAATTTTTTAAAAACTGCTGTGAGAAACCCTTTGAGTCTGAAGATATATTTCTAGGGTATTTCTAAATTGACAGTTCAGTTTCTTTAATTGTCATGGAATTTCAATTTGTCTCTTTTATGTTGGCTAAGTTTTGATAGTTTGTGATTTTTGAGGAGGTTTGCCCATTTCTTTTAAGTTGTCAGATTTATGAGTGTAAAGTAGTTTGAATGCTGGCACACTGCTAGCTGCTGGATGTGCAAGAGGTCAAGACAATTTCTGCCCTTGGCTCCTTACTATTCAGGATTACTAAATAATCATTATATATATCCAATTTTGCTAAGTTCCCACAATACAAAATTTCAAGAAGTTACAGAGGTGTGTTATAGAAGGCCTGTTTTATTCTGAGAGAACCTGGAAAGATTTATGTGAGGAAGGACATTTCAGGTCATATATGAAGAATAAAGAGGAATTAACCAGGTGGGAGGCATGTCAGTTATTAGAAGTTTACACAAGACAGAGGAGGCAGATGTTAAGTGAGGAGACAATCACTTCTCAGCTTAGCACTCGTAACAGGAGTGATGAGTATAATAGGTGCTAGTGAGAGAGCTTGTCAGAAAGGACATCTGAAGATCTGATCAGCCTTTGCAGAAGGTAAATGCGCTGTATGTGAACGTCCTTCAGGAGGGACAGTATGCACTGGAGCAGGAGACAGGGTAGAGAAAGGCTTCAGGGGCAGATATACAGGTGAGAGGAGCATCCAGTCCACAGAGTCTTTCATCTGGTTGGAGAGGAATGCTGTTCATCAGGGTAAGAAGAGGAGAAAGAGATATTTAGCCTGGCTTAGCTTCAAGCAGTTGGTTCATCTTTCATTAATTGAAAAGTTCATTAATGCCTCTATGTGCCAAGACCGTTCTTAAATAATAGGCCTACAGAACTGTAGTTGAGCAAGAGATCTGTGGTCCTTGCCTGCATGAAATTTATGGTCTCATGTAGTTCTCTTTTTTGGGGGCACATGTGACTGTCACATATGAAATAGCAAAAAACAAATCAAAATGGAATAATGCAAATGTTATTGTTAGAGCTAAAACTGCTATAAGTTCAGAGTAGAGGAACAGGTGGTTTCATTGTTAGAAAAGAGAGTTTTGTTTTTATCTGCTTTTTTAAAAAAAGAAGTATGGTAAGGATATGATGGCTTTGGTTTCAGAAATGAGGGATGTCTTTTAGGCAGTTGGAAATATCAAACTAGAACACTGAACTGAGGTCAAGACTGGAGATGTTGAGGAAATGATAAACATAGCATTTGATGCCAAGTCCAAAAGAGTGAAAGAATATCCAGAAAGTACATCTTAAAAACTTAGTATAAAAGTTTCAACCTGTTTTATTATGTTTCAATTAAATTTATTAAATTATTTTTTCAATTAAAGTTTTGATTTTTTGTATCTAAAATAATTGCTCTTATATAGAGAGAAATTAATTTTAAGCATTAAAAAATGTCAGTGAGACTCATAAACTTTAATACTTAAAAGTCTTGAATATTTTTCTGATTAGTTTTTACTTTTTTAAAAAACTTTCTTGCTTTTAAAAAGTTTTAATTACAATTAAGATTTAAGGAATGACTATTTGTTGAACAAATTAATTGATGAAGGAACATGATGATTATAGCATTGCTCTTTATAACTCCTCTCATATTCATCAGAGCACTGGGATAAACATCAGTTGAGATAATGCATATTCAATGCTATACAAATGTATAACAATTCTATATTAAATGTTATTCAAATATATACAATGATATATTCAATGTTACAAACGCTTTTCTCAGAAATCTTACTTTTCTCAGAAATCTCTGCTTTTTGCTTATCTAGCTTAGTTAAGGAATTATGTCAATCAAGGGTATGAGCATCCATTAAAAATTATTAACAATTCAAGTCGGGGATCTATTAGGGTTAGGGTGTGGGGATAGGCATTTAAGGAGAAAGACACTTTTTTCAGGAAGAGTCTCAAAACCTGTCCAGAAACATAGCTATACAATCTTTATCATTGAAGATCTGTCTACCAGATATCTCTTTTTTAGGTATCAATTTGAAGACTTGATCATGTGCAATGTTTTACACATGAGACTTCCAAAAGGTTCATGGTACTCACCTTTCATGACCTTAGGTCTCTGCAGTGCTAATTTTGCCAAGTAATATAATTTTGAGTCTCAATGATTTCATGCTTGACTTAGTACTATCTTTTAATTTTCCTGGAGGTTTTAAGAGGAGAGCAGAACATCCTGTCTACACTTGATTTATTAGGTATCAGCCTAGAAAATACCAGATGGTTTTGTCTGGCATTTTTGTGTTGTATTTAGAGGCATACTTATTTGAAATTACTTGGCAAAATGCATATTTATATTATCTGTTTCTTTTATCTGTCTCCTATTAAAATGTTAAGACTATTACACAAATACTATATGTCCATGTTTATGAGCTATAAATTCCTAAAGAATTAGAGATTATTCACACATCCACTTAGACTCATTTTTTTTTTTTTTTAGGCCCAGCTATCATAACCAGATTATTTTCATCAGTTTATAAGAACAAGTGGGATTGAGTAGACCAATTTATCTAGGCCACACACAAAAAAGGAATTTAAAGTATTTAAAGAGAAATTTCAGGTATATTCTCTATTTTTACTTTAGTTTTCCTTAGTTCTATTCTTAGTATATGACTTAAAATTAGTCTGAACTCATTGTTTGTTTATCTCTACTCTTCCGTGACAAATGCTTTTTAAAAAAGAAAATTGGAGCTTTAAGTCCTCCCACCCGCCTCCCCCCAAAAAGTTAGAAAGACACTCTTCTCTCGTCACAGCCTCATAAATACTGACAGTGAAGTTTTATGTAATGACAAAAATTAGCCACTCTTTGCTGGTAAGTTGAGAACATAATTCCCCAATTTGGGGATATACTTTTAGTCAGGGATGTTTAATGTTAACTATAAAATGGGCATTGAAAATGTTTACTAACATGAAATATTATATTCTTCTGCAAGAATGCTACTTAAAATTCACTGTGAGCCAAGTAAACCTTCCTGTATTCAGTTTTTTCCCCCTCTATTTATATTTGTCAACTGAAGGTCTTCACCATTAAATTCGATGCCAACAGGAGTCCCTATCTCTGGAGTGCATTGAAAAGGGAAACTTTATTATTCAGTTGATAAAAGCTCAATTGTGAACAGCATGTCTGTGGAACAGCATGGCTGTGAGACAAGTCAATCACAAAATAGCACAAGGGTGGAACAGCCAGCTGTGAGTAGGTCTGGGCAAGGCTGCCTGGGTGAGACAGCTGAGCAAGAAGGCTTGGTGTTACAGCTTCAGGGTTGCAGCTCAGCTCTAGTGTTGCAGCTCAGCACCAGTATTGCAGCTCTAGCTGATGTGTGCAGTTCCAGTGAGGGAAACACCGTCTTTCATGGAACAGACAGTGCACCCCACTGAGATACAGGTTAAGCTGGCTTACATAGAGAAGAGTTCCATCCCTGGTCCCTGATTTGCGAAATGAGGACTCTAAATTCTCATGGGTTTAATTGTTCAAAAAGCAGTGCCTAATTGGTTGGAATGGAGCACTCTGATTGGTTGGTAAAGATGCAAATGAGGATAAGTTGCACAGCTCCAATTGGACAGAGAAAGTCTCAGTCCCATTTGTTGAATTTTGATCCTAGAAACTCTCTTTCAAGGGTCAACTGGATGGCAGGAGCATAGTGCTGGAGGCTGGCACCCCAGTCTGTGGCTTTTCAGTGGAATGCAGCATGCGTGAGGGCCTCTGTAAACAATGGGTGCTAGACTCTGGTTATGAATTTGGGCCCAACTAACCATGAAAAAGTCCTTTTTGGCAGGTATATTCTTCTCAGGATTAACATTTCCCCTTTTAGTAAAGAACTATCAGCAGACAATGTTGATGATTGATCAGGCAAGTTAGATTGGTTAGATTTTTTTTGTCCTGTGTTCATGCCAGAGTTAATTGGCTACCAGCTCTGGTTACGTCTAGTTCTTGGTGGGACTCCATTTCAGGGCAGTAGCCAATAGAGCAACTAGAGACATTAGTTGATGAGAGGTTATCAGGCATCTGCAAAACTCAAAGAAACTTTTCAGTAATCAGACTATTTGAAACAGGTTGAAGTACAACATAGGTATTCAATTTGTACAGAATTAAGCAGAGGCAATTGGACAAAAATGGTATTGGCATTGGGATTATAGGTTTTTAACCAGCATGAATTTCAAACATGGAAGAGATGCTGTGTCTTGATGGATTATTTTCATTCTTTGTGCAACCATTGATTAAGTTTTTGTAAGGGGTTTTGAATATTTGTTTATATGAATGTCAATAACTTAACAATGAAGCACATAAAGCAAATTTAGAACAATAACAAATAGAACATTTGCAGCCCAGACCTTAAAATAACCTTGAGCACAGTTAAGAGCCAGCTGAAAATACCAGAAATTTAAATTCTAACAAGCAGTGGTGCGGAACTGGAATGCCACTTAAGGGTTTGGTAAAATTAAGGAGTTTGGTTATTTCTAATTCTACCAGGGAAGAGGTATTTATCCAGCTCTAGCAAGAGGTATTGGTTATGGCACAAACTGCCCCTTGGGCTACAAATAATCTAAGCAATTCTGTTGTCAAAGACTACTTGAGCTAGGGAATCTAAAGATCTTTACTGAGCTCTGATTACCCTAGTGGCTGGGCAGGCTAGTATGTTAATGGTTATGGTTAGATTTTATCATTTATCTAACTGAGCTGTGCCAAGTCCAGTTTATGAAACTGCAATCCCAAGAAAACAGTTGTTTACATGATAATCTCAACATTCTACCTACCATCATCTTGGAGTGATTAAGATTCAGCTACATCTGAGAAGAGTTGAAAGGAATGAGCTAAAGGGAAATCAGAAGCTAAAATTGTAATCTTACATGCTTTCTATTGATGACATTTAAAATTATACAACAGGTTTATTTGTTATACATAAACCAGTATTGCAATTTAGAAAAAGTATCATTTATATCCACAGAAAGTAGCAGAATCACACTTAGATTTACAGAGAGGCATACTGTTTACCATGCAACTATTTGTGAAGTTTGTAATGGTTAATAGGATAAAATCTTCATGAACACAGTACTAACATGTAAGCAAATTTATACCAATTAAGCAAGCAGCTCAAGTTTACATAAGGGTAAAGACTTGATATCCCCAAGTTTCCAGGCATTTATCTCAGTGTTAACTTGGTTTCATCTAACCATTAACCTATTAGAAGAAAGATTCCAAATATTTCTCCCCTTCATCATACTTTCAGAAGTGAAAGCGAACAATTCAATTTCTTCACCATTTTTGACCAATTTTATGAATCTTATATAATATTGTTGTAGTGCTTAGGATAAGATAGATTAACTCTAAAGGATCTAATGAATTGAATTTTTTAGGTTCCATAATGTTGCTCGTATTATACAATAAGCCTATCTACCATAAAGCCACATCTCTGGTTGGAACATCCCCTAGATCACCAACTGAGAAATTAAGACTAGCTGCCAATAAAGTCAGATTGTTCCTTAATTGTCAAGTAATAGTTTTCTCTTTTTTATCAAATTAAAATTTCTTCGTGAATAAGACCGGGTCTTATTCTTTTCATGCATTCTCTATAGCACTCATTGAAGTGTTGTGGGCATGAGCATGTTTGGTAGATGACATCTGGAAAAGGATCCTTTTCTTTCTTGAAGAAAGCACCAATCTATCAAGTGGCATACTTTAACTCCAACATATAATTTAGAGTTGTTAACGACTAAAATTACATTAAATGTTATCCACACTAATAGGTTTTAAAAAATGTTGGCTTATCCTCTCTGACATCACTTAAATGCATTTCAATTTTTTGAAACATTAGCATGAGTGGAAGATAATTATTCAAAAAAAGAAGTAATCTTTAAAAATACCGAACTCTATTCAATGCAATTAGCCTTGAGAATGAAGAAAAGAGATTACAGCTTAAGGTTTTGGGAAAAGAACAATTACATTATAAAATATTCATAAAGATCATGTAGAATAGTTTGTTTTTAGCCATCAATTTTATCTTACTATGTTACTCTATTTTACCTCAATTGAATACAGGTTATTTTCACTTGAATAACTGATCACATATTATAATAGGGGTTAAAATCCTTCAAGCAAGACTAAAATACTATCTACATTTAACATAATGTAATTTTCATAAACTAGGGGCACTCATTCTACTAACAATACAAATTTGGCTTCATTAACTGGTCAGAAACAAGGAAAACACATATAGGTTCAAAACAGCTCCTTGTAGAAGGGAAATATGAGGTGCAAGTTTCCCTCAAAACTCATTCCCCTTTAGGTTGTGGGTGAAATTACCGGACTGTCACCTTCAGTAGTAGAGAAGCAGGGGCATGATGAATAGGGATGTTTCCTGCTACAGTGGTAGGAAACATAAAAGTCAATAGTAGAGTTAGGGATGGTTGAGAAATTGATACAGGAATAATGATAGGATTATCGTTTTACCAGAGGTAGAGCAGGCATATAGATGACAAAATTCAGCATTTCTGACAGCTTCCCTGAGAGACTAAGGTTTGAAAGCATTATATCATAACATTTCTATACAGTTTTCTAATTTACCAGGTTAAAAACAGCAAATATCAGAAAGTACTGTATAGCCAATAAGGAATAAACTAGAACATAATTTAAAATATAGGAAGGTGACTGCCTTGTCACAAGAGAATTAAGATCATTATTATATCCAGGGATACAATTACTATTATGAAGCTATGAAATAAGTATAAAGATTATGAATAGCAGGGGTTGACTTTACTGGCCTGGTCCTGAATTTTGAGAAAGTCCATCCTTCAAGTGCCATCTGCTTTTTATTCAAGAGGTTGTCATCTGTGGGTAACTTTGATTTGAGGTCTCCTATAGGTTGGATGTTTAATCAGATGAATAAGGTGCAAGTGTAAAGGCTTTTAAATGAAAAATATAAACTTATAAATCAACACCTTCTAACTTTACAATGCAGGAATTAGTTAACAATACCTGTATGATCTCTTCCAGGGAGGCTGAAGTGAGTCCTTATGGAGATACTTCTTTCGATGGGTCATATCTCCAAGCTGTTGGCATGATGTTTGATGTCTTTGTCTCTCAGGAATATGCTGTGGAAGAGATTGCTCTATGAGCTTAAATTAATCTCAAGTTTTATAATTTCTGTGCTACAAGTCAGAAGGTCTTAATAAAGCAAGTTTGTACGTTTCTTTATCTAGCTTCACAGGTCTTCTCGGTAATGATTTTTAAAAGGAGACAATGTTACCAAAGACAATGGATTTTAGGTTAAGCATGCCAATGGAAGGGCTTTAGGTAAGGTGGACTGAAAGATTTAACATATTTTGTCAATGAATTTTGATTACCTCAGCAGTTTAATTTGTTCCATAAAACCAGGACTGGGAAATAAGTGCAGTGGAGATGCTGCAATACTGGCCAATTTGTGTACCTTGTGCAGAATTTGTCTTGCAAAAAGTGGTACCCCAATTACTGTGGAGCTCTGTGAGAAAAATCCTTTTTAGAAGGATGTTAGTGACCATTGAATATGTAGCCAATCTACATGGGAATGCTTCTACCAATAGAATGCAAACACATCCCACTAGTACATTATTTCTTTTGGGAAGTGGATTAAAATCCACTGTCCAAATCTCAAATAGGCTTGATTAGTTTTATTTACCCCTATTGTAAAGAGAGATTTTCTTACTTTATTTATCGATTTAATATGGTGAACAAAGACTTACAAGCAACTACAGAAGTTTAAATGGTTAGAAGCAAAATTTAGCTCTCTCAGTGTTAGGAGATTTGGTTAATCCAATCAAAGACCTGCCCATACAGAACACAGGAGATTATTGAACAAACAAAATCCTTACTTTCCCTTTATAATTTCTTACCAAGAACACTAATATTATAGGAAAACTTCTGCTTTTAACAGAGAAGAAAACCCTAAATCTAATTTATGTTAACATACTTAAATAAGTCCATTCCAACCTCAGTTAGTTTGAACATACCTGATATTTATTTTTAAAGATTTCTTCTGAAACATATACAAACTTGCCAATTTTCATAAACCTTTAAGCTCGTGTCCTATATTTTCCCTACTTATTCTGGAATGATTATTTTACTCACAAAATTTATTTTCCTTCAACAAAATGTATCCATTCCTCATATATTTCTTATTTTCCATAAATAAAATTTTAATCATTATACATCCTATTGAGCTTCATCACAAGTGTCTGGATCTTAATCTGAGGTATCTTGTACCCTTCTAAACTTACAAAATGACACCACTAAGGTCTCTAAACTATTTTCCTGCTTGTATGCCATTTCACAAGATCTTAATGTGATTAGCCATAATCTCTAAAGACATGCCTGTTTTAATTAAACCAAGAGCCTTAAGCTTTTTTCTATTCACTAAAAATTAATCTTCTATCATGCACACTTGAAAGGCAATTGGGTTAGTTTCTGTTTTTCTCCAATTTGGTTGAGCCAATGGAATAGGGATCCTTTGTAGCTTAATTTTGATTATGGGTAGAAATATTTCATATCTATAACATACAAACATATACAATACATAATACAGACAACACAATAATACAAAACTGAAAAGAAAAACTGGATCTAAATTATGTTTTCTGGCAGATAGAATAAGAGGTTTTGCTCAAAGGCCCAAGTGTTTGAATGATGTAGGAATTCCTCTGAAGCTGTTTTTAAAATCAATAAAATACATTTTTTTTCTCTAAGAGGTTTGAGATCTTCTTATTTAAGGATGCTTCTTATGATACACTTATCAACAAACATAATCAAAAGAAATGAAAACAAGTGTTTACAACAAAATTGGGAAACTCAGAGTGTGGCCCCTGAATGGTTGATTTTAAGGGGGCAGATTTCCTTGACAGGAGAGAAATGGTTCTGGAGTTGAAGCCTGAGCACCAGATGGCTGCTGTCTGCCCTCTTAGTCCCCAGAGATAGAGAAGATGGGGGAGGAAGAATCCTCAGAAGCCATTTTAAAAAACTGATACCATTCAGTTTTGTTTTATGTTAGAGCTCTCAAAGTACCAGTTAAATTTTTTTTTTCCATTGTACTGGGAGGTCCGGTATTTTTTTGACTGATCACTCAAATAGATAAGCTCTGGGATTCTTAAGGAGCCTCATTTAGCCAACATAGCTTAAGATCGTCTCATATAATTTTGTCCAGAGTTCTAGCCAATCATTATTCTCTGGCCATAATTTTCCTTGTATATGTAATCGGCAAAAGTCCCCTCCCCTGCCTCCGGGAGGTGACTATTCCTCTGCTGCTACCAGGGAGGTGGCTGATTAACACGAGAATTTTAGGACATGGGTTTTTTTTCCATTTTACATTCCTTCCTATGGGTGGCATTCCTCGCTCCTGTCCCCATAGTACCTGTGGCATGAGCATTATCACATGCAGCCTCCTTAATAAGCATTCTCAGGTGCCCATTTGCTTGAATGTCCCCACAAACTTTATGGACAAGACCATGTCCCAACGTGGAAGATATCCTCCTGATGCCAATGTAACAGAAAGAAACCCTTTCAAAGCACAAATCAAACTCTATGGAGAGGCCCTCTTGGTCAAAACAATATGAGCCAAGATCAGCAATTGAGAGTCCCTACCTAAACTGAATGAAGGCCCTAACCTCAACTAAAAGTGTGGGAGACCTTGGATCTCTGAGAGGACTTACCCCAAACCCTTCAGGCACTGCCAGGAAATTACTGGACTCCAGGGGCTCATGGAAACACCAAAGCATTGGTTCAGGACCATGTCGGGAGTGGGGTTGGGCATTGCTTCTTATCCCAACACCACCACCATGAAATGTTACTCAAGGTCATTGCTGCCAATTCAATGCTAACAGGATTCCCAATTTGGGGCACTATCAAAGGAGAGACTTTATTTAGTAAGAACAGCTCAAATTGTAAAAACAGAACATATGTGATAGCACAGCTGTGAGACAGCTCAGTAAGTAGTTATGGTTGTGAGGAGCCCAGGTGATGCAGCCAGAGTGAGCAGCCTGGGCAAGGATGCCAATGCTACTGCTCTGGTGTTACAACTCAGCTCTGGTGTTGCAAGCTTAACTCTGATGTTGCAGCTTCAGCTTCAATGTTGCAGCTACAGCCAGGGAAACACAGTCTTTGATAGAACCTGGAAGTGTACTCCACTGAGACAGAGGTGAAGCTGGTTAATAGAGAGAAGAGCCAGGCCTGGTCCCTAATTGGTTCATTCTAGTAAATGAAAACTTCAATCCTCATAGTTTAATTGGTACAAAGGCACTGTCCCTGATTGATTAAATGGAATTGCTCTGATTGGTTGGTAAAGATAGAAATGAGGATATAGCTGTGCAGCTCCAATTGGATGGAGAATATCTCAGTCTTATTGGTCAAATTTTTGATTCTAGCTCTCTTTTTAAATTAAAAATGTTTTTTAAAGTACAGTTAGCATTTTTGATATTATATTAGTTTCAGGTGTAAAATATAGTGATTAGATGCATTAACTTATGGAGTGATCATCCTGATAATAATACCCATCTGACATGATACATAGTTATTACAATATTATTGACTATATTCCTTATGCTATACTTCACATCTCCCATGACTATTTTGTAACTACCAATTTATACTTTAATCTATTCCCTTTTCTCCCTCAACCTCAGAACCCCTCCCATCTGGCAACCTACAATTGTTCTTTTGTATCCATGAGTTTGTTTCTGTTTTGTTTATTTATTGATCTTTATAATCCACATGTAAGTGAGATCATATGGCATTTATCTTTCTCCTGTCTGACTTACTCCACTCAGCACAATACCCTCTACATCAATCCATGTTGTTGCAGATAGCAAGTTTTATTCATTTTTATTGGCTGAATAATATTCTATTAACTATATTGCCATTTGTTCTTTATCCAATTTTCCATTGATGGACACCAGGTTCCTCTGCATCTTAGCTATGTCCTTTCAAAGCAGTGTTTTGATTTTCTTTGGATAAATACCAGAAGTTGGGATTACTGGGTCCTTCTTTGTCTCTTGCTATAAACTTTGTTTTTAAGTCAGTTTGTCTGATATAAATATTGCTTCTCTAACTTTTTTTGTTTCCATTTTAATGAAATATTTTTTAATCCCTTTACTTTCAAGTCTGTGTTGTCTTTTCAATCTGAAAGTCTCTTTTGTAGGAAGCATATGTAGGGGTCTTTTTTTCTTAACCCATTCAGCCATTTTGATTAGAGCCTTTAATGCATTTTACATTTAAAGTAATTGTTAATAGATATGTAGTTTTGTCATTTTATTGTTCATATATTTTTTAAATCTTTCTTCTTTCTTTTTTTAAAGAAGTCCCTTTAATATTTTCTGAAATAATGGCTTTGCGATGATGATCTCCCTCAGCTTTTTTGGGGGGGTGGGTGGGGTTGGTGGGTCGGAAGGCTCTTATTTGCCATCAATTCTAAGTGATAGTTTTTCTGGGTAGAGTAATCTTGGTTGTAAGTCTTTACATTTCATCATCACTTTGAATTTTCATGGCGACCCCTTCTGGCCTGCAAAGTTTCTATTGAAAATCACCCAACAGTCTTATGTAAGCTCCCTTGTAGATAAACTAACTGCTTTTCTCTTGCTACTATTAAGATTCTCTCTTTGTCTTTTAACCTCTGACATTTTAAATAAGATGTGTCTTAGTGTGGGCCTCTCTGAGTTCATCTGGTTTGGGAGCCTCTGTGCTTCTGGGGCTTGTATGTCTATTTCCTTTGCCAAGCTAGGGAACTTTTCCATCATTATTCTTGAAATAGGATTTAAAATTCCTTGCCTTCTCTCTTCTCCTTCTGTTACCCCTATGATGTGAATGTTGGTATGCTTTTTGTTGTACCAGAGGCCCTTAAACTATCCTAATTTTTTTGGACTCATTTCTTGTTGCTGTTCTGATTGAGTGTTTTCTGCTGCCTTATCATCTAAATTGCTGATACAATCCTCTGTTTTTATCTATATAGTGTTGATTCTTTCTAATGTCTCATATTGTTTTCTTTATTTATGATTGTTTCTTTTTATGTTTCTATTTCCAACTTTATGTTTTCTATCTTTTTGCTAAAGTTCTCACTGAGTTCTTCTACTCTTCCCCTAAGTTCATTGAGAATTCTTATTTATAACCAATATTTTGAACTCTGCATCTTGTAATTGCTTGTCTCCACTTTGTTTAGTTCTTTCTCTATTCTTGTTCTATTCTTTCATTTGGGACATATTTCTTCATCTCCCTATTTTGGGTGCCTCCCTGTGACTGTTTCTATGCATTAGGCAGCTCTGCTGTGTCTTCTTGTCTTAGTTGAATAGCCTTATTTAGTAGATGCCCTTTGGAACCCAGTGGTGCAGTCTCCCTAGGCCCCTGAACTAGGTGCTTAGGAGCTCGCTTTTTAAGTACTGACTCAGATGGCAAGAGCATAGTGCAGGAGGCTTTGACATTCCAGTCTGTGGCTTTTCACTGAAAATACAGCATGTGTGAGAGGCCTCTGAAAACAACAGCTGCTAACATAACTCTGGTTATGAATTTGGGCCCAATTAACTTCTCAGAGTCAACATATTTCACCCCCTGTTGTTTATTCCTCCTTCATGTCTCCTCCTTTTCTGAAAAATGAATCACCAATAAACTTGATTTCTATTCATGGTAAACACATAGTATACAAATCTTTTACTCTTATTCTAATTTTTTTAAAAAAACAAAATCTACTTAACTGAGCACACTTAATTTACATTTTGATGAGATCTGTCAATTCTGGGTCAACCACTTGGGCATAAGGTGGAAGTCATAGTCTTAATTTGTCTGCAGGGCTCATTGTTTACTGGAAAGGAGAGAAGAGGGAGGGAAAACATGTTACTTATCTGCATTTTTAGAATGCTAATGAAATACGTTTTATAATCACAAAGAAGGCCAATGTATGATTTTTCTTTTGCACTTTGAGCTTAAATTATTCCCAGATTCAATTTTTAAAACAATTTTCTAGGGAGTGCTCATGCTGCAAATAAATACTGAGCACCTACTATGTGACAGGCACTGTTCTCAGAACAAAACATGCTTAAATAGAATTTAGACTCTCACTAGAGCTGTTAAGAAACAAGCTGCTCTAAACACAGCCACAACACAGAGAACAATGAATTGTTGAAACGCACTTGGGAAACTATGTCAGTAATTTTATTATACATAACATCCATTATGGTTATTTACTTTTCTGTCTTCTTCCATTAGACAGTTAGACCTTAGTGTCAGAGACTTTATCTTTATCATCTTTGTATCAAAAGTACATAACAAGTAATGTTAGAATAATAGACAGGTTATAATGTGGAATAAGTTTTCAACTCACTTTGGTGCATACCATAGAGCACAATTACTGGATCGTATAGTATATTTCCTTTTGTAAGAAATGCCAAACTCTTTCAAAGTGGCTGTAATCATTTTGCATTCTCACTAGCAATGAATGTTTCTGTTGTTTCACATCCTCCCCAGAATTTGGTATTGTTAGTATTATGGAATTTGGCCATTCTGATAGGTATGTAGTAGTATGTAATTTTGTAATAAGTTTCGAAGTTAGGTAGAGTTGGTCATCTGGATTTTGTTTTTCTCCTTCAATATTGAGTTGGCTATTTGGATCTATTGCCTCTCTATATAAACTTGTTGTTGATATCCCCAAAATAACTCTCTGGGATTTTGGTTAGGATCTGTCGAATCTATAGATCACATTGGGAAGAACTGACAACTTGACAATTTTGAGTCTTCTTACCTTAAATATGAAACTTCTTTCTATTTAGTTTGTAGATAAAAGAGTGGAAAGTAAGCTCACAGGGCAATCTAATCAATCTACATTCCTAAATGGGCAGGTCATGGTGGATAGTCATAACCCAGGCATATAACTTTTTAGTAAAAAGTTTATCTTAGCCTTAAGCAAGCCCTGTCCAGTGTTTCTGTGCATCTAGGTTAAGACATCTCTGAAATAACCACCCCCAAGAGAGTAGATAATATTAACTATCTTGTAATTCCATCCTCACCTTGCTTCCTCCCACTTAATATTTCTTTAGTTCCCTCCTTAAGTTCAAATGCATAAAAGAAGCTACAAAATTTATTCACTAGATCATTTGAGATCTTGCTTTTTGGCATATGTTGTCAGTTTGGCTCAAACTCATAAAATTTCTCAAGTTTAGACATTTCTTACATCAACAAATTCCTCTGATTTTTTTTCATCAAAATTTGATAGATTATCTTATATAGATCTTGTATGTATTTTGTTAGATGTACAAATAAGAATTTAATTTGGGAGTGCTAATGCAAATGATATTGTTTTAAATTTTAAATTCAACTTATTTATTGTTCATATATAGGAAAGTGTATATTCTGCAACCTTCCTTGTGTTCTGCAACCTTGTTCTTAATTGTTTATTAGTTCCTGGAGTTGTTTTGTCAATTCTTTTAGATTTTTTACATAGACAATCATGTCATCTGTTACTGTTGAAAAGTTTACCTGCTTGCAAAATAAATTATATTGTTAATTATGTGCCCTTCCATTGAAATCTGTCTGCAAATATTTATTGTAGAATACAAAGCATAGCTCTTAAATATGTCCCTTAGTAATATCAAATTTCTCCTCATTAAGACTTTCCCTAACCAGTTACCCCTAATTCTACTAAGATTAGTACTATATTTTGAAAGACTTATCAAATTCAAAATTCTTATATTTAAATATTTTGTGTACATAGGGTACACATCATAGCTGGATACATCATAGATATTTTGCAAGTGTCAAATAAAGTACTACACAATAGCCAGAGTAATCTTTTAAAAACATGAATTGCATCAAGTCACTTTCTTGTTTAAAAACTCTCAAATGGCTCTTAGAATGAAATTCAGACTATCTTCATGGGCCAGGGACTCTGATTCGAACCTGACAATATCCAACTACATCTCTCTACTGCTCGCTCTTCTTCCAGGCCTTAATTTCTCCTTTGTCTCAGGTTACTGAGTCATTGCTTGGAAAGCTCAAACTTCTGATTTTCAACATGCTGGCTCCTCCTGACTCACAGACTGCTACAGTGTCCACTTCTCAGTGAGCTATTCCTGATCCCCTGGGGCTCAATCAGCGTACATGGCACCCGTTGTCAATGGTTGTCATATCCATCATTTTTACATCCTTCTTTCTGGCGTCTTTCTAGCACTTTTTAACGCTCAATGTTATCTTGTAAAATTATTCTTTTATTTCTCTATTATCTGTAACCTACCCACCACTATATATGTTTTAAGAAGGTTGAGACTTTAGGGGAACATGTTCTTGATATCTCCCTTATCAGAGCAGAATGCCCAGTGTCTAGTTATGCAGTGGATATTTGCAGAAATAAAAGGGCAAGCACTATAAAAATAATAAAGACATCAAACCTTGCAAAAATTGAGTATGGCATTATTATAAAATATAGACAATGTAAAGGGGAAATATACACATACATGGATGTATAAAATAATTCACATAATTCTTCGAAGATAAACTGTTTTTTTTCTTGGTTATTTATTTTGGTGGCTTTTGATATCTTTTTTCTTTTGCTTCATGATATACATATGATCACTCACCACCCCTGGTTTTGATTAAGAATTAAATCCGGAGCTGCCTTCAAAGAAGTGTGCTGCCTTCCATGTCCTCAGAGACACTTTGGGATTTACAGGGCTTTTTTCCTTAACTCATGGAGAATTTTATCTCTTCAACTTTAAAGGATTTCTTAGGCTTTCCACATTCCTTAAATGGTAATTTGTGAGATATTTTTTTGGCTTTTAACCTTATCTGTAAAAGTTTAATTCATTAAAAGTATGATAAACTCACACGAAAAAATAACCATTCAATTAGCAAACAACCTAGAAAATGACTAAATCATGTATCAAGCAGTTGGATTTTTAGCATTATTGTGACTAAATTAGAGTTTTGTACAAATGGATGGATGATAGATTAGAAAAACCACTGAATTGAACTTTACTCTTTGCAAATACATTAGTGTTGCTAGAGTAAAGCCCTTCTGCAGGCTGTGTGATTGACCTATGATACAATTACAAGTTTTACTAAGCTTGATCTTTGCCACAAGTTTATTTAAGGAAAACAAAATATATAAGCTTGGTTTGCAATTTAGAAGTTGATTTTGTTTACAATGTATATTTACATTGTAAATACTTGGGAGAGATGTAAACTTTTAGAAAATAGATGGAGATTTAAAAAAAGAACACAAAGTAATTATATGCAATTATGGAAAGTTTGTGTGGAGGTATGCATCATAAGTAAAGTATTATGATCTAAAAGTAGGACAAAACAGATATTTAATATTTGCTAAGTGACTATTTGGAATTTGTTGTTAATAAAAAATCTCCAGAGGCATTTAGTGTTCATAAATATTTGAATTTTTTTAAGAAAAAAAATATATATAAAATTTAAGAGAACAGTTTTTACTTTCATCTTCTTTTCTCTCTTCTTTCTTTACTTTATATTCCCAAAATAAATTCTTGGATTTTGTATCCTTCTAAGTCATCCTGCAATAGCAGACAACTTTAAACACTAGCTGGCCATAAAGAGAAACATTTTTTATGGTATTTGTGTTAATGGGAATGTTTAATATTCATCAGTTTATTGTTATAGTGGGTTATGGTACAAATGCTTATGAACCCTACTGTGTGCCAGGACTAGCAGTCTTTGTATTCTTGTTTTCAGCTCAATTTTAGTGTGCTCAGTTTGTAAAATGATCCATAAATTAACTACAAATGAACAAAACAAAATGCTATGTTCTTTGGTACAAGTGCCACACTATAAGGCAGTTAGGGTTAGCATTTGGAATTCTCAGGCAAACTGCCTCATCCTAGCCTGAACTTATGTGTACTTATTTTTTAGCATCTCAGGAACAATTTCTTGCTTGATTCAAAATATTATATTCTAATTTGCACTATATTGGCATCATCTTGTAAGTGTGAATAGACTCATTAGACTCTCATTCAAGTTGTACTTAACATTCTTGAACATGAAGGCAGCCCAGACAAGGTCATGATGTACTTCATTCATGAGAGTGATGGAGTCTTCTTTGGAAAAGAGTGGAAACTTTTTACTAAAATTATGCAGTTTTGTGTGGGTTTAAAAATGTAGTACTACGTAACTTATTTCAAATGAAATATTCAAAAGGGTGACAAATAAAACAAAAATTTTAACAGAATCTACTGTTTTTTTCAAATACTAGAGTCTTTAATGGCTCATGTAATGAAAATATTAGAATAATTTACAGCAGATTCAAAGCTTTATAAATTACTTCAAATTTTGTTTATCTAGGTTAAGCTTTATGTTGTTTTAAGTTTGTTTAATGTTCTACAAATCTGTTATCTTATGACCTAGGCTATGTGTTAAAGAACTGCCCAGGTGAATAACAAAGAATAACTATTAACAGAAAAACCCTATGAAAGGTGTGAAGACCTGTCTTCCTCACTTGCTATGTCTCTGCAAGGTCACACCTTACTTTTCCTGTCCCTGGTAGTTTTTTCTCAGAATAAAGAGGTGTAAGAATGGGAATATGAGGGCAGATGTGTGGACATTTCAATGAATTCCTTTTTTCTGTTTTCAGCAAGTCCTGGGAGTGAGCTGGGATATAATAGGGTAGAGGAGCACTGAACAAGGGACACATATTCACAGGTACTGAGAGCTGTGCATGCTATCTTGGACTCCAGGGATAATGGAACTCAGTGCTACTCGCCCTAGAGCTCCCTTTAGTGGAAGAAATGGACTATAAAGCATCTATTTGATTGTATTGGAGTTACAGCTACTCTCAGCATGTCAAAATCCTGCATTTCTTTCTGTAATGTTTAAGTTACAGAATCAGTGTTAGAATTTCAAGAGGTTCAGATAATTTTAGAGAATCCTTATTTTACAGTTAAGAAACCTGGGGTTCAGAAGTCAAAGTGATTTAATCAGGGCTACTCATTAGTTATTGACTGAGCTAGAACATCTGTGCCAATATTTTTTTAAATTGGTCAGTAGTCCCATTTGAACCTAATAAAGCAAATTTTAAAAAAATCCAATGAAATTAGTTTACATTTATAAGACAATCTATGTTTTACCTATATTTGGATATCTGCCTATTCACTTTTTAGTTATTTGAATATTTACTATTAACCCTTGTAAAAAGCAAAATAAATAAATAAAGTGTATTTCCAAAGAAAACTGGACTCTATCCTTAATTGGAATATTCTTCTGGTGTTCCCTTTCTCCTAAGACTTGTAATTCATGCCTGGGATTGATGGTAATATTTGATATTATGACAACGCAACAGCTGAATGGGGCGTACACTACAGGGGCCTGAGTAAGGAATGTTCACCTTCTCTAGGATTGAGAAGCAGCACAATGCTTCCAGGAAGAAAGCACTTTGCTCTTGCATGTGTTCTTAAGCCTCATGTTTTGAAAGTAACACTTTAATTTTATAGTAGATTTATCAAAGAATGAAATATAAGTAATATTAGAGACATGCTTACAAAAACAATTAGAATTTTTTATTAGTTTAACTTAATTTTTATGTAAGTATTACTAATAACAACATAGCTTTTATTTCTAATTCTGGGATTTCTTGCTGATGAGAAAGGTAAACATGTCAACTTGCCTAATGTGGCAAATGTCTTATTCTGTCTGTGATCGATTGGCATAGCACAATGTGAATGAGGGTAATGTTGTTGATAAGCCAATAAGCATTTTAGGGAAAGCTTGATATTTTCAAGGCATTACTATAAGCATCATGGGTGTAGGAGAATCATTAAAAGGCCTTTATCCTCAGGAACTTAGTATGTGGTAGAGTAGAAAAGACATGAAATATCCAGAAAATAAGTAATAAACAGAGTTTTATACTAAACAGTCAAAGAGTATAGGTAGACCTTGTAAGAGTTTAGAGAAGTCTGGTTACTGGGTGAGATGAGCAATTATGGAATGATTCATGGAAGAGCTGGGTAGGCCGTGACCTGAAGTATGTATGAATTTTAATCAACTGTAGAGAAGGCAAAAGAGCTAATAGCACACACAAGGACAAAGAGCGAAGAATCCCTAATAATAAAAAGATGGACAAGAGCTATGAGCTTTCAGATGATGTTTTCCTAAGTCCCTTTTGAACTAAATCAGCTTCCACAGGATTGGAATGAGCCTATAGGAAAACCTTTTTACTCACTTGGCTTACTGTGGACTTTGCTAGTGGTAGCTGTGAACATTTTATCACCTAATAAGTACTATTCATGGCAATTTTGAAAGTGGCCTACTCAAAGGACAGGCACATCTTCTGCAGGTAATAATTTCAGATTCTGCTGTATATGTTCTCTTTCTGGAGATATGTATACTCTTCTTTTTGCAATACTGCATGCTCGCCATTAGCTAATGTATAAAACAATATATATTTGTTGCAGGCATTGCTTTGTGACATGAGAGTGTGATAGAAACCAAACAGATGGGATTCTGTTCTTCAAGAGCTCTGGACATCCTTCTCAATCTCCTTTAACAACAATCTCGCCCTGAAGATATCAAAGTAGTCATCTCTAGCTCCAAACTCTCTTTAGAACTCTGGCAAAATGTACACACCTGCCACTGGACACCTTTACTTAGATGTCATGCTTAACAATATTACCAAAGTGAAACAGATGCCTTTACACTTACCTTCAAACCTGCTACTTTCGAAGATATTTCACAGCTTGGTGAGTAGACCCACCATCCAAGTTAAGCTAAGGGAAAATCATTCCTTTTTGATTCTTTTTTTTTTCGTCCTCTTCCCTTTTCTGGACCCCCTGTCCCTAAGACATACACACATGCATTAAATTCAATCATTAAATTCTTCCATCTCATCGCTACTTTGCCCCTCACTGATATTGTCTTTGTTGAGGTACATATCCTTTCTGTTCTAAGTTATTCCAGGTGGCTGCTACCTGACTCCCTGTTATCAGATTTATTTTCTTTAATCTATTCTTTTAGTTGTCATCACAAGTAAATTTTCTGGAAAAACAAATCAAATTATTCCCCTTCCCTGATCAATGTTTTCAGTGGCTTCCTATTGCCTTTTGGAAAAAGTCCAGACATGGTTCATGCAGCCCTTGCTAACTGGATGCTACATGCTTCTCCACCCCCGGCCATGGCCCACCTCCACTCATGAGCCATACTGTTAGGGAGCTCTTTTAGTTTTTCTGTGACAGAAACACTGCACACAATGTTTCTCTCCACCTTGGGCTATAGCGAAGCCTTTCCTGAGATTCTGGGCTCGGTTAGTTGTTGCTTCCGGGGTTGCTTCTACTGTCACCTGAGTGGTTCTGATGCTGAGATTACCTTTGCAGAATTGCTTGCCTAAATGTTGGCTTTCCTTGCTAGATCTTAAATTCTGTGAAGGCAGCATCTGAGTCTGTTTTGCTTTTATTCATTCATTCATTCATTCATTCATTCATTCATTCATTTATACTTTTCTCACTTGTGTCTACAAGGCATAGAAGAATTAGGAATAGTAAATTAAAGAATCTGGTTTGAATTCAGGTAAATTTGACTCTCAAATTGTATTCTTTCTACCACATTCCTCTGTTTTCCCTCAATTAACCCTACACTAACAAGGAAGGTAAGGATTATTTTGAAATACTGTTCAGAAAGGAGAATATTTATCCTTTATAGATTTTTTTTCAGGATGTTCTGCTTTTAGACTTTAACTAACTCTATGTCTTTTTATTCTATTTGCAATTTTAAAGAAAAACAAAACTCCTGTGTTTCTCTCTACTCTTTATGCTACTCTTGATACTTCACTTCTGACACTTCTGGTTACCAAATATGTGTGTTCATTCTCCATAGCAAGCAATTTTGTGACACCAGCTAGGTGTCCTACAATTCAACTCCATTCTGACATTACCTACCTAGAGATAGCATCAGGTCTCACACATTAAGGGGATTCCATGGGACTGCCTCCCACCCCTGAGATGCCCTTCACAAGCCCAAGTTGTTACACGTGCTTCTGACTGACCGGCTATTATTAAAAAAAAAAAAAAAAGAAAAAAAAGAATTCAACTGAGTAAATTCGAAGACCTAACTGGCTTTATTTAATGATTCATTAATCAGGCAGCATCCCATCTAGCAATTAGGATCCCCCAAGGAGCTGTACAAGATGGAAGGCTCTTATAGGCAGAAAGGGGTGGGAAAGTGAAAGTTTCTAGCAAAGAGTGGATATTTCAGGCACGGTCACCTTCCTTTGGAGAAGAGCTGATATCTCTCAGGCATATTACTTCATCAGCTCTGACCAGATAATTATAGATGGATTGGTTAAAGGTCACATTCCTGGGAGAGGCTGAAACTACAATTAAGTGTTGGTTTGCATAGGTGACTCCATTTTGGGCTTTTTTTTTTTTTTCACACTATAAATCAAAGGTTGCCATGACCCCCTCTTTAGATTTGATTAATTTGCTAGAGTAGCTCACAGAACTCAGAAAAAGAGTTTACTTACTAGTGTCAGCCTAAAATCTAGGAGGCAATAATAAAACAAAATGTATTATTTGGGATCAAAGGAATAGAAATTTGGAAAGTACAAATACAAGCAGAAGCCCACATAGTGTCTCCTCCCACAAGAGAGAGGCTCAGTGTTTTTAAGGGAGAATGGTAGGAATATGAGGCAAGTTGTATTAAATAAGTGCTCCTTGGTGCTAGATGAGAAAAAGTTAAACTTGTACTTCATAGATGGGCTTGAGATTTGGTTATCAGGCAAAAGGCTAGATTTGTATTTTATCAATTAGTTACAAGTTAGTCATCAGCAAAGTCCAATTTCATCAATCCTTACAAATATGGTATTCTATTCTTACTTAATTTTTAGGATGTTGTTGGCTTGGTTTAGTTCAGAAGGTAAGGGTGTGTGGGGCATTTCCTCTGAAATGGCTACTTGGCTTCCTTTTAATACGGCTCTACTCATGTCATCTCTCCCAATATTATTACCAGTTTATTTTTTTTTTTTTTTTAATAAAAGGTTATCACTCAGGAACAGCCAGATGGAAAAGATGCCTAGAGCAAGGTATGTAGTAAGTGGCAGGGAGCTTCCATGTTCTCTGTAGGTGTGCCAGCCTCCCAGTATCTCTCCAGGAACTGCCTCTTTTTGGGTTTTTATGAAAGCTTTGTTATATAGGTATGATTGATTAAACCATTGGCCATTGGTAATTTGTTCAATCTTTAGTCCCTATCCCTTACCTGAAGGTCACAATCAGGGCTGAAATTTCTAAACCTCTAAACACAAGGTTGGTTCCCTAGGCAACCAAACCCATTTTTAGGGGCTTTTCACAAGTCACTTCATTAACTAAACTCAGGCATGGTTGAAAGTATTTTGCTATAAATAAGACACTTCTTTCACCTTTTTTTTGCCTGGAGCTATTTCAGAGCCTGAGGCTACCTGTAGACAAGAGACCAAATATTGTAACAAAAGATACTCCCATTCCTTAGAAAATTCCAAGGGTTTTAGGAGCTGTGTGCTAGAAAAAAATGAAGATCAAATACATAATTCTTATTATAAATTACAATATTAGAGCTATGGAAATGAATTCTTGAATGTAAAGAGTTGTGTTTTTTTGTGGTCTAGTTAGGTAGTTAGTTAGAGCTGAGTGACAAGGGAACAATGGAATGGAAGCCCAGCCCAGTGACAGCTCAAAGAACACACCCCATTTGTAGTTAAAGAATCACTCCTGCATCCTGAGAGACAAAGGACTGGAGGACTATAAACCTATAGCTGGTTTAATTCGGCCACAGACACTTGTGCAGAAGGTATTATTACCCTTACCTGCCTATAACCTCAGCCTCATTGTATCATCATTATAATACCACACTGTTAGGAGAAAGATGGTTGTAGTAAGGCTCCTTCCCGACACACTTAGCAGCTAACTTCAAAGCAGAAGTGACTCAGCACTTTTGCCCTTATGTAACCACGTGTCTGGCACGCATGTGGGGTTTCTGGCAGGGTGCCACTATTGTTTAACTTGTCTATTAAAGGCACTGCCGCCCTGTGAGGCTGGCTGTGCCCTTTCTGGAATAAAGAGCTATGTCGCAGTTGCCTACGGCTCCCCACATTTTCTTCCATCTGCCCGAGCCTCATACCCCTTACCTTGGAACCTTGAACCTGTAGCAACACACTTAGCATAGTCATGAACAGGATTCCCAGATAAGGGAGCCATCTGCCCACTGCAAGACTGGAGGGACATGTGGCCCCTACCACATGCTATCCGTGGTGGCGGTATGGATGACTTAGTCTCCATCTGAGCCTTGAGAGGCAGTTGATGGGTCCCCAATAAGTATTGAGAAGATGCTCTGTTCCCTAGAGGAGCTGCTGCCAGAAAAAGCTTGAGCCGCGATCTGCCAAGTGGTCTGGGTGCTCTTAACAGCTTTGTATGCAGAATATGAATGAAGCTCTAGCAGAGCCATGCAGGTACAGAAACTTTGGCAAAAGGCGAATGACTTGGATGCAAGGGTGGAACAACTGGAAAGCTCCAAAAAGGTTTATCATTGAAGTCGCCCTCAGAGGTGGGGGAAGACATCCTGAAAGAAGTCCAGCTGGCGGCCCGAAGGTGACAGAATTCACTACATAAACCCAGTTTATACCTGCAGAATTGTGGGATTTGGGAAAACAATGTTGGCTGCAACCTGGTGAACCAGGTTGCTGCACCTTTGGGATAAGAGGGCCAACAGTATCTCACTCTCCCCTGAAGAGATGGAGTAATTGGCATCTATAGCTATACAGCCCTAATTACGGCAGCATCTACAGAAGAGTTGCGTTTGGCTGAAGGTCAAGACAAACCATATCCTGATGGAATGTCTTACTGCTGCTGTGCAGATAGTTTAGAATGAAACCAGAGAACTCCCAGAGCATGTGAATAAATGATGAATGTATGCTGAACTAGCACAGATTATTCGTGAACTGGGCATGCGACAAGCTATATTTAATTTGAATACTCGGGGACCAAACGATGAATGGCTGGCATGTGGGACCTAGTATTAGGGACCTCCCCCTCTACCACTTTTGGCATGTTGGTTGCTATCCTGGCTCCTTAGCTGGGGTAGCATACACATGAAGTGACTATAGCAATGGCTGCTCTGGGCCTGTAGAGGTGGATGCTGTAAGGTGGTGGGGGGATGGACAGAAGTTTCCATGCGGTATCGCCCAGAGCCCCGAGGGGCGAGAAGAAAAAGAAAGCCCCTGGGCAATGTCCTTTTTGGTAACTAGAATGCAAATGTGGACTGATTTTTTAGCTTCAGAAGTCAATCAAGACAAGATAGACAGCCAGCCTAATGCAGTATTATTAGAACTGTGGTGGCAATTGAAATCTGAACAGCAATTCAGGTGTGGACAAAACCTCCCAGTGAAAGAGCTAAGCCTGTGGCCTTGAAGGACTTTTTGAAACCCCAGGACTCTCTGTTGACCCTATATGATTAGGGAGAAGGCTGAGGTTCTCATTTGGAGGGAATAGGCAAGGACTGGAGACTGCATATGGAAATGGCAATTCACTGGTCCCCATAGAACATGCAATGAATCCTAGCACTGGTGGATACTGCCCAACTCTAGTCTTATCTATGGAAATCCAAACAGATTCCCTGGGCCAGCTGGCTATATAGACGGCTATGGGGGTAAGACTATTAAGACCAAAGCTGTGACTTTGCCTCTTGGAATAGATGTTTGCCCCACGTCCATATAGAGTGTATGTTTCTCCAGTGCTAGAATACATCCTAGGGGTGGATATATTACAAGGGCTCAATCTGCAGACCTCTCCTGGTGAATTTCATTTACAAGTTCAGATGGTGAAGACTGTAGTGTGGGATATACTCATCACTCACCACAGAAGCTGCCAGAACCGAGGTACATTGTCAATGTTAAACAATATTGCTTGCCTGTGGACATGATGAAATCAGGATTACAGGTTAGGAAGTGGAGAAATCTCAGATTGTGTGCCCCATTCATATTCCTTATAATGCCCCTGTGTGGCCCATGAAGAAGTCTGATGGCTCTTGGAATGACTGGGGACTATCAGGAATTGAAAAAGTGACTCTCCCATTACGTGCAACAATACCATCCATTCATCATCTAATGGATCAACTAACTGTAAGGCTGGGAATGTATCACTATGTCTTGGATTTGGCTAATGCTTTTTTCTCCATAGATTTGGCTCTTGAGAGTCAAGACCTATTTGCCTTCACATGGGAAGGAAGACAATAGACTTTCATGGTATTACCCCAAGCTACTTATATAACTCAACAATTTGCCAAGGGTTGGTAGCCAAGGATCTGGCAACCTGGATCCGACTGGCAATGGTGGAATTGTTTCATTTTATTGATGGTGTCACGTTAACCTCTGCTTCCCTTACAGCCGGAACGAGCAGCACCGGCGCTGTTGCTGCACCTGAAATCAGGCTGTGTGTAAATGCAACTAAGGTTCGGGGACCGGGCTTATTTGTCAAATTCTTGGGTGTTGGCTGCTTGGGTAAGATGAAAGCATACCTACGACCCACTACAATTAAAGAATTGCAGAGTTATGTGGGCCTTTTGGGATACTGGAGAGTGTTTATGCCCCACCTAGCACAGCTAACATGGCCATTATATGGCCTGATCAAGAATGGGACTCTTGGGACTGGGACAAAACAGTAGCGAAGGCATTTACTGCCACCAAGCAGGCAGTGCAGCAAGCCCAAGTCCTGCAGGTAACAGATCCAGGTGGATGTGCATGTTACAGCCGAAGGATATGGCTGGGCCTATGGCAACATTCAGAACTAACTAGGACCCCAGTGGATTTTTGGTCCCAACCATGGAAAGGCACAGAGAGCTGGTACTCCCTCATAGAGAAGCAATTAGCCATTGTATGTGTATGTAGCCTTGCAGGCCACTGAGGCAGTGACTGGCACAGTCAAAGTGCAGGTGTGCACCAATGACCCTGTCCAAGGTTGGTTACACACATGGATACAGGCCCCCAAAACAGGCATGGTCCAAACCCCTACCCTGACAAAATGGGGTGCCTACCTGAAACAATGGCGTGCCATAGCTGTAGTCCTGTGGCCATGGAATTACAGATGGTTTTAGCCCTGCTTAAGTTTCCACGGGCAATATACTGGATACTGCAGTGCCTACAGATTTAGAAGTGTCTCCCTACAAAGAAGGGACGCCGCCCATACCCTCTGATGCATGGTGCACAGATGGGTCCAGTAGTGGGCAGAGAGCCAAGTGGGTAGCTATAGGGGTACAACCAGCTACTGACCATTTTTGATATAATACAAGTACAGGCCAAAGGAGCCAATGGGCTGAACTGCATGAATGATTATAGCCCATGAAGATGGCCCCTTGTCTATTTGGACTGGCAGTTGTGCTGTATTCAAAGACATAACATTATAGTTGCCTATGTGGAAATGGCAAAACTAGCTAGTGAGTCACAGGCCCTTATGGGGACCAGCCATGTGGCAAGACCTTTGGGAGATAGGACAAGAAGAAGACGTAACTGTGTATCACGTTACGGGGCACGTCCCCTCGGTAACTCCAGGAAATGATGGAGCGGATGCACTCTTGCGTGTGTGATGGCTAGAAAAGGCTCCTGCCACTGATGTGGCACACTGACTCCACAGATAACTGTAGCATGCAGATGCCAAAACTGTGTGGACAGTGAAGCAACAATGGAAACTTCCCTTGAAGTGAGAAGATGTCACAGATGCCTTTGTCAAGTGTCCAGTGTGCAGACAGAATACGCCACATCCTTGAAATGGGAGCATGTGCAGGTAACAAGGAGAAGGGTCCCATTGACCATGTGACAGATAGATTACACAGGACCTCCTCCAAAAGCTCATGGGGCATCTTATGCCCTTACGACAGTGGACACAGCTACCAGGTTATTGTTTGCATGTGTGGCTACAGACCAAAAACATACTGTTCAAATTCTTGAACACTTCTGTGCCTTTTATGGTAGGCTGTTAGTGGTGGAAAGTGACCAAGGGACTCATTTTACTGGGCATGAGGTCCAAACATGGACCAAGCAAATGGACATTCAATGGAAATTGCATGCCCTATATAATCCCAGGCAGCGGTCATGATTGAGCAGTACAATGGGCAGTTGAAATAGCGCCTATGAGTAACTGTCATTCCCCCTGGACTGTGAGGTTGAGTGTCCTGCCTGTGGGATGTGTTACAGGCCCTGAATGAGCAACCTCATGCGGGAGGTACCTCCCCAGTAGAACTGCTGTTACATAGGGCTGTGGCCCCAATCCAATAATAGGTAACTACCACCGAAACTCTGTTGAAACCTGGTCATAGACTCAAGGGCAATGTATTCCTACTTGCCCCTACTTGTCTGAAAAGGGAAGAAACAGTGCAATGGACTTGGCTGTGGAAAATAAAGACACTGCATTGTCAGTGGGTAGGTCTAATAGCCATGGGGCAAGGAGTAGAGGTGAACTTACAGGTCGTTTCTTGAGTAACAGCCTACTGGCCGCTGCAAATAACCATGCGATATCCCACAGGAGAGATGGGTTAAGAAGGGAACCTTTGTTGTAGTCACTGTGGCCTATCATGAGTTCTCCCATATTATGCCATGTTGACATGATGGGATCAATATTGAAGGGGGAACGGGCGTGTTACCAATGGCCAGGCCACACCCCCTCGGTGGCAGAGTCTTATCACAAGATAAAACGCTGGCATGCATCTTGCCTGAAGGAAACATGTAAGGGAAGAAGGAATCTTGAAGGAGTGGAATGTGAGGTTCCTTACAGGGAACCTCATATCTACAGCAACACACATGTCTATGTCTGGAAGTACATGGATCTAATTAATTATAACAGACTGAATTCTGAGTAAGAACATTCTCGTATGCATGAAGTTATATAAGAGCCAAATGTCAATCAAAATGACCTCACATAGGAATCCTCTAGGACCTCCCATCATGGCCCACACCTTCCCACTTCTGTGTTGTTATAGCCTCTTCATTGAAAACCCACTTCTACCTTGGAGTGTACGTCTTTTATCTTTTCACCTCCCAAATGTTACAGGGCTACAGCTTTCCTTAACATGTCTCATCTCCTAAAACATAATTCTTATTTTTCAATAATTCAATAATTCTTACTTTTCAATAATTCTTACTTTTCATAACTCTGTTCTGGAATTGTCTCTGTGACAGTGAAAACAACTGAGTGTTACAGAGGCAGTGCTGGAGTTCCGATTGCTTCAAACAGTATAATAGTCTGTGCTCATATTTTTGTATCAGGTAAAACTTGTCAGACTGAAATTCTGAGGCACTCCTCTGCCATTTGAAGAAGGTCTACAGATTAAAGCTGAACTATGGGCTGAAACTCTGTTTTAGGGCTGCTTTCTGCCCAGTGAACGTTGGTTCAGTCAGGAGGTTCTGCTGAATTTTTCTCTGGTTTTGTGGCCTCTAAGTTATCAGCTTTGGCTCTTTCAGGTTATCACTCTCTAGAGGCCTCCTCCTTTAACAAAAAGATATCCTAGAGCTGTGCTGGTACAAGATTTGTGAGGAAAATGAGGTTTGCCTTTGCATTTGAGCTTGTGCCTACTTGAGTGTTTGTTGTATTTGTCAATATTGAACACTTGTTTTTCTTTCCAAGTCCACCAGGCCAGGCCCTTAGAATATTATTTAGGGTCAGAGAGGAGCTGATAGCATAAAAGAAAAGCGCCACGACAAATCACTGTTTGAATAAGTACTTTATTCAGTTACAAGGGTGATAATAATTAATCCTAATTGTTACCCCCAAATAAACCAGTTGGTAGGTAAAAAATCGACTTGATTTTTGATAGTTAATGGTGTAACCACACACAAACTTCGTTTCTTTAATATAGTTTTTCCCCCCCCCCTCTGGTTCAAGCTGACTTTGCCCAGATAATGGCATTGTGACTCACCTTTTTCCGTCCTTATTCTCTGTATGCCTGCTCCTTTAATCATTAAGCCTTAGGTTATAAGATTAACTGAGCCTCAGGTCTATAATTGAGGACAATAGATTTCCTTTGGATTTTAACTAAGAATATTTTGGCTTTACATGTGTTTCAGCCCCAGTCCCATCGAGGTAGAACAACCCCACCAGCCATGGGACCAGAGGGGATGGCACCATGGCTGATTCCAGAACCAGGCACAATGATCAATTACCTCATCCCCCTCCAACTGTCCAATCAGTAACACTTACAACCTCAGCTCCCTTAGTTTCCTTGACTACTTATTTTTCCCTAAATAATCTATATTTATGAAGCACACGGGGAGCCAGGCCTTTGAGAGATAGCCTGCCTGGGTCTCCAGGACTTGCAACTCTGTAATAAACCTATTTTGCTGCAAAACTTGCACGTATCTCTTCTTTGGCTTAGATGCACACAGGCAGATGGACCCCTTTATTGTCCCAATAATGATGGCTAAGTTAATTTTACTTGAATTTAGGGATTATTCAAGGGAGAATCCATCTAATATCTGCTCGTAAAATACCCCAAATAATTATAAATATGCAAGATTGCACCTTTTTTTTGCATTTTGTTTAATAAAAAAACAAATGCTATGCATAAGCACTCAGAAAAACATACATTCATTCACATGTGATTCATATAAATAATGTTGTGATTATGTCAAATAAACTTGATCATTAATATATATTTTATAGATAATAGTTGATAGTTAACAGGAAAATAGAAATGAATCAAAACTTCCATTTACAAAGACATTTTCAAAATGCAATAAAAATTACTTAGTATTAAACATAGTTTTTAATTGAAATTATAGGCATGGCATTGGTTAGTAAAATCCTATAGGTTTCAAGTGTGCAATTCAATAATACATCATATGTATATTGCATTGTGTGTTCACCAACTAAAGTTAAATTTCATGTAATCACTATATATTTGACTCCCTTTACCTGTCTACCTCTACCCTCCCTGTTTCCCTTTGGTAACCACTAATCTGCTGTCCATGTCATGAGTCTCTGTTTATTTGTCATGTTGGTTTGTTGCTTTAAGTTTTATATCCCACATATACGTAAAATCATACGAGTCTCAATTTTTTCTGTCTGATCTATTTTGCTTAGCACGATAATCTCAAGATTTATCCACGTTGTCGCAAATGGCAGTGTTTCATCTTTTCTTACGGCTGAGAAATATTCCATTTTATATATGTACCACCTTCTTCTATCCAATCATCTATCAAAGGACACTTCAGTCATTTTCATGTCTTGGCCACTGTGAATAATACTGCTGTGAACATCGGGGTGCATATATCTTTGAAGTTAAATGTTTTCAAGTTTTTGGGGTCAATATCAAAAGAGGAATTGCTGGGCCACATGGTAATTCTAGTCTTAATTTTTTGGGGAAACTCCATACTGTTTTCCATAGTAGCTGTACCAATTTACATGCCTACCAGCAGTGTATAAGAGTTCCTTTTTCTTTACAACCTCTCCAACACTTGTTATTACTTGTCCTGTTGATTATAGCCATTCTAACAGGGGTGAGGTGGTATCTCATTGTGTTTTTGATTTGCATTTCCCTAATAATTAGTGAAGCTGAGCATCTTTTTATATGTCTGTTGGCCATTGCATGCATTCTTGGGAGAAGTGTCTATTCAGGTCCTTAGCCCTTTGTTAAATCGGATCATTTGTTGTTGTTGTTGTTGTTGTTGTTGTTGAGTTGTATTAGTTCTTTGTATATTTTGCTTATTAGGCCTTTATCAAAGGAGTTTGCAACATATTCTCTAATTCAGCTGGTTGCCTTTTTGTCTTGGTTTCTTTTGCTGTGCAGAAACTTTTTAGTTTGATGTAGTCTTCATTTATTTTTCTTCCACTTCCCTTGCCTTTTTTTGAGGTCCAGATTTGATTTGAAAATCCTCCCTAAATCCAGGTCCACAATTTAATATCTATGTTTTCTTCTATGAAATTATTATTTCAGGTCTTATATTCTGTCTTTGATTCATTTTGAGTTACTTTTGGTATATGGTGACAGACAGCATTCCAATTTTCGGTGCTCTATTTATTGAAAAGGTGTTCCTTTCTTTCATTGTATTTTTTTCTCCTTGTTGAACATTATTTACCCATGTATATGGGAGTTTATTTCTGGATTCTCAATTCTGTTCTGTTGGCCTCTGTGTCTGTTTTTCTGCCAATACCATGCTGTTTTGATTATTGTCATTTTGTAGTATAATTTGATGTTAGAGTGATACTTCTAGCCTTGTTGTTTCTTTCTCAAGATTGTTTTGGCTATTCAAGGTTTTTGTACTTCCAAACAAATCTGATTTTTTTTTTATTTCTTTAAAGAATGCCTTAGGGATTTTGATGGGGATTGCATTAAATATGTATACTACTTTAGGTAATAAGGTCATTTTAGCTAAGTTGATTCTTCCAATCCATGAACACAGAAGATCTTTCCATTTCTTTGCATCTTCTTCAATTTCTTTTAATATCTTATTGTTTATGGTGGATAGGTCCTTCACATGCTTTGTTAGGTTTATTCCTAGGTCTTTTATTCTTTTTGTTGAAATTGCAAAAATAATTTTTTTCATTTTTTTTTTGCAAATTCATTGTTAGAATATAGGAACACCATGAATTTTTGTACATTGATTTTTTACAAAATATCTTGCCTAATTGTTCTCTAAGGACTTCCAGAACTATACTGATTAACAGTGGTGATAGCAGACAGCCCTGTTTTTTTTCCTGATCGTAGAAGGAAGCTTTTAAGTTTTTCACCATTAAGTACGATGTTAGCTGAGGGTTTGTTGTATGTGGCCTTTATCATGTTTGGTTACATTCTTTCTGTAAGGTTCGGCTGCTCAACAGACAGAGTCTGACTCATGATTAGGTGTCCTTTATTGAAAGGCAAGTGGTCCCGGGCGAGGTTCTTTGGTCCTGAGGAAAGGGGCCAGAGAAGTCGCACCTGGGTGGGGGCGAGGCAGGATTTTAAGGGTTGAGTCCAGGAAGGGGAAGATTCAAAAAAGGCAAAAGCATAGCGTGGTGCAGCGGTGTGTGGCGCCACAGTCCTGGCACCCGCAGATCGGTCCTCGGTCCTCAGGTGGCTAGCAGGTGGGAGCTAGGGGCGGGGACCTGCCCCTGGGGCCTTTTCCGGGAGCTCTGGCCTTACATCCCACCCTGTTTGGTGTAATAGGGCGCTGACTCAATCTATAGCTACTTCCTGCTGAGAAGGGGCAAAGTGGTGGGGGTCTGAGGGCAGGACTTCAGTGTGGAGGCGAGCATATGGATGTAAAAGTAACTAGTTGACTGTGATCCAGGATACATCGTGGATGTGTTCCATGCATCACAGGGTGGAGCATGCTTCAGGTGAATGAGGTGGTACCAGCACTGATGACCGAGGAGTTTGGCAGCTGTCATTGTGGTCAGGATGACAGTGTGTGGACCTGACCACCGAGGTTCTAGTGCCCCAGGCTGTAGCTCCTTGAGGAGGACCTGGTCCCTGGAGACAACGGATCACTATTTGAGGAAGCTGGTCCGGTAGCTGGGTCTGTTGTAGGGGCTGGGAGGCACGAGTCTGGAGTGGAGAGAGATAAGGTAGATAAGAGATCAGTGGTGGGGGAATTACAGGTAACATTGATTAGTGAATAAGTGGAAGCATCGAGTGGGGTTAGGTAGGGTGAGAGAGGGTGCCGAGGCCAGGGTGTCTCAGAGCTTAGAAAAATACTGTTTAACAAGAGCTGGAGCAGACATAGTGAAGACTATAAAGTAAAATAAATTATTTTGATAAGATATAGAATCTTTGTTTCTTTATTGTATTGCTCACAGGTAAAGAAAAATCTTTTACAGACCGATAATCCAAACTCTAGTTTTGTGTCAGTACACTGTTGATATTAAAGTTCATTTTAAAACCTTATGATAAATACATTTAATTTTAGCCAACTTGACTGTGTAAAGCAAGATTTTCTCTTTCTCTTTTCCTTTACAACTTCATATGTTCACTTACGTTCTTGTTATTTTCCTCTCAGGATTTCTCTTCACAAACCTTCTACCACTTTCTTCATTCCTTCAGTTTGCTTCTTCTCACTCACTCAGAAATAACCAACTTTAAGACAAACACCTTTCCTTCAATTCCCTTCAAAATAAATCGCCATACTTTATACCTTGTTACCAAAAACATATTTTCCTTTCCATCATAATTAGAATTCATAACTGAACTACCATATCACATATAACAAAGACAAATATAGATCAGAGGCCATGCACACACACCTATTTCCCCATCATCAGTATTTGTAACTTCACTGGGTGTGCACATTTCAGGGAGCGATGAAATAGGTTGGGTCCTGAGAAAACTCATTTCCCCCTCAGAGTACAAGGGTTAAGTGGAAGAAAATTCCTGATTATGGAGAACATGAGATAGGAAGGGTTTTTTAGCCTGATGAGGACAGGGTCATGGTGAGCCGCGATGATGGGGGTGGAAGTATCCCAAATGATGGGGTCAATGGGTTGGGAGGATTTGGGAGCCGAGGACGAGGGTGTCAGGGAAGAGGAAGAGTGGTCAATCATGGCCATCAGCAAGGGTGCCTCAGAGGGTGTCTGGAAGCAAGAGACTTGAAGTTTGGACAGGACGTCTCTTCCTAACAGGGGAGTTGGGCAAAAAGGGATGATTAGAAAGGAATAAGAAAGAAGGAGATCCCTGAGCTGACAGAGCAGTGGCCCGGTTTGGAGGGGTTTGGTAGTAATCCCGTCGATCCCCGTAACTGAGATCTGGGAAGGAGTTAGAGGCCCTGCAAATGAGGAGAGAACCGAATAAGTAGCCCCCATATCTATCAGGAAATTGATAGACTTACCCGCCACTTGGAGCATTACCCTGGGCTCGGCTTGGATGATGGGGGGTCCTCGAGTCCAGGTGTCTTCAGTCCCCGGGGAAGCCAACTAGCTGGAGGGCGGGGTGGTGTCTCCCACTTGTGGGCTCGGGCCGCCGCGTGGAGTCGCAGGAGCCAGGCCCGGCTGTGGGCAGTCAACTTTCCAGTGGCCCATTTGGGCGCACAACGGGCAAGGCTGGGTGGGCTGTCGTGGATTTAGGCATTGGCGAGCCCAGTGGCCCTCCTTTCCGCACTTGAAGCAAGCTCCGGGCGGAGCCGCAGTCTTCTGTGGATCCCCTTTTTGAGGAGGACGATTTTCGAGAGCCGGCCTCAGGGTAGCCACAAGGGCTTGGGTTTGGAGATCTACCTTTTGTTTTAGTTTGGCATTGCGGTCAGCCTCTGCTGTCTCCTCTCGGGCATTATAAACTTTAAAGGCCATTTTAACCAGATCTCGGAGGGGGGTCTGGGGACTGTCTTCGGCCTTGGAAAGTTTCTTTCTAATATCTGGGGCCAATTTGGAGATGAATTGGTTGGCCAAGGTGGCGGCTCCGGCCAGGGATTCGGGGGTCAGTCTCGAATGCAGAACAAGAGCCTTGGTCAGTCTATTAAGGAACGTGGCCGGGTTTTCACCTGGGCCTTGCGTAATGCTATTTAGTTTGAGCAAATTGATGACCTTTTGGGCCGCAGTCTCCATGCCTTCTAAGAGGCCCTCAACCATGTATTTTACTTGTTCTCGTCCCTGTTGTCCTTCTTGGTAATTCCAGCCTGGGTCTGTGTCGGGAACTGCCATGGGGCCCGGGGGTCGCTCAGGCGCAGGGTTGGCAAAATGGCATTGGTCAGCAAGGGTTCTTGCTGCCGACCAAATGGCCTGTCATTCGTCAGGGGTGGTGGTAGAGCCTATAATAACATAAATGTCTTGGAAGTTGAGGGCGTAAGCCCAGGTGAGCCGGGTAAATTGTTTGATATAGTTTGAGGGGTTGGTGGAAAAGGAACCCAATTTTTGTTCTATGTGTGAGAGATCTTGAAGAGAAAAAGGAACATGAACATGTGCTAGGCCTTCAGTGCCCACCACCTGGCAGAAGGGGAGGAGAGAAGCTGGGGGAGGGACCTCGGGAAAAGAGGGGGAGGGGATGGTAATTTGGGTGGTGTCATGAGAGCGGGTATGGGCGCTGACAGGTGACGTCATGGGTGGGAGGGGAGGATAGAAGATAGGAGTGGGTGGGGAGCACAACGCGGTCGGAGGGGTTGCTGGGAGGTAGAGGGGCGGGTGGATCTGGTGGACTGAGGGAAGGGATGGAGGCAGGGGCAGGGGGAAGTGGTGGAGGTAAGGGAGGAGACTGTGTCAGTGGGTCGGGTGTGGCTGGGAGGAGGCAGGGGAGGGGAATAAAAGAGGAGACAGGGCTGGGGTAGATGGTGGAGGAGCAAAAGATGGCCTGGAGACAGAGGAGGATGATGAGACTGGAGAAGCTGGGGGAGAATAGGGTGGAGGAGGTCAGTTGGGAGGAGCAACTAACTCTTCAGGAGCAGTGGTAAGAGAGGATGGAGAGTCTTCAGGCTTTGGAGGCGCGGAGGGTTCTGGGGAGGCAGCAAAGGGTGGCGGGGGTTTGGGGGAAGCCATGGTCAACAGGATTTGGGAAGAGGAACAGCGGGTACAGAGGGTAGGGCAGGACCCCAGAGTAAAGAACACCTGAACATAGGGGACCTCAGACCACTTTCCCGTCCTACGACAGTAATTGTCTAAATCACGGAGGATATTAAAATCAAATGTCCCAGTAGACGACCATTTGGAATCATTATGAGGGGATATTGAGGCCAGGCCTTGGTGCAGAAGAAAATGAGCCGTTTGGGGCGGATGTCCTGATCTAAAAGTCAGGTTTTCAAGTTAGATAAGAGGTATTGCAGGGGAGAGGTTGCCTCGGATTTGGAGGAGAGCGTTCCTCATGGCTGAATGGGCCTCTCCCTCCTGGAAACTCGTTTTCCAACAGCCACAGGCATCCCCGTGACAGAGGGAAATGGTCAGAATGGGGGTGGGACCGAGTGGTGCGGACGTCTTCGGTCCACCCGACCCGGATAGCCTGGCCTACAGGAGGAGCGCCTCTGACGTGGCCGCGCTTTCAACAGAGGGCTCCGAGAGAGAGACAGAGCGTTATCCAGCCAAGTAGAGTGGACCCGATGGAATCTGGGACGACTTACCCTGTTTCCTGTCGGACAGGTGGCGTGGTCCTGGTGGCTGGCTGGAGGTTTTCTGGGAGCGGCGCGATGGGCCCCTTGTCTCCGCGAGAAGAGAGGGCACTATTTCTCCCCCACGTTGGGCGCCAAAAATGTAAAATTTGGCTGCTCAACAGAGTCTGACTCATGATTAACAGGCGTCCTTTATTGAAAGGCAAGTGGTCCCAGGTGAGGTTCCTGGTCGTGAGGAAAGGGGCCAGAGAAGTCGCACCCGGGAGACATAGGGGCAGGGTTTTAAGGGTCTCGTCCAGGAAGGGGAAGATCAAAAAAGGCAAAAGCATAGCGTGGGCCTCTTTCATTGGTGCAGCGGTGTGGCACCACGAGTGTAATCCTGGCACCCGGGGATTGGTCCATGGGCATCAGGTGGCTAGCAGGTGGGAGCTAGGGGCGGGGACCTGTCCTGGGCCTTTTCCTGGATCGCTGGCCTTACACTTCCTATTCCCATTTTATTAAGTGTTTTAATCATAAATTGATGTTGTATCTTGTCAAGTGCTTTTTCTGCATCTATGGATTTGATCGTAATTTATTTTGCTTTTGTGATGTATCATAGTGATCAGTTTATATATGTTAAACCATCCCTGTGCTCCTGTGATGAAACCCACTTGATCATGGTGTATAATCTTTTTAATGTGTTGTTGTATTTGATTTGCTAGTATTTTATTTATAATTTTTGTATTCATCAATATCTCTGTATTCCTCAGAGATATTGGTCTATAATTTTCATTCTTTTTGTTATCTTTACCAGGTTTCGGTATCAGGATAATGTTGGCCTCATAAAATGAGTTAGGAAGTGTTGCCTCTTCTTCAATTTTTTTTGGAAAAGTTTGAGAAGAGTAGGTATTAAATGTTCATTGAATGTTTGGTAGAATTTACTAGTGAAGCCATCTGGTCCTGGACTTTTACTTCTTGGGAGGTTTTTGATTACTTTCAATTTTCATTCTGTTGATCAGTCTATTTAGATATTCTAGTTATAGTTCTAGGAATGTTGTATATTTCTAAGAACTTGTACATTTCTTCAGATTATTCCAATTGTTGGCATATAATCTTTCAGAGTATTCTCATATGATCTTTTGTATTTCAGTGGTATCTGTCATAAATTTTCTTTTTCATTTTTTGTTTAGTTTATTTGTGTCCTCTCTTTTTTCTGTAGTGATTCTAGCTAGCTGTTTGCCAAATTTACTAATCTTCTCAAAGAACCAGCTCTTTGTTGCATTAATGTTTTCTATTTTGTTCTCAATTTCCTTTAATTCTGCTCTAATTTTTATTATTTCCTTTCCTCTACTGTCTTTGGGCTTCATTTGTTCTTTTTTTAGTTTTAAAGATGTAATGTTAGGTTGTTTATTTGGGATCTTTCTTGTTTCTTGAGATAGCCCTTTAATGATATAAACTTTCCCCTTATTACTGCTTTTTTTTGTGTGTCCCAGTAGTTTTGGTAGGGTGCACTTTGATTCTCGTTTGGTTCTATGTATCTCTTGATCTCTTCTTTTATTTCTATTTAACCCGCGTTCTTCAGTAGCATTTTGTTCAATCTCCACATATTTGTGTGTGTGTTTTCCCTACTTTCTTTTTATAGTTATCTCAAGTTTAAAAGTATTATGTTTAGAGACTATGCTTAGTATAGTTTTAATATTCTTAAATTTGTCGAGGCTAGTTTTATTTCCCCACATATGGCCTATCCTTGACAATGTTTCACATGCACTAGAGATGAATGTATAATCTGGTGTTTTGAGATGAAAAGATCTGTAAATGTTGATTATGTCCATTTGGCTTAATGTGTCATTTAAAGTTGATTTTTTTTTGTTGATTTTCTGTGTGGATAATTTATCCATAGATGACAGTATGGTATTTAGGTCTCCTACTATAATTGTGCTTTTATCAGTTTCTCCCTTTAGTTCTCTTATTAGTTGTTTTGTATATTTTGGTGCTCCCTGATTGAGAACAATATATATGATATTTATATGTCATATTTATTTATGATAAATGTTATGTCTTCATGATGTATGGTTCCCTTTATCACCATGAATTGTCAATCAGTATCTCTCTTTAACTTTTTTATATTGAAGTCTTTTTTGTCAGTGTGGCTATACCCACTTTTCTCTGAATGCCATTTGCTTGAAGTATCATTTTCTCCCCTTTCACTTTGAGTCTATATTTGTCTTTACAGCTGAGATGTGTCTCTTGAAGGTAGCATATGATTAAGTTTTGTTTCTTGATACAGTCTGGTACTCTGTGCCCTTTTATTGTTCAGTCCAGTCTATTTACATTTAGAGTGCTTATTGAAGTGTGAAGATTTCCTATACCATTTTATCTTTTGTTTTCTGGTACCTTGATGTCTCCATTGTTTCTTTGTCCTTGTGTTTCTGTCTGTTATTTTAATTTGGTAGTGTTTTATAGTTTTCCCCTCTTTCCTTCTTGTTTTATATTATGTGTCCCAGTTCCTCAGTTTTTGTTTGTGGTCAACATTAAGTTTATATAAAAGAAAGTTGTGTATATACAGTAGTCCTTTTTTTTCTATGCTCTCCTTATCTCCATTCCCCTTGGAGATTTAGATTTTTACTCCCTCCCCTTTTCTATTTTTGTTGTCTCAAATTATATCTATACTTGCTTTACATTTATTTCTATGTTGCAATAGCTATTATTTTCTCTTTTAAAGTGTTTTTTTTCCCCACCTTTAAGCATTAGGTAATATTTAAACTTAAAAACTCTGTTCTTAATAAGGCTTGCAGTTTTCCTGTTTTTGTCTGCCTGTTAGTCATCTTACTCATAGTTATATATATTTTTTTGTCCTTTTGTTTCAGGTAGAAGGACCTCCTTCAGCATTTCCTATAATGTAGGCTTTATATTATAGGAATATAAATTCCCTCAGCTTTTGTGTGTCTGAAAGGGTCTTCATTTTTTCTTTATATCTAAAGGACAGCTTTGCTGTATATATTATTCTTGCCTGGTAATTTATCTCTTTTGATAGTTCAAATATGTGGTTCTATTCTCCTCCCTAGCTTATAAGATTTGTGCTAAAAGTCTGATGATAATCCGATGGGTTATCCTTTATAAGTTATTATCTTCTTTTCCATAGATTGTTTAAGAACTCTTTCTGTTTTTAATTTTTGACTGTTTTAATATAATGTTTTTGGATAAGAACTTTTTGGGTTGTGATGATTAAGCGTTCTCTTTGCTCTTTGGATTCAAGAATCCAGTTCCTTCCACAGGTTTGGATAATTCTCATCGAGTGTTGGTTCAAATATGCTCTCTGTTCCCCTCTCCCTCTCTTCTAGTATACCCATTATTCTAATGGTGCTTTTTCAGATAGTGTCAGATAGTTCTTGTAGAGGTCTTACTATGTATTTCTTTTCACTCTCAATTATCTTTCTTCTTTCTTTTAAATCATTTCCAGATTCTGTTTTCTATATCACTAATTCTTTTCTCCATCTAGGCAACTCTATTTCCTAAGCTTGCTATTTCATTTTCCATCTCTTTTATTGAGTTCTGTAGTTCCAGAAGTTCTATTGTTTTTTTTTCTTTCAGAATTTCTGTGTATTTGGTAAAGAATTCCTGTTTTTCATTGATTTTATTTAAAAGTTCGTTATGCTGTCGATCTGAATTTTCTTGCATCTTGTTACATTTTTCCAGAAGTGCAAACTTGAATTCGCATATTCCTATATCTTTAAGCTTATTTTCTGTAGATTTATTCATTTCTTTCTGAGCTGCCTTGTCACCTTTGTTGTTCGTGGTGTTTGATTGACTTTGTCTCCACCTACGCATTAATTGGAAAGTACTTTGCTTTTTTAAATGGAAAATTAACCATATAGTGATCTCTCTTTAGCAGGTTGATAAGAAGAGGCTTTTCTTTTGCCTTCCAGTAGGTGGCACCCATACCTCCTGCACTGCCCAGGCTTTGAGGTTTAAAATGCCATTTATTCTCTGGGGAAGTCATGTGTCTCCTCTGCGACCAAGTGATCTTGGTCCCAGGGCTCCACCTCCATGATAGAATGTGAAGGGCGATGGGGATCTGGGACTCTGAGAGCCTCTGAAGTCCCGGTAGGGACCAACAGTCAGATGTAGTGCTCTTCGCTTCCTTCCCAATCTTCTTGACTAGGTGGGAATGGGATAGAGTGGGAGAAACCAGTAGTATGTCTGTGGCTGTTTTCCTTCTAATATTCCAGGCTCTCCTGTTTCAGCTACTTTGCTTATGTATCTCCACCCCTGTCATTGGGCATGGCTGCAGTGTGTGTTTTAGTTCTAGTTGTTGTAGTTTCTCCTGGTATGTCATGCTAGCTCTGGGAGGGTGGGAGGGTGCTCTCTGGGATGTTGGGAGGCGACCAGGCTCCGTGACTGAGCTTTTTGCCTGGCAGTGTCAGTTGCTAAGACACAGCTGTCACCCCTCTGCATTCTTCTCTTTCCTGCTGTCTGTCATGATCGCTGGGCTCAACCATGTGGAAAGTGCTAATCACTTAGGCAGGACTGTTTTGGGCCTCAAAGAGTGAAAACCATTACCTAGCTCTTCTCTGTATCTCTCAGGGAGCTTCAGGCTACATCCGCACGGTACTGCACCCCTCCTTTTCCTTCTTCCTCTCTCACTGGATTCACCTACCTTCAGAAGCTCTGATGCATAAATATCTCAGATGTATCTGTGTACTATGCTGAGTTATCTGTTGTTTGTTGAATTGTAGTTGTTAAGTTCATTATAACTTTAAGGGGAGAGGTCAGGGGAGATCCCACATGCCATGCTTCTGACATCACACTAAATATAGCTTTGTAAAAAGTAGTTCAGACACAAAAAAATGTCATACATATTGTTTTTTTTTTTAAAGAACAATTTGCTTCTTTACCATTCTACACACCCCCCAACTCAGATAAAGCTTATCTTTAGTCTGTGAATATTTTAACACAAGTGACAAGTTCATGATCCTGGAGAATTAAAAAAAAAATCCAGCTTTTAAAGATATAAAATCAATAAAGAAGCTCATGCTGATAATCAACACAAGAATTTCTAGTTATATTTATAAAGAAGTGGAAATCTTCAATTCTTGAGGTATTATATGAATTGTCAAAATGAAAATTGTAAAATGAGATCCTTCAAGCAGATGTGCCCATCTTTGAGTTTTATAGCACATGAAAAAAACATGTTACAATGCATTTTTAAAAACAATTTTATTAAAAATATAACTGAAGCAAATGTGACTGTGAAAAATGTGCCCTTTTACAGCGATGTATGTCAATACAGGTAAAGGCAAACTCTTAAGTTTTATCTATGGTAAGTATTTCTTGGTTGCTTTGTGTGTGTCTGCCATGTTTTCTGAAGAGAAAAAAGTAGTTATTTAATGCTGAAAAGCGTGTTGTTGAATTGAAAACTAATTCCTTTTTCACTTAACTTCCAATGTAGCCAATGACAATGGAGCTCCTTGACTCTAATCACTCACCAAAAGGAGGCAGGGTCTTCCTGCTGGGTTCAGGGCTAAAGATGGCAGTCCTGACACCAGTCACCCACCCTCTCCATTTCTAGTTCCTGGTTCCTAAGTGGGCACACTTCTCTCAGAGCTGCCTATGTCTGTAATGTTGGTGGCCATTTGCCAGGCCATAATCCCAGGCCTGCTTCCTTTCCTGAGCACTACTTACTCAGGCTCCCATTCCTTCCAAGTAAGCCTTGCTTTCTCAGGCTGTTACATGAAGAAAAACCCATTTAAGAGAAGCGGTGACCGCTCTCTGCTTTCTCTCACTTAGAGAGTAATTTAGTCAGTAGTAGTGGTAATAAAAACATCTACTTCATTTACTAGAAGGACAACAGTTTAAGACAAAACATATTCAGCATGACACACTTTGCTTTTGGTGACAATAAGTTTTTGAAAACCCTCTTTACAATTAGTAAGAAAATGAAGGCTTATTCTGTTTGTGGCTTACTCAATATCTCTTCTTCCTTCCTTTTTTCCAACAGCATCCTTCAGGGAAACTCTGAGCCTGACTAAAAATTCTCATGATATAGATATTTTATTGTTTGCAGCTAAAATTATTCCTGATATAATAAGAAAAAATACAAATAAAAAGAGATACACCTTTATATAGTGATTAAAATCTTGCTTAAAAAATTCATCTGTCTCTTCTTCATGCATGTGTGAGAAATCTGAGGAAGCAGTCACTTTCTTCCTGATGATTGCAGAAGCTGCACATGCAATGGTTTTCTATCTGCACTTCAATCAGTCCAAAGGTTTTCTCCTACTGTTTTCTTACTTCTCATATTACCATTTATTTTCTGTGATATAAATTAGACACACTAAATATAACTCAGAAAGAGTTATGGCACACATCCAGACTTTTTGCACCATTGTCCTAAAGGGTTCTGAAATGTCTTATTTTTTTATGGGGTCTTTTCCTAACTAAAGGTACATTTGGCTTTCATTGATTCATCTTTGTTTTACACATGAGTGCAGTAGCTTATAAATATGCACAGCATAAAGACAAATTAGATAACTACACTTCACTCTAACTATTATGTCAGATTGAAAGTCAATCCCATTTTGTAGAATCAGGAAGTAAAAAAGAGCTCTTCTGTTTTATATATTTGAACATTTGAATACATTTTGCTTTAAGGTTTTGTCTTTTTGAAGGGATAGTAATGCAGCTAAAACTGCAATGGCCCCAAGATACAGCTGTCAAGAAGTATGTACCAAAATGGAATTGCTTCATTAAACATAAAACTTTCCTTTGTTCATTGGGATGTTGCCATATGAGAATTTAATGTTTAGAAGGCATGTAGAATTTTGTTCTTGACATTGATGAACGACTGTCTGAATCCCAAGATGGAAGTTTTACTATAAGGTTTCAAAGAGTGCCATCTAGATGTGACTAACTTTTGATCATATGGATATCTGTAAGTGACAACCAGTCTATGATTGAGTGATCACAGTAGATTGTCAGTATCTATGAATCAAAAAGATAAAAGTAAATTTTTGAATTTAAATGTCCATATTGTAAGATTCTCCCAAGTGGACCAAATACCATCTTTTCAAAACATTACTATAGAACTTATAGGTACAGTAACTTATTATGTCTGATAAGAAGCACAAGCAGAGCATACAGAACATTTGAATTGAAACCAAAAGAATCGAAATTTATAACAAAGAAGTCTGGACTGCCTCTGGTTATACTAGTTCTATGAGTCACTTGATTTGTCACCTGACTGTGTCCATGAACTTGACTAGAAACACCTCTCCTATATACTTTATAAGTATCTTTGGAGAGCAAACAAACTAATTCATATTTTAATATTTATAGAGCCCTTTATGTGGCAGGCATCATGCTAAGTGTTTCTCTTTTGTTATTTTTTGTCCCAGGAAGTGAATGTGGTAGATATTTATATTTAAAGAAACTAAGAATTAGAGAAGTCAATAATTTCCCATGGTCACTCATTAGTAAGTGGCACAACTGAGATTCAAAGTTAATTTTATCTGACTCAAAAGTTATTTTTCTTTCTTCTCTGCTGCTAGTGTAGTAATTACAAATGTGTTTAGTTGAGTCAGAGCTGGGTTCACACTCCAGCTTTGCCAATGACTAGATAAGTTTTGGGGTAAATATCTCAATCTCTTGCCTACTCTATTTTGTTATCCAAATCACAGATATAAAATAATACCTATCTCAATATTATTGGGAGGAGTAAATACTTTATTCATGTAAAGAAAGTATAGTGCATGGCACATAATAAGCACTCAATAAACTGTGGTCTTTTTGCTCTTACTGGTGATTATCTATGTCACATTTACTCATTCTCTGATAGCAAGATTTGAACCAAAAATGTGGCCTGTTAGTAGGCAATTATATTGTACACATTTTAGCCTTGCTCTTAGCTACATCCCCAGTTTTGTTTTTCTTTTGCATTTATTTTATAATTTATGCCGTCTTTTTTTCTAGCTTTATTCAAGTATGATTGACAAAAAAAATTTTACAGATTTAATGTATACACTGTGATGTTTTGATATACGCATAAATTGTGACATTATTACCACAATCAAGTAAATTAATGCAATTATCTTTTATTTTATGTATCAGTCAAAGCTAACTTAGATCCGTTTTGGAATACAGGAGCATATAAATACATGCCTACAAAGAGATTCTTACTAGGAAAAAAGCACCTAGCCACCTTTATATTCATGGGAATGTCTTTCAATTTTGGTGGCAGCATTTCATAGGTTTATGTAATAGGCAGTGCACTTGAGGTATTCTAAATTCACAAATGTTGTCTATATTTTAGAACTCTGGCCTAGATCCATATATGCCTGCTGAGTCATAGAAGTTTATTTAAAATATGTTAATGAGACAAAGCTAGATTGTTTTATTAGGGGGTGGAGAATTGAGGGTCAGATCAACAGGAAGGACACATGTTCATTTTGAGTGGTAGAGGAAAATGAGACTTAGGAACAAGACAAATTATGAGCAATGAAATCCCATCTAGAGGCTATTTGTTGTTTTTATTAATTTTCATGGCACCTTTGTCAAATTGTGAAACAATAGTTTATCTGAATAAAAAAAGAGCTACTTTTATTAAGTGACCGCTATGCTCTAGGAACAGGGATAAGTATTTTATATACATTATCCTTAATATGTATAACAATATTGTTAATCAGGTATTTTTATTTCCATTGGAATAATGAAACCAAAGCTCAAATAATTAACTTGTCCAAGATCCAAAAGTTTGTAAAGGCCATTCTTCTTCCCAATATTCTTCATATAGCTCATATTACACCAAAGTCTCTGCTATTAACTACTATAACATATCTTCTACCACATATAGCATTCATAGCTCAACACAGAATTGAGGCTGTTATAATAATAATGATGATGCTAAGGCAAATAAATTTTGCTTGTTGTAAGTTATTTCTTACAAGTGACTGGATCAGAAGATGAGCAAGTGTGTGCATAAGAATATCTAGACATGGAAGCACTACATTCATTGATTAGATTTCTGTATAAAAGTGAAGAGCAGACAAACTAATAAAGCCTAACATTCATACATTAAAAGATGAATGAAAACTGGCTAAAATGTTAGCAATTGTTCACAAAGTTGAAGATTTTCATGTTACAAATACTGATGATTTCTTAATATTCCAATTTATTCGGGATTACACTAATGACTTGTAAAGTAGGATTCTATTTATTAGTCAAAGAAAACATTTGTCAATTCTCAAATGAATAATGTGCTCACTTCCTCCTTTTTTTTATGGGTTAAGTAATTCCACATTTGAGTTAGACCTGAATAGTTCTGGATGTATTGAGGGAAGTTGCCAAAATCTACGATTCAACAGGTAACTAGCGACATTAGACATGACGCTTCAGTCTAATCTCTGAGCTCCTCAAGGTTTCAATCCCTCATCCATAAAACTGGAAAGCAAACAATTAAGCAAACAAATCAAAAGCACATGTTTTGGGGCCTTCTTCCTGCTGTGTTTAATGCTATTCCTCTCCTTTATCTTGCATGAATATGTTAAAAAGTCGTCTCCTTTGCCAACTTCCTAGAAGACTATCTCCTCTGTACCACCACCAAATACACCATTCAATACTATTTATATTTAAAAAGATGTTTTTATTTATAACTTTTATGATGTCACCAGAGACTCAATCATATAATTTATGGATGATACAAGGAGGTGACAGTACTAAAATAAAGCAGCGTATCAAGTTAATAAATATGAAAAAGTTTGTCAAAAACAAGATGATAATATGGAAGAAATAAGTGTACATGACATAAGGGGAAGAACAAAATCTACACAGGCTGGCCTGGAGAGCTGAATGAAGTAAACATGAGGGAGATGGGGGAAGTGCCATGGCTACAGTGAGAAAATGTCAAATAAGTAAAAATAACCAAAGAGTTATCACTGAAGGTATCAATGAAAAAAAATCACAGAGTTCATTGACATCGTTGTGATACAGAATATAAAAATATAGAAAGGAATTCTTCCTTTCCAGTCAGTGTCAGTCAAGTTTTATTATGTTGCCATATTTACATTTAGTATTCATCTTTTAAGAGGCAACAGAAACCTCAGAAAGAGTCAAGAAAAATGGCAAAGATGGTGGTAAATAACTCTGGCCCTAGGATATCTGTGTAATGGCAATAGAAAGGGTTTAATTTGCAAGCGAGATTGAACATGCTTGCTTTATGGCTTGTGATTTCTTTCTTGACTGAAGAAAGAATATTAATACTTCATTAACACTTTCTCTTTTCCTTGAAATTGCAGCTTTTGAATATGTGAGTTGAGTGGGAAAACAGCAGATAATGAAAAAAAAGTATCTGATTGGAAATATATCTCATTTATAGTAAAATGATTGATCAGATTCGTTTCAGTTTGCAAAATGATAGTTATTTCCCCTTTGAATTATTCTCTTCTCTGGACTATTCTCTCTTGAATCATTTGTGAAAATTAGTAAAATCCTTCTGGATTTTCAAATGCTTTCAGAATCGTATAATTGTGGTAATGGGATCTCAATAATTAACAATCTCAATATTTAAACCTGAATGTTTTCCTCAATATTATGCCCAGAAAGCCTTTTTTTCCTTGAGCCATCACAAAAAGTCACAGACAGCTTTCCAGAATGATTGAAGTATCTATTCACTACAGAGATATTAGACTGTCAACAGTCTAGTGGTAATAGAATGCTATTAGAGATTTCCTCAGAGCTAAAAAATGATGATGCTGGATAATAGTACTGCAATGTTACTAAATCAGTGAAATGATGTCTTGGATTCATTAACAGTGCAATGTAGTCAATGATAAACAATCATTCAATGAAGCAATGGAGAGAATCTGGATGCACAAAGAAAATGTGGACTCATTTGTTAAATCCAAAATACAAGGCTTAGAGGAGAACATTTTATAAAATATGACCAGTTTATGAAAGTCATTAAAGATGATTTAATTTTTAATGGTTCTTTTAAAAAATTATTAAATTTATGGGGGTAACAGTAGTTAATAACATTATGTAAATTTCAGGTGTACAACTTTATAATATGACATCTGTATACTCTGTGCTCACTACCCGAAGCCTACTCTCCTTCTGTCACCGTATATTTGTCTCCCTGTACCTCTTTATTTCCCCCAGCTCCCCTTCCCCTCTGGCAACCATCATTCTGTTGTCTGTATCTATGAGGTGTTTTGTTTGTTTGTATGTTTGTTTATTTATTGCTTTTTGATTTATAGCTCACATATGAGTGAAATCATATGGTTCTTGTCTTTTTCCATTTGATTTATTTGTCACACTACTCTTGAGATCCATTCATGTTGTTGCAAATGACAGTATTTCAATTTCTTTTTAATGGCTGAGTAGTATTCTATTGTATATATGTACCACAGCTTCTTTATCCAGTGGGATGAGTTAATTTTACCAGTTCCAATATTCAATTTTTAATGAGGGGCTAAAATCAATGTATTATCTATTTGGGATAGCTTTGGAAAGGGCTTAGAGTGATACAGGAACTTGTTATTTTTGTGATTTCCATCATTTGAAAACTCTGACCAAGTAATTTATATTTTTTATTATATGGATTTTACCAACATAGTGGTGTAGGGTATTAGAGTGATATAGAGAAAAGATAAGGGTCTTTTTTAGTAGTACACTTTGTTTTAATAAGACAAGTGACTATTTTGCTTGGATTTGCCTAATATACTTTGGGGATACATATCAACCTTAATTAAAATTAATGACCTATGATGATAAATTCATATTTTGTAAATAATCAGCTTTTCTTATAAATGAAATCTTAGAAAAATGTATGTATTTTCATAGCAAGCACTTTATTTTTCATTGCATTTTTTTCTACTTTGATGACAAAAAGATAAAGCTCATTTTTCTAAACAGGTTTTTAGGCATGTTAGTTTACACTGAATGAATTTTTCATGGTTAAGTAATTGGTTCTCAGTATACATATATCAGTGGCTTTATCTTCTAAATAGTATGAGCTGATCACAGAGAGCACAAACAAGGTCGACCAGCCTTGTCTGTGGAACCGGGTGACTGTAAGGCTGCTGCCTCAGGATGTGGGTTAAAGGTGTTTCTTTTCACTTTTCAGTGTCCTCCTTTGGATGCCACATTATGTCATCACTCTGCATTTAGCCAACTGCTGCTGTTGATAAGATTACTCTAGGAATTTAAAGTTTCTCCATTAAAAAAAATCTAGGCATGTCAACCCTGAGATAAGAAATGCCTTGTGGCTCTCTTTCAGGTGAAACTTTTTGTGTGTCTCTGCCTTTGCACAGCTGCCAACTGGTGTTATAAATACTTCATAAAGTTTAAGTAAATTTGTCTAACAAGACTTTCTAAAGATAAGGGATATATACTGTTTTGAGATAGTGTATTTCATATTGTCATTTAGAAAAATACAGATGGACTAAACCTGAAATATTAGTTAAGCATAATTTTTATATACTCATTATTTAGGAGATAAAAATTACCTAAAACT